>CM052886.1:73282813-73554089 GCA_028534135.1 Potos flavus
ACCACCTTACACCAGTTAGAATGGCCAAAATCAACAAGACAGTAAACAAATGTTGGAGAGGATGTGGAGAAAGGGGAACCCTCTTACACTGTTGTGGGAATGCAAGCTGGTGCAGCCACTTTGGATATTCCTTAAGAAATTAAAAATAGAGCTACCCTATGACCCTATGACCCTGCAATTGCACTACTGGGTATTTATCCCAAAGATACAGATGTAGTGAAAAGAAGGGCCACATGTACCCCAATGTTCATAGCAACAATGCCCACAATCGCCAAACTGTGGAAAGAACCAAGATGCCCTTCAATAGACGAATGGATAAAGAAGAATATGGTCCATATATACATTGGAATATTATGCCTCTATCAGAAAGGATGAATACCCAACTTTTGTATCAACATGGACGGGACTGGAAGAGATTATGCTGAGTGAAATAAGTCAAGCAGAGAGAGTCAGTTATTATATGGTTTCACTTACGTGTGGAGCGTAAGGAAAAACATGGAGGACATTGGGAGAAGGAAAGGAAGGGTGAACTGGGGGAAATCAGAGTGGGAGATGAACCATGAGAGACTGTGGACTCTGAGAAACAGAGGATTTTGGAGGGGAGTAGGGTGGGGGGGTTGGGTGAGCCTGGTAGTGGGTATTGAGGAGGGCATGTATTGCATGGAGCACTGGGTGTGGTTCATGAACAATGAATCTTGGAACACTGAAAAATAAAATTAAATTTAAAAAAATCATACATTATTTCACCACCTATAAATAACTGCCATGTAATTTGGTGCATTTTCAAAGTTTTGTCTCTTTGAATAATTTACATACTATCTTCACATCATTAGCATTAGACTGAAGATGTAGTTTCATATCTAATTTTTATTTTATATGTAATTTCCCATCAAATAAATAAACCATAATTTTTTTTTTAAGATTTTATTTATTTATTTGACAGACAGACAGAGATGACAAGTAGGCAGAGAGGCAGGCAGAGAGAGAGGGGGAAGCAGGCTCCCTGCTGAGCAGACAGCCCAATGTGGGGCTCGATCCCAGGACCCTGAGATCATGACCTGAGCCAAAGGCAGAGGCTTTAACCCACTGAGCCACCCAGGCGCCCCATAAACCATAATTTATTTAACAATTTTCACACTATTGGTCATCTAAGTTGTTTCCAATATTTTGGAATTTGGAATCCAATACTAGTATTAAAACTTTGATTAAAAATCCTTGTAAATAAATTTCTGGTTGCATTTCTAATTATATCTTAAGGCTACAGTTGCAGAAGTTGGGATTATTGTCCCAATTTGTGGTTATTATAATAGTGAATGACTATTGTTTAAGACTCTTTGTGTAATTTGTTATATTACTTTGCAGGAAGAAAAGGAGGAGTTTATTATTTTATGTACTACCTCATATCAATTTACATTTTCATGAGTTTTAAGAGTGTTCATCTCACCAAACCCTTACCTGCATTAGTTTTCTAACTCTCTCTCTATTAATGATATTTTGTTTTTGTTTTGTTGTAAACTTCGCTAATTTTATAAATGTACTTTGTATATGGGTGAAGTTAAATATATTTTAATGTTAGAGGGGACATTCATTTATCTTCTTTGTGAATCTCCTATAGATACCTTTGCCTATTTTTTAAAAAATATTTTATTTATTTATTTGAGAGAGAGAGAGAGAAAGCACAAGAGGGGGAAGGGTCAGAGGGAGAAGCAGACTCCCTGCTGAGCAGGGAACCTGATGTGGGACTCCATCCTGGGACTCCAAGATCATGACCTGAGCCAAAGGCAGAGGCTTACCCAACTGAGCCATCCAGGTGCCTGCCTTTGCCTATTTTTTATACATTAGTGTTTTATATTGATTTATAAGAGCTCTTTATAATTTATCATTAATTATTGCTATTTTGATTGTTATATTAATATTTAATCAGTATGTTAATAGATACATTTGTGCACGGTATTTGCAAATATTGCTCCCATTTTCTATTTTGCCTTTGAATTTTGTTTATAATGTTTATATGGTATCAACTTTTCAAAGTAATACCCCAACCTAAATATCATGGCGAGTCAATGGCTCTTTTTAAAAAATTGTTCTGGAACATGTTGTTCTCTCTTACTCCCCACCCTTTTAACCCTATCCTACTGCCGCAACATGAAACAAAAGATCTGCTAGCATTTGGACTTCTACTACTCCCAAAATGGAGTAAATTCATTACATTACTTATGTGAACTAATTCTTGAATTCAAGAGGTGTTCTAGAAATATTTTATGATTGTTTAATAAGCTGACCAAGGCATTCTCTTTTAGAATAGTCAGATATATCAACTCAGTAATCAGAATTATGTGTACTTTAACTTGGAGTAATAGGTTCTAACTGGTTATTTTATTGCTCTGAGTGAAATCCTGACCTCCAAGCATTATTTTGAATGAGTTATTTATAAATGCTCATGACTTTAGAGTTTGAGGTAGGTATGAGCTAGGAGTTGAAGGTATAGCCACTCATTCTGGGGAGTGGCTTTGGGAGTAAGTGTCTCAGAATTTTTACCATAGCAGTCAAATAAGCACTAGTTTTTGGAACTTATTTCCTGCACTGTTCTTCTTTTTCTAAGGTTTGATCCTCTTTGTGTTTAACCATGCTACGTAGGCATCTATTTTTGAAAGGATTTACTTACTAGCTCATTTATGTAGCAGTAGCACATAAGAATGAATCATGTTTCGTTTTAAAAGAATGAGAGCAGAAATGCCAAACACATACCCTTGTGAATAGGAGCTCTGATCTTTAGTAGAGGTTGTTTGGGTGATATGTTGAGGATTCTGGGAATGTATTCAGGCTCAGCAGCCAAAGGATGCCACAATCAATTAGTGATCTGGGAGGAAGGTGTGACAAAATTCATGCTGTGTATTTACCAGCGCAGATTAAAGTTAATTTAATTAATTTGAAAGTTCCAATACAAAGAGATTTCAAATTTACTTAGTCTCTGGCATGCCGTCTTTGACATAAAATTACAAAGACTTTTTTTCCTCAGCTGTTTTAGATGTTACTCTATTTGTAGAGAACAGCTCCCTTTGAAGATAATCTGATATTATAATTATTTTACTTTTTTCCTATTTGAAAAATGCTGATGAAGAATCCTGAGTAAATTCCCTTTGTAAAGGCTCAATCTTCATAGAACAGGAAAAGGCCTGATTTCTATTTGTGCCAATATATGGATCTGTGTAGGTTTTTAAATACAGTTTGTTTTTACAATGAAGATTTAGCACAGGTAATCTCATTTGGATGTTTAGTGAAAGCACAGTAGAAAGATCTTGAGTGTTAAAGAGAAATAAGGATCCTTCCAAACTTTCCTTAATCAAAAATCCATATACCTGCAAAGAATAAATAACGTCAGCTCTTTGTAGTTCTCATCGTTGGCTTTCAAACTTCAGTCTTCTTTATTCTAAGATAACTAGCCTCCATCTTTTATTCTGTCCTATGAATGCTTAAAATGCTCTCAACTTGGTAAAGTAAATCTTACACCTACAAATCTAGTGGTAGAAAACACTGAGCTTCTTTTCTTTTCAAATGGTTGGTGGAACCCCGGGAATCCCTGAAGTTTCCATTAGGTAACACTGACTTTATCCAAAGTTCCAAGATTTGAAAATCCAGTTCTTGGCCTACACTAACATACATGGTAAACTATAGTTTTCATTGAAAATGCTTCCTGCCAATCAAAGACAGAGGAAAAAGATAAATTGCAAATAATTTTCAGGGAATTAGGCTTAAGTTTCATTACCAATGTATCTTGCAGGGAAAAAATAATTCTTTAAGGAGATATAAAATCCCCCTTTTTATATGTTTATAGCCACTTTCTCTCTTATCTTCCTATCCTGAAACTTCATTTTAGCTAAAAATATGTGTAGGTTCTTAATACCACACAAGTTTGTGGACCAGCTGTGTTCATACCAACTTTGTGTCTCAATCATTTCTTTTTTGGTTTTGACTAAATATTTCCTCAGAAAAACATTCTACTTTTTTGGAGACAAGTTGTCCCCTCCTTGAGGTTTGGTGACTTCATTTGATATGACACCAGTGTTAACCAAGGAAATGAACATAGAATATTAAAAAACCAAAAGGGAAGATGTTTTAAATCATTGGGCAGACACTTGGCACCGGCTTTTTTAGAAGCAACTGACTCAATTAACCAGTTCAGGAAATGTGCCACATTGTGTATAAAGAATCTGGCTCTCCAAATTATGGAACTGGTAGAACATTGTACACTGGGTTTACTTTGCTGGGGAACGTCATCCTTGGCTCAAATTCAGTGAAAGATTCATCATCGTCCCAGGTGACACTGGGGCAAACCAAGGTTTAGTCTCCTTTTATTGCCAGGGAGAGATTGATGGTTGTGGGTAGAAAACTATGCAAAAGCTGGCAGTTCTAGCTGGCTGGAGCTTTCAGGTTTGTCCAAGTGAAAGTCAAGGGGTGTGAACCCAGGTAAACTAAATGTTTACCACTAAAGAAGCCACCATGAATTTGAAACCACTGAGGTACATAGTCCCATTCACAGAGAGCACACCATTCTATACAGCTGCAATTTTCTCTGTGAATGACTGTGAAATGTAGGTTAGCTCATTTAAGTTTTGGGCGAAACACGGAAGAGGGAGATTTTACCGAGATAGGCAGTGGTTACTTCCACAGCATTCAATTAAGAAGAGACACAGTTATGTCACTGGAGAGAATTCAGGCTTGGGCTCATTAAGTGTAAGAATTTGTTATATTTTATAAATGATTGCAGCTGCAAACATTACTTCTCGATAGTGGTTAGCAGAGTACATGCCTTTAGCTATGAAGAGCAGGATTTAAATGGTGAGTGGAACAAGGTGGGGACTTATTCTCATAAGAATCTAATTATATCAATAGTTTCAGAAAATAAAAATTTTGTGATTTTTGAAAACTGGATGATTATAAGTAAATCTCTTCATTTAAGAGTTATCTGTATAATCTAATCTGTCTGATTATATACTTTGAAATTAGTTCTCAAAGTGCTGTATGGTATGATCATCCTCTAAATTTCATAACAAATATACTATGATACGTGTTAAGTTTTATATCTATACAATTACACACATTAATGAGATCAGATAGTTTGCTGTTGTTAATAGGTAGCAAGCACAAACAGATAGACTGTCCCAAAGGGATAAATGAAGAAAGCAAAATGTATTGAGAAGAAAGACGTGCAAAAATACACTGTTAATTACTTGTTCTGGTAACGAGAACAGTCTTATGACTTTGCAGAACGGAATCTACAAATATATAGGCTATGGGAAGTAACAATTCCATTTATTCAATGTTTAATAAATATTTAGTTGCCTACAATATGCCAGGCACTGTATTAGGTGCTAGGAAGAAAAATGTTTAACAACTAGGTTCCTGCTTTCAAGAAGCTCACTCACAGGCAAATAAACATGGTAGTTGCCATAGTTATATGAACAACATTCAAGGAGAGTAAAGAAAGCAGCTAAGTTTTCCTACGGGAACCAGGGAAGAGGAAGTAATTCCTGAGTTGACACTTGAAAGAACCGTGGGTTTAGTGGTAAGGAGGAGAAGGAGAGAGGTCCAGAGGCCTCCAAAAAGGGTGATGGTTCAAGGAACACAGATGAGTTGGGCTTGATTCTTTGAAGGGAAGGGCCTGACCGTGTCTAGGTCATGTAGGCCGGTAGAAGCTACTTTTGGATAATAGCAAATAACTTAAGAATCCTGGGGAGAGTATTGACACAATGACCCTTTTGTGTTCTATGTATTTCTCTGAGAGCTCTACAGAGTTAAGGGGAAGCGGCTGACAGGGTGGGCAGAGCAGTCGTTGTGGAGATGGGGGAGGGAACTCCAGGTTGGGGTGGAAGTCAGACTATCTTGACAGTAGCAATTTCCCTCTGGCTATCCTGGTCGCATCTGTCTCAGGGGCTATCTTACACTGGACTGGAAGTCAGTGGAATGCCCTGTCTACTAGGCTGGTTCTCTTTCATCAGTTGTTAAGTTCTGAGGCATTATAAATATCACCTATATAAATACAGGTAAAAGTTCTAACAAAACTTGCAGGGGTGTACAAATTATTTTATTTTTCTTTTATTTCGCTGCCTGAAGTATTGTTGGACTAGAACTTACAAACATTTTTTTTCTCTACAAATATACACAGTAACAGTATGTGTAAGTCATATTCAATTTCAAAATAAATCTTTTCATGTCACGTACGGGCAAATCTGTGCCAATCACACCGGAACAGGACCATCTAAGCTCCATTATTAATAAAGTAGTCTAATATAAGAGGTGTGTGGCTGAGGAGATGAGCTAGTGGGTTAACAGGGGGTTCACTGTGTATGAGTGACTATAGAGCAACTTGAAATGGTGGCGACATCTATGACAAAAACGCCTGTGGGGTCCTATCTGGGCTCATTTGTGGCCTTTACATGAATGGGAAGCAAGCCCAGCATGAACTTTCTGCTAAACTGGTTATGCATATTTGATAATAATAACCGATGATAGACTATGATCTGGCAAGTGCAGTAAGTAGAATAAAAACTTACTTCAAATCAAGTAGAGAAAGCTGGTTCAGCCAGAAATGAAGAATATGAGAACCAAAGGCACTCAAAGAACACTGTTTTCATTTAATTGATTGTTTCTCATTTGGGAACCCCAATCTGTTTAGTATTAACCAAACAAAATGTATCTGAAAATTAGAGGCAAATAGTTTTGATGGTCCTAATGGTTCATTCAGAAGAGAAGAATTGGCTTGTTGATTTTTACTTAGATAGAATTGACCGTTATGGAATTGCATTGGAGTCACGATGTGCACTATAACTTGTGTTGTTACCTTTACTGTCTGTTAGGCACTTTCTACATGCGTGCCATGTGCTGAGTGGTCCCCACTTAGTATGTCATTCTGTCTCTCCAGTGTTATTAGTATTCCCATACTCAAGTAAAGCTGAGGCTTTGAGAGGTTAAATGGACTTTTGTTATATGGCTCACTTTAAATGTGAGAATGCTGGAGCTGAAAGAAACTAGAAGTCATCTATTTCATCAAAAACCTAGATGCTAAGCAGTCAGGCAGGTAACTGAACACCAAGAATTCACGCTTTATCCAAACAGGACAGCTGCTATTCAGTTTCAACCTTTGTTTTCACTTGGGCAGGTAGGCCCAGTGTTGCCAATCTTATACATTTTAAAAAGAAATCAGAAATCTGGATTTAAATGTGAAAATCCCCAGTTTTTAAAACAGGCTGGACAAACGAGGTACATCCAAAGACTGGGTATGGCCAAGGGGCTCTAGCTCACAACTTCTAATCAAGTGCAATCCCATTATTTTACAAATGAGAGGGAGAGGGGAGGTGAGCTGCCCAAGGTCATGCAGCGATTCAGGTATGGCTGGGAATCGATATGCAATATATAATCTTTCCAGTTTTTTCTTCAAAATCATGTTAGATTACATGTTACTAAAATAGTTCTATGGGGTGCCTGGATGGCTCAGTCGGTTAAGCATCGGACTCTTGATTTTGACTCAGGTCAGGATCTCAGGGCTGTGAGATGGAACCCACATCGGCTCTGCACTGTGCATGGAGCCTGCTTCGGATTCTCTCTCTCCCTCTCCCGTGAACCCCCTCCCTTGCTACATACTCTCTCTAACAAAATAAAAAAATTAAAAATGTTTCAGAAAAATGAAGGGTGAGCTGAGGAAATGAGCTTGTGAGTGACAGGGATAGACTGACCATAGATTTTTGAAAGGTATTTAAAAATTGTTTACTTCCTTAATATATTCTATAGAAAACTGAGGGACACTTGTAATGCTAATGTTTTTGGCCTATGTGTTTATAAATATTTGCTTTTCTTTCTGATGATTGCTTTTGCTTCATGGTTTATAAGGAGCTTTAAATAGTGTGATTTGGAGAAAAAAATTCTAAGGAAAAAAGAAAATCTATGGGGTGATTTTCAATTTTTGCTTAATAGATATTTCATGAGTATAATGAATTCTAACTACAAATTTTTTAAATATTCTTATTTTTCATTTGATGTAAAAACTGGAGAACTGTGGGACACCTGGGTGGCTCAGTGGTTAAGCATCTGCCTTTGGCTCAGGTGATGATTCCAGCTTCCTGGGATCAAGTCCTGCATCCAGTCCCCTTGCTCGGCGGGGAGCCTACTTCTCCCTCTGTCTGCCGCTCCCCCTGCATGTACTCTTGCTCTCTTTCTCTGGAAATAAATAAAATCTTAAAAAAAAAAGAAATCTAAAAAAAATTATTTTAAGAAATTGGAAAAATCAGTTAGGGGATCATTTTTTTTAAATAATGAAGAAACTTTCTGCTTTCACTTTAAGATTTTTCATTGTGGACCCTTGCAGTTATAGAGTTCTATAGCTTAACTTGAAACACTTTCTTCCTTCTTTGTTTCCTTTCTAATGTTAAAAAAAAAAACCCAAATGGCTCTTATGGGAATTCTTTAGTCCTCCTTTCATTAGCTGGGTTGTCAAGGAATCTGAGATGGGCTACTCCACTGATACTGCTGGCTAAGAATCCCTCATGTGTGCAGACATGGATTTATATGGATGAGTGTTTTGGGAAGGAATATAAAGTAACTGAAGTTGAAGAAAGGAGGAAGTTTCACTCTTCAATCACACCCATTTCTTAAAAGAAGTCATTGGGGTCAAAGGTTAGAGTGACAGATTGGTTGAGGGGGTGGTTTCCCAGAGCACCCTCACCTATGTGGTCTCATGGAATCATGTGATTCTTGATCTCAAGAAGCTCATCTTGCCTGCCGTTATACTTCGTAGATGGGTATCAGCATTTCCCTATTACTGATTTGCATGGCTACCAATAGTACACATGTTAAATATCTTCAATAAGCCTAACCATAGTGAAAATTCTCTTCATCTGCAGCTTTTCCTTTACCTCCTGTACCATCCTGGGCCTGCCAGTAAACCTAGCTGACTTGCTGTGAAGGTCAGGGAGGATGGGTGGAATCCTGAATTGCTAAGTTCTTAGGATTTTCCTGACTTGAAGCTAAGCATTTAAAAAGATCGACTTATATTTCATAGTGCTAATATCTCATTTTCATATGTGCCACAATGTATTTTTTAACTTTAATTTCGAAATAATTTTAGATTTACAAAAAAGTTGCCAAAAGAGCCCACAATATATTTTCAAAATGAATTTCTTTAAAAACAACTTAGAAGTTATTTCCTTGTATTATTTATAACATCTACTCAATGCAATTATTGAATATATTTTTATCTTTGTTAGGAAAAGCAAATCATCATAGCAATAATATATGGCCATGCAAATGCCTATATTTTCCTATTGACTCAGTTGAGGGAAGATATCCATAATGCATTCAGTAGGTTCTCAAGAAATATTTGTCGACTCGTGTATATAATAGGAAGGATTTGCTGACACAAATTATTTGAGAATTACTTAGCCATGGCCTAATTTATTGTATTTATTAGCCATAGCATAATTTATTGTAATTATTAGCCTTGGCCTAATAATTTCTATTTCAGCATTAGGAAGAAGATACCATGCACTAGTTCAAATGTGTGGTCCCTTTAACCTAGAGTTTTATTTTGAATAGGGGTCCTGTCTTAATATGTTTGGGCTGCTGTAACACAGGTCAATTATAAGCAACATAAATTTATTTCTCACAGTTATCTAGAACCTAAAAGTTCAAGATCAGGGTGACAGTATGGCCGGGTTCTGGTGAAGGCTCTCGTCTGGATTATAGGCTGCCAGCTTCTCCCTGTGTCTTCACATGGTAGAAGAGGCTAAGGGAGCTCTGTGAGGTTTTTTACAAGAGGACTTATCCCAATTATGAGAGCTCCACCTTCATGACCTAAGCACTTTCCAAAATCCCCAACCCTAATACCATCACACTGGGCATTAGGATTTCAACATACGCATTTGGGGAGAAAACAAACATTCAGATCATAGCAGGTCTTCAGTAAACTTTCTGGAAGAGTACGGCACTTGCTCTCTAGGACATTATATTTGAAGGCTACTGTTATGCATAAATATTTCCTAACATCTTTTTAGTATCCTGTTATACTTTGACCATCCATTTATTTATTTAAATCCCTTCAAAATCCAAGCTGTGTGACTAATTCCAAGGGGTGAATATTGTTCCACAGTGTTAAGAATAGCTTACTTTCTATTCTCCTGTATCTGCCCTCCTGCATACTGTAAGGACTTCTATATTTGCACATTGTAGCTATTATTCTGTATTTTAAGAGAACATGGCTTTGCAACCTCCAGTTATGACTATATTTGCTTACTATAGGAGCTTAGATTTCCTCCTCTCAACAATCTGGGGAATTGCTATGATGTCGGACCTCTGTGTCAATGCGCTGAGGGTGAGAATTCAGATATCTGGAGATATTTCATTTGAGGTTATTTGAGGAGAATGTAATATTGGCCTATCAAGTTGGTCAGCAGCCCGTTTGTAACCCCCATCTCTGGCAGAGCTTGTCTTTTGAAGTCATTCAAAATTTATCTCGTTTCTGAGTCTTTTAGTCACTTTTTGGCTCTCCTGATTTCTCTGTTACAGTTGGGAATCCTATAAACTCACCATCTTCTTAATAAAAAGCCCATGAGTAGAAGCAACATTCAGAGGTGCTTATAATTTCTGAGGACTTTTGAGAGCTCCGTCTCCATTTTTTCACATTCTTCAATTTATTTTAGCTGGAATGGGGCCACCTTTTTCAGGAGATTAAGTAGAATATGCTGGCGTTCATTGCATTTTCTCAAACACTGCCTTTCCCCACCTCTGTTTAATCCAATTACACAAGGATGTACTGCTCATACGTTTTTTTAAAAGATTTTCTTTATTTGAGAGAGCGAAAGAGAGCACGAGCAGGAGGGAGAGGGAGAAGCAGACTCCCTGATGAGCAGAGAGCCGGAGGTGGGACTCCATTCCAGGACCTTGGGATCATGACCTGAACTGAAGGCAGACGCTTAACCGACTGAACCACCTAGGCACCCCTGCTCATACATTTTGTGTAAGTTCTGTGCTAATTGCTGAAGGGGTTACAAAAGCAAGTTAGACAGTTTCTGTCCAAAAGCAGTTTTATGTTCTTGTGTGATGAGGGAAATGGTTAAGGACACCAAAGCTCTGCAGACAAAAAACCATTTCTGTTTCCGTTTTTATTTTTTACTTGGGTTAAATTTATCTAAAGCTTTCTAATCAAAGCTCTGTAGAATAAAAGAGAATAAGAAGAAAAAAACAAAGTCCCTGGGCCGAATATGCTTATCATGTGCTATGAATAGTCTTGCTCCAAAGTATGAAGTCCAGATGTTGGATTTATCCCATAGTTCGGTGAATGACAAAACTCATAAATACTATATGTTTTATAGCTTTGCTATTTATACATAACCTGTGTTAAAGCATTAACCCCCTTTGACTAATATTTTCTGCCTGAAAGGATCCACTAGCAGGCATACAATTAAACACAGTTGGAAGAAGCATATTCCCGAGTTCATGACAGTAAAACTGGTTGTCTTTGGCCTGTCACTGTGCCACAGTAATAGAATGTAACAGAGATAATACAGGAATTGTTACAATGCAACATGACTGACATTGCTATTGCACACAGGGCCTCGTACCTCAAATCTTTCTTTTCAACAAATTCATTCATGAAACCTCATAGCTTACAACTATGAAAAAGAACAACTGTTAGCAGTTGCCTGCCTACGATGGAGAAACTGAGGCACTAAGCGAGCAGGTCATTTCTTTGAAATGTCCAGTGAGCAGTTAATTTCTTTGGAATGTCCAGTTAGCCTCCTAGCCAACGTTACTGATGACTAATTCTTGGTTCTTGACAACAGTTCTTCCCCAGCGCAAATATGTTCTCAGCAAATCGTGAAGCTCCTGACTAACCAATGAGCACCGCTCTGCTGGTTCCATTAGAGATGCGTTAGAAATCTTCAAGGTCACTGTTTGTATATATCTTTGACATCATCTTTTGGACCGTACTTGAGATTGTTACTTCATAGTGAGTAAAGAGGGGTGTCTGACTGTAGCAACACGTCAGTAACTGTTACCGAAATACCACAGACCCAGGCTCTTCCTGGAGGCATCCCTGGCCAAGAGGATTACTGAAATGAGGGGCGTGAGGAAGAAGAGAAAGCCAATATTCTTATGAACTAAGCTTTATTTCTAATAAAAAAAAAGAAAACAAGAACAAAATATTGACTTCAGTTCAAAATCAGCTTGTTTTCTTTACAGAGGCTATTGAAATTTGTCCATACAAACTCACATTTTTTCTCCGTAGCTTATTGATTTCCTCCTTATTTTTTCCTCCTTCTACCTGCTTTCCCATCTGCTTTGAAAAACCACAATACTGTGGACTGAGGCTGGACTTGGCGGAACATGCTTATTCTTGTCAGGCAGGCAGAGGGTTAAGGGAAGGAAGCAGCAAGTGATGCTGGGTTTATCTGATACATCCATTTCCCCTACTTCTGCCTTCATAATCTGTTACTTAGGAATGCAGGGAACTCTCTCCAGTCTGATTCTGCCTGCATGGAAAACAGCGAGCTGGAGGTTGAGGCTGCTGCAGTTACTTGGCCCTTTCTCAGGGCTATGCTGGAGCCAGCTGGCTTGTAGGAGCCGACTCTGCTCATCTCTTCTCAGTTCTGTGTTCAGTGATGTCATGTTGGTAGCTTGAAATTGGCCACAATGGGGTATTTACGCCACGGAAATCTGCAAATGCTACCTACCAATCAGGAATCCACCCCCCCCCCCCCCCGCCCACTGGAGAGTTAGTTTTCCAGCATATCACTGCCCTTTGTCCT
Organism: Potos flavus; assembly: GCA_028534135.1. NCBI lineage: Eukaryota > Metazoa > Chordata > Mammalia > Carnivora > Procyonidae > Potos > Potos flavus. Next base: position 73,295,614 of record CM052886.1, read on the forward strand.
TAACCTATACCTGAAGGATTTCTGCCAGTGTCCAGTGAAACTTCACCAAACCTTTGACATATCGTGAGCGCAAGATGACAACCCAAAATGAATTAGGAAGAGATAAATTTTCCAGCTATGTCATCATCAAAAGAGAGCTTGGGGGCAGGGTTTTATCTGTCCCATAATCTCTAAGAGCAACTGCTTACAGGTCCACAAAACAGCTAGTAATATATGACATAAGTGTGCTTTCTAAGCAAATGGACCTTTGAGATAATCTATAATCCCTTGTTCCCACTTTCAACCAGATTATCCCACTAGATCTCCTGGCTCCAGTAAAATCCAGAAAGGGTAGCAACCCTTGCTGCCAACTTTTGGTACAGGTAGAGGCTTTCTGCAGCAGTGACTTCTGTGACTCTGTGCCTTCTGTGATCCCAAAGACTTTAAAAAAGCATCAGAGATTCTGGCCCCACCATAGCGTTCAATGTGTGGGAAGTTTGGGTAGCATTTGAGCATTGGGGTAAACCTTGGAGGCTCTGGACTTCCTGAGATCTCTTCTTTGTTGCCTTGATAATCTCTCAGCAGCTTCAATGATGGCAGGAGAGGCCACTGGCAGCAGGAGCCAGAGAGGAGGAAATACCAGGGTCTCTCGGTAGCTGTCAGGACATCATTGAGGAGCAGTTATTCGCCTTTTCCCTGTGGGACTTCTATTTCTAGAAGAGTGAGGTTCTTTGAGGAGAATCTACAGGTCCCCAGTCACAGGTGGGAGCAGAGTTCGAGAGGCTGTAATTTTACTTCCAGCTTACTGTATTCTAAGGGGACATGATTTTAAGTTCTCAATCTATGAAATGGCAGAGGCACAAAAATGCAGAACCTGAATTCAGGCAGACATGATTTAACCATTGGTTATGGCTCTAACAATTACTTATCCATTCATTCATATTTCAATATAAAAAAAGCAAAAAAATCCCCAATGCCTTAACATCATTCTCTGAAGAAAAGTGAACAAAGTGATAGGGACCTCTGAGTTGCCATTGCACATGTGATACAATTTTGTGCTTTGAAAAAAATCAACTGCTAGAATACAGAGTACTTAAAAATTTTTTAAGATTTGTTTATTTGAGAGAGAGAGAGAGCACGCACTCAGGAGGGCAGAGTGAGGGGCAGAGGGAGAGGGAAAGAGAGTCCCTAGCAGACTGCATACTCAGCACAGAGCTGGTGAGGAGGCTGTATCCCAAGACCCTGAGACCTTGACCCCAGCCGAAACTAAGAGTCGGACACCTAATGGACTGCGCCACCCAGATGCCCCTAGAGTACTTTAACAATGTTTTAAAGATCACATTGAAGAGGCACCTGGGTGGCTCAGTGGGTTAAAGCCTCTGCCTTTGGCTCAGGTCATGATCTCAGGGTCCTGGGATCAAGCCCCGCATCGGGCTCTCTGCTCAGCGGGGGGCCTGCTTCCCCCTCTCTCTCTGCTTGTGATCTCCCTCCTCTCTGTCAAATAAATAAATAAAATCTTTAAAAAAAAATAAAGATCACATTAAATATTCACTCTCTGTGAGCCATTGTGGATGAAACCTATGCCCTCTTGCATAGGGAAGGTGCTTAGTAACAGTTTTGTGGAACTGGCTTTTAGATAGGAATATTGATTCATTTTTTTATAATAAATTTAAAATGAACTGACCTGGAAATAACTCATTCAGCCAATCAGCTAGCACAAGCAAAAGCTCTTACTAATTTCTCCAGCTCCCACCATGAGTTACCTATTCAGCTGGAACAATTTTACTAGACTATGAGTTCTATAATGATACAAACCACCTAAAATTCTTTTCTTTACCCAGTGCTGGGTACTTTGATATCACTTAATAAGCATGTATTGAGTGAAAATAATACAGTGGATCCTGAAAATAATTTCACTAATGACAGTAACATGAATTCTGTTTTGTTTTTTTTTAAGATTTTATTTATTTATTTGACAGAGAGAGAGAGAGAGATCACAAGTAGGCAGAGAAGCAGGCAGAGAGAGAGGGGGAAGCAGGCTCCTCACTGAGCAGAGAGCCCGATGCGGGGCTCGATGCCAGGACCCTGAGATCATGACCTGAGCCGAAGGCAGAGGCTTAACCCACTGAGCCACCCAGGCGCCCCAACATGAATTCTGTTTTTAAATTTAGTTTTGAGCAATATATTTTAAAGTGACAAAGAAACGTTTATTCTAAAATTTCCTTTTCAATGACACATGCATATGTAGGGTATGGTATTTATAAATATATAATTGGCAAGATGATTTGATGAAAACAGTGGGAATTTTAGTAAAATCTGAACAGCCTACCAACTGTAGGGTATGATTGGTCTATAATCTAAGTGAAATCTATGGAGGAATAGAAAACCTCTAAGTGTGTGGTTCCTGTCTAGGACTTTGGTTCAAGCAAAATCCAGCTATTTGCAATTCTTAGAAGAGAAACTCTATTTTCACACAATTTATATATGTCAATATCTTTTACATAAGGTACTGAGAGAGATTTTTAGAAAACAGTTCTCTTATCTTCTGTGGTTTTGATTTTTTTTTGGCTTTTCTGTTTTATATTTCTTCTTATGCTCCCACGAGCCACTGGGTACATTTTCTTAGAGCAGAGGTATAGGGAGGACAGAGGATGTTCAGGCTCATTACCTCAGTTGGCACAGGAGTCCAATAATGCAGGCACATTCTCTGCCCAGAACAGCTGGCTATGGCTGGTCTAGAGGAAAACTCTCTTCACAAGTTCTGCCACCTCCCTACTCCGGTTCGTCAGCTGCCTGGCAAAACTTTGTCTTTGGCCACAAGTGTCATTAGATGAGAGAATACTGATGACAGAAAGCAAACACATCACCACTCCTAGAAAAGCAATTCTCAATTTGTGTTCTGTGGATGGTGAGTCATGCTAGTCTACTAAGAACAGAGCAGCATAGAAAACAAGGTGAAGAAGGGCAAAGAACGCCCTCCCTGGTTACAAATTTGGAAAATGCTCACTTTGGGCATTTTGGTTGGCTTGAATGACAGCTGATGAAAATGAAACATCAACAAAATAAGGAGGTAGTATTGAATTACTGAGAAAGTATTTTTTCTCATGGCTGCATGAGAAACAGACTTTACTATTTATGTACATCTTAATTTTTAGACATTAAAATTATAGGAACATAGCCAAAATTAAAAATAACCTGTGTTTTGTACTTTCTTGATGTGTAACTATAGAACATTCCTTGACCTTCCTCTGCCCTTGCTCCCACTATTTAGTTACCATAGCGACCACCAAGGCTCACTTTTTTTTTTCTCATGTGGAAGAATAACAGTACCATATGAGGGACAAACTGAAGGCTGAACATGCAAACACAGAGTGCAGTCTTATTATAAGATGCCACTCGCCTGGGTTAATCCATTATGTTCTGTTACACACATAATTAGTATTTTGCTGTACTTGTCCACCATTTTGAACTTTTTCTAAGTCCCCATCAGGCCACTGAACAGCAATGCACTTTAGTTTATACTCTTCTTTTAGCCTGGAAAGAGCTTACTCATCCCCCAGACCCCATGGGAGTACTGCAATTTGAGAAGCTCTCAGTCCTCAAAGCTTGCCCCTCTGTCCTAATCTACAGCCATTTGTCTTTGCACACTTCCAGTTTCTTTCTTTCTTTTTTATGATTTTATTCGGGATCAGATCTAGTTATTCTTCAGATCCAAGATTGCTATTAAAGCATTTCTTAAGATGTCTTTTATTTTAAAAATCTGTTTATTTTATAGACAGTTTTTCACACGAGAAGTCATTAGGATATGAGCTTCCATTATATTTATTTATAATGTTTATTAATATTTAGTTAGTTATTATCTATTTTTGGATATAATTATAATATGCCTAATACATTAAGAGATTAGCATAACACTTATACTTCATAAATAAATATACAAATGTTTGGGATAACATTACATTTTCAAATAACGCATTAAACTGACAAAAAAATTTAGGGATTAACATCTTGGACTATGACATTCTTGAGGGAAGGAACTTGTTTTATATTTTGTGTGTCCTTGCACCCAGAATGGTTCTTAGGTGCTTGTTATTTGGTATAGTGGTGCGCAAAAAAGTTTGTGGAATGAAATATAACCCATAGTTCTCAAGCTGAGAAAACCAAGGATTTAGTAGTAAGAGATCAGTGAGGTATATCCTTGTCTTAGTTTCTACCTAAATTAATATAGAACCTTCTCTCCAACTTCCGCAAGTTAATTGAAGAGGTGGTCCCCAGAGGATGTCTACTGGCCCTTCAAATGCCTTCATGCCCCTTAGCTGGCTTGAAGATCTATTGGTGCCTCTGCTACTTCTGCTGGTTTCAATAGTGACCATGCAGAAGTTCCCCCAATCCTCTCCATGCTTCCTGCATGGCCGCTTCTCAAAGCCAGGCCCCAGCTCCTTACAGAGCCTTTACTGGTGCACCTCTCTTTCCCATTTATGCCTTTATTGTACCTCCCTGTCAGCCTTAGCTTTGACTGCATGTCTTTGGAGGCATCCCCTGGAGCATATTCCCTACTATGCACACTATTTCCTTTCCCATTGCAAAGTGACATTGTCCTTGGATCAAGCTTATGATAGACTGCAGCTTCTTCCTTTTGGACAATTTCTTTGCAGGAGGTTTCTTTGACCATCCTGCACACAGAGTCTTCCTCTTGCCTCTACTCCCTCCCCCATGCATTTCTCCCTGCCATCCAGGCTTGTCCAAACAGGACCCAAACTCAAATGGTTTCAGAAGACAGGCAGATAATAAACAAATAAAACTGGCAGAGTGTTTGCATATTAAGCCCATAGGAATAATCATTACTAAATATTCTCTCCTTTTTTTCTAAATATTCTCTCCTTTTTTTCTTGAAACAGGAAACTCTCTTGATGTAGCTTTTGTTTTTATCCTTAGGTACAGAGAAGAATTTCCTTATTAGAAGAAAAACACAGTGCAAATATAGTAATAAATATATGGCAATTGACTCTTGGGTCTCAGTGTTCAAGAGGTAATGGAGAGTGGTAAGGACTGGTGGCGAGCTAGTAAGTCCTTCATCTAAATGAGTCAGCCATGATTCAGCTCCAACTAAATGTAACTACATGGGAAGATGGGCTCGGTTATGCCAGATATTCTGATTTTTTTTCAGTAAAATCTCTGTATCTAGATTATTTTGTGAAATAGTCTGACAAAAAAAGTCTAATTCTTTTTGATAGGAGTAATAGTCCATTGTATATACATACTACATCTGCTTTATCCATTAATCCGTCAATGAGCATTTGGGTTCTCTCTATAGTTTGGCTATTATAGATAATGCTGCAATAAACATTGGGGTTCATATAATGATGTGGATGGAGCTAAAGAGTATTATGCTAAGTGAAATCAGTCAGAGAAAGGCAAATACCACATGATTTCACTCATATGTGGAATTGAAGAAACAAAACAAATGAGCAAAGGGACAAAGAGAGAGAGAGAGGCAAACCAAGTAACAGACTCTTAACTACAGAGAACAAATTGATGGTTACCAGAGGAGAGGTGGGTGGATGGATGGGTGATATTGGTGAAGGGAATTAAGGAGTGTACTTGTTATGATGAGCACCAGGTATCGAATGGAAGTATTGAGTCACTACATTGTACACATGAAACTAATATTACACTATATATGTTAGCTAACTAGAATTTATATAAAAACTTAAAAACAAGAAATGAAAGTTTGCAAATAAATAATAAATAGTAAAAAAAATGTCTAATTAACTGCTCCTTTTACCCCATATCTGCACAGAGATTTTGACCTGTAGCACATCATTTTTTTAACCTACAAATCTAAACCCTCAAACAGGGACCCTGTTGGAGGATGAATGGTAATTAGGCATGTAATCAGTAATGTAAATAGTTACAAATAATATATATTTTTTCCAGTCAGGTCAATTATTTCTAGTTTAGTTACAAAAAGAGCAGAGAGTTTCCAGTTGAAATAGGTAGATATTTTGAGGTCTCTTTGCCATTTTCTGGACCTATCTTAGTCTTACCTTGTCCTAGAATGTTGGTTCTCAATGTATAGTCTGGGACCAAGAGCATTATCATCCCCTGGGAACTTGTTACAAATGCAAACTCTCAGGCCTCAGCCTAGACCCATAGATTTGGAAATCTGGGGGTGGGAATCAACAATCTGCACGTTAATAAGTGCTCTGGGTAATTCTGAAGCACCCTGAAGTTTGGGAAACACTGCCCTAGGCTTTCAGAGGGAGCTTCTCTACCTGCTGTTGTCCCTAGAGGCTGTATAATCTTGGTCTTCCGGCTTCCTCATCCCCAACCCAGGTTTTAGGAGCCAAGATATAAGGGGTATGTGAACTCTGAGTTCAGCTTGGCTCTCCAAAAAAAGGGATATTGGACAAAGACATAAAAAGACATCGGTACTTAGTAATGGAGGAAAAGGGACTTGGACATTAAGCATGTTCAGAGGGGAAGAGGAGGAAAAAATATCTTCCAAGATGTCTTCTTGGTCTCCCTCTGCCATGGCTTATTTTACATTGAACAGACTAGTGGTATAATTGATTGATTGACTGATTGATTTTTAAAGGATTTTATTTATTTGAGAGAGAGCGAGAGAGCACACAAGCAGGGGGAGCAGGAGAGGGAGAAGCAGACTCCCCCCTGAGCAAGTAACCTGATGTGGGGCTCCATCCCAGGACCCTGAGATCATGACCTGAGCCAAAGACAGATGCTTAACCTACTGAGCACCCCAGGTGCCCCTCCTCGTATGATTTAAAGAAATATCATCTTTGCCCTACTTCTAGGCTCTTAAAAATGGCTACTTCTGTTTTAATTTCAATCGAAGATTCACTAGGGTTCATAAAGACTGAGGAATATAGAGTTAGAGTAGTGACATTACTATGTAATTTACTTTTAGAGAGGTTGATTTCTTAACTCCACCCTGAGATTCTGAAAGAGTGACAGTTTGACAGATGGGTGAGAGGTTATGTTTGGTCTGGGGACACACTTAACGCAAATCTGGGTTGGGAAGGCCCTTCGTGCAGCAGAATGAGAACACTAGGATCTAATTTTTATAATTTCAGGGAAAGGCAAAGGTGAGGAACACAGATGGGAAAATAGGAAAGGTGCCTAAAAGAGGGGGTACAGGAGGGGCAAAGAAAGACAACAGGTAGAGTTGGGGCAGAGAACCTCTGTATCATTCCCTCTTTCGAAAAGCTTCTCATTAATCTCCTCTCAGAGGGTCTGTACAAAAATTTCACTGTTGGAAAATCCCTGAGCTCTGGCTGCCTCCAGTCCCCACATATGAGTCTTTTTTTTTTTTTTTAGTTTTATTGTATTTTTTCAGTGTTAAAACAAGATTCACTGTTCATGCACCACACCCAGTGCTCCATGCAATATGTGCCCTCCTCAATACCCACCACTAGGCTCACCCAACCCCCCACCCCCCTCCCCTCCAAAACCCTCAGTTTGTTTCTCAGAGTCCACAGTCTCTCATGGTTCATCTCCACCCACATATGAGTCTTTTTTCTTGCTTTTCTTTTTCAAAGCTAAAGCAGGAGTACTAGTTATGTGATGTAAAGGAAAACTCATTTACATATATTGCCTGAAGGTCCTGTAGCACTTATGGTTTATATACTGTACCCAGTGTTATGTTTCATAGTTAAGACACTCCATAAAACCCAGGGACATAATTCTAATACATTATTTCTTTGTGACTGAATTCAACTTTACTCTTTAGTTACCTCTCTTATACTTCTTCCCTCCAATACCTGACTCAGATGGAGAACTTAACCTAGATACTTCTGGGTAAATTCAATTTTATCTGGTGATTTTTTTTTTCTTTTCCTTTTTTCAGTTAAGTCAATATACATAGCTCAGTCCTGGAACAAACCAGAATTCCATTTTAGTCTTTCCCTCCTCTCAATCTCTTTTCCTCCGCATTTCAGGGGTATCACACAAACACAGTACTTTATCTGTGGGGGGCAGGTAGGGAAGTTTGCTAACATGACCAGCTTAGTGCAAGTAACAAGGTGGGAGCAACTCCAGTATCTGGCTCATACAAACTGCCCTGCTGAGGTCAGGACTGGCCATATAATTTAGGGTGCATAAGGGAAATGTGGGGCCTCTAGTTCAAAAAATAATGAAGGGTTTCAAGATAGCAAGAGCAGAGCATTAAACTGAGGGCAGGGTTCTGTGCAACTGTATGGGTCACATGCCTACAGAGCAATTTTACTTATATGTCCTCTTGTCATCTCCCAACCTGGCTCCCGGTGAAAGTAGTGGCCACTGGGCAAGTGCCCTGTCTTCCTTGCTGTCTTAGAAAGCCTCCCATGTTCTCACAGGTGCTGCAGATTCCCTGAAGTGTAGCTGCACCTCCTGTTTCATCCCCACTTTGGGTGGTGTGCTTCGAAGCCCTCTGCCTTAGTAACTCTTCCAGTAGCCTGCCAGCTATCTCTCCAAGATACTTTCCACCCTTGCTAGGCACTCAGCCCCTTGTGTATCTTATACGTAGCGGGCAGCAGTCTCCATCACCCCCTTTGCACAGACACAGGCTGCTAAGTCTCTATCGCCTGCCTGAAGATCCCATAGCACGACTAATGCCGGTGGGAATCCTACTCTCAAATTGTATCACGTCAGGTTCTTCCACTGTAGATCCCTCAAACTTTGTGAAGGAACATTTTTATATTCATGCCCTCCTTTGAATTATCAGGAAGAGAAGAAGAGGATAGGTGGACAGATGACATTGCTACTACATGATCTTTTCTCTCCTCTTTTTCTTCTCTCTTATTTTTTTTTTTTAAAGATTTTATTTATTTGACAGAGAGATCACAAGTAGACAGAGAGGCAGGCAGAGGGAGAGGGGGAAGCAGGCTCCCCGCTGAGCAGAGAGCCCGATGCGGGGCTCGATCCCAGGACCCTGAGATCATGACCTGAGCTGAAGGCAGAGGCTTTAACCCACTGAGCCACCCAGGCGCCCTCTTCTCTCTTATTTTTAACCATTTTTCTCATTACTATAAACTGAGGGAGGGCGTGGGGAGTGACAGAAACCATTTCTGTTTCTCCCAGTTTAAACGCACGTACTAATTACAATTGTCACACAGTCTAAAACTGGGTTGGCAAACTAGGGCCTGGGGGTCAAATCTGGCCACACCCATTTGTTGACGTATTGTCTGTGGTTGCAGCCGAATTGAGTAGATGCAGCAGAGACCACATGACTTGCAGAACCTCAAATATTTAATATTGACTTCTTTACAGTAAAAGTTGTCGACTCCTGTGCTAGATGATCACAGTTGAAAGTAAAGTGTCTGTCTCTGGTGGTACCTCTAAGGGGTGTTGAGAGGTGTTTGATGACCTCAGTAGTTAATCAGATACAGATGAATGCTTCCTGCCTTACTGCTGCTAGTAAATATTTTCCCATACATATAGAGTAGAACAGGCATTATGATTTCACATATATGCAGTGGGTGGAACAGGCATTAATATCTTCATTGTACAAATGGGAAATCTACCAGTTGGGGAGGTTAAGTAACTTGTCCAGGGTTACAGAATAAGTGAACATGGGGTTAACAGTGGGGACATGGCTTTCTTGAGGACTTGGAGTTAATGGCAAACATCTCCAGGATTCAGCATGTTAGGAAAACTAATGCTAAGGATGTATGAGGTCACGGGACACTTTAAGGTCCATTGTAGGGTTGGGGGTATGCTGAGGTAGCATGGCTGGACAGTGGAGAAAAAAGAAGTGGTTTGGGGCCATTATGTGTTTGAAAAAAATATTCCAAAAGGTTGTGACTCATTTTCTTACATACTTCCTGCCCACACACTGTTTGAAACTTCTGTATTATGGTAGCATGACATTTTAGATAAATTAAATTCCTGATGCATCTTAATTAGCTAATCACAAAGGTCTACTTACTCTTTTTGCCAAGCTTTGCATTCACATAGCAACTAAGTTCGTGAAGATTGGTAGATTGGTATAGAATTCACAGCCTCTTCACACAGTATCAGACTGCTAAGAGTCTGATAAATATCAGATGAACATCTATGACAATCACGTGGCTTCTGTTGCATTCATAGAATTTTTGCTGTTTTCCTTGCTTGCTTTATAATATAGCTGTGCTGTTTTCAATTTAGGCTTCCTATGTTCTGCTGAACTAACCCAGGACAAGGGGTGTTCAGGGATAATTAGAAAAGACAGAAGTCAGGAAGAGTTAAAAACAGACACAACCCATGACTTCCTCTATTATAACTGACTTTAAGTTGCTTTTTTATGTTAAGAAATGGTCTAGAGATTGAAAAGAAAAGGCATTTAAAGGACAACTGAATATAATTGACGTATACGTAGGCACTAGGAACACATGAAGTCATTGGTGGCACACAGATGGAGTGATCCATGTAATTCATCTTCTCCCTTGGTAGCGTGAAGCAGGGATATCCAAACCACAGTGTGTCTTTCTTCTCGTTAACCCATATTGTTGACATTGACCAACAGTTGTGATTTGCCTCTGCATTTCTTGAAAATGCAATAAAAGTATTTAAGAATATTTGCTGCAGAAAGACATTTTTTTTTTCCTAACAGAAAATGTGTACAGTTGGCTTAATAAAGCAATCAGCTCCTGACCGAACTGAAATTTTTCTTGATTTGCCTAATTTAAAAAATCTTTTCAATTCATATCTGGTCATAAAACAATTGTCATGTTTCTGGAGTCTTAGTTACTTTTTCAATTCAAAAAAATTAGAAGTCAACACTGCAAGGGGAAAGTTCCTCTTCAGCTTTGTTGAAAACCTCATGCACAGAGAAGTAGAATGGAAATGTAAGGGAAGCAGTAGGGGAAGAGAGTTTGGTCTTAGAAGAAGGTATCACACAAGCAGAAATTAGAGAAAAATACCTGCTGGAACAGTAGGATTCTGAATTAATTATTATCACTGGAGACTCTTTGGTGGATGCTATCCCCTGAAACTAAACTTATTTCGGTTCCATAAAAGGGTGGCTATGGATTCATTTGTGTTGCAGTAGTTCTGATATGGTGGGAAAAGCTCCCATTCAGAGTTCTCTTTGCACATGGAGAATCCAAACAGGCCTGCGTTCTAGCTCAGGCTTTCCCAGGCACTGGCCATATTATTTTGGGCAAATGTCTAAATCTCTCCAACTTCATTTCCTTATTCTTATAAGAGGAAGAATTATAGTACTTGCCTTATGGATTGGTATCAGGATTTCATGAAATGATGCTATACATGTCAGATACTTACCCCAATGTTGAGCGCATAATGAGCTCTTTCGTAAATGTCAGCTATTATTACTGTGAATAGAGGTAATATCTAAGAATGATTCATCAAATATAGACTGCTGAGATAGAGTCTAAGGTATTTGTTGTTCTGGCTACAGATAGATGTTTATTAGGGGAAGGTAAATGACTGATTCTTCTATAATTCTGGGGCTGGACCTTTTCAGGAGTGATGAGATACAGGAAGGATTCCTGGGTCCAGCTAAGCAGGAATCTGGTAATTTTCCTGAGATGTTCTCTTTTTCACATGATGAAACAGAGGTTAAGCAATTTTGATTAAACTAAATGGTAACACTTTTTAGAGGCCACAGGCACTGTTAGAATGTCTAAAAGAACTGTAGTGCCCAGGTAGAAAGGATATAAGTAAAATTAACCAGAAAGCTAAAGAGTTGTCTTAATCACTTAAATTTTAGGCCTTACTCTTTCTTTGTAATCAATGACTGTGTATTATATACTATGTCTAGTAGAATAGTGACATCAGCATTACAATAATAAAGTATAAATATAAAAATATTTAAAATGTATTTGAGGTTTAAGAATGAGTCATTAAAGTTGAAAATGCCAGAAAAAAAGTTATGTCATTATGTCATTGTTTCTTTATAAAACAGTATATTTCTAGATAGGTAAACATTTTTCTCTTTTATATGATTGACAGTAGCCTTATATCTGTAAAAGAAGTAAAAAGAACAATAACAAACCCCAAACCCTGTTACAGATGCTAGAAGTGAGTAGAAAGAGGTAACCTGGCAGTTGCTAAGAGAGGTCACCCTATCGTACAAAGTTTTAAAACCGTCAAATTATCCATTCATTTAGACTCGGGTATCCTATTTGATTTTATTATTTTTTTTCATATATCTTATTTTTTTATATTTCTTATTTCATGGTAGTTCCCTGATCTATTCTTTCACTATTTTTTTCTGGAAACTTTTTCCAGGCCTGCTTTTATCCTCCTTGAAGAACATTAACAGAACTTTATAAAATATTTCACCATGGTTTTGGGCTAGGGTAAAATAATATTTTTCTATTTTGCCGCAGTTATATTTTCCTTAAACTTTTGATTACAACATCTCTGCAATGACTCCAAGAGAATCCCCTTTCTTGAATTCTAACATTTGGTGGAATTATTTAGAAGAATTTTCAGTTGGTCTGGACAGATCTGTCCTAGTAGAATGTTATTTTGAAGATTTTATGAGTGTGGATAATGAACAGCGAAAAATCATTTAACATGGCTTGTTTCATAAATAGGATGAAGAAAAATGAAAGAAAATTGTAAAGAAAATTTAAGAGTAAACCCTAGCAACACTTATGAACAGTCTGTGCCATTAGAATGAATGATAATCTCATGAGAAATGTTTGAACATTTTATGAGTTGGGCTCTTTATAATTAGACTTCACCAAGTAAATAAGATATGCCGAGGGAATAATCTGGCATCGATAGAGAATAAACTATTTGATTCTTTTACGTTTTAAAATCCACATAAAGCTAGAACAGATGTTTTCTTTTGTCTTTAGTTCTTTTGTCTTTGGGCGCTTAGGATATTCTCATTTAAGTCCAACAGAAAGAACCAGGACAGTTCCATGCTAATGTGCTGGAAGCCTCACTCACGGCAGGCCTTCTGCCAGACCACACTGTAAAATGTAGGCTTTTCTGTAATTATGTGCTTTCCTTTTTGCTATGTACTATAATTTTTCCTTATAATTCTATAAAGTCATTCAAAAATAGAAATCATTTAAATAAAACTATTGTGACATCTCACCCCATGCCCTAGGTAGGTTCTTGGAAAAGTCTATAGATAAAATGAAACCAGAAGCAGAGGCTGGATACTTGAGAAGCATAGGAAATATTCCAAAACCTAATTTATGCAGAAAATGTTTTTGTTGGTGGTAGGGATGGGGAGTCTTGTGGCCAACATTGAATCATAACACAAAAAGATAAATCTGAAAGGAGGCGAGAGTAAGAGTGAGAAAAGGGAAGGGGGAAATTCAAAATTAAGATTTGCAAGGAGCTAATGAAGGTGGGCACTAGAATGGGTATTTCATTGCTCTAATACTTGTTGGTTCAGTGTAAATGGCTCAAAGTTTTTACAAACATTTTCTGATTCCTAGAATATTATTCATCTGACAGTATGCTCTGGTGATTGCCCAATATATGTGGGGGGAGGAAGGGCCCAAAGAGGAGGGATGGCCATGGATAAAAAGAGGGAGGTTTGGAATAGCATTTCATACTTCTTTTCTTCACACCTAGTCAGCAAATTCCATGCGAACTATTGCTGACTAATTACTGTGAACGGAAAAGTTAGTGTATTTCTTGAACTATGTTAGGATTATTTACTTATTAAAAAAAAAGAATTTGTGCCCCAAATAACAGTGACTCAAAAACAAGGGTGGGATGATTACAAATCTGATGTGAATTTTCAATTTATACCTTTTTCTTGAAGAGAACTTTCTTCAAAGGGTATATGCTGGGGTAGAACAAAGGTATTTTTGGCTTCTTTCAAAAATTTTGTTATCTACTTGTCCCAACCCTGCAGCCATGCAATCAACTCTTAAGAAGCCTACACAGTACCGGATGCCTTTTTTGTTACCTGCCTGATACTCCTATAAACACAATGGACAGGATTTGGCCAACTCTGATTAAATGTTTACTATTGTTCAACTCTGGGACTTTTAACACAGATGGTCCCTGTTCAGACTTCTCATCCTGTTTTCATAACCTGTATCCTTAATATTTAGCCATGTTGCCTCTTGGGATGATTTAAAAATGATTCATCATTTTACAAGTTCTGCAGCAGGTTAATGATTTTGGCAAAAGGATTTTGCTTAGCAACCTAATTTTAATTGCTCTGTGAGTTTTGCATGAGTGTCTGTGGAGGAAGATGAATGGACTTCTCCAATTCTGTAGTATGAAGTGAAAAACATTACCTTAAGTAAGCATTTGTAAATTTTTCTGAATCATCTAATTTACAGGATATTCCCCTACCCCTTTCAATTTGCATGTGTTTAAGAACTTAGAGGAAAGCTATATCATGAGTAGGTATTTGGAATCAGACCTGGGTTAAAATCCTAGCTCTTCTATTCACTAGGAGTAGTTGTGTGATCCAGGAAAAAGATATTTAATGTCTTTCAACCTCAGTGGCCATATGTGTAAAATTGAGAATAATAGCACCTACCTCATAGGGTTGATGTGAATATTAATTTAAAAGAGATGCTATATGTAAAATGCTTAGCACACTTAAGAAACAGTGTGTGATGCTGCAACTCTGGAAAACAGTATGGAGATTCCTCAGAAAGTTAAAAATAGAGCTACTCTATGACCCAGCCATTGCACTACTAGGTATTTATCCAAAGGATACAAACGTAGTGATTCAAAGGGGCACATGCACCCTGTTTATTAGCAGCAATGTCCACAATAGCCAAACTATGGAAAGAGCTCAGATGTCCATCGACAGATGAATGGATAAAGAAGATGTGGTATACACACACACACACACACACACACACACACACACACACACACGTGCAATGGAATTTTACTCAGCCATCAAAAAAGAATGAAATCTTACCATTTGTAATGACATGGGTGAAACTAGTGGGTATTATGCTAAGTGAAATCAGTCAGAGAAAGACAAATATCATATGAATTCACTCATATATGGAATTTAAGAAACAAAACAGATGAACATAGGAGAGGGGCAGAAAAAATAAAATAAGATGAAATCAGGGAGGAAGGCAAGTCATAAGAGACTCTTAACTTAGGGAACAAACTGAGAATTACTGGAGGAGAGGTGGGTGGAGGGATGGAGTAATTGGGTGATGGGCATTAAGGAGGGCACTTGATGGAATGAGCACTGGATGTTGTATGCAACTGAGGAATCACTAAATTGTACCTCCGAAACTAATAATATATGTTAATTAAATTGAATTTAAATAAAAATTTAAGAAAAAAACTGTGGAGAGGTATTAGAATAAGGGAGTATGGCTGTCATTAAATGTGATCCATTGAAGTCATTATTGTCTTAATATTTCCTTCCTTAAAAATAAAGTAGTGTAAAGTGGACATTATTGGAATGCTTGGCTGGCAGTTGGAGGAGCATGTAACTCTTGATCTTGGGGTTGAAAATTTGAGCCCACATTGGGTGTAGAGATTACTAAAAAAAATAAACTTTAAAAATAAATAAATAAATAAATAAATAAATAAATAAATAAAGTGGATATTATTGATGGCATGCTTGATTACACTATTGAGAATTATGTCTTTCACTTTCATATATGGTGTCTACTTCCTTCCTAAAACATTTCTTGGCTAGTTTGTGATCTCTGAGTACTTTTACATTGCCGAGATAGAAAAGGTGTTGATTGCTGACTTTGTTGTGGAGATAAAGACAGTAGACCCTATTTAGATCACCAAAAAAGTACTAAAATCAATGTGCACATGTCAAAGGAAAAGCAATTAATGTGAAATTTCAGTGTCACGGAGGAAAAATATTTACTAAGACAGAATTAACATGGTCTCACATATGAGATGTTTTTATCAGTCAAAGTGAAATAACATGGAAGAGAATAGAGAACTCAAGCTTTTGAGCTGACTAGTGTTATAAAATAATTAGATAATTCAAAAATATGTTTTTTCTGTGAAAGTAATTAATTCTGTAATCAATTAATTCTATAATCAATATTAATTAGCTAATCTAATTCCATTAATTCCATAAAAGCTATTAATAAAATAATAATAATAATAAAATAAAATTTACCTAAAAATGCATCAGACTGAATGTTTTAGAAAGTTCTAACTATAAAAAGAGTTGCACTAAGTAAATGTCACTTTCTGTGTGTTTGTCAATACAGTTGAGTAAATGCATATAACATAGCTTAGTTAGGCATTTTCCTAATTTAGGAATACCCAAATGCTGTAGATCCTATAAAAGATATAAAAAGTCCAGGGAAATATGACATAAACATATGCTACAGTCAAATATAAACATTGTATATGATTAAGGCCATATATGACTAAATTACTAAAACATTACCACCTTACTATTGTCTGGAATTTTTACTAATGCATGATCTAAATTGAAGTTATCAAATTAATATTTGATGCACCATCCCAAAGAGCCTTAAGATCTTATAGAGAAAATTATTTCAGATAAAAGGGCATGGAGTTGTAGGGAGTCACAGTTCAGTTTGGGAAGCCTACGTGTCTTAGTTATGATGTGTAAAATTCAAGAGTTAAATTTGAAGTTGTATTGGGGAGGAAAAAGTTTTCCTTCTACCTTCCTAGGTTCTTGGCTGAGATACCCCTGTAACAAAAAGACAAATTAACAGGAGAAAAACAAACAGAAGTTTAATAACATATATACCTCCCCTATACATGAGAGAGGAATTCTCAGATGTGGCTCAAGCCATCACCTTAATATCATCTTCAGCTGAAGATAAAAGAAGATGTTGGGGTTAGGGAGTCACTTGGGGGAGGTTACCAAGAAAAGCACAGTAAATAAGAGTAGAGTGTTGTGCAGATTTAAGATTTAAGTCTTTACCTTCTCTGTGCTGAGAAGAGTTTCCAGAAATTTAGTCATTCTTTTCTTCCTGGTACAGAGAGGAAGATACCCTTACAAATGGATATTTCCCATATAAATTTAATGTTTCACACCAAAGGGAAATTTCTTTTTTTTTTTTTTTTTTTTTTTTTCCAAAGGGAAATTTCTACTAAGTTTTCAGAACTTCGCCTGTCTACTATTTCTTAAATAATCAATATGCCAAAAAGTCATATTTTACTCCCCTTTGAAACTTTCTATTCACTTTTTTTTTTTTTTTGACTGGGGTCTTAAGTCAGCCCTCTCTGCCCACAAATAAACTGTGATAAAGTATAGTACGTCTGATCTGAAGTGCTCTGACTTTTGTTACAAAGACACATCTATTCTTTCTTCACCAAGGAAGCAAGTTTCAAGAACTAATCACTGTGTGAACCAGAAAACAGGGTGCCAGTGTTAAGGACCACTTCTTCAGCTTATATTGTTCAAAATTAGGGTGCTGAAGAAAGTTCACACACTCACAAAAGGGTCCATTTGGTTACAAGAGTTCAGTTCAAAAAAGGAGCATGAATGTAGATTTAAAGATTTGTTGGAAGAATTGAATATGCTCTATCTGAAAGGAAGCATCACACTGTATTTATTTTTTCTATTATAAACCTAGTGTTTTGAAAAGCTTTCCTTGGTTTCTTAAGTATGGTTGGGTTCATAAAGGAAATTTACTTTCAGAAAAAAAGTCTCTGTATTTTATCTGGAATGAGTAATGAAAATCTTGCTGCTTAGCTGTTCAGGGGAAAGACTATTTATACTGTGAGTTTTAAATAAGCCCATGTGCTAAGCTACTATATTTAAGAGTTTAGGCAAATTTTATAGTACAGCCCCCAGGGTATCAGAGCTCTCTTTTTCACACTTTGAGTCCTAGGCTTTGAGTTCAGTTTGTTTGTTTGTTTGTAACATACCTGTTGGTCAAGTTCTTCTGCTCAGAGACTGACAGAGAATCTATAAAGCATTCATCATGGAAAGACCCAAATGTGCTCCCCGTGGGATTAGTTAGCCACTGCTTTGTCTTTTTTCTTTATTTTACCTCAAAATATTTAAAAATTTTTTTATTTTGAAATTGATCTGTTTTCCCCAATTCTTTGTCCTCCTATTCTTATTACTGTAAATGACTGACATAAAACAAAACAAAACAACCCCCCCACCCTGATTTTGAAAAAGAGGTTATGGAAAAACAAAATCTCACATTACTAAAAACACCACCACCCTCTTCCCTTTGAGTTTGCCTTTTCCTCTTTCCATTTGAAGCCCTCTCCACCCTATGTGGATTTTTCTGTACATCGTGAGTTCCAACTTGTTCCTGGCAGGGTTTGATGTTTGAATTTTCTTTTCTTTTCTTTTTTTAATGTTTTATTTATTTATTTTAGAGAGAGAGAGTGCACAAGTGAGGGTAAAGGCAGAGGGAGAGGGAGAGAATCTCAAGTAGAGTCCGAGTTGAGCATGGAGCCCTACACGGGGCTCAACCTCATGACCCTGAGATCATAACCTGAGCCAAAACCAAGTCAGATGCTTAACCAACTGAGCCACCCAGGTGCCTCAGATGTTTGAATTTTCTGATAGATTTAATTTAAAATCATTTTTTTAAAATAAATTTTTTATTTTACAACAGCTTTATTTTAACAGAATTATTGCAAACATAATACCAAGGGTTCCAATATATACCACACCTAGTTTCTTCTATAGTTAGCATTTTACATTAGTATGGTATATTTGTTATAATTTATGAACCAATATTGACACATTATTATTGTCTAAAGTCCATGTTTTATTCATATTTCCTCAGTTTTTCTTTATAATGTCTTTTTTCTGTTCCAGAATCCCACCTAGGATGCCATTTTGCATTTAGTTGTCATGTGTCTCTTGACTGTGACAGTTTTTCAAATATTCTGTGTTTTTGATGACCATGATAGCGTTAAAGATTACTGGTCAGCAATTTTGTAGACTGTCTTTCAACTGGGGTCTGTCTGATGTTTTTCTCATTAGACTTGGGTAATGTTTGGGGGAGAGAGGCCACAAAGGTAAAGTACCATTTTCATCCCATCATATCAAAGATACATACCATTGATATGACTTAGAACTTTTGGTGTTGACCTTAATCATTTGGCTTGAGATGTTTATCAGGTTAGAATCACATTTTCACTTTTTCCTGAAAACCATCAAAGCATTTTCCTGCAGATTTTAATGACTTTCATTAAAGCTATAAGGAAGCTATCTGGGACTGATCTATTGGTATTTTTTTATTGGTGATGCTGTGAAGCTGCTAAAAGTTTCTAAGTAGTTAGACAAATAATTTCAGTGGTAGTAAAAACATCTTATCTTTTTTCATGTGTTGTAGGTGGGAATGAGATCCCGAAACCAGGGTGGTGAAAGTTCATCCAATGGGCATATTTCCTGCCCCAAGTCCTCTATCATCAGCAATGCTGATGATAAAAGTCTCTCAGAAGATGCAAAAAAGAAGAACAAATCAAATAGAAAGGAGGATGATGTCATGGCCTCAGGAACAGTCAAACGACACCTAAAAGCATCTGGAGAAAGTGAACGAAAAAATAAGAAATCCTTGGAGTTATCCAAAGAAGACCTTATACAGCTACTCAGTATAATGGAAGGAGAGTTGCAGGTAGAGTCAAATTTTCTCAACTATTTGTCTCTAAGCTATACAATGAGTAACTATGAATCTGTCTCCCTCACTGGATTGTGAACTTCATGGGGAAAGGGGCTATGTTTTTCTTACTAATTTCTAAATCCCTGCCACATGTTTGTACCAAATAAGTATTTGTGGATGAATGAAAGAATAAAGAATAGATGCTGATTCCAACTTCGAGCTTCTCTAGAAGCAGAAAATTTCTTCATGATATGATTTTGGTAATAATTTAACCCAGGCTCCTATGCTTAGTAATCATTGAGGTTATCTAGTTTAGCCATTGGCTGTGGTTGAAAATCATAGAAAAGTCATGATTATTAGAGCACAGTGTTTAGATCAATGATTACTTTTGCTTTTTTCTAGAAGGTAGAGTAAAAGGGAGATAAAGAGATAGAGGGAGAGACAAAGAGAAGGAAAGATATAGAAAGCTTTGTTTAGACCACCCTTACTCTTTTTCATTTTTTCTTAGCTTTCAGCTTTAATTTTCTACAACATCATAGGAATTGAGAAGCACACAAATAAGCAGAGCATTGTATTGTGAAGATGTAATATTTTCACAAAGCATTTTCAAGTCTATTATCTTATTGGTATCAACAAAAATATGGGTGTTATTATTTATATTTTATAAGGAGGAAACTAAGGCCCAAAAGGGTTAAGGGCTTGTCCAGATCTCATCTTAGGCTTCCTAATTCTTGCTGTAGTACTCTTTCTACTGCCATCCTTAACCACCCTTCTGTAGCTTCTATGAACCAGGTCCCCCATTAAGTGTGTTTTTAGGGATACAAGAGGGAGTTGGGATTCTTTTGAGTTTCTGGACTCTGGATTATTGTGTTTCTGAAAGTGGGGGAAAAATAACTTTTTTTTCTTTGGAGGAGAATATTAAGAGTGAAGTCGCTGTTTTCCTTTTTGTTTTTGTTAGGCTCTTAGCTTGCACGAGCCTCAAGGGGAATGCTAACAATTGCATGAGATGAAACTTTTGGTGGTGTTAGCATCAGAAATATTATTTGCAATCTACTCTAAACTAGGGTGGGCTAGCCTGATCTGTTCCCGTTCTCATCCATGTGTGCCTACAGATAAGGAAACCCCTGGGGAAAAGAGAAATAGAAAACATACAAAAATCAAATTTTAAACAAATAAACATGATTGGGCTTACCATTTATGGGCTGAGAAAAATTACATTTGCATTTCACAGCAAAAGATGAAATTTTCCAGAGTAACACCATTACTAGAAATAGCTTCACCACTCCCAGAATGGTGGTTAATGTTTTGTCTATTAACATTTATTGTGTAAGGAGGCAGAATATATTAGTCTAACTTTTTAAGCTGCTCTCAGTTGACAGTTGAGTGGAAGGTACAGCAGTTGTCATGGAAGTTTTCACAAAGCAAGGCCATCAGCTCCCTTCTCTCCAAGCATGGTGGCTTGTGTGAAGCCTGTGGCTCTTCAGATTTTAATTTTTGCAGAAGGCTGTTATATCATGGGGGACTCTGGAAGGTATTTAAGATTCGTGTGACTTTTATAATCACGATGTTGCCAGATACAGTTTCAGAGCCGAGGCATGCAAAATATAAGGCCACATACCCAGAACATTAAGGAAAGTAGTCAGAAGGTGTCAAAGAAATGCATTTTGCTCGCCATTAAACTTTATAAATACTTGATACCTTACCTTACACAATAGACATATTCCTGAGGAGCAATAAATAAGTACAAAGTGTAAGATATTTGTGGAGGAGGCAGTGAAGGAAAAGAGAAATGAAGGACCTGGTATTTTAAGAAATTTCATGGTGAATTCATTTGCAAAGCAAATCATCCATCTACCCATTTATTTCTATGCACCCACATAAGTGTATGTACTTACAAATGCAGATTATGTCATATTAGGTCTGTTTAAAGTGAGAGTGTTCCTGTATTTAGAGCCGTAGATCTATGTTCTTGTAGCAGAAACCTGTCCTTTATTAGCATTCTCACGTGAGAGGGCATGTGCTGTAGCTAAGCATGGGAGGCAGTTGGCATTAGCAAATTTGAGTGGGCTGGTGAAAATGTGGCAGCTATGTGCCAGGTTTGCCAGACTAGAGATAGGGAAAAAAAATCTACGTAAAGATCTAGTTCTGTGAAGAGAGGCAAGGATATGCCTCGAGAGGTAAGGCCTGTACGCCATTTGGCTTGACATTTATGAACATTTAGTGAGTTGTCTCCCAGACCTTCAAAGACCACTGATTACCTCCCTTTATGGGGTGGCTGTATGTGACTCAAATACCCTTTACTCTGGAGCTAATGTTCCAAGGTTATATAAAATATTGGAGCTGACAAGCATCTTGGAGGTGTCTTATCTACCTCTTTTTTATTACAAATGTGAAACTGACACTCTGATAAATCATGCGACTTTCCCAAGGTTGCGCAGCAGTTTAGTTAACATTTGCTCTAGATCTAAATTCCCTATCTCCTAGTTCAACATCCCTCTTATTATATTATTTACACTTGGGGATGTTCAAGGGTAAGATCCAGGACCTTTGTATTTATTCTTCATCTTGAGAATTTCCTTCAAGTATACTCCCAGTGTGAACTCCAGGGCCGAAACCATTTTTTAAGTTAGAGAAATTGAGGAAGGTTTCTTTCACATCCAGCCAGTAGAAGGGTATGATCTGAGCCTTGAAGTTTGGTGTGATCTGGATAGTGAGAAACATGTTGGGGGGCAGGGGTGCCACATGGCCATAGGCTATGCCCTGCACAACTTTGGGGGGCTTCATATTCACTACCCTATGAGGGTTGTGCCCTGGAGTTGTGGAGCAGCTTGGCCTTGGGGAGTCTGGAACTACTGGTTAAAAGAAATAGGGTGACACAAAGAAAAAAGGGCTTGTAGTATTGGGGAGATAGACCGAGATCAAGTCTCCCTGTAGGAGATGTACCCTGGAAGTGACTTGGGGGAAAAAGAGGAGATGAGAGTTCACTCAGGCTTTCCATGTCAATTTTCCTTTTCTCAGACTTGTTTTTGATCTCTCTTATTCTCTCCACCTTCATAGCCAGGGTTTTGGACATTATAAACAATCACGTGTGTTTTCTGGTACCAATGGCCTGCCTGCCACCTTTGAAATCTATTGTGTGATCTATAGGAATTTATTGAGCTAACATTAAAATAGCATGACCTTTATTGTTAGCATTGGCTCTTTGCAAAATTTGCAAATTTGCTGTTTTGCTTGCCAGTCTAAGCACCCAGTGAACTCTTTTTTTTTTTTAAAGATTTTATTTATTTATTTGACAGAGAGAGAGACACACACACACAGCGAGAGAGGGAACACAAGCAGGGAGAGTGGGAGAGGGGGAAGCAGGCTTCCCGCTGAGCAGGGAGCCTGATTTGGGGATCCATCCCAGGACCCTGGGATCGTGACCTGAGCCAAAGGCAGACACTTAATGACTGAGCCACTCAGGTGCCCCCCTCCCCCCAGTGAACTCTTGTAGTGCAACTATAGTGGGTATGTATTAGGGATGGAATTGCCCTTCTCAGGGATTTTTGCATTTCAAGGAGTCTTGTCTAGAACTAGCAGTGTCATGAACTTTGTCTTGAAGAGGGACATCTTCCAGACCTTTCAAGCCACATCTTAGCCTATGCAAGGTATGCATTTTAACACAATGGCTGGCCAGCATTGCTTGCATGGAAATAGCTGGGATGGTTTCCATTATGACTCTTCTGTCATTGATGCTTCCAATAACAAGAACTTTCTAATAAATTGGAACACTTTTTATTCTCTGGGTGAAAAACTGGTTATATATTTCCCAGACTAAACTGAAAATAATGAAATAGTATACCCAGACTATCACTTGGGCACCATGATTAATTTTTCCTTGTATTTGTCCAAAAATAGCACTTTAAAGAAGCCAGTTGATTTGGCTGTACTAAAAATGACAACAGTTCAAAGGAAATGCTACTCACATCAAAAAGCCATAACACAGAAAACTTGGCAGAAGGCTATTCTTGTAAAATGATTCAAAAACAGGATACTAATTAATTCTTTTTCTTGATGCAAAAAAATATTTGGCTATTTTATATAGTAAATTCTCTTGATATATCCACTTGAATACATTTTAGAAAAAACAACCTCTAAAAATTTTCATCATTTTTCCCTTTGTCCTTATAGTTAGTTCTCTTTCACCCGTGCAAAAAGGCTCAGAGAAATCTAGCTAACACAACTAGATGATGCACCACCATTCCATTTGGCTTTGGTGTTTGTCAGGCTGAGTCAGAGACAGGATCATCCACATATTGAAAAATCTACTCTTGTTGCATGTGACTGGCAGAAGATGTTATATTTCAGATACTTACAAAATAGGTAACATGGCCCTGTGGATTACTGGAAGTTTCCTCTATTCTCTCCTTTTGAAGTTCCTAGTCATTTTCTTCTCTTTCTTTTTAAAAAAATATTAATCCATTTATGGGGGGGAGGGACAGACAGAGAGGGAGAAAGTCCCAAGCCAACTCCACGCTTTACTTCTCTACCACCTATTGTAGGTAAGTCCTCTACCTACTCTCCTTTCTTACTAAGAGATTTCATTCATTCTTAGGGCATTAATTAATTAAATCTAAATTGATTTTACAACATTTAAGAAACATCACCGTGCTAGAGGTCTGAAGAATGCAAAGATGATGAATAATAATACTCATAGTAAAATCTGATGAGCTCCTACTATGTACGAAGCATGGTTTTAGACACTAGGTACCTCAGCAGTCATGATGAAGAAAGAGCTCCTGACCCTGTGGGATAAATGAGGATATGCAGGAGTGAATATTCTATAGGGTAGTTGCAAAGCAAGTTAAGGGAGCACAGAGGATGGAAAGATTATGAAAATCTCAGGAGATGAGCGAAAGCTTTACTAAAGAATTGGACCATGAATAATTGGTAGGTTTTGGATAAGTAGAAATGAGTGTAGAGACCAACACAAACAGATGCAAACATAGAGTGGGTGGAAAAGTATAGGTTATATTCATCAGTAAATAGTCTTGCTTCAATGGAGAAGTATTTGATGGAGATAAAAGTACACCTGAATTTGGTATACAATATCACTACAGAAAAGACATATGAATAAAAATAGTCAAAAGAAGTGAGGATCCCAGGAGAGTGGAGTGATGCAGAAGCCAAGGGAGTCAAGATTGTCAAGAAGAAGAGAGAGATTATGCCAGTCAAATCAGCAGAAACTTCGGTTGGATATGACTGAAGGCTGAGTTTGTGGATCTGAAGGTTATGGGGAACATTTGCCAGAGCAGTTTCAGTGCGTTTAAACCTATTTTCAGTGGTTTGAGAAGGGATATTAAACAAACAGAATAACATGTTCTGTTGAAAATCTAGGAATTTAGAAAATCTTTTTTATTTTTACTTTTTGGTAAAAGTTAATTAGATTTTTTGTTTGTTTGTTTGTTTGTTTGTTTGGGGGGACATAGTCAAAGAAGCTCAATTTCCCTTTTCTTTAGCGTGTCTACGAATTATTTGTCTGGCAGAGTAAGCCCTTAGTGTATATTTGTTGACCTCCTGCTTTGAAAACACTGTGTTGCCTTTTGCTACTTTTGGGCTTTAAGTAAAATATGAGCTTATTAAAAAGTAGAAGTCTAGAACAGTGTGAATGCCAAGTCCTATCAGGGAATATTGTAGAATCCAAAAATTTTGGTAGTGGACCTTATTTGTGTTGACTTTGGGCCTCAGTTTATTCCCTGTCTGTATAATATATGTACTTCCTACTTTCTAGGGTTGTTGTGATTACTACACTTAGCTAATATAGATGTTATTGGATGGATAACTATGGATAAAAAAGTAGAAGAAAGACAGGATAGTAGCTAGCAGGGAAACTCAGGTGAATGGAGGGTTTTTGTTATTTATATTTATTTTTTAAAGATTTATTTATTTGAGAGAGCGCATGTACATGCATGTACACAAGTGGGGGAGGGGCACAGGGAGAGGAAGAGTGAGAGAATCCTCAACCAGACTCCCTGCTAAGCACAGAGCCTGACATGGGGCTTGATCCCAGGATCCTGAGATCATGACCTGAGCTGAAATCAAGAGTCGGATGCTCAAACACCTGAGGGACCCAGGTACCCCTCAAGTGGTGGTCAAAAGGATAATCATGTACATGTTATCACTGCTGAGGGAGGTGTTAGGGGAAGGTGACTGTGGACAAATAGGAGCATTAATAAGTGAAGTTTAGGATTCCGCCAGCAGAAGCCGTGGGTTTGCAGTGCCACTGGTTTGTTCAGAAGCCGGAGTGTAAATGGGGAGATATATTTTATAGCACTGAAATTAGGGTTGCAATTGTGTAAGTAGATGCAGTGGAAAAACAGAAGTGGAAGAAAGTGGTGTGTACTGGTGAGACAATGCTCAGCAAGGAAGGGATATAGGGGGAAATGAGCAGGTCAGTGGGAGGCCAGGCATGAAAGGGCTGGAGGGACTTGAAGCTGGGCTATTTGCATTTAACTTTTCTGTGTTGTGCAATGTTAACTAATGCATGGGCCTGGGAGTAGAAGCAAAGGCAATCAGAATTCATGAGATCGAGGATTGGTAAAGTTAGGATAGTGGCTAAATCTCACACATGAATGTTGAAAACTCCCAGGCTGATGGGAGGATTTAGAGTGAAGAGCATGTCTATCACAATAAATTTGAGAGTTGGGGGCTGGGATCTCAGCACTTCCTTGCTGCCAGCCTACTGTTTCTCAAGTATTTCTCTGATCATGTCATTCTGTTGCTTAGGAATTTACGAGAGGCCTCGAGACCCTATCACATTGATAGCTACCTTCATCAGACTGGTCTGCAGAAGCTATTTACTGACATGCTCCCTCTTAGCTATTGCTGTTCATTTTTTATCTTCCTCAACATGACCATTCCTATCCAATCAGGCAGTGTCTACATTCTTCCCCTACCTGACACATAAACTAGTACATACAATCTCAAACACTGTCCCCATCCCAGAGTTTTCTTCTTCTTATCTTTCTTTATATCTCTCCCACCTTGAGAGTAATTACAAGACAAAAACTGGGACTTTCTGGGAAGATTCAGGACACGTATTTGTCCTTGTTTCAAACTGTACTTCCCTCATGTACTAGTTAATATGTTTTTCCTCTTTTCTAATTAGAGATTTTATTTCATTTTTTTTTAAAGATTTTATTTATTTATTTGTGAGAGAGAGATCACAAGTAGGCAGAGAGGCAGGCAGAGGGAGAGGAGGAAGCAGACGCCCCACTGAGCAGAGAGCCTGATGTGGGGCTTGATCCCAGGACCCTGAGATCATGATCTGAGCCGAAGGCAGAGACTTAACCCACTGAGCCACCCAGGCGCCCCAAGAGATTTTATTTTTTAAGAGCAGTTTTAGGATGACAGCAAAATGAGAGGAAGTTATGGAGATGTCCCATAAACTTCCCTGCCCCCCCACATGCATAGCCTCTCCCATTATCAGCATCCCCCACCAGAGTGGTACATTTGTTACAATTACGAACTTACACTGACACACACATCATAATCACCCAAAGTCTATAGTTCACATTAGCGTTCACTCTTGGTGTTGTACATTCTATGGGTTTGGATAATATACAGTGACATTACCCACTGCTGTAATAGTATACAGAGTATTTTCACTGCCCTAAAAATCCTCTGGGGTCTGCCTATTCATTCTTCCTCCAACCCCTCCCACAATAATTCTTTTTTTTTTATTTTATTTTATTTATTTATTTGACAGAGAGAGAGATCACAAGTAGGCAGGGGGAGGGGGGAAGCAGGCTCCCTGCTGAGCAGAGAGCCCGATGCGGGGTTCGATCCCAGGACCCCAAGATCAGGGCCTGAGCTGAAGGCAGAGGCTTTAACCCACGGAGCCACCCAAGTGCCCCCCCACAATATTTCTTTTAGGGACCACTGAAAGCTTATCTCTTCTGTGAAGACTTTTCTAAATAATTGCTCCCTCACACCTGTCTTTTTCCTGTCCTGAAACCCCACATCGTTTTGGTATAAGTGTAAATCATAGCATCTCATAAATACACATTCCCTAAGTGTTTTATGTGCTTACTAATTAATCTCTGTTGTCTGAAACAACTTGAGGGAAGGGGTTGTGTCTTCTGCTTCTTTCATATGCCTCACTGCACCTAGGATAGGGCTAGGCATATCATTGTTTATTGGTAACTGGTGAGTAGTCTTGGAATGTTTTAATACCTATATACCCTATGAGGCAGTCATAAAATTAATTTTTTAATGTCTTTGAACTATATAGAGAAAGTTTAAGTATCACAGTATACACAATGCTATTGAATTAACAGTAATGGTCCCAAATATTTACCATTAAAATCCCACTACAAAACTATGATTCTGCTTTTCTGTCATCTTTAGCAGATGATGTCATAACTCCATTGAGGACGGTGATGATCAGTTCAGATGGAATTACCTAGTGCATCCAAGCACAATAGGCTTATCCTACAGGGGTACCATTTATCACTTCTTTCTCTAGAGATGGCTTTTCTTTTCCGACAAATGTGAGTTCCATTTGTCACATGGTAAGGCTTTCTGTGGAATCTGTACTTCTAAAGAATGAGGCTTTTAGTTACTCTGTATGGCTTTTTAAGTTGATGACTCACCTGCACTTAATACACTCCATCTTTAGACTCTTAGGCTGAGGTCACCCTGAGTGAGGCTGCCCAGTGAAACCTCACACCACCAAAATGGTCAGCATGCTGAGAATGGTATGTCTTTGCTAAGTTTAGGAGGCGGCAAAGAGACAGGTTGCTTTCTGATTAAAATAAGGACCAGATCTGATTCTTTGTTGAATACGGTGCTTCAGAATCTCATATGTCCAGTTGTATTGTCACTCTTTTGGCAAAGAACATTGGTGTCTGATTTTCATTGTTCAGGTGGAATATTTTTAGTGCTCCTAATAGAATCAGAAAGTTCGTTTCTTTACAGTGAGAATAGTGTACTCATTGACACCATAGGGGAAAACCGTGGTTTTATTGAGAAATGTAGAAAAACATATTAATATATAATAGAGAAAATGCCCCATAAGTAAATCTATTTATTATTTTATGACACTCTAAACATGGGAAAATACTGTCTAGGTACTATGTAGAAGATGGCGATTTCTGCCTTACATGGCTATAGTTTATATTTTTCTTAATGAAAACAATCTCTATTACTTTAGGGAGCAAAACTATACCTAAATATCTAGTTTCCTTATGTATTTCGACTTGTGGTCTTATTACATGGAGCCTTTTTAAAGTAAAATTAGAGCTTATACAGAAAACTATTATGAGAAATATATGTTAAATGGAGTAGGATTTGAGGCATAATGAATTTGTGATTCTAGAAGGACTTCTAGGAGAGTTGTCAGGTAGAATACTGCTAGGGTGGAAGATCTTACCTCAGGGGAGAGGTGAGATCTAGACCTGTGGTTTTCCGAAGGAAATTTCTGTAAAGAAGGAAATGTTTTCTATCTGTGTTGTCCTGTATGGTAGCTACTAGCCACATGTGGCCTGTAAGCATTTGAAATATGGCTAATATGGCTGAGGAAATGGATTTTAAATTATATTTAATAATAACTTAAATTTAAATAGCCACATGGGGCTAGTGGCTACTGTATCAACAGCACGGATATAGAGAAACAAACATGGCACTCATCTGAGGAGACTGTAGAGATATAGAATAAGAGAAAAGAGTCAAGTCCAAAGGCAGACCCTTAGAGAATACCCTGCCTTAAGAGTGGGGAGAGAGAAAAGAACTGGCCAAAGAGGAGTAGAGGGCATAGGTAAAGAGAAAGGAAGACAGATGAGAACCGTGATGTACAGTGGATGCAATGGAGGAGAGACTCTCAGGAAGAAGACATTTGTAGTTCTCAGTGTTGCTGAAAAGCTGGAAGATGAAAACTGAGAACAGGCCATTTATTGAGATGGCATTTAAAAGATACATTTTCAAAGGAATGGTATTGATAACAGATTGCTGATGTCCAGGAGTGCTTCAATAAATTTTACTCTTGAGAAGTTTGTGGATAGAGAATGATGGCAGGGCTGGATCTGAGGAAATAGTAAGAGGTAGGGAAGACTTTTGTTTAGTTTTGTTTTATTTTTGAAGGGGAACACTTAAACAAGTTTGTCGATGTTAGAGACAGACTTCTCTCAATCCCCATCCTATCCTTGCTCCCTTTATGTCCCACAGATACTTTGACCTTCTATTTTACTTAGGAGATAAAGGTCTTCTCAACCTCTCTCCATTTCAAAAGTTTCCGTTCCTTGCCTTCTGTTTCTCCCTTTCCCCCTTACTAAGAGAGAAGTATCCTTTCTTATCAAGGTCAGTTCTGTTGACTTGATCCTACCCGCTTCCCAGACTAAGCTGCACATTCTATACATTTCCCCCACCCATTCTGAATCTCCCTCCCTCTTCTCCCTACTAGCTCTCCTATGCTTTTTATCACCAGCTTGTAGGGGCTTGGAAAGTTTCCACATAAAAGAAGTGAGACCGATCAAAACTCCTGGGGCTCTTTAGACAGGGAATTATTGTCAGCAAGGTCTCTGTCCCCCAGGGAATCTGGACATGGAATATTCAGGACCCCTTTTAAAAAATCTTCTGACTATAAACCTATGCTTCTTCTCTCCCTCTGCCCTTTTCAGGTACATATATTCGTACAAAGGCAAATTTACCTCCATCATTTTCTGTATTGTTTGACTATTTTTAACAAAACTTCTCTAAATCTTGTCTGTTTTTCAAGAACTATTTTATACTACAAATACCTAGAGGACAGATTTTATCTATGAAGTGCTTGATAGGTGCTTTTTGGAAATTACTCTGTAGTTCCATTTGGTTAATATGAAAATTTTTTTTAATGAAACAGAAAGTGGATTGTCATTTTAATTTTTTTCTAAAAATAGAGCTTGGTCTTCACCATAGTGACCAACGGTGAGTATATTCCAAGGAAATGTCAGGTGACAGGGAAAATTTTGTCTTCTTTTTCTACCACCATGGTACTTTACTCCCTGCCATCAGTTTATGTATTTTCATATTGGATGTGTTAGGCCAATATTAGTGGCACAACTGTCTCTCAACCAGCAATCAGATTGTATCCTACCCTGAAGACACTGTCATTGTAGTCGATTGTTGGGTGAAATGATGAGATGTCTGGAATTTCCTTTAAAATTTCCTTTGAAGTTTCCAGCTTCTCCTCCCCCCAAAAGTAGGTGAGGGGATAGTTAGGTGGTTTATTATACTCTTTTGTTCACTTTGGTATATGTGTAAAACTTTCCCATATACAAAGTTAAAAAAATCCAAGTAAATGGCAAAAGAAGAAGAATCCTGTCTATATTGCCCATGCATCCTTCCTGGGCTGCCTACTCTAGAGCAGCACCTTCATTGTTTTACTGAGTGATCATAGTAGCTCTAAAAAGTTAGAGGAGTAAATGGAAGTATCGATGGTTTGAGTGAACTCCCCCAAGGATGCCCTAGTAAGATGGACTATGCCCTGCTGACTCCAAAGCCAGTGCCTATCCTCCGCCAGAAAAATAATAGTCCTCTATTGTTTCTGTAATTAAAATGGAGGGGCACCTGGGTGGCTCAGTCATTAAGCCACGGCTCCCGTCGTGATCCCAGGGTACTGGGATTAAACCGACATCGGGCTCCCTGCTTGGCTGGAGCCTCCTTCTCCCTCTCCCACTCCCCCTGCTTGTGTTCCCTCTCTCGCCGTCTCTCTCTCTCTGTCAAATAAGTAAATAAAATCCTAAAATAAAAATGAAAATAAAATGGAAGAGCAAACTCACTGGCAAGAGAATCCTAGCCCACAGATAAGGAGAAGCATCTATTATTTGCTAACAGAACTTTTTCCATACAAAGTAACAACGAAGTTTGAAATTTACAACTTGGGATAGTTCTTTTGTTCTCTAAATCATCAGTTGATGGTTCGGTTCTTTTTTAGTAGACTGCCTCATCTCCTCGCTAGCATCTTGCTTTCTTTTCATGCTTCTCAGTAGGATTATAACAAACTGAACCATAGAATCACTTGTAATGAGTCCAGTTGTGACTATTGCCAATGCCATTGCTTAATGGGTGATTGAAAACAGTGAAAAGCCAAGTAAAATCTTCACTTTAAGTTAGGTGTATTGGGGAGCCTGGGTGGATCAGTCAGTTAAGTGGCTGCCTTTGACTCAGGTCATGATCCCGGAGCCTGGGATGGAGCCCTGCATGGAGCTCCCTGCTCAGTGGAGAGCTTGCTTCTCCTTCTCCCTCTGCCTGCTGCTCCCCCTGCTTGTGTTCTCTCTCTCTTTCAAAAAAATAAATAAAATTTTTAAAAAGAAAATTTTTAATTTTAATTTTAATTTAATTTTAATTTAAAATTTAATTAAATTTTTAAATTTAATTATTAAATTTAATTATATTTAATTAAATTTAATTAAAATTTAATTCAATTTAAATTTAAATTTTAAATTTCATTTAAAATTTAATTTTAAATTTCTTTCTTTCTTTCTTTTTTAATGATTTATTTTAAAAAGAGAAAGAGAGTGCAGGTAGGAGGAGGGACAGAGGGTGAGAAAATCCTCAAGCTGACTCGCTGCTGAGTGCAGAGCCCAATTTGGGGCTCTATCCCAGGACCCTGAGTTTACCACCTGAGCCAAAATTAAGAGTTGGCTGCTCAATCCACAGACCCACTCAGGTGCCCCAGGTTCGTTTTTCTGATTTATACAGTTGAGCTGCATAAAACATTTTTTATAGTTATTAAATTTTTTTTTAAAGATTTTATTTATTTATTTGAGAGAGAGAGAGCAAGATCAGGGAGAGAGGCAGAGGGAGAAGCAGACTCCCTACTGAGCAGGGAGCCCAATGTGGGGCTCAATTCCAGGACGCTGGGATCATGACCTGTGCCGAAGGCAGACGCTTAACTGACTAAGCCACCCAGGCTCCCCCTATTAAATGTTTTTGAGAGCAAAATTCAGAATTACATATCTAGACCATGGGTGAATTTAAATTGATGGTGTCCAAATTACTGAGATGTTTCTGGACCAGCACTAGTTATAACTGCTAGCAACTTGACATTGTTTACAAAATCCCAGGCTAGCCTTTACCTCTTTTTTATTCCATTCTCTCTTTTGAGCAGTTCCAGGGACACTCCTGAAAGTCACTGGGCAAAGGGTTAGTAGATAAAGAATGGTCCTTTTTCGGTACTTCCTCGTGATCTTCCCTTATTTCAGCCCCAGTGATCCTCAGTAGACCTTTCCATGTCCAGTGGTCATGAAGGGTTTGTTCTGAACCTCTTGTGACCTGTGGCATCCTTGGTTTTGCCAGGTGGGATTAAGAGTGCAGACACAGCGTGGAATATTTTTCCTTGCAAAGCTAATTGGCCCAGGTGGGATTTGAAATCTGACTTCATAAGCATCGTGTCAACCAGTCATAGACTAACCTCAAAACACACGACAGGCTCAAAGAGACTCACATTATACAGCGGTCAACAGAAAAATACTTTTATCCAAACTGTCTGTATTTAAAAGAGAAAGCAGGGTCTGATGAAAAATTTTGAAGTCATTTCTCTGTGAAATTAGTGCATAATCAAAAGGAAGGGTAAAAACTGATTCAAGAAGTGCATTGTCACTTGGTTTTTTCAGCTAACATGTAATCATATCTGTGGGCACCGTCTTGTGCTTCGACAATGTATAAGTTTGTATTGGCAGGAAAGAACTTTTATCAACTTTTCCGAACAGCAGCCATTAATCTCTAACAATACTTACTCCCACGTTAAACATTTCCTGATCAAGGGTCTGAAAGGAAACAAGAAACAATGTGCACAAATTTTAGCCGACTCTGCTCTACCTCTGCATTTTTAAAGTTGTAATAATAAAAGCACATTTGCGAGTTCATGGCTCTGTGGGGAATAGCTAATTTGTGAGGAAAACCAGCAATAAACCAAGGGTTTGGATATTCCTAAGCAAATGTAGAAAATGGTCTGATGGACTCAAAACCAAATTGTACCAATGTAAGTGAGTCTCCCTTGAACAGTGGTGTTACTGTTTTTGAACCTTAAATGGATCTGCCCTGAGATGGCATATTATAGTACCTGCCATCTTAAACTAGTGGAAAAAATTGTATATGTGATATAGTTATATGTGATATATATTATATGTGTGTGTGTATGTGTGTGTATTTGGCTATATATATATATATATATATACTTTCTGTAATTAACAAATTATTTTTCTTAACCTCAAAGCAGTGAGGAAGGTGAGCTATGCTCTGAAACAATCAAAATGCACATGTCTTTTTTTCTTTAATGGAATGTAAGTTCCTGGCTTTGCATTTACAAAGGACAGTCATTTGAGTGCACTGTTGCATAGAGAGCTTGAGCCCTGAGCATTTGTTTTCTTTGCAATATCTGACACGACTCGTTTGTAGGTGATTGTGGCATAACATGTCAGCTTGAAGTGCCAAATATGCTGACTGCAAAATACCTGGGCAAAGAGCTCTCCTGAAAAAAATGTACACATCCTGACTGGGAGACGCTTCTGGGGTCACTGAAGAATTGTACATGGGAAACTCTCAACATTGCACTTCTTTCTCTCTCTCTAGAGCTATAATTGCTTAAGGGGGAAGGGATAGAGGGAAAGGCTATTTCCCTTCCTCACCTGTGAGACTAGATACAGGTGGCTGCAAGATCCCATTTCCCCTGAGTCTCACTGTCTCATGCAGTGATCTTCACAGATACCACACTATTGTCCACCTGCGGCAAACACTGGAGCAACAGTCTGGTCATTCCTACTGATTATCTACCACCATATGATGGCTGACTCAATCGACAAGGAAATTGTTGACAGGCAGTTATAGAATGATGGCTAGGAAGTCGAGGGAATGCGAGGGAAAAGAATAAGCTGTAGGGTCCCTGACCTCAGATAACCGGAGGGACAGGATCTCCTCCATCTTTGCTTCACTTCGGGCATCCTTGTGACTTTTCGCATGGTTTATTGCCATAGCCCCCTAACTGATACTCCCTTCCTGTGGTCTTGTCACCCATCATTCTCCATATCACAGCCAGAGTGTGCTTTTTAAAATGCAAATCAATCAAGTCTTTCCTCTGCTTCAAACACTCAGAGGCTCCCTATTGCTGGGAGAGGCTTTCATGGACTGGCAGCTGCTCACCACTCCAGCCTCATCTTTCACTGAATTCCCTCCGTCTGTGGTCCTGCCATACTGACGTGTTCAGTCCCGTGAACATTTCCTGTGATAGAATGGTGTCAAGAGCCTCTTCTTATTGGGGACTCTTCTCTTTCATTGTGTATTATGCAAATGATTTGGAAGAAAAAGGCACCAATATTTCACATGTTCCAGGTTGGCCAATGGAAGCAGTGCATTGATTTTATTTATTGATTTTTGTCCTACTTTATTTTTAATGTTGTTTCCACATCAAGTGAAGGTCATTAGGCAAGGAAAGCACTTCTCCATACAAATACCTACTGTTAGGCTAATGCTTAAAAGCTTATTCCATTACTTGTTATAACTTGCTCATGTGTTTTTTTCAAGGACTTTATGGGAGAGGACTTCCATTCTGTCCAGGTGTTCAGAGATTTTTATATTTTGATAGAGTGTCATTCTTGTATCTCTTCCAAGGTGGTGGAGTCTTATTGTAATTACACATTCAGGAATCATGTTGTAATTATAAGACAAGACGAGTGTATGGATGGAGTCATGCTCTGATTTAGTAAATCCAAAAATCAGGCCAAACATAAAATACTTCTAGAGGTAAGGTTTACATACTTAAAAAATTTTATGTTAAAAATATTTTGTGTGGCATTTAAAACAATTTTATTATCTTTCCTTTTTTGTTGAGGTATAACTTAATTTCAGGTGTGCAACATAATGATTTGATATTCATATATATTGTAAAACAATGATCACAATAAGTCTAATTAACTTAAAACTATTTCATTTAGAAATCTGAATAATTTTTTAAAGAAATTTTTAAAAATTTATTTGAGAGAGAGAGAGAGAGCACAGGCAGGGGGCGGGAAGGGCAATGGGAGAATCAGACTCCCCACTGAGTTGGGAGCCTGATGTGAGGCTTGATCCCAGGACCCCAAGATCATGACCTGAGCCAAAGGCAGATGCTTAACCAACTGAGCCACAGAGGTGCCCCCTAGAAATTTGAATAATTGATTCACATATGTGGTTGAAGAACTTAAAAAAAAAAGGCATAAAGTAGCAAATGTATTTTCTTTTGTTTTTTACATAAACAGAACATATTATGTACACTGTTCTGCAATTGGCCCTTTTCAGATGTCATATATGCCTTGGAAATCTTTCCCTATTAGAACATACAGAGATTTCACATTCTTTTTAAGGGCCGTGTGGGGTATGGTAGTTGGATGAACCTTAGTGCAGTCCCTTATTGTTGGATATTTAAACGGTACCCATTTTTTTGTTTTTACAATCAATGCTGCATGGATACACTATATCTACATTTTATTACACACGTAAGAATATTTCTCTTGGTCACACTACCCAGCCATAGAACTGCTAAGTCAAAGGATATATATGTTTGTGGTAGATTTTGTTAAATTGGCCAGGTCTGTTTTCTCACACTTTTGTCAACACACTATATTATCATTTAGCCAACCTGGTGTTTTAATTCCTTTGACAATCCGGTAGGTGAAATGAATGTCTCCCTGTACTTTAAAATTACATTTCTCTTCTGATTGAGGTTGAGTATCTTTTCAAATGTGTTTAGAGATATTTGTATTTCTTTTTCTGTGACTAGATTGTTTTTATCCTTTGTCTGTTTTTGCTATTGTACTATCGGTCTTTTATTGATTAATAAGAGCTCTTCGTATAGTAAAGAAATCAGTTGCTTGTCTGTGATATGAGCTATAAGTGAAATATTTTTTCCATCTCATTATTTTTATTTTGACTTTGCTTTTGGCATTTCTTGCTATGCAGAATTTCTCATTACTATTATTTCTCTATTACTATTATTTGTCGGACATCAATCTTTTCTTTAATGGTTTCTGATTCGGGTCAAATTTAGAAAGCCCTTCCCACTTCTAGATTATGAAAACTTCCCTTCAAATTTTCTTCTAGTTCTTTTTTTTTTCCTTCCAGTTTTTCCATTGTTTTACCCATCTAGAATTCATCTCTGTTTAAGGTGAGTCACTTTGCTTTTTCTGTAGATGGCTATTGTATCTGTTGGGGTCCAGATAGGAACACAGAAACCACTCCAGATATTTCAAAAAGAAAGGAGTTAATAAAGGGATTTGGTAATACAGATGCTAGAAAATGGAAAGAGTACAAAGAGAAGGCTGAGGTAACCAGAGACAATAAAATAACAGCCTGCCTCTAGAGCTGGGGAAACAAAGGGAAGAGGTAGAATTACTAGAACTTAGGAGTTCAGAGGAGGGACCTCTCTGAGGAGAGAGAGCTTGACGGGTTGGTTCTGGAAGATCTGAAGAAGCTGGAACTGGAACAACACTGTCAGAGAAACAGGACAAAACAGAAAGAGACACGCCCCATTCTCTCCTTCCCACCTTTTAATATCCCTCCAGTGACTCCTATTGGCAGAGCCGAATAGGAAGCAGCAAGCACAGGAGTCTAGGAAATGCAGTTTGCAGAGTTCCAGACTACTCAGCATCAGAGTAGAATAAAGATTAGCAATTCTACAACTGCGAAATAATATGGTAAATAGCCATTAATTGATTTTTCACTTTTTCCCCTGTGATTTGAAACGTCACTTTTATTCTATAATAAAATATTTAAATCTATTTCTGAGTTATAGTTCACTGCATAGATTTCTCTATTTCATGTGCTAGTACCACACTGTTCTAATTACTTTAACACTATAATATGTTTTCATGTGTGGAAAGACCTGTCCTCTCTCATTACACTGTTTCTGAATTTCCCCAGCTATTCTTATTTAAAAGAGATGGCTTTATAATCAGAGGATCTTTAAAGGAATTTAAAAATCAGGTTGTGGTTTTCTTTTCTTTTGTTTTCCTTTTTTTTTTTCTTTTCTCTTTTCTTTTTAAAGATTTTTTTTCTTTTCAATATTTTTCATTGTTCATGGTAATCAGAATCTCTATATATTAGGTACTTAACACAATTTGCAGAATAATTATCTAACATTTAAAAATGTCATTATGTCTTTTTTAAAATTCCACTCCTATGAACTCCAACATAATTTTAGTTTTAGTTGTCTTGCTAATGATTGAGTGTATAGAGGAAATGCAGAGATCGTTTCCTTTGTCATCAGTTCTTTATTTACTTCTTTGCTTCTGAGTTGATGTGAACCACCAGAAACAGGGACCTAACTAACAAGCTTTATCCAAACTAGAGCTGATAGTGGCTTGGACTATCACACTTGGTTACCACAGTGGTTTTGGTGAAAAGTGCTCAGGTTCTGTATAAATTTTGTAGGAGAGCAGACAGTATTTGATGGCAAGTTGAGCATGGGTTATGTGAGAAAGAGATTATCTAAGGCTGTCTCCAAGGTTCTTTGGCCCAGGAAATGGAGAACAGAAGTTGTCATTTACTGAGATGGGGAAGGCTGCAGGTGGAGCAGAGTAAACAGGTGGAGACCAGCAATGCAGTTTTGCACATGTCATTTTTGAGATGCTGTTAGACATTCAAGTACAGAGATATCCAGTAAGCATTTGGATATGAGTCTGGAGTTCGGGGAAAGGTCTGGGCTGGAGTTATCAACTTGGGAGTCACTTATGTGTAAATGTATTTAATTCCATGAAACTGGGCGAAATCATAAAGAAAGTAAATTTAGAAAAGATAAGAGGTCCAAGAAATGAGCCCCAGGGAATTCTAGCACTCCGAGGTCAAGAAGGTGAGGAGGAATCAGCAAAGGAGGATGAGAATGAGCAGCTAGAGAGGTAGGAGGGAAATTAGCAAAGTAGGATATTTTAGAGTCAGAGTGAAGAATTTTTCAAGGTGGGGAAATATCAAAAGCATGAGATGCTGCTGATGGATCAGGGAAAATGAGGAGTGAGACTCGATCCCTGCATTTAGCAACAGGGAAGTCATGGTTTGCCTTGATAAGAGAGGTTTCAGTGGAGTGATAAGAGCAGAAACCTGAGTGGAGTGGGTTTTACTCATGGTACCTAAAGTTCCAAGTGTCTCCACTTTAGCAGCTGCAATATCAAGAGTACATGATTATTTTCTTTATTTATGACTTTGGTGAGTCCCTAGGAGCTGTGGCCAGGCACATCAGGAGGAGATTCTTCAAATGGTTTTGCTGTGGTTAAGTCATCTTGGGATGTAAGCCTTCAGAACTGATCTCCGTGAATATGACAGCATCTGTGAGGTGACCACTAAAACTTCAGCTGGGTAACCCATGACGTGGCAGCTCCATGGTGTCTGGCTGAATCAGCTCTTGGGATTAAGCATGTGTGAAGAATGGCTGCAGAAAGAGGGCATTCAGACTACTTGCTTGTTGGCCTTGAAGGTCATGGAGAAATTGGAAGGAAATTTAGGGATATTCTCATAATATTATTTAAAACTGGCCATGGCCAAACGTGAAATAATGAGTTCAGCCTTGAGAAATCTGGCAACACTGGTCGTCTGATCTCATCCACCTGCCTCTTCTGTTTAGTCATCTCTGCCGTGCTTTCATCTGACCGTTGGCTTGCAGATGATGAAGCATGGTAATGACAGCTCAGATAAGGTTCCTAACCACAAAAACTCAGTAGAGGTCAATGCATATCAATTGTCTGAAACAACAAGGATTGGCAACTTGTTAACTACAAAAAAGCAGCAGGAGTTTGAAATAAACTAGAGGGACCATGAACCATTTTAACTCTGTCATCATCAAGAAAATTCCTTGCCTGAAAGTTCCGAGCTATTAAAATGAATCTTGGCCAGTTATTCTTGGTCATTTATTATGAAAAAGCTGATGCATTGAGAACATTATACAAGCTAGCAAGGCATAGATTTTTAAACATCAGAATCAATGTCAGGTTGTCAGATAAAGCTCAGGCTTAGGCTTAGGAATGAAAAAAAAAATTCCCAAGAGGGGGGTTGCAAGTCTTAAGACCATGATATGTAACATGATTAACCAGAGTGCTCCCAACTTCGAATGATGAGTGGTTATTGGTAGTAGTTGTTGATAAGCTTATAACAAAATTAACTTTTTCTAACATTTTCCCTCGGGAAGACTATAAGAAAATTGGTTGACTATGAGAACTGCACGTGAGAGGAAAGTATGTTATAAATAATACTTTACATGTGCACTGACCTGAAAATTAAGGGAAAAATATTGAGTCAACTATTCTGAGCTCAGTTACCACGCTCCTATTGCTAATAGACAAATAATGTATTTGAATATAAAGTCAAATTTCAGTGAAATGTCAGTTATTTTTTTAGGGCATTGATTTTATAGCATGCCAGGATTACTTCAACTGTTCTCAATGACACTCAAATGCTTATTTAAAAAAGTGACCTCTCAGGGTACCTGGGTAGCTCAGTTGTTAAGGGTTTGCCTTCAGCTCAGGTAGCCCCACATTGGGATCTCTGCTCGGCGGGAAGCTTCTCCCTCTCCCATTCCCCTGCTTGTGTTCCCTTTCTCACTGTGTCTCTCTCTGTCAAATAAATAAAATCTTAAAAAAAAAATGACCTCTCAAAAAATTGCTTATTTCATATTTTTAAGCAAATTAATTAGCATGTGGATTAATTCCTACTTGAGATTGTTGCAATGTATTTACTAGTGATTTAGTATGACAGAGGGATACCTGGTCTGAGAATCAGGAGACCTGGGTTCAAATATATAGTCAACAACCAATTAGTTGCACTCCTTGGGGAAATCACTGGCTTCTCTGAACCTGTTTTCTTAGCTATATATCATGGGGTTAAAGTTCTTTTCTACTCTAAATTCCTATGATTTTATGAATCTAAAGTCCTGTTATGGCTTAGAGCCATTTAGGTTGGTCAAAAACCTGGAATTAAAATTACTCATTCCTTCCTATGCTATCCCATGCTCTAAAACTTTCCTCCAATCCTTCCTTCCAAAAGGTTCTGCATGAACAGTTACAGGAATCACCTTCCCAAATCTCATTCCTACTTTAGTATAAAGTCGTGCAAGCATGGGACTATGTCCCATTCGTGTGGGATCCATCACAACAACTAGCAGGATAGCAACTTTACACATGAATAAATGAATAAATAGATGGAAGAAAAGGGGAGGAGAGAGGGAAGAAGGAGAGAGAGAACTAACTGCTCCATCTATGGTGTGTGCTGATGCCAGTGGAAAGAGAAGTGATAGGCAGGCTCTTCAACTTTCAGCTAAAGAAGGGAGGAAGACAAATCAAAGAGATATTTGGTAAAGATTTTATTTTATTTCTACAGTAGAGATCTTTATTTCAAACAAATTCAACACAGAATTCTAGTCTAACACAATTACTTTTCACTTGGAATTTTTTTACTTGGTATTAGAATTCGACCCACACTTTGGGTTATAGATTCAAGTAAGAGGAATTGAGCAAACTGGGGAAAAAAAAAAAAACAACAAACCTCAACCAAGGGATAGATATGTGAAAAGAGAGGAGACTCAATGAATTTATTGATTTGAAAAACAAATACGTAAGACCTGTTAGTTCTGGTGAAATGAATATTATTGGCGTCAATAGAATTTCATCTTTCTTGAGCTTTCCATTGTGTTTGAATACAAAATAAAGTCGTACATATTTGAGAGATTCTATATTGATAAATATATATCTATGGAGAATTCATAAAGTATCATATTAAGATTACCAGCTCCGGAGTTAGACTACACATTTGTGTTCTGACACCACCTTGTTAGTTGTGTGACTTTAGGCAAATCACCGAACTCCTTTGTACCTGCCTCAGATACTTCATCTACAAAATGATGATAATAGTAGTAGGAGGCTCAGTTGGTTACGCCTCCGACACTTGGTTTCGAAGGCTCATGTCATGATCTCATGGGTTGTGGGATCAAGCCCAGCATGGGGCTCCAGGCTCAGTGGAGAGTCTGCTTGAGATTCTCTCCCCTGTCCCTTTCCCACTTGTGCGATCTCTCTTTCTAAAATAAAGAAATAAATCTTTTAAAAAAATAGTACCTATCTGATACGGTTATTGTGAGATTAAAATGAGATAATATTTGCAAAACACTTTGCAGATTTCCTGGCATATAGTAAATGCTCACTAATATTAGGGAGAAAAAGAGATGGAAAGAGAGAGATAGAGTATGTGTGTGTGTTGACATCTGTATTTATGTATCCACAGAGAAAAACAATTCTAAAAAGATCCATTTCAAATTATTGATAAAATTAGGTCTGGGGAGTGGAATTTGGGAGAATGTGGCATAGACCTTCACTTTTTCTTTAATGTTGACTCAGTAATGTTGATTTTTTTATGGTCAACTATTACATTATAATTTTAAATCCTTAACAATTTTAATAGTAGATCCAAAGAAATATTTGCCAAGCTAAATTAATCTAGAGAGAATACAATTTAAACTAGTTTCTGCAGAATCAAGACAACAGAATAGACCATAACTAACAATTCTTTTGTGGGGAACAATATTAATAAGCACATTCAAATCTATGGTCTTAGGATATTGCTAATTCCACCAGAGTTGAGAAAGTTGAGAGATTTCTTGGATCTTACCTTATCACTCACCTGAAAAGCAGGGCCAGAACTCCAGTGTCCTGATTCCAACTAAGCCCCTCTACTACTTTATGACATCTACAGTATTGATCATTCCCCCACCAAGCCCCAGTTTATAAGGGACAAGTAAGAGTTCATTTACATAATCTTGAAACCCAGCAGAGTGGAGAGATATTTTCTGATGAGCTTGCTAATTTGCTTTCACTCTATATAAAGATATTGATGAGACCTCTCAAAATATTTGGTCACCATTCTAGTAATTTCTTATATCTTGTAAAGTTTACATAAATTGATGTTTTGGGCTGTTATGGGTGGTAAACAATCTTTTCACCTTGGGAATAATTCAACATGGTTAGCTTTGGTTGAGATCTCATTTTTTTGGCTGCAGATTCACAAGATCCTGCAAAGAGTCTATTCAGTAATTGTGATGCATTCCTGTAGCATTTAAGACTAAGCCCTAAAAGCTTTGCTTTGTATACTTGATCTGCAGTGACCTTTAGATTTTGCTGCCCATTCAACCGAAGGTCTTCCTTGTGAAATCATAGAATAGTGCCCCAGTTCACTTTCTGTTACTTGATATCACTGAACAAAAATACCATTATCAGTGTCCGAGAAAAGAAAAAAAAAAAAAAAAAGACATGGTATCCTGTCTCTTTAAAAGTTTAAGAATAGCAAGCACAGTAGAGTTAATTCTTTGGGGGGCTGTGCCTTGAGAATTTTCTGGCCCAGAATCAAGCTACAGATAATTAATTATGTCAGTGAAAAGCTCTGATGGCCTGCTCTCTTCAGAGAAAAGTGACATCATCCATAGAATTCTCTGGCAATAAAGAAGAACAAAGCTGTGAGTGCAGGAAATAACAGACAGATGTCCATGAGGGCATATTTTATCTACTTCAAAGCACATTGCAAAAAGTCAGGCTGTAGGGCTGTCTCCCAGCAGTAGTGGCTTGGCAAGGGGTCTTGCAGAGTTAGAGAAGTAAGTTTACAGGATTGGGTTCACTGCCTCACATGCTCTGGCCTGAAGAAAGAAGGGTGGCATTTTTAAGGAAGTTACTAAAAAGGTGATAGTGCTCAAAAATGTTGGCAAGATCATGGCAAGCCAATCAAGTTATGTAGTGTGGGGAACTTGGACCAGATGGTGGCGGCACGGTTTGTGGATGAATGTTAGGACAGGAAACATTACCCAGTGAGTTTAACTCCAGGGCCTTCCCTTGCTTTGTGCTTATATTGTATTTGCATATGCAACTTGTGAAGGAGGAAATAAGTATCTTGGAATCAGATAACTCTGTTTCTTATGAATCCTATGACCTTGGGCAAGCTATTTAATTTTGGGGGGCCTTGTTTTAATCATCTGCAGAATGGAATTAAGAGAAATAACATCCCTGAAAAGAATTTTGTCCATACCAGGGCGCACTATAAGTGTCGGTTGTTATTAAATTCAACTCTGTCCTTCCCTGCAAAACATGTCAGTTTCATATTATGCACATAGAGCCACATTTATTAGCCAGAATAGATGTTTACTCACATAAACAATATCAGGCACAATAGAAAGATTATTGTTTCAAAATTTCAAATACCAGAGGACCAGAAAGTCTACTATAACTTTATTCCTCTGAGTTGATATGACCTATTTCAGAACTTTCTTTAATTTTTTTAATCTAATAATCAAAGTAAAACCAATTCAATATGGATCATTTAGAACATGCATTCTCAATAAGGGTGCTATTATTCCCAACAAGGTGAAAACTGATTGTTAGGGGAGGCAAAGAAATTTTAGATGTTAGATGGTTTGTGACACTCAAAAAGACCACAGTAAATAAACAGATTTGCAATCTATCTGTGGTATTGACATTTAAAAATGTGATAATTACAAAAAATAATCTAAAAAGCCTCATTAGGAGAATAAGTGAAAAACTGTTGAGAAAGGCTTATTTAGAATTATGAAAAAGTTACAAAGAAAAACATCAATCACCCATAATTCTACCAGCTTAAAAGAATAATTGTGAATATTTGGGTGAGTATTTTTCTTCACATATATTTTTTACATAATTGCAAGCACAGTGTACATGGAAATTTGAATACATATTTGTTACAAGCATTTCCCACATCATTCAACATCCCTTGAAATAAAATTTTTAAAGTCTGTAAAATGTTTTAGTGAATGGAGGTATTATATTCTACTCTAATATTTCTCTATTGCATATTTAAGTTGTTTCCAATTATTTACAGTTATAAATAACATCGTAATGAACATATTTATGCACAATCTTTGTCCTAACAGAAAGCCTTAGTTAGGGTTTTTCTCACTGACA
Source organism: Potos flavus (assembly GCA_028534135.1). Lineage (NCBI taxonomy): Eukaryota > Metazoa > Chordata > Mammalia > Carnivora > Procyonidae > Potos > Potos flavus. The sequence continues at coordinate 73,340,015 of CM052886.1, forward strand.
TTCGAATGCTTTATAACTGAGGATAGTTACCCTGTATCTGTCATAGTTATTACATATGTTTCCTTTTTTTGCCATTTAATTGGCTATGATTTTTTTTCACACGTAGAATCTCTTATCCTTTTTCTTGTCATTTCAGAGAAAGTCTTTACCTCATGCAGAAGCAGATAAATACCTATGTATATTCACTCATTCATTCATTCATTCTTCCTTCATTCATCTGTCTTTGAACAGAACAACACATGAAACAAGGTTATATATTAATTGGTTGATGAAAACATTGTGATGAGGGGCTTGTAGGAGCCTAACTGTATTTGCCCTAGGAGCAATGATTCAGTATTCTCTAATTCAGTGTTTGTAGTAACTTCCAGAAAATAACTACTGCTGGTAATGAGCATCACCTGTAGTTCATTTCTATTTGTTCCTGTATTTAAGAAGGAAGCTGAATCATGAAGAGATTTTATAGGGACTTCATGACCATAAGGAGAGTAATAAGCCAGTATCTTTTGGGATTTAAACTTTCCCTAGTGAAAGATAAAAGGTGAAATTTTAAAAAGCTGCTCTGTTCTCAAGGGAGAAAAATGCACATGCTTAGAAAAGGGAAAACACAGGAAACTGCTGCTGGACAAGTAGGCTACATACACACAATACACACATGTGTGAGCACACACACACACACTTTATTCAGATGTTTAGCAAAGGTTTATTGAGCAACCACTTGTGTCAGTCACTGTGGTAGGGGCTAGGGACACAAAAGAAACCAAGAGACCTCTGCCCTCACTGAGTTCTCGGTCTTGGGGGGAGGGAGAAAATGAGCCATTGAAATTACTAAGTGGTGAGTATAGTAATTAGGGAAGTATCAGGCATCAGAAATGGCAGTTCTATAAACTTTATGTGCATTCTCAAATTTCAGAGTATCACATAGTTCCTAAATGCTAGCATGTAGGTAATAATATACATGAGATTCCTTTTTTTTAAAGATTTTATTTATTTATTTCAGAGAGAGTACAAGTGAGGGTGTGAGGGGGTGGGGGGGCACAGAGATAGGGAGAAGCAGGGAGCCCGACATGGGGCTCAATCCCAGGACCCTGGGATCATGACCTGAGCCAAAGGCAGATGCTTAACGACTGAGCCACTGAGGTGCCCCTCACTTGAGATATTTTTATTTAAAAAATTTTTGAATATGCCCCATCTCTGATCCAATATAGTGAAAAAAACAAAGCAATTGTATGAGCAGATACAGTGGACTACATTTTCTCTTTGAACAAGTAGATTTGACATTTCAAACTGAGACATGTCACTAGAAGGCCAAATACTGCCCACAAAAAGCATTTGGCAAATCATAAACATCATAGAAATTTTGTGGCTTTCTCAGGATCTCCTTTCTTTAAAAAAGTACATTCAAAGTAGGAACTCTTACAGGAATTTTGTTAAACATCAAAGATGCTCTTTTTTAAAATTAACATTTCTGGTTTTTTGGTACTTATTTTTGTCTTATTTTCCTAAATAGGAGGGCTTGACTTTGGTTGCACCTTCATTTATAGGCAATGCCTGCTTTTCACATGAGTGCTAGTACAAGATGTGTTATTTAACGTTCTTACTGATGCCAGGTTTTAAATAGAATACTCAGAAAAGTTGAAAAAAATGGTAAGTCATTTCTGCTGCAATATGATCTTTTGACATGGTGATGAAGGAACTGCAGACTCTAGAGTAAACAGTGCAGTCCAAATTCTTGAATTAGAGAGAAAACTACTCCTTCAAATTACATCAACGAATAGAGCAGGAGGCTCAGAAGCGTAGGACAAGCCAGTATGGGGTTGCCAGTTGCCTGTTAGGTTTGTGGCTTAGGAATCGCAGGCATTGTTAGGAGGGGTTTGTGCTGTCACAGGATATTGAGAGGAATGGGGATGAGGACTTGACTTGCTGACTCAGCTTGTGGAAAGGCTTTTCGTTATGCTCCTCAGTAGATGCAGCTGTCTCCCATCAGCTAAGTTACCTTTATGAGAAAAGAAAAGAGGAAATTGCCTTTTGTTGGGCACCTACAGCATTCCAGGCACTGCATTAGGCACTTCACATATATTTCATTCTCATACAGGCAGGGAAACAGAAGTTCAGAGCTAACTGGCCAGAGGCCACATGACTAGAGTAAACTGCAGAGCCACACTTCGTCTGTTTGGCTCCCAAAGGGCAGGGTAATTAGCATTTGCCAAGCACCTTTATACATTAGCTCACGTAGGAGCTGTGATGTAGCCACTCCTATGACCATTTTACAGGTGAGGAAACTGAGTTCAGAGACGCTAACTCACTTGTTTCAAGCCCCACTAGCAGTAGTGATAATGCATATTTCTAATTCAAGATTTCCAAGTGCATGTTCTTTCTACCACATTGATTCTCTTGAGTTATAAACAAGCATTACACTAGCTCTAAGTTTACGTCATGAACTAGTTTAAAGAAAAAGACAAAAAACAAATGGGTGAAAGAACCGCATAACAATAATACATCTTCGGTACACCAGAACAACTGATACTTAGAATGACCACTTGAGTTCGTGAAAAGACAATAACTTATATATATTATATTCTTTTTAAGAGGAGAGGAGCTTTATAATTCATTTGAGGATGCTCCTATTCCCAAGCCCTTAAAAGGAAAAAACTCTAGTGTTTAAAGTACTAACTCTCAATTACTTATAAAAGTAAATATTCTGTGTGACATTCGCTGTAGGTTCATAGTGGCTGACATTTTCTTGTATTTTTCTTCAAAAAATTAAACTCTAGTTCTAAGTTGGTCACATGTGTGTTATAAACATAGAATTCACTGAAGTCAGAGGCTGAAATGAATATATCAAAAAACACTCCAAATCTGAAGGAACTCTACATTATGTGATTCAAATAAACCTCATGTATAAATTCTATCTAGATGATGTAGTCTTACCTTGTTTGGTTGAAATATTTTCTCTTTTGAAAAAAGTCTTACTTATATTTCCCAGCCCTCACTGGACACAGGATAAAAATAAGATCAAAGAAACTAAGCTCTCTCCCTCTCCTGCCTCTGCCCCCACCTGCTCTGTGGGAATGCCAGGTTCCCTGAGGTTTCTCCCACAATATGCTAGAAGTCCTCAGAGGATGACCCACACATGTTCTGCACACTCCTGTGGGCTACCATTTGGCATTTGCCATTTTGCCCTCGTTCCTACTCCAGCCCACTGTGGTAATGATGGCTACTCTTGTAAGTGCCTGCTTAAAGCACAGCCAACACTGTTGTATGTGCCCCAAAGGCTTCCTTTTCTGTTTTACGTCAGCTGATGTCTACTTGGAGACTGCTCAGACTGATGTCTACATGGAGAGCAGGATGTAAGAATATAGAGAGGGCTGCTCCTTCCTACTTCCCCCACCGCCTTACTACTGAAGCGTGGTGCCTTGAATTCTAATTTACCAGTTCCTCTCGGTTTTATTTAGGTCTTTTATGGCCATCCCTCACCTCGAAACTCAGGCATGTGTTGAGGGGGTTGGGCTGGAGTGACAGACAGTATGCTGCACTCAGACTCACCCTTCCCCTCTGACCCTGCTCTATTGTCCTTCAACCAACGTGGTGCCCTTCCTCCCTTGGGATGAGTTCTTTCCCAGGAAGGGCCTTAGTTCCTCATGCAAATAACCCTATGGCAAGGCCACCCTGCCAGTCAGCCCTCCAGACAGGATTACGTTGCAAGATTTTGCTCGAGCTTGAAAAATAATTTCTAGGGAAAATCTAATAAGGAGACAGTCATAGAGAAAAGTAAGGAGGTGAACAAAATTTAATCGAATAAGGAGAATTGTACCAGAGATATCTGTACAGAAATGTCTGGTACCACATCTAGTGTAGATGCTTTCTCTGTCCTAGGTCTCATTTAGCAGGTGTTTGCTGAAGGGATTAAATTTATGGAGCTAGATAAACAACCACAATGAGAAAATAATCATGGAGTTGTGCCTTAGCAATGACTTCTCCCATATTTTAGGGAATTCAGCTTCTCAACTTGTTCTCAGAAAACTGGACCCTATCTGCTAGACCTGCTTATATATAGGGGTGAGGAGTTTCAAGGCTCTTCCCAAGGTCTTTATTAGCACAGAAGAAAAAGCTTGTAGTCTGTTGGAATTTAAGAAATTATACACTGTAGCATCACAGCACTGCATGGGGGAACCTATGACCTTATCTAATTTCTAATCCAGGACATAGCAGCTATTGTACTATTAATATCCTAAGTGTGTAAAAAGAAAAAAAGAAGAAAACCACATAAGTAATGAAAATGTGCTTAAATCCATGGATGACTCTGACATACAGCTAACTAATCATAAGGAAAATATGACTAAATTTTTATAGTTTATTATATGGAATTTTACTTTTTTCTCTAAAATGGTAATGTCTAAATAAAGGATTGGGAATGCTTTTTCTTTTCTTCTTCCAATTATTTTGGGGGCAAACAAGGTACTTTTAATTTTTTGAAAACTGTAATAAAATATACATAATGTAAAATTGACCATTTTAACCATTTTTAAGTACACAGTTCATTGGCATTAAATGTATTCACCTTGTTGTACACCATCACCATCCATCTCCAGGACTTCTTTCATCGTCCAAACCTGAAACTCTGTCCCCATTAAATAACAACTCTGTGTTCTCTGCCCCCACCCACCACCCTGACCTTGACGAGCACCATTCTACTTTCTGTCTCTATGAACGTGACTATTCTAAATACCTTGTGTAAGTGGAATCATATAATATTTGTCCTTGTGTGACTGGCTTATTTCACTTTGCATAATGTCCTCAAAGTTCATCCATGTCGTAGCATGTGTCAGAATTTCCTTCCTTTTAAAGGTTGAATAATATTGCATTATGTGTATATACCACATTTTGTTTACCCATTCACCTGTCAATGGATACTTTGGTTGTGTCTACCTTCTGGCTATTGCCAACAATGCTACTATGAACATGAGTGTTCCTGCTTTCAATTCTTTTGGGTATGTACCCAAAAATGGAATTGCTGGGTCATATGGTTATCTACTTTTAATTTTTTGAGGAACCACCATACTGTTTTCTATAGTGACTAATATATTTCACATTTTCATCAGCAGTGCACAATAGTTTAGATTTTTCCATGTCCTTGCCAATATTTGTTATTTCCTGTGTTTTAGTTGATTGCCATCCTAATGGGTATGAAGTGGTATCTGATTGTGGTTTTGATTTACATTCCCTACTGACTAGTAACACGGAGCGTGTTTTCAAGTATTTGGTGGCCATTTGTATATCTTCTTTAAAGAGATGTCTATTTAAGTCCTTTGCCCAATTTTTAATTTTTGTTTTTTTGTTATTGAGTTGTAGGCATTCTTTGTATATTCCGAATATTACTCTCTGAATAGATAATCAGACATATGATTTGCAAATACTTTCTCCCATTCTGTGAGTTGCTTTTCACAGTTGATTGTGTTCTTTGATACTGAAGCTTTATATTTTGATGCATTTCAGCTGTATTTTTTCTGCTGTTGTCATGCTTTTGGTGTGTCACATGTAAGAAATCATTGTCAAATCCAGTATCATCCAGTTTTTCCCCTATATTTTCTTCTAAAAGTTTTAGCTCTTCCATTAGGTCTCTGATCGTTTTGAATTGATTTTTGTATATGGCATAAGATAATGGTCCAACTTCATTATTTTGCATGTGAATATTCAGTTTTTCCAACATCATTTGTTGAAAAAACTGTCCTTTCCTCCATTGAATGGTATTGGCATTTTTATTGAAGATCATTGGGCCATATTTGTGAGGATTTATTTGTGTGTTCTCTATTCTTTTCCAGTGGTCTACTTGTCTGTATTTATACCAGTACCACACTGTTTTGATTACTGCAGCTTTCTAGTAAATTTTGAAATCAGAAAGTCTGGAACCTCCAACTTTGTTCTTTTTCAATATTATTTTGGCTCTTTGGTCGCTCTGCATTTTAAGATAGATTTTTCTATTTCTGCAAAAAACATCATTGGGGTTTTGAGAGATTTTATTTAAAAAATTCAAGCTATTATGTTGATAATAACAGTAAGTTTTAACATGAAAGTAGCATCTACTTTTAGTATTTTAATGAAATATTTCTTTTGGACGGTATTCTATCTGAAATGCTAGAAAGGAGTGATCTTTAATAAACATGGGTATAGAGATTTTTAGGCACCATTGACCATATATTTATGGAAAGAAATTTCTCTAGAGAAACCAAAAGACACATTTTTAGCCCCAATGGCCCTTTAAACGAACCGTGTTTGAATCTTCTTCTTGTATGTTGTTGTGTTACTAATCATGTTAACTTTGTGTTCTAAAATTCAGGAGAAAAAAATGGTTTTAATTTCTGTAATAATAGCTAATATCATCAAAAATTACATAGCTTTTTTCTTCCAATATATTTATAGTATTTGTATTTACCTAACAAGAGTAAATAGTATAATTCAATTTGTTTGAGATTTAAAGATAGTCCATTTCCTGTTGCAACATTCTGGTAGAAAGTACTGTTTTTCCCTTATTCCGTTTACATATTTTCTTTTTGCAATAAACTTAAGAAGAACAAAGTGACTCCTAAATTATAGACAAAAATGTCAGATGAAAGAGTAGAAGTTCACAAAATGTAATTAATTGTTTAACTCTTTTAAACAAGGCTAAGTAGTTAAGGTCGTTCTGAAATATCAGTGCCAGTTTATGCTTCTCTGACTTCACATCATTTAATTTTACTTTCTTATTTGAACAAATATTTACTGAGTTCCTATCACATGAGCAGGAATTCTTTTAGTAGACACTGTAGATACATCTTTGTCCTCAAAGCAGCTCACAGCCTAAGAAAGAAAGAAAGTAAACTAATAAATTACCTTATTTAAATAGATACAGAACATTGAATGGAGTTGCCAAAAAATAGGAAAGCATGAACAGAATGGGCATGCTTTTGTCATCCAGGACCATCTTTTCTAGGGATCCTTGGCTCACTGCAGTAGTTATATTTAGGTAGTTAACAAAATAATACAAAGAAGCAAGAGTGTTTAGGAACTTTTAAGTCCTAAATATTAAAGTGAATATTAAAATTGTATTAATTTTTTAAAAATATTTTATTTATTTATTTGACAGAGAGAGAGAGCGAGAGAGGGAACACAAGCAGGGGGAGTGGGAGAGGGAGAAGCAGGCTTCCCGCAGAGCAGGGAGCCCAACGCTGGGCTCGATCCCAGCACCCTGGGATCACGATCTGAGTTGAAGGCAGACGCTTAACGACTGAGCCACCCAGGCGCCCCTAAAACTGTATTAATTTTTTAAAAAGTTTTAAATTACTTCCAACTCACCCCAAGTCTTCAAGTAATTGTAGTGCTTCAGGAAGATATACCTTCTTTAGCTCGATTTTACCTTGTCCTCCCAGAATCATATACATACCCATTTTAGAAGTGTGGGAAAAACTGTCACATGTGCATAAGAGCTAAGCATTCTTTCCCACTCATTATGTGTTTTCCCAAAGGTTGAAAAATCCCCTAAGTTTAAAAAATAGTTGAAATTGTCACTAAGCATAATCATCAATAATGGCATTTGCCTTTAAAGAAAGCTAAGTTTTAGAAAAACTATCACTGAAATTCAGTACCTGAGTATATGGTAAACCTCCTATGACTGCCAATAGCTAGATACAGGGACATTTCGGATTATCCAGTCTCCCGTCCTCTCCTGTCCACCACTTTGTCCTAGGATGACCAACTCATCCCAGTGTGCCTGGGACTGTCCTGATTTTCAAAAGTCTAGCTTGGTGTGGCCCTGCTCCTTAGTCCCAGGCAAACTGGGGTAATTGGTTACCCTCATTTCCCAGAACTGGCAAATGCCTCCAGTGGTTTCCAGGGACTCCCCTGGTTTAGGCTGCTGGTGTGAAGTGATCATGATTCCTTGGTGAAGAAGGACTGATAACATAGCGAAAACATGAGAAACCACTGGGTCAAGCAAGTGCTTAAGAATTAGACGACCCTGCCTGGAAGCTTAAGCTAACACATAGCAGATGTTTTAAGTGGTTTTAGTATTGAATTGGCCTATCTGTCCTAAAGCAGTGGTTTCTAAGTGCAGCTACACTTTCAAGTCACCTGCAGAGATATTTTATTTTATCCCACTATAATTGACGTACAGTGTTATATTAATTTCAGGTGTACAATATAGCGACTCAACTATTCTATACATTATTCGGTGCTTATCAAGATAAGTATATTCTTAATCCCCTTGACCTATTTTACCCATTCCCCCACTTCCCTCCCGTCCAGTGACCATCAGTTTGTTCTCTGTATTTAAGAGTCTGTTTTATACTTGTCTTTTTTCCCTTGTTTGTTTTGTTTTGTAAATGCCACGTAAGAGTGAAATCATATGGTATTTGTCTTTCTCTGACTGACTTATTTTGCTTAGCATTATACTCTCTAGATCCATCTATATTGTTGCAAATGGCAAGATTTCATTCTTTTTATGGCTGAATAATATTCCAGTGTGTGTGTGTGTGTGTGTGTGTGTGTGTGTAGTACGCCTTTTTTTTAAAGTAGGTTCCATGCCCAGTGTGGGGCTTAAACTCATGACCTTGAGATCAAGAATTCGGTGTTCTACTGACTGGGCTAGCCAGGTGCCCCTATATACCATACCTTCTTTATCCATTCTTCTATTGATGGACACTTAGGCTACTTCCGTAGTTTGGCTATTGCAAACAATGCTGTAATAGACAAAGGGGTGCATGTATCCTTTTGAGTTAATATTTGTATATTTTTGGGGCAAAAACCCAGTAGTGTGATTAATAGATCATAGGGTTGTTCTGTTTTTAACTCTTTGAGGAAATTCCATACTGTTTTCCACAGTGGCTGCACAGTTTGCATTCCTACCAATAGTGTGTGAGGGTTCCTTTTTCTCCACATCTTTGCCAACACTTGTCGTTTCTTGTGTTGCTGATTTTAGCCATTCTGACATGTATAAAGTGACATCTCACTGTAATTTTGATTTACATTTCCCTGATGATGAGTGATATTGAGCATCTTTTTGTATGTCTATTGGTTATCGGGAGAAATGGAGAAATATTTGGAGAAATGTCTGTTCATGTCTTCTGCCTATTTTTTTAATTGGATTATTTGTGTTTTGAGTGTTGAGATGTATCAGTTCTTTGTATATCTTGGATACTAACCCTTTATTGGATATATCATTTGCAAATATCTTCTCCCATTCAGTAGGTTGCATTTTAGTTTTGTTGATTGTTTCCTTCACTGTGCAGAAGCTTTTCATTATGATGTAGTCCTAATAGTTTATTTTTGCTTTTGTTTCCCTTGCCCCTGGAGACATATCTAGAAAAATGTTATTATGGCCAACGTCAGAGAAATTATTGTCTGTGATCTCTTCTATGATTTTTATGGTCTCAGGTCTCACGTTTATATCTTTAATCCATTTTGAGTTTATTTTTGTGTATGGTATAAGAAAGTGGTCCAGTCTCATTTTTTTGCATATACTTGTCCAGTTTTCCCAACATCATTTATTGAAGAGACTATCTTTTTCTCATTCCATATTCTTGTCTTCTTTGTTGTAGATTATTTGACCATATAAGTGTGGGTTTATTTCTGGGTTTCCTACTCTGTTCCTTTGATCTTTGTGTCCATTTTTGTGTCAGTACTATACTGTTTTGATTACTACAGCTTTGTAGTATATCTTGAAATCTGAGATTGTGATACCTCCAGGTTTGTTCTTCTTTTTCAAGATGGCTTTGGCTATTTTGGGTCTTTTGTGGTTCCGTACAAACTGTAGAATTATTTGTCCTAGTTTTTTGAAAAATGCTGTTGGTATTTTGATAATGATTGCATTAAATCTGTAGATTTCTTTGGGTAGTATGGACATTTTAATAACATTTGTTATACCAGTCCATGAGCATGGAATATCTTTTCATTTGTTGATTCAGAATTTGTACGTTTTTAACAGGGAAAATGAATGACCTTTCCACCACACAAACTTGACCATGTCCTGGTCCTGCTACTTAAAAATTCCAAGGCTGCTTGCTGTTCCATGAGAAAATGCAAACTCACTACCTGGTTTACAATGCTTTTCATGAGTTGCCCATTATTTATCACCCCAGCCTCATGTTTTCCAGCCCATGCATCTACATCTGTTTGACTTTTGCCTACAGTTTTCCCTTGGCCAAGAACAGTTTCACCCTAGTTCCCGTCTTTCTCTGGCTCAAGTACTCATCATGAGATTTTTGGGTCACTTCCTCTGTGAAACCTTTTCCTTAGCTTATATTCAAGTCAAGTATATTTTTAGATGGAGTTCTTAGCCCCCTGTATCTCCTCCATCCTAAGACTTCAATTATTCATTCATATCCTTCCAGGCTTTAATCTCTGAGGATGCAGTTATATCTCCAATACTGAACATGATGCATTGCACATGTTGCAATTGCACATGTTGCATTGCACATGTTGCATTGCACATGTTGTGCATTGCACAACACAGTGAATGTGTACAAATATTTATTGAATGAATGATTGGATTTAACTCTTTTTTTGAAGTATGCCACCTTTCGTGGCTCTACCTGTTCTGCATCTTATTCTGCCCTCCACCCCCACGTCCCCCTCACCCCACCATTTCCCTGCTCTCCCAGCAAAGCCCAGATACCCTCTATTGACTTTATAAGATGAATCACACACTCACCTGTTGGCCCTGGGCTTTGCAGAGTAGCTCTTTGCTGCCCCCATATGTTTTTAATCAGTTCCTTATGCAGCCAGTTGAGACAACCCTTTGCTCCATCTGGTGCAGTTACAGTTCTGCAGGGACATCTTTGTTCTTGGCTTCCATATGTCTCCTTTGGCACAAAGAGGAACTTGTAGGATGGAATAGAAGAATGTGACCCCTCCGTGTCTGTTTTTATACCCTAATATCATATTTATTCTCTTCATCATCAGGACTAAATAAATGGAACAATTTTATTTAGTCCCTTCCTCTTCTGACCCCTTTCTCTCTCTCTTTTCTAGAGTCCTCTTCAAAGCATTCTTTCCTCTGGGTTCTCTTACATATATATTAATACAGTTGTCTACTTAGCATCTCTGCAGCACTCTAAGAATTTAACTACTTGCTTCTGATGAAACTTCTGTGTGAAAACAGTAATGCTTAAGGACAGGAACCTTCTTACATTTTGTATTTCATTGTTTTATATAAAAATTAAGAGGTTTCAGGGCACCTGGGTGGCACAGTGGGTTAAGACTCTTAGTTTTGTCTCAGGTTGTGATCTCAGAGTCCTGAGATGGAACCAGCGGTGGGCTCTGTGCTCAACATGGATTCTGTTCAAGTTTCTCCCTCCTTCTCCCTCTGCCCCTCCCCCTGCACACACACTCTCTCCAATAAATAAATAAATCTTTAAAAAAAATTAAGAAGTTTCTTAAAATGGAAGTGTAAAGTGGTTTTATCCCCAAAATGTAGGACCTTACTTACATAGATTGAATCACATATTTAAAGTAGTTAAAAGATTTATTGTGATTACAGTCATTTCATTAACCCATTGATTGAAAAGACACCACAATAATAATGATTGATTTACTATATAAAACTACTTTAAATAGTAGTGATTTATAGGCAACATTTGTATTCCTTCCAGGATTATTATTATAGCAATTAAAAAGCTTTCAGTAAGTTCATGATGAATAGCGTGGTTCTAAATATATAATGCCCAGTGTTATAAACACCATAGCCTCTTTTTCTTTGGTAATTAGTGTCTAGTGTAATTAAACCAAGAGTGAAATGTGTGGTATATGTAGCATATCACAGTTAATACAACTCAAGCACAGGCACATTTTTGGGGAGAGAAGAGGAAGGTGTTTCATATCAGTTTGAACAAAAGAAACTGTTTTCTTCTAAGAGAATTAAGAAGATTTGGTGAAGAAGATAGATACCAACAATATTTACATGTTTTAAAACCACATAGCTTAAACTTTTGAACAGAAATAGCTACCGATTCACATTTCTAAAAGCTCCTTATTTATATTTTTTGCCTGAAAACCAATAACCAATGACAGACCTTAGGCTCCTTCAGTACAGGGCCACCATCTACAGAATGGAGTTATGCCTTGCCCAAGGGTGCCCGGGGGAGAGGATAGCCAAGGGTTGAAATACAGCCCTTTCTTTACTTGCTAGGTAAGCGGCACTCTGACTCAGGCTGTATCTCCCGGAGGAAGTAAGCACTTTTTTCTAAGCTGCACAAAGATAGTGTACAAGATAGCCTGGTACTGCATCTATGCTTATGTTCTTTCACTCTACATGGAAACATATTGCCTTTCCATTAAATTATTTTCTGACTTTAACTTTCTTGCTAATTCCAAACTACTATTTCTTCAAAATTAATATTTTCTAATTTTTGTCTTGAAATGACCACATGCAAATGTGGCAGAGACAACAGGGGGAAAATCTGCAAATTCCAGTCTATTGACATTTCCATAATAGTCTTTAGCTATCTGGAATTAGATTAATTTGGAGACTATGAAAAAGCAGTAAAAGCGAAAAACCTCAAGAAAGACAAACTTTATAATACTCTTGTCTTAGGGCTAACTAGTTAGCTCCCTTGTTTAGAATACCATGATAATGAGCCTGGTTTATAATTTCAAACCCATAGTTAGTGTAACACAGGGGAAAACTGTATTCTATTGCTACAGACTGCAACTCTTGCCCACCAGTTTGTCCTTTGGTATAAGTTGGCATGAGGTCAGGATACTTCATACCCATCACCATTACTGGAAAAACAAGTATGTGACCAGATGGGAGTACATTGACCAAATGTCAGCTCCATCATAACTAGAAAATTCATCACTACTAACCAGTAGAAAATACATCAGGTGTATTTGCGTTATGTGATGAGATCCATAGTCAATATACTATAAAACCTGTAATCATGTGGTTTTCTCAAGAGTTCAACAAGGTGCTGAAGTTTTGCTAAGAAACCAAAGAACAATGCTGACCCCACCAACCTGGCTCATGTGATTGGTAGTCTGGAGATGTTATAGGAGTTAAATTTCACCATTGGTGAGAATACCTTAGATTGAAAAGCCCAGTCCAGCACCATGTGAGTTCCCAACAATGTGTTTCTATATAAACTGAATCACTTGATGGGAAATAAGAACTCACAAATAAAGGCTGTTTTTGTTAATTACACATAGAGTTATAACTAGAATGGGGAAACCAGATTTGAATACTTCTTTGAGAGCATAAACAGAAAACTAGAGAACTTTAAATTGTCCTTGACCTCATGTACAGCGAAACAGGGTAAATACCCCAGGTCCTCTTGATTCAAAAGCACTCAGAATCTTTTCTCCTTAGATAAAGTAATTTTTATGTAGTTAATATTAGCACAAATCCGTTTTCTGCTTGCCTGCTTCCTAGCAACCTGAAGCAGAGTATCTGCTTGCCAATCTGCGTTTGATAAAAAATAAGAACAAAATACCCAGTGAATTTGCCAATAGCCCCAAAGAGATGGGGATGTGTTCAATAAGCTTTGTGTTGATTTTGTGAGTCTGGCATGTGATTTATGTTGTCAACCGTCTGACCTTGCCGCACTCTACCACAGGCCAGGGAAGATGTGATCCACATGCTGAAGACAGAGAAAACCAAGCCCGAGGTTCTGGAGGCTCATTACGGGTCTGCAGAGCCAGAGAAAGTGCTGCGAGTCCTGCACCGAGACGCCATCCTAGCCCAGGAGAAGTCTGTAGGAGAAGATGTCTATGAGAAACCGATTTCAGAGGTAAAAATATGACACCAGCAAGTTCCCATATATAAGAGAGTCTCAGAGTGATGGCTTCACATTTTCCATTTTACATGCTTTAACATTTTCTTTCAAAGGCAAAATTTTTATGATACACTAGTATAGAATTAAAGTGTAGAGAAATAATTCATGAATTACAGTGGATACATTGCAATGATAAGAATTTTAGAAGCATTTTCTTAAAAATACTAAAGCCTGAAATATATTTCTCATGTGATTACAGTAATTACATGCTCTTGCAGTCTGCTATTCTTTTATTTCTCTAGGAGATGATGTGTGTAAAAATTTGAAGCACTCAGTTTTGGCATTGAGTTGTCAGGATCATTATCAAATTGGGTACCTAAAATTAAATTGATTATTGATGTTGTATTGATGACATTTATTTTATTATTGATATTTATAAAGGGACTGTGTTTTTGTATATTACAGACTGTCATAGTTAAAATGGTCTCATGTAAGTAGCTAAAATACAGTGGTTGAGGCAAAATCCCAATGGAATGCTTAGGGCAATTTTTTAAGATGAAAGGAAATCTAATAGGCTATATTTAACCATTTTTATATAAGACTGTGTTAGGAACTATCTGCAGTGTTATTAATTTCCCATGATACTACATGTTAAAAGTATTCTCACGTTGTGGTAGAAGTTTGAGGCTGAATTAGGGAAACAGTTGCTAGATCTACCCACACTGACTTCAGAATTTATGTAAAAAAAATTCAGAGATGTGAAATTAGTATCATAAATGAAGAAAAAGAACACAGAAATTAAAAGTGAAGCAATTCATTATAATAGAAAAGATAATAATATAATATAAAAGATAATATATTGTCGTATGTCAAGCCTTTGTAGAAGCTCATTTTGACAGATCTCAGATAAGATCCGCTTTAGACAGTATTCACAGCAGACTGATGGTCCTGCAATTACCCTAATTTCTGCAACAAGGATAAGCTGGAGCTCTTGTTTTAATCTTTGCCAAAAATGTTAAGAGATGATTTATGATGGGATGCAGTCAACTGGCTGGATCCACTTCCATGTCTGAGAGCCACAGTTACCAACTGCCTATGGCTTTGGGCGGGTCACTTCAGCTTCCTAACCTTATTTCCTCCTCTGTCAGGTGGCAGTAACAACAGTGCATATCTCCTAGAGTTGTTGTGAAGATTAAATGAAGCAATGCCTGTAAAGCTCTTAACACAGTGTCTGGTACATACCGGTACTCAACAAATACTAGCCATTAGCATTTACTTGGTGATATTGTGATAGTCGCTCACACCTTTAATTAGTTCCAAACTTGGAGGGGTTTGAGGAGTGAAAGACATAATGAGGTCAAAATATTCATTAAATACTCTTATGGGGGCGCCTGGGCAGCTCAGTGGGTTAGGCCTCTACCTTCAGCTCAGGTCATGATCTCAGGGTTCTGGGATCGAGCCCCACATCAGGCTCTCTGCTAAGCGGGGAGCCTCCTTCCCCCTCTCTCTCTGCCTGCCTCTCTGCCTACTTGTGATCTCTTTCTCACTGTCAAATAAAAAAATAAAATCTTAAAAAAAAAAAAAAAATACTCTTACGATAACCCCCTGGATCGGAGGACTCAGTTTAGATAAATGATATCATTTAAGTTTCCTAATTCTTTGCTCCCAAGTTAGAGCTTGGGATGACACCTCAAAGGAGAGGCGGGTCTGAAAACACACACACTTGCTCAAAGGCACTGCCTCTAACCCAGTGAGTTCTATGGAAAGTACATAAAGAAAGGGGTTTCTGAGCTACCTTCAGAAAGTAGGCCTAACCCAAGTGTTCCTATCTCATGGACAAAGGGGCAGAAAACACCCACCCCGTGGGCGGTCCTTTTAGAACTGGCTTAGCTAGACATGCTTTTTGGTTTCTTTCTCCCCTCAACTCACAATCTGAGGAGTATTCCTCACTTGGGGAGGAGTGAGTGAGGAGGTAGAGAGAAGGACAGAAGCTACTTTTCCCAATACTGACAAGATGGTAAGGTCTTGCTTTGTAGAAAAAATAGAATGCTAGAAGAAAAGATTTATCTTCTACCATCTACAAATCTGGGGTCTCCTAATCCTTTGGACTTAACAATCAAGTTGTCATTACCCAGGAGCAGGAGTCCTTCTTCCAACTTCATGAGGGATGATCTCAATACAATTACTGTTCCATTAGCCTCCTGGGACCATGAATGGATAGTCTAGCTCTTATTCTTAGAAGCCATGCTACATCTCAAGCCCAAAAATCACTGCTCATTTTAATTTCTGTACCAAATTAGGCCCAGCTAAGTTATCCAATAGAACTCACAAGAGGTTCAACGATGAACCCCATATGGTGGACCCCCTCTGCCTTGCCAAATATCTGGGGAGAAATTAAGCAGCAAATATTAAATCCCCCAGAGCTTCTTTGCGAATTAAAGTCCAGGATATGAAGTTCATAATTCTTGAGCAAAATTCTGAAGAAATCAAGATTACAGTGTCTTTCCTTCCCAAATTCTTATTCTGCTTAGTCTTAGCCAGAGGGATCTTAATCTTAAGCATTTTCAAAGTTTAACTAATATATCCTAAATTCCCCCATTCCCCTTTTATCGAAGAGTCTAAAGAATTATTAGAACACAATCAATTATCATAATACCAACTTTACATGCTTAAAAATTAAAAATATAAGAAAATCCTCAGTTCCACAGTCAGTATACCTCAAGCAAAATGACTCAGCATAATGCAGGCCCATGTTACTCTTAGAGAGGCCAAAGAGACTTAGGCGATGTCTAAGGGAAGGAAGGCAGGTAGAGAAAATCCTTTAACTACAACAGGATTCCTGTCAGTCTGAGGAAGTTACCTTCTGTGTTCTATTTTATATGGTCTCCCTTAGTGATAGAAGTAAAATCAAGGAGTTATGAGCCTGCTGAGAGGATCCTTTGTTTAAGACAAATCTTACCTACGTTCATATCCTTGAGTTGGATAATCTTTCCTCATCTCACTATATCCATGAACTGTTTATGTTACTGTCCTGCCTGAATCCCCCGATGTTTGTCTCATCTTTCCTTCAAACTCTACATCTCCAAGTTTCTCAAGTGTGTTCTCTCAGGGCCCTTCTATTGTAGCTGACACCCTGAAACGCACCAAATAATGCTTCAAATGTTCTACGTTGATCTCAGAATTTAATTCTTAAATCTGTCTATAGTTTATGTATCCACCTTGGATAACTGTTGCAGTCTCTAAGAGAATGGCTCCCAACTGATCTCATGAAGAACTATCTGCAGTTTTACATCACAGTCTTCAAACATTTTCTGGATTACAAGCCTTTTCGTGGGAGGACTCACATGGCTCTGTTCTCTGTGCTCGCCTATCTCTACCTCCTCTGGTCACTCATTTTGATTCAGTAATGACTAAAATATCTCCCTTCGTATAGCTCTATCTTTAAGAGCACTTAGATCCATTTCTCTTTTGTGTAAGTACAGTTTCATCTTTAAGACTTTGTTTCCTCTTTACTACACTTAAACTTAGATTCAGTAGATCTCTCTTCCTAAATCTCTTACTACTTCTCCAGTTAGCCTTTTGCTAGTAACAGAGCTAAAATCACCTCCTAAACTATGATTCTTTTGTCTAAAACATGCTGAAATTTCTCTCCATCTCAAGTCCTTAAATCTTTTCTCCATCAACTTGATTTAGTAGAGTAAGACTTCCAGGTATACTCTCCTTTTGGCCTTCGGTGTTATGATGATCTCATTTAATTTTCCTTCCACTTCTGTCCAAGTGGGAGCTGTATTTCTAAAGTAACAGGTTCCCGTTTCACTTTCACTATTCATTAATAAAAGCAACTGTTCCTCAATGATTGAGCCACAATTTGGATCCTGAAAACCAAAAGTCATGAACACAGTGTACATGATTAATGAATCAACAGAGCCCATTGTTATGGGAGGTGGTCTTCAGAGCCTCTAGACAAGTCACAACGATCCAAGATAGAGGTTAGCCCGCCTAAGTTCTCTCCTGGGAGCAATATGTAGTTCCAAACAAAATAACAAGGAACAGGGTCTCGTACAGCTGATTGCTTGCTACCTATGTTGGTTCTTACATCCAGAATTTAAAATTAAAAGCTAGATCCTCACACATGAATGCTTTATTGCTAAAGAGGAATTTGTTACCTCTGCAGTTTAAAATCTGGGCCTGCTGTTCTGTGTGAAAAACAGTGTGCACACCATTCTTTCAGTGCCTTAAGAGACAAAAAGACTGTCTTCCTGATTACATAATCAGTGCTGGGGTCAAGCTGTGCTAGTGTAGGTAAGGGGAACATGACCCACTGCGACCCCAGCAACTGCTCCAGTGGACTAGCCCCAGGACTGTAGCTGCTGAGAACAACAAATCTCAAAGACCCACATGGACAGGACATACTAAAGCTAAGGTCTAACTTTGACCTGGGCTGCCTCAGAACACTTCATATCAACATAAGCTGTTTTTCTCCATGTGCCCTCACAATGTCTTTTTTTCTGAATATCTTAGCTATTCTGTTAATAATGCCCCCATCTTCCCTTCCAGAGTTGCTTAAAGGGATTGAGGGTAACTGCAGGAGTTGGATAGATGAGTTAAAGCATTTAGTTTTTTTATTGGTCTGAATAGATAAATGAATACCACTGGGCTTTCTATTGCTTTCCCTCCAAGACTTTGGAGAAACCACTTGAAGGAGAATTTGGGCCTTCAGAGCACAGTCATTTTATGGCAGTCAGAGTCAAAATATAAGAAATGAAAAGGCTGAGCTGCTTATGCCTAGTTCCCTATTCCAAATACAACTTTCTTTTTTCTTTTTCCTTTCCCTCACGTTCATCTGTTTTGTTTCTTAAATTCCACATATGAGTGAAATCATGTGATATTTGTCTTTCTCTGACTGATTTATTTCGTTTAACATTATACTTTCTAGCTCCATCCATATTGTTGCAAATGGCAAGATTTCATTCTTTTTGATGGCTGAGTAATATTCCAGTGTGTATATATATACCACATCTTCTTTATCTGTTCATCAGTCGATGGATACTTGGGCTCTTTCCATCATTTGGCTATTATTGATAATGCTGCCATAAACACAAGAGTGCATGTGCCCTTTTGAATCAGTATTTTGATTCAGTATTTTTGAATCAGTATTTATTGTGTCCTTTGGGTAAATACCTAGTACAGCAATTGCTGGGTTACAACTTTCAAATAAGTCACCCCTCCTTCCCAGAGGGGTGAGTGTATGAAGAAATAGGCAGAAGCTGCTTTCTAAATACTTTCAAAAGGAAAGTGGGTCCTACTTCATGATAAAATAGAAAGGATCAAAAGAGGGAAAGAGTTGCTCTTTCTACACTGATGATGATGATGATGGTATTTTAGAAATGCTTGACAAATTCTATAATATATGATGAAAATCACATAGTAGAAAGATGGGAGAGTTCCTGGGGAGAATAGATTGTCATAGAGAGATATTGCAATGAAGGAAATCTCTTGTATTAGCTGTCCTTTTAAGACTATGAAAATTTATCAGAACACATAAAAGTACAATTTGCCAATCCCTAATGGTATCAAATATTATTTGCCACCAGTTAACCTGGGCTTCTCTAACAGTCTGTCTACTCACAGGCTCTTAGACAAAGGGTTGGCAATCTGGTCAGAAACACTGAGGATTTTGTGGGCAGTATCTCTTTTATTTGAGGCCCAGAAATGATGCTGCCACACATCTTCCAGTGCACAAAACAGCTGTCCAAAATAAAGAATGATTTGGCCTAAAATGTCAGTAGTCCTGAAGTTGAGAAACCCTGAACTACAGTTTGAAGAGGAGAGTAGGTTAGGGAACTATCAATATTACAAGATTTGGTCCAATTGAACAAACATTTACTGAACACTTACTTTGTTCCAGGCACTGTGCTTGGCACTAGGAACTAAAAACACAATCAAGGCATTCTTTAAAGATCTTCTAGCCCTGTCAGAGAAATAGGCACAAAAAGTCCTGTTATAGGGGTGCCGGGGTGGCTCAGTCGGTTAAGAATTCTACTCTTGATTTCGGCTCAGGTCATGATCTCAGGGTCGTGGGACCCAGCCCTGTGATAGTCTTCACACTCAGCAGGGAGTCTGGGTGAGATACTCTGCTTCTCACTCTGCCCCCCCCACCCACGTGTGCTCTCTCGCTCTCCCTCTCTCAAATAAATAAATAAATAAATTCTTTTTTTTTTAAAGAAGTCCTGTAATAATATCTGACAGCATCTCTTTTAGTCTGAGATACATGCTCTCTATAAGTCCTGAAATCCCCCCTATATTTAGCATCTCTTGAAGAGAGAGGACTGTGGAGACTTCCTATACTTTTCCTAGAAGTGCCTGTAACTGCTAGTCTTAAAAAAAGATTGTGATGGTGGTAATGACTTCCCAGGGGAGAAGTTTGGTACAGGTACATGATGAGCTCTTAATTTTTCTGAGATGTGGAGGGCTGTCATCCTCTTTCTAAGTATAGGGTTTTGTGCCATCTCACGGATATAGTGAAAGAGCTTGTTCTCTCAAATGTTTAGGAACCAGTACATCCGCTCACAGCAAAAGGGCCAGAAAGCCAGAAGTTACTGCAGCCTTATTATGGTGAGTTCAGAAAGCCAGTTTGCCTAGACAAAATGAGGGAATGGGGAAAATGGCAGAGAACACCAGATTCAATGTTCTCTCCTTCAGATAATAAATCAGTAGACCAATATAATATTTTGAGGCCTATGCAAATCAAATGAACTATTAAGCTCTTTACCATGTTTGTTTACCCAGCTGGACAGACTTGAGGAAAAACAGAAGGAAACGTACCGGCGCATGCTAGAGCAGCTGCTGCTGGCCGAGAAGTGTCACCGGCGCACGGTGTATGAGCTAGAGAGCGAGAAGCACAAACACACTGACTACATGAACAAGAGCGACGACTTCACCAACCTGCTGGAGCAGGAGCGGGAGAGGTAATGTGCACACGTGCCACGATCCGCACAGAGATGCCTGCCGCCCTTTCGTCTCTGTCCCCCTGGTCAGGGAGCCCACTTCAGCCCAGTGACACCACAGACGGGCGCCCAGGTTCTGACTCTGATTTCTGAGTGGTTTCTGACCTGAATGGCTAGTAGAATGTGAGCTATTACCTGCCATTGTCCATCTGAATAGGTTTGGGGGTGCACAGGGGATGGGACCCCAGATCCCGCCTAGGATGTTGAGAGCCCCATAAAGCCATACAGCTGGAAACAAACCCAGGGAGCTTATGTAAAATCAATGAAGCACCTACATTCCAAAAGCCTCTCTACTAATTTCCTTCTATGGAAAACAATCTACTTTTACTTCCTGAATACGTGGTTGACAAATTAGCTTTAACCCTTTAAAGACAAATTAAGCTTAACCATTTAAAATGAATCCTATTTATTCTTAATACCACAACAGAAAATCTTAATACTTGGTTGTATATAAATTACTTAATGACTAGAGCTACCTGCTTTCTAAAGTTTGCATAACTCTTAAAATGCAGTGTAAAAAAACAATAACAAAACAACCCCAAATAAAACCTTGGCATGTTGAGCATTGATATCTGTCCTGGCAGGTAATTCTCTCAGACCTGGCATCACCACGTTTGAAGCCGAGACTCCAACTTGAAAAGCTTTGTAACTAACTCTCCTATACTCTCCAGTTTTGTTCAGCATCTTCTTTTCAGCTTATTCTTTCCCTTTTCTTTCCTCCGCTGAATGGTTATGTCTGTGAATTCCACAATCTCTGAAACCGGTGACATCCAATCTTCATGCTTTGAGTTACCAAGCGTGTCTGCTTCTGTGTTTAGGATTTGCAAATTAAGAGCCACTTGGGAACAGCTTTACTAATCCCAGCTTTATTATATATTTAGTTACAAGAAAGAGATATGTTTTTTCCAGATTAATTTGCTTATAAGAAAAAGCTGTCATTATAAGAGTAAATAAAAACATGAAACAGCACAGGTTTTTGTTAAAGGTTTAAAAAATTATTGGTAATTTTTACTTACTGTTGGACTGGACACATCCCTTGGGTAAGAAGAAATGGAAAAGAGAACAAAGTTCTCTTTGCTGGAGTGTAATGTACGATACCCTCCATTTCTTTAGGCCTGTCTTCTGCTCTTGTAAGCTAAGGCTTATCAGCTTCATGTTTGAACAATGATCTAATTTGACATTTTTGGGGTAACCATGCACTGAGAATAAGCTCCACTCCCTCAGTCTCTGTGAACTTTCCAACCTCAAGCACAGATCTTGCAAACAAGGTTTTGGTGACAGTGTAAATTACGAATATCTACAACAGCCCTCTGGTTAGGTGTTCTGTGTTGGAACGTGGTCAGGTAAAAGAGCAGCTGCTTGTTTGATAGTGACTTCTGAAAAGATCTGAAATCAAATAATTTTAAAGAACACGTGTGTGAATCGTTTTCCAGTCATGTTGTAAACAATTTGGTTCGGAACCAGACACACCCATCTTTTCTAGTTTCCCACATAAGCTGAATGCCAGAGATGGCACCAGGTACACTTAAGTGTTGTTGGTTTATTTATTTTTATTTATTTTTAAATCTTATTTAAATGCAACTAATTAACATATAGTGTATTATTAGTTTCTGAGGTAAAGTTCAGGGACTCATCAATTGAATGACTTGTGTGGATGGGAGATGACTTATCCAGGCTGTTTCTTTTCCTTTCTTTTATCTTCCTAATTTTTGTGTTCTGTGAGAGTAATTGAAATAATAACACAGGATGGAGAGCTTTATAGTTCACAAAGTACTTTTATATTCTACAATAAGTTTATCCCAGATGTGTTTATTTACTAACTTCATGTTGATCGACTCTAGATTAACAATTCCAATCCTCTGTACCCTTGTGGAGTTGTTTGATTTTACTAAAACAACTCCAGCAACCATTTCTCCTGAGCGAAGTGCTGTGTAGGTTTTTAAAATCAAAGTAAAGGGGCATCTGGGTGGCTCAGTTGTTAGGCTTTTCCCTTCAGCTGGGGTCATGATATCAGGATCCTGGGATAGAGCCCCGCATGGAGCCTGGTATGGAGCCGAAAGCCTGCTTCTCTCTCTCCCACTCCCCCTGCTTGTGTTCCCTCGATGGCTGTCTCCCTCTCTGTCAAATAAATATATAAATAAATAGCATCAAAGTAAAAATTAAAAAAGAATTATCTTAAGATGCTTTTGATATTTTGATCAGCAGCACTACTGGGATACATCAGCAAACTTTCCTGTTTTAGGTAAGAATTCACTAAGAGAACTTTGATGCTTACTCATTTATCAAACCACCTTAAGGTTTTGAAATAGTATTTTTGACTTAACAGGTTATACTTGAGGGCTTTATATTTTTTACTGTCAGTGCTTTCCCCCAGATCAATCCTCTGACTGACCACCAGTGCACACGCTGCGGTGGGCACACCCGGCCAGACACCCCTTCTGCTAAATTAAACACCCCCACTAGGACCCTGACAACTCAAGTTGGAATCCCTGAATTTCTCTGCGATCTAAGGAGTCCACCGTGACTGGCTTGCCGAGTTCCCGGGGGGCAGTGAAGCCTGTAGGATTTTTTCAAAGGTCAGGCCCGGGATTCCTGCTGCCCTTTGGAAACTGCCCTGCTAAATCTGCTTTGGGTTAAATCCTCTTTTTGAAGTAAGCGGTCATAATTAGATCTACTTATGGGGGCTGGCAGTTTGCTGACCCCAAGGCTTTCTTTCCCGTGGCCAAGTCTCCAGGGAGCCCCTCCGCACAAGGGCCGGGTCCCTCCGGCCTCAGCCAGGGCTCCGGGAGCTCCCAGCGGCCGCAGCACCTGCAGGGGAAGCAGGGCCGCACCTAATACGGAACCGGCATTTCTGAGCACGTGTGGGAATCCTCCTGTAGACTGTTCCAAGTCCTTTGTTTCCTTCTTTGTTTTGCCCTCCCTTCCCCTTCTCCAAAAAAGTCCCTTTTGTGAGAGAGGGGGGAAAAAAAGCCAAGAACTTTACTTCGGAAACATTTCCCTTTGTTTCTACTGTGAGCGTGAGTAAAGGAAGGAAGAAAGTGAGACTTGAGATAAGCGGAGTGGTTTGCTTCATTTAATCTTACCCAGCTTCTCCAACTGACCGCACAACTCTGCCAGCGGTCTCCACCCCAGACAGCTTTTCCTCTGGTGGGGGTGGGGTGATGGGAAGGGTGCCTATCTAGGGGACTTTCCCCACGGAGTAACATCTCAGCTTGATTCTCTGTAATTATCCTGCTAGAGTTTTTTCTTTTCTTGCGGAAAAATAGTTAAAGATAACAAAAGGGACCCAGGTATGTAGGATCCGTAGCAGGTGTTGATAAGCAATCCAAATTTAGATATTTGATGAGACCAGGAATCCGACACTTGGAGCCCTGCAAAGGACTTATGAGATCAGCTCCTTCAAGTCCTTCATTCTGTGGGTGGAGAAATTGAGGCCCAGAAAAATTATCTAGCTCAACTCAGATCACAGTGCACAGTGGTCTAGCACTTCTGTGCAAATGAGTCCCTTGTGCAAAATGGCTTGTTTTTTGTTTTCTGTCTCTGTGTGTGGGCTCCCCACCTCCATGCTCTTATGGCCAAACTATGACATAAACCCTTAAAAGGAAGGAGATGGTTATTGGGAGGACATAAACAGAGATATTCAGACCAGTGGTGTCTCTAGACTGTCAAAATAGGAGAAGCTTTGAGATAGCATCTACTGGAAGAAGCAGCCTGGGGACTTATTTGGAGCTGAGTTTGAATAACACACACAGTGCTCTACTTTGGTTGGATTCTGTTTGGGGTAATCATGATGGGGGGCTGATGATGGTTATGAGGAGGCTAAATAAAGCCCCCCTTCCCAGCTGCCTCCTTGATATTGCCACTGACCTAGACCCTGCAAGTGTAAAAATAATAGAAGCAGAAATTATTTTTAACTTTTCAGGAGTTGTTAAATTCATCTTATATAAAAATTCCAAAAATTAAGAATCTAAAATGGGCAATATATTGTTCTGGGCTTCCTTTATTCTAAGTCAGCAGACTGTGATCATAATGTACTGCCATCATTTACTGCATATTTATTTTTACAAAGAGTCATATTCCCAAATTAAAAAGAGGAAAATAACATGGGAAAAAATGCATTGCTTAACTAGCATTGTTAATAATAAAGATGAAAATATATTTCATTGCATTAGTTAACTCTGAGTAAAGAAAGCTCCCTTTCTAAATGCTATATTGTTTAATCCATATTTTAAGTCAACTTGACCTTTAATGGCTTAATTCTGAGCTCATGAGATCACCTTCAGCTTTTATACTTTATTCTCTGTCTGAACTGCAAGACTTGTGATTTTAATCTTAAGCTTCACTAGGGCTGCTTCAAGAATGTCAAAATAGAGAGAACACAGTTACATCAAAAGTGGTCTCTGAAGCTTAAAGAAATATTTGAAATTGTGTGTGTGTGTGTGTGTGTGTGTGTGCTAATGATGTGGGGGTGTTCTGTCTAAATCTATAACTGTAGATACAGATTTTAAAGCTTTTGGCTTCTATAGGCTCAGCTGCGACTACATAAATAATTACATCATCATATAATATTGCAGCAAGACTTCCAAGCATAAGTTCATTTTTTTTTAAGTACAAATCAGCATCTCAAGAGAAATCTCTTAACTTACCAAGCAGAGAATGCAGGAGCAGGGGCTTGAATGGAAGGGAAGCTTTCAAACCCTATTTTGGTCAACATGAAGGGGAATGGGCTTTGCCCAGTGGCTTGTGGGACAGGCTGTACTATTATACTCGCCTATGCTGGGAAATGACCAGTCAGAGCAAGTTTTCAATAAGTTTCTCTAGTCACCTGGTATCCTGGGAAATAATCCTAGCCCACTTTGTAGAAAAAAATTCACATTTGGTTTCCTGGCATCCTACCTGCTAAGTCTTTTTTTTGATTTAGATGACTTATCTTTAAAATGTGGCAATAAAATGGACTTTTCTCACTGGTAGCTTGGAGAGTCCTAATAAAGCACTTTGTAAGAAAAGATTGCGATGATGTGTAAAAAGATCAAGACTTATCAAGCAGAAAGTAATCAATAGATGGAACATATTAGCAAAAAACAACTGAGCCCACTTCTCTGTGCTTAGCACACTGCTAGATGCCGTTGGATAGCAGTTAGCTTTTGACTTCTCTGGTATGCTAGACAAATATATATATCCTGTTTAATCCTTGCAAAACTATATGATGCATAATTACTATCCCTATTTGGCACATAGGGAAGCAGACAGGGTAAGTTCCTTCTACCAAGGTTACTACCAATAATTAATTGGAAGAACCAATGTTTGAACTGAGTTTACAGTAAAATATAATAATCTTTTCTACTTCCAAGTTCTTACCTTCTGATTACAGTGAATGCTTCATTTCCCCAATGCATGGAGGAGGAAAAGATGACTTGGAAAGTTGGCCAGTGACTTTGTGGACTGCACATCCATTTTGTTGCAGATTCAGAATTTGAGTAACAGACCATAACTTGGTCGTGAGATATGTCACTTACTATCAGTATCTTACAGACCAAGAAAATTGCTGGGAATGAACAGTTTTTAAGAAAGGAGAGGTAGAATTCAGAGACTCAATCACAGAAGAAATAGGTTTTACAGTTGATTTTCTGAAAGAATGCCAGGATGGACTCCTCCTTCCAATTCTTCTTACTCTTGCAATATGCAAATCCCACTTCCTATGGGCAAATGTGATTGAAATGAAAGGGGCTAAGGTGCTGTAGTGTTATTCATAGCTCACAGCAGGATATTTGCATTGGAGGGTGGGATAAGTTAGGTGGTGTAAAGAAAGTGATGTTACATCTTAAAGGGACCAGGCAAGTGACGACTCAAAAAGACAGTTTCCTAGGGTTGAAAGTTTGGAGTTAGAAGAAGAGTTGATGCTCTTAATAGACCCAGGATAGTAACATCTACTTTCATCCCTGTAGAAGTAAGAGCGTATCATTCATCCTGAAGTAGGCACTCCCTGGGTTAAATATGACTGGGCCCATTAAAAATGCCCTTGGGGTTCATTTCACCAGATCTCATCATACAAAAATGCTGGATCTTAGGTGGATGTGATCTTCCCAAACTTCATAGCACCCTCATTCTCAAGGTCATTGAGTTAGTAGCCTCTGATCTAAGACTCTTAAGTCTTAGTAATAGAACTTTAACAGACATGCCTAGGAAAACAGGTTATCTGATCAACAAAATTTTCTGACTAATCAAAGGTTATGATATAAATTAACTTACTTTTATTGTTATGGAAAATATTCTCAAATGTATTTTACTTTCCTTTAGAAATTTTTAAATATACCACAAAATCATATCTGATGAATCAGGATCTTGTAGTGCTGCTACGTGGGTGGCTCTGTACTTTACAACTTTGGAGCCTATTAGATTATATTCAAATCTGAATGTTAATTACCATTGCATTTTACTATAGGTAAGGATGGTGAAGATATTTTCCAGATCTGAGGGCTTAACTTGGCAAGCTGAGAGTTTTAGTTGATTAGATAGATTATAGATATAGATATAGATATAGATAGATATAGATATGTATGTATATATTTTAAAGATTTTATTTTTAAGTAATCTCTAACCCAGTGTGGGGCTCAAACTCACAACCCCTGAGATCAAGAGTCACATGCTCTACCTACTGAGCCAGCCAAGTGTCCCAGGAAGGATTCTAATATTATATACAAAAGGGTGGCCACTAGAAAATTGGCCACTAGAAAGGAAAAGCATTCAAGGGGAGGGCTTGAGAAATAATACACAAAAAAACCCCTTTACAGTTTCAAGATTTTTAACACATAAGATTTCCTTGGTACTAGTATTTGATATCCCTTATCCTGGAAAAGTCCTAGGAGAAGTAAGAATGGAGGACAGTATTTGCAATTTAAATATAAGAGATAAAGAGTGAGAGCCCAGTAAAGGGAGTTGATCAGGTTGTCAGAGTTTCTCTAGATCTGAACTGATCATTGAGTTGTTCTCTTTCAGAAAGTTTTCAGGCAATTACCAGACAGTTCCTGAAACTCTAAGTACCTGACTCACTGAAGAGGCCTCTTCTGAGAGAAACAGAGGCAACTCCTTTCACATAATCATCATTCTTTCTTTTTTGTCATATGACTCTGCCAATGCTGGTCACAACCCCTTGACCAGAATAAACTGTCCTGGACAGAGGTCACAAAGGTCTCAAACTCAAACACCTTCAGTGCCAGGCAATAACTGAGAGAAGCAGATCCAGCCCCTCAGCCCACACCGCATGAGTTGGTGGGGCAGGTACTGCTAGGCTGGAGATAGCAAGCTCTGAATACCAGGGAAAGTCACAGTTCAGTTCAGGCTGATTAACTCAATTTTAGGTTGTAGATTCTGTTTTCACATTGTTGCCAATTCTGATTTTTTAAGAAAAGACAAAACTCTGATTTTAGTAAAATCTTTTAGTTTTTCAATGTTGACTCAAATTTATAAAACAATGTGCAGTGAGCAAAATTCACCTCTTGGCTATTTATTCTCTAATGTGGCTAGTTTGCAATATTTCATAGCCTAGACATGAGGGAGGCTGAGACCTCTAAGGTAGCCTGGTATGAAAACACTGCCAAGTAGTGGGTCTGTTTGATGAGGACTGACTAACTCACTGAGACACTTTCTTGGGGCATATGAAACAGAAGGACATAAAGACAATGGAAGCCAAGAAAAAAACAGCAGAGACAGAGAATTTGTAAGAGTAAAGCATAGCCACATCACAGGACTGGGGTTTCAGTGGACACCTGCATTTGAGAGGATGACAGGCATTGAGTCACACTCATTGCTGTTCAGTTGGTATCAAAGACTGAGGAATTCAATTATAATATTGTTATAGCTTGGACATTTTCATTTGCCTGTGTTCAGGTATAAAAACTTACTACAGTATGATAATAATTCGAGTTTTTAACCCACTATTTTCTGTTACCCTGTGTCCTGTTCTTATTTGAACAGCCAGCCAAGAGCAACCACTGCCTCGAGGAAAAGCTGCCACTGCTGAAAGCGAGAAGTCAATATCTTGTCTTTGGATTTCAGAAGCAAAGATCTAGGTATAGCCTTAGAAAGATTATGTAATCAAGTGGATCCAGTTTTTATCACCCCTCTTCTTTTCTATTAGATCAGATGCTTGGAGAAGCAAGAAAGCAAGAGCCATCTATGTTATTTGTCGGAGGAGATAGTGCAAAAGAAGAGGCTCTGTTCTGAGCTTTTTTGGGGAGTAGAAGGTGGAGAGAGGGAAGGTGAAGAGTAATAGAAACTGCAGATAGATGTGGTATGGAGAATTTGAGAGTAAAGAGATTACTAGTTGGAGTCCAAGAGTGTCTTAGTTTGCTTGGGCTATCATAACTAATAGACTAGGTGGCCTAAACAACAGGAATCTATTTTCTCAGTTCTGGAGGCTGGAAGTCTGAGAGCAGGGTCCCAGAAGGTTGGGTTCTGATGAGGTCTCCCTTCGTGGCTTGTAGATGGCCACCTTCCCACTGTATGCTCACATGGCCTTTCCTCTGTACAGGTACATGGAAAGAGAGAGATCCTCTTACAGGGCCTCTAATCCTATTGGATTAGAACCTTACTCTTATGACTTGCTAACCATTATCACCTCCCAAAAGCTGCATCTCCAGATAGAGTCACATTGGGGGTTAGGACTTCAATATATGAATTCTGGGGGGACACAATTCAGTTTATGGGAAAAAGCATGCCAAAACTTGTGGCTCTCCTTCCGATAAATAATTCAGGAGAAATGGAGTAAAAATTGATATCCCTATGCAAACCTAAAAGAATATCTAGATCTACCCCATGTGACTAAATGAAGCGTGGCTGGCCATGAGGATAGAACTGTGACTCATTTAGATCAGCAATCCGAGAAGATTGATACCAGAGACAAGAGACCCCAGGGTGCGTCTCCGGGAATGCCATTATGGAAGAATAATGATTAGCTGGCCTTTTGCCCACCTTCTTGATGGTCGCAGAACGTAATCTCAACCACAGAAATGGGGTCCTGAAGCCCTAGAATTAGGAGCAGGAGACCAGGACTTGATTGAGGAATCTTTAAATGTATTAAGGGAAACCAAACTTGACTGAGTTTACACAGATTGAACTATGATAAAGTGTAATAGGAACCCATAGCGGAAATTAAGAGAGATAGAGAAAAATGAAGATAATTGTATTTCTTGAGCATATAAGTTTGAGGCCTGCAATCAGTATCCCCTTTATCAGTGGAAGAATCCATACATGTGCTAAAGAGAAATCATGTGGCAGTGTGGTTGGTTCCAGAATACAAGTGATTTGTGACCTCTAGAGGATCATCTGAGCGAAGTCTAACCTCTTCAACTATGGTTAACTTCTCCCTGGGTTGCTCTAGCTACAGGATGTAAGAGCCCCTCAAAATATGGAACCAGGAGACAGTTGCTTTCTTAGTCTTATAAATTTCATTTGGAAATGTATTTTCACTTCAGTGAAATGAAATGTATTTCATTTCAAATTCTGACTCTGCCACTTCCTGGTCTAGAAGCTGGGACAGGTTATCTGGCCCCTCTGATTCTTGGTTTCTTCATCTACAGAGTGGGTACAACCTAGTACCTATCTCATAGAGCTGCTTAAGTTCATGAGATAAAGAATATAAAGCCCTTACCACAAAGCATAGCCATAATACCTAAAAGTGAACATTTCTTCTGCTCACCTGTGTATTGAACAATACAAGGAAACCCATGCAAGTGTCACTAAATCACAATGTACATTTTATGCAACTAAGACACTTTGAGAACAGTGCAAAGTACTGGGAAAGTAAATTCTTCTATTGTTTAGGTGGAGATAGTTGTTGTGTATTTAGATTGTAGGTAGATGTAGGAAAACTAAAAACCTACTGGACACAGAGAATTCAATAAAGTGAGGTGACAAAGTATAAAGCTATATAGAATCAAGATCAAAAATCAATAGTTTTCCTATTTCCAAATGAGAAAATAAACTACATTAAATATAAACTATCTAGAAATAAACTTAAGAATGTGAAAGATCTTAAATGCTACCTGGAGATACGAAAAAGACTGGGACCAATGGAAGGACTTTACCATATTCTAGAACTAGGGACCCAACATCATTAAGATGTTGCCTTGTTTTAATCCATGAGTTTAATGTGATCACAATAAAAATATCAGGATTTTTCTTAAGGTACAGGAACTAAATGAAGTGATTCTAAAGGTCGTATATAAAATACACAAGCAAGAATAGTTAAATTTTGAAAATGAAAAGTAGTAGAAAAGTTTCCCTCTAGAAATGAAAACTCATTTTAAACTTATAGTAAGTAAAATAGTATTGTATTGGTACAATAATAGGTAGGTCAGTGGAAAGGATAGAAATTCTGGTAATAGATTATAGTTGATACGGAAATTTAAAATATGTTAAAGATGGCATTCCAAATTAGTTGGAAAAAGTTAGGACCCTTAGTAATGCTTATTATTATAGTCATTTTTATGTATAGTATTGATAATCATTCACAAACATGGGAGAAACTGACCTTATTTTTTTTTTTTTTATTCCTCTATTTGAGAGAGAGAGAGAGCACGCTGGCAAACTAGCAGGGAGGAGGGGCAGAGGGAGACTGTGCAGCAGACTCCCTGCTGAGCAGGGGAATCAATGCAGAGCTCCTCATGGGGCTCCATGCCAGGGCCCTGAGATCATGACCGGAGCCTAAGGCAGATGCTTAACCGACTGAGCCACCCAGGTGCTCTGAAAACTTACCTTATTTTAATCAGGGTCATTTCTCTCTGGCCTCATCTAGTTTCTGCCATTTTAGGAGAACCAATAACATCACAGTGTGGTTTATGTTGACGGAAGATTTAGCATTTGTTTTTTAAGTTTCCAAAAGACAGGTTAATCTTATGTAAGAAAAAAATTATATTTGAGGAGTAAAATATAACTATGAAATACATAGCTGGAAAATGATGACTTTCTCTCTACAAAAAAAGTAATATTATGATTTTTAGCCATATAAAATTTTATGAGAAGTAAAATATGTGGTAACATAGGGATCCTGTCAAAGAAAAACTGCTGTAGTACCTTAGCTGAGGTCATAAATTTACTCCTGTATTTCTAGAACTTTGCATATTTGAAAATTCAGTAAATTAAAAAGAAGTGAAAAAACACATTTTATGTCTTGAAAAGAATAGAAGTTTAAACCCAATTTGGACTGACTTATAGAATAGCCTGGGGAATAATTATTTTCTTTTCCCAGCAGCTGCATAAAGCAAACTGCTTTGAATGAGAAAAAAGCTAATCTGAAGTGTACTATGTACCAAATTAAAGGATTTAAATGCATGTACTTTACATGCAGAAATTATTGTGGGTTATGAAATGAAGTACAGATACAAATTCATTTCTTTAGAAAGTCTAATACAGATTTATCTTATAACTTTTGGATTAAAAAGTTGGTTGTAATACAGTATACGTATACAAATAAAAATGTGTGCCTATTTTCAGTATTAATCAGAGAGCCTTCAGGAAGTAGAGCAGATGGAAAGTTTTAAGAAACAATGAAGGGACGCCTGGATGGCTCAGTTGGTTAAGCATCTGCCTTCAGCTCAGGGTCCCTGGAGGGAACCCCTGGTAGGCCTTCCCTCTGTCCCTCCCCGCTCCCTCTGCCCTTGTCTCTTTCACACACTCTCTCTCTCTCAAATAATTAAATAAAATCCTTAAAAAGAAAGAAAGAAAGAAATACACAGTGAAGATCATTAGGAAATAACAAATAGGCCAGCTAAAATGGTACTTTATTTTTATTTTTTTTAAAGATTTTATTAATTTATTTGACAGAGAGAGACACAGCGAGAGAGAGGGAACACAAGCAGGGAGAAGGAGAGGGAGAAGCAAGCTTCCTGCCTAGCAGGGAGCCCAATGCAGGGCTCAATTCCAGGACCCTGGGATCATGACCTGAGCCAAAGGCACCCAGGTGCCCCTAGAATGGTACTTTAATAGGAAAATTTTTAGTCAGCAATTACAGCTTCAGAGTCTCCGAGGGGCAAAAGTACAGTAAATAACTAGTACTCTATAGTGACAGATTAAAAAAAGATTTTGTTTCTGATCTCTCAGTACACTGATCCTATCAATTGTAATCTAGGCAATTGTAATGCCAGGCAACTCATCAAGTCTGATAAGCATTCTGTATGTTAGAAACACAAAACCAAAGTATCTTCTAGATCTTTTTTGAACTAATTGAATCATTAATGAGATGTGTAATTTCCAGAGAAAAACGACTGCATTGCAGTTGCAAAAGCAACTGGATTCAAAGCGAAAATTTCTAATAAATGGTTGGGAGTTTTTGGTCCCCAAATTCTAACTAGTTGGATTGGATTTTTAACTACGCTGATGGTTTATTACAGCATCGTGGACAAAAGCAGGTATTGCAAAGTAATAAGTGAGATTATTCTTCTGGTATGAAAACCCTTGGGAATGCTGCCCAAAATTGGCAGCCATTTGTCATCACGCTAAATTCCAGGCAAATGCTGTTTTTCTACAAATCTGTATACCAAGAAAGAGTTAAGAAAGGAAAGTGCTGGAAAAATATGCTGTCTCTTAGCACCACAGTGAATATTCAACTCCATCACTTTGATATTTTTCCCTTTTTTCCAGGATGGAAGAAGGTACTCAGATTAGCATTATAAATCCTGGACTCCAGAGAGGGAGTTGGAACTTGGGAAGGTGGTGTTTTCAGTGTTTGGAGATTGCTTCTTTCTGGCTCCTTGACTGAGTATGCACTCTTTTTCCAAGAATGCTTGTGTTTGGAAAGTACTTTGTGGTGGTGAAAAGTTTGAACAGAAAAGATTAATCAAAGGTTGGGTCTTTTATGCTCAATGCATAACATATTCAGCTCTTGGATGTGAATTCTTAGCCAAGAAACTATTCAAATTATTCAGGGGCTGAATGTGAGCTTCAACTGCAAACAAACTAGAGGTCAACTTTATTTAATCTCAACTCATTCCTCTTAAGTTCAGAAACACTACGCCTTAAGAATTTGCTTTAAATTTTCTGTATAACTCTCAATTTCCTATAAAAGTTCACTTCCTATAGAAGTTGCTATTTATTTTATTCTTAAATGCTCAAGGAAGTACATGTATCTGATCTGAAATGTGAAGGGAACTGGAAATGGTGGACTATTGTGGCTGCTCTGTGTTCCGTGTGCTTTTAGAAGGGAGGAATGCTTTGGTCTATCTAGTCTTTTTCATTTGTTACAATTTCAGCAAGTCCTATATTCTACTTACAGAAATATTCTTACTTTACCCACTTATTTACACCTACCATCCTTCCTCCAATATTCTCGGATTTACTCAGCTCTCTAAAGCTCACAGATTTGTCTGACTTTTGGAATCTGTAACATTTGAGAAGTTTGGGATTATATTTCTCCTAAGGAAAGAGGCATAATTGTGTGCAGAACTACTGCCCAGACTTAATACACCATTACCAAACCTCCAGGGAGAGATCCTAGAAGAATATTGTCCGCCCAACTCCCACCCTCCAACTAAGGAATGCAAAGCGCAGTACCTTTACCATATCCTATGACTTCTCCTTGCCTGCCCACTCCAGCTCACCAGTGCATCCACTTCTCACAGTTCTGGAACACAACCTCCTCTGCAGCAAAAAATGTCTCCTGGATAAAAGCACATTGAATTGGCAAGACCAGTAATCGCCCACACATTGAGAAACTTCCCACTTGCCATATGCTAAACTCGATCTTTCTCAGAATGTGTAGGAAACATGTTCTCTTTATCTCTTCTCTTCCTGATCAATTTGAATAAGGAGGAATTGTAGGAAGATTTGATTTTAAGAGCCATTTGCTCAGGTCATGATCAATGGCAACCAGATGCTTAAAGGATGATGGGAACCTGGATACTCTGTTCCTAGGATCCAGGACTCTAAGAAGTTATGATTGTCTTAGAAGATCCCCACTCACAGTGGATTTAGGACTTGGCCTATGGATCCGTAATGCAATAATACTTTCTGTGTGCATTAAATTTAGTTGGATTATACATTTCAATTAACACATGCTAAAAAGTTTGAGAAAGGGAGAGCCTCCATTTGATTGAATGTCTTTCATAGAAAAGAAAATCACTAATCCTCTTTAAACAAAAATGTTTATTTAATTCATTGAGTAAATAATAACCGAGTGAATATCCATACTTGATCAGCCCATTAGGATGTTTAATAGGCTTTGCAAACTTAAAGTGTCCAAAATGGAACTCTTGGTCACTTCTTGAAAATCTAATCCTCTTATGCTTATCTCAGTTAATAATACTTCCATCTAATTACTCAAACTAAAATGCAAGCAACCATCCTAATCCTTCTCTTTCTCTTAACCTTCCAAACATAACCACCAGTAAGTTGTATTGATTCTGCTTCCAAATTATATCTGGAATTTGTCCATTTTTTTCCCTCAGAACCAATGTCACTGCCCTAGTCCAAGATTAAGTCTTATCCAAGCCACCTTCCCATTGCTTGTCTGGGCTACCATGATGGCATCCTTTGGACATCTTCTTTCCACTCTTGCTCTCCCTGGCTCAAGTTCCTTCTCTACATATTAGTCATATAAATCAGATGCTTCAGAATAAAATCCAACTCCTTACCATGGTGTGGCAAATTGGGCCAACTCAGCTTGCTTTTTTCTAATTGTCAGATCTTATTAGAAGATATTGGTAACTCGTGACAAATGATATATCACAATGAAAGCAAGTCTCCAAACGAATTTCGCCACACATGCAATTAGTAAGCACTACTGGTAAGCTTGGCAAAGTTTCAGCCCCTTGGCCTGTGCACATACCGACAAGTTCCCTGCATGAAAGATTCAATCAGGCAAATGCAGCAATATTCTAGCTGCAGAATCAACTACATTTCTGGTTAAATCAGGTGATGGAATCCTCTGCTAAGTTTGAGGAACCAGATGGAGGACTGGGTCTAGAGCAACACTCTTGAGGACATCGGGCTGCTGGTTTCATCAGGTTCTTATGTCTCACTTATACAAGGATGGAAACCCCTCATATCTTCAACCACTTATTTTGATGTGGGAAACAAAAGCAAAAGAAAAAATTAAATTTCCTTACTACTTACAGCCTTAAAATAGGCAGTGACCTTGAAATAGGCAGAGTGACCTTCCTCTAGGAACTCATCTCTCTCTCTCTTTTTTTTAAAGATTTTATTCATTTATTTGACACACACACACACACACACACACACACAGAATGCACAAGCAGGGAAAGTAGGAGAGGGAGAATCAGGCTCTCCACTGAGCAGAGAGCATGATGTGGGACTAGATCCCAGGACCCTGATATCATGACCTGAGCTGAAGGCAGATGCTTAACCGACTGAACCACCCAGACACCCCTAAAATGTCAGCTATTTTAAGTGAGTCTTAATAGTAGGGCTTTAAGTTGATTTTGAATATAGCTATTTAGTAGAAGTAAGCAGGAAAGAGAAAAAACACTATGGTTGACATTTATTGTATTTGTTTTAAAGATTTTTCAAATATGCCTAAAACATTTCCTCTTGCTATTGTTATTTGTCTCTAAATAGTGATTTGCTATGGCCTAGAACATAGTCAGTGCCTCCTTGGGACCATATACCTCAAGCTCGAATCACCAGAAGCAGACTGATGCAAGATGCCCCTTGACTATATCATCAGTCCTGACCTCTTGATTCTCTTTTTTTAAATATGAATTTATTGTCAAAATGAGACTACAAATTTGTAGTTTTGCAAAGTGCCTACCATTATCAAGATGAATAAACTGTGCATAGACATATCATTAAGTATTTATTGTGGGCCCACTGTGTGCACATTCTGTGGCTCTGACTCATATTGTCTTGTTTAATTCTGCAGGTTAGAATCCCTATCCCTAGTAGACAGCTGAGTCCACTGAAGCCAGAGGAGTTAGAAAACATCCTCTTCGTTATCTACCCAGTAGGTACCAAGACAAGATTCAGTCTTGAATCTCTCGATTGCCAAGAAGCCCCTTGCCCCAACAGTAGTGCAGCCTTGCACACAGCACATGGTGGCAACAGTTTCTTCAATTTTAGTTTTTCCCAATCATGTTAAGATAGCTGGGAAAATTCCAATCCCCCCCCAATCCC
Source organism: Potos flavus (assembly GCA_028534135.1). Lineage (NCBI taxonomy): Eukaryota > Metazoa > Chordata > Mammalia > Carnivora > Procyonidae > Potos > Potos flavus. The sequence goes on from CM052886.1 coordinate 73,376,886, forward strand.
ATCCCCCAAAACAAAAAACCCAAACCCATCAATTAATTGGTTCAATATCTGCCATTTTACCTTAACCTAAATGTTGTTTTATGGAACTTTTACCAAAATAACTCAATAATCAAAACACTTTATTCAGAACTGCAACCCTGAAACATGCACTAATCATTGTTCTAAGTTTAGGTAAGAAAGAAGACAGACGTGATCATAAAGCAAAAGGCATGATGGAACATGAGAAAGGCAGAAAAGCAATTATCTCTAACTTATTTTTCCTTCATAATCTTTTCTATGCCATAGCATAATGGCTTATATTTATGTAATATGGAAAGATATCTGAGGACTTAAAAATGCTCTCCAAACATTTAATTCTGCTAACTTTAAAGTTAATCTGTTAGAGTTGATTTGACTAATTTATCTGATACTATGCTTTTATTCTGTAAATAAAAAGGCATTTCTTAACATAAATGATATACAAATTCTATGCATATATATTAGCAAAAAGTATTCTGGACCTTTTGTTACCTAATGGTTTTTTGACTGAATTATTACAGACTCAGGAAGAAAAGAAGAAAGGAAACAAGGAAAATCTTAAAGAAAGAAAAGAGAAACTAATTGAAGGTGATAGAGGATTTTGAGAATATTTGTATGAATGTTATAGACATTCCTTGAAATTTGGCTGACTCTATTCACCCGCTGGGTTGTGTGGATGTACTTTTTTGTCATCTCAAAACACTTTTAGGGAAGAAATAAATTCAGGTAAAAAAACAATTTAAGACACAACGATCCTTAAACTAAAGTTTCCTTGGCATTCTGAAGCCCACACCACAGTGTTTTCACGTAGATGCTCGTCAGTTAACCGGCACTTTAGTTGACCGTGAATCCCCTCCTGTTGGCTGAATCACAGATGGGGCTCTAGAGGGATCCCTATTGAAATGCCAGTGTGTGCTGAACAGAACTGTATAGAGTTTAGCTAGTTTGAAAAATCAGAAGTGACGCCCATTTGACATTTTACGCATATCTTTTCTTTATCTCATTCTTCCTCCCCAACTTCCTCCTCCTCCCCGGTGCCTTTTCCTCAGTGGAGAGCATAATTCCGTTTACTTGCTTTGCTTCTTAAGATCTGCCTCCCCTTCCAGTCCTGGGCAGCTCCGCCCCTTTTCACAGACCAAAGTAAATCTGCACAATAATGAACCATATAAGGGAGGAATGACATCATCAGTTAGTGGTCCCAAGCTGTTTTGCACAACATTCACCTTTCATTGTTCTGATGACAGGGCTGGAATGTGACGGTTAATTCCCTGTGGAGTAGGGGGCTGAGCGGGGGCTGAGCAGGGCCTGCTGCTGTTGAACAAACTTCAGTACCCCCTTATAAAAAAACAAAAACAAAAACAAAAGCTACTATGCTTCCTAGTATTAAGGTAAGGAAGTCAAGATCTGTTTTGATTTAAGCAACGTTAGTTGTTACTTTCGTCCATGCGCATTTCATTTGTTAATAGGCTTACTTGGCAGTAAACTCGTTTCTAAGTGTTATTGCAAAGAGCATCTTAGAAGCTGGGTTTGGACATTTGTACAGCCTGACTAATCTGACAAGGGCTGTAAAAACTCGACAACATTTCAGCTCTCGGCTATAGGTTTTACTGAGCATGGACGGTGACAACCCTTGAAAATGACCAGCTTATTGTGACTTTCCTTGGTACCTCAGAATCCTTGACTGGAACTGGCCAAGATGCACCTTGTTGTGGTATGAGGCATGTTCCTGTTTTTCTATGGAGGGAAAAGCAATCTCATCCTACAGAAACTTGGGGAGTTTGTATAAGAATGGAAAAATCGCGTGTCTTGCTGCCATCAGTAGTACTAATGTGTTTTGAAGGCTTTTTAACAGAACAGCCTTTCCATGTGCTGTAAATATATTTTCTAGTTAATAATTTCTGGATGAGCAAAGATTCATTTAAGGTAAAAATATTATTTTCAAAATTTGTCGGTGTTACGTGGATTTTCTGCAGATCTCTTTGCATATGTGGGGAAGGCTTGTAAAAGTTGGCAATGAATTAGAATGCATAGCGATCCAAAGAAAGGCGTGTTTGTTCTGAAACAGTGTGGCCGTGATAACAAGAATAATAAAGAAAATAGGAGGTTCGATTTCAAAGTAGGAATGGGATTAAAGTTTGGGCTACGTTAAACAATTGTGTAAAAAGTTCAACTTTAATAATTTTTCAAAACGCCAAAAAAACATTGTCTGAGTTCAGCAGAGTGTATCAAAATAAATAGCTTGCATTTAGCGCTCAGTAGGGCAGGAGGGTAGTGTGAATCTTTCACAAAAGAACTTCACTTGGCCGAAACCAAATTTTTATAGCATGATTTCAGATTCACATGACCCATTTTATAGAAATTTGAACATAAGGGCAAATGGTATGGTTTTCATTTGTGTAGGTTAAATTTTGTGTAACATTGATTGTTAATAATGTTTTGTCTGTGTTTAAAGTGATGAAAATCTTGAGTTCAACTGAGATGAAAATCTTCGGTTCATTACATTGATATGCCTGGATTCTTAATTCCATGTGATGGATGAACTTCTGTTTACTTGTAAAACTAAATATCCTTTCCACAACAGAAGGGAACTCACATTTCCTTTTCTCTAGATTAACAACAGTCAGGGTCAATACAAAGTTAAGCCTTGGGATTTTGGAGTTTTGCTTATTGTTTTGATTTCTTATTTTTTGCATTAGCTTGTTCCAAAACTGGTTAGATAAATGTTAATTTTAAAGTATTTAGTGGAACTTCATGTATGTTTATATTTAAAAGCTTTTTAAAAGACCTCTAGATACAATGGCAATAGATTCTCATGCCATTTTAAAGAGGGAGAGGGTTATTTTTCTGAGTAAATAAATATATGGGAATGTACTATCAGTGATTTATGTACTTAAGTTAATTTGTTACTTATTTTATATCTATATTACTTTAAACACATCTCGGTTATGAAAATGAAATTACTCAAGAGACAAATTAGCTTAATAGTATCTTAGTAAAAGGCTTTACAAAAGGGTATGTTTTTATAATGTGAGCACTTATAATGTATAAGCTTAAAAGCATAATATATAAACTTAAAATATAACTTTTGTCCAGCACTCTATAAATGCATGTACAGAGTAAAATGAGGTATATTTTTACCTTTGTGGACCGTCTTCAACTTGTCTGAATAGTCTTAGAAATCTGATTCATGCTCTTAGCTCCTCCCCTCATGTTCTGTGTGACCACAAGGGCAGCCCACAGAGGAGAAGCCTCTCTACTTAAGCAAGTGAAAGGATCCCTCACATTGTGATTAGAGGGACCTAAAAACCCACCTGCCTCAAAATATCCTCCTGCTCTCTGCCTTCCCAAGGGATGCCCCCCACCCCACCGCATTTTGCTTATTTTCTGAGGGATAGAGTTACTTATGATAATGTGCAAGTGTTTCCTAGATGAGCATCTGATAATTAGGTGTGATGAAACTGAGTGATATATTCTTTGGGAATGGAATAAGAAAGGCCTCTTTGGATTAGAGAATGGGAAGGTGAGGAGGCCACTGGGAAGAAAGAGCCCAAGGCCACATATTCAGTTGACAAAATTCCCTGGCTCATGGCGTTTTCTGTCCCTCATGAAAATTTTTTCAGCTGGCTGATTTTTAAAAAAATAACATCAGTGGGCACCTGGGTGGCTCAGTGGTTAAGTGTCTGCCTTCAGGCTCAGGTCATGATCCCAGGGTCCTGGGATGGAGTCCCACATCTCTCTCCCTCTGCCCCTTCCCCTGCTTGTGCTCTCTCACTCAGTCTCTCTCAAATAAATAAATAAAATTTTTAAAAGAAAAAAAAGAAAACATCAAAAAGAAAGAATAATTCTTTCTACTGTTTAAAAAATATTTCATCTGATCGATCTGGGGGTGTTCGAAAGCACTTTTAACAACTTAGGAAATACGAAAACACAATAAAAGGCATATTATTTTGGGTAGAAACTACTCATGCATGCCCACAAGATAAACAACAATTTCAACTTCAAGAATGAGATTATATTTACATGGTATCTGTAGATGCACCTCCTTCCTCATTGTCTTTGAAGAATTAATTCTCATTGGAAGGAAAAGATACAAATTGGCAGTAAGTTCCAATGTAGGATTATTATTAATAGTAGTTAATATTTGTTGAGAACTTAGCCTTTTACATATAATAATTCACGTGATTCTGACAATAACCCTATGAATAGGTACTATTATTATTATCCCACTTTTAAAGGGAAGGAAACTGAGAAAGAACTAAATTAGGCAATTTGCCCAAGATGGTAGGGGGCAGAATTAGACTCAAACCAGATTATCTGGCTCTAGAGCACATACTCTGAACTACTGCCCTGAGCACTGAGGGTTAGCTTTGAAATGACAAATTTCAAAAAGTAGTACATATTTTTTTGACGATGAAAGTTATTGGCATGATTGAGTTACATAGAGATTAGTTTTCTACACAGATTGCTCCATGTGACATCATATTTGGTCCTCTGTCAGGAGCTGTCCATTTTTTTTCCTTCCTAAATATTCCCATTCAGCTTTCAGTATTTGTGGTCCTTCTCTTTTATCAACCAGAAAATTTCTACCTCTAAAGAACCTACAGTGCAAAATGACAAAGGTAGAGAGCTAGACTTTAGGATTGTTGTCCTAGGATCCAAGGCAAGGCCTTTCCCTGCTGCCTCGCTTTAAAATGGGGACAGATGAAACCCCTTCATGTCTGGTCTGAGGGAGAAGAGACACAGTACTCTGCCTCCCCTCTTCCTTCTTCAGACTCATTTTGCTCTTGTTCCTGCTTCCCATCCATAGCAATGTGTATATGTGACTATAAGCATGTCATTCTCCTTTCTCTTCAGCTCTTTACTGACCCACTCTCAGCCACGACTGTGACTCCTTTATTCATGGATTTGTCCTATTATCTCAATAGGGACATTTGGAGTGTAGGAGTATATACCTCTTACTACCCATTAACTTGGAGGAAGGGAGTAGTTCCCAGAACCCTCAGGAGTAACTGTATCTATTGGGGAGGGCTTCCTGAAGAGACTGTGGCCCTCAGTAGAAGAAAGAAGCCAAATACCCAAGACTCCAGAGGGAATTAATACCTCATTCTCCAATTTCCTGTGAGTGCCTCCTATCAACAAAACCAAACTTGAAGCTAGAAGGGGCTTGTCACTACAATGCCTCAAGATCAGCCTCCCAGGATTGAGATTGGTAGAGAGTGGAACTGGAGGGGTAAGTGGAAAATGTGCAGGATTAAGGATAATAACTAGACGTATAGAAATTTACATTATTAAATAATACAATATACAAATGACAAGCTTGGTGATTTAGTAACTTCAATAACAATTTTTTTTTCTACAGCTATACATAACATTGATCCCATAAAATGAGTTGACATCCCTATTCAAAAACACTCCCTACCAAGAGGTTGAGAGTCCTGATTTGCATCCCTCACAAGTTCGTAAGAGACAACTACACTTATTTTTCAAAGATGAATAAAATTGAGACCTAAAAGACAACATTTCAAAAAGTCATAATTCTAGGGGTGCCCGGGTGGCTCAGTGTGTTAAGTGTCTGCCATCAGCTCAGGTTATGATTCCGGGGTCCTGGGATCAAACCCCTTGTTGTCTCATCGTCACTGTCTTTATCGTTTTCCTTGTCATGTCCTCCTTGAGCTCCCTACTGAGCGGGGAGCCAGCTTCTCCCTCTCTCTGCCCTCCCTCACCTCATGCTTGCTTGCTTACTTTCTCTCTCATGCTCTCAAATAAATAAAATATTTTATTTTTTTTTGAGATTTTTATTTATTTATTTGACAGAGAGAGAGACAGCGAGAGAAGGAATACAAGCAGGGGGAGTGGGAGAGGGAGAAGCAGGCTTCCTGCTGAGCAGGGAGCCCAATATCGGTCTCATCCCAGGACCCTGGGATCAGGACCTGAGCTGAAGGCAGACACTTAATGACAGCCATCTAGGTGCCCCTAAAAAAAATCTTTAAGAAAAAAGTCATAATTCTAGAAAAGACCTAGAGATTTATCTTGCCTATGCTGAATCAGCTGAGGTGAATTTTTTTTTTTTTAAGATTTTACGTATTTGACAGAGAGATCACAAGTAGGCAGAGAGGCAGGTATAGTGAGCAGAGAGCCTGATGCGGGGCTCGATCCCAGGACCCTGAGATCATGACCTGAGCCGAAGGCAGAGGCTTTAACCCACTGAGTCACCCAGGCACCCCAGTGAGGTGAATCTTTTAAAAAGATAGCTTCGCCCTCTGCTCAAGTTAGTGGTCATGAGGAAAAATTGGGTAACTGGTACATCATAACTATTTCCCTAAGATTTTACAAGGTACTACTTAGATCAATTGGCTAGATTGTAATGCTAATGGGGCCATTATGGTCAAGGAGTACACCATCATTCACAAAGACACCCCTGTCAAAATGCGGGAATAATCTTACATAATTCTTTCTACTTTATCCTTCACATTCAGGCATGAAAACCAGATACTTCTACATCCTAATCATTTTTAAGATCTCTTTCTTGTATTACAATTGTAATCTTAGTTTAGTCCTTTTTTTGAGTTGGAAAATCTCAATACTTTTATAACTGATCTCCTTGCCTCTAGTCTCCCCCTTCTGTAATCCATACAACCATATTGTCATCAGAATATTGTAATATACAAATTCGATATTATCACTGTTCTTGAAGTCCTTACAGAACTTTGTATAACCCTCAGGAACGGAGCCCAGCTTCTTAGGATAACATGCAAACTGCTTGATGATCTGACCTCCACCTTCCATTGGAGTCATCCCTTGACATTTTCCCACCTTCTACTCTGGGCTCTCCATGGACTCTGTGCTGTTCTGAATGAGGTTCTGTTTCTTGCACTTGCGTGCACTTTTCCCTTTATGTGGCATACTATTTCCCCATTCTTCATCTGAATAACCTTTGTTTTATTCACTCATTGACAAAATATTGATTGAGCACCCACTCTGTTAGACACTTTGTTAGGGGGCTGGTGTTCAGCTATAGACCCCGCTCTTAAGGCGCTTTTGCCCTGTAGAGAGGTGGGGAGACAGATGATATCTAAGTCAACAAATAAATGGATACGATGATTTCAAATAGTAACAGTGCAGCAAAATAAATAAATAGGGTGATAGGGTGGAGAGTGGCTGGGGAAACTATTTTCAATAAGCTGGTCAGAAAATGCATCTCTGGGGAGGAGACATGTGAGCTTAATGAAACTTGAATGCTGAAAAAAAGGAGCCCATAGGACTACTGTGTGTTATTGTGCAGGTTGTAGCTTGCAGGTTGTTATTGTGCAGGTTGTAGGACCCCTGACTAATGAAAGAATGGAGACCGAAAGCCAGTTGTCAGTCAGAGCATCAAGCTAGGCACCCCAATTTAGGACTGGTTCTCTAGAGAGCAGGGGGACCCTTCTCTCATTCTCCAAAAGGGGTCAAATAGGCTGCACCCCTGATAGCAGAGGAATGGTATTGGGAACAATTTCCTCCAGTCACATCCCTACCTTGGGTGTCCCTCAGTAGTCTATGTTTAAAGCATAAGTGGTACTTTTTACATAGCATTGCAACTTATTTTTTTTAAGTATCTAATATACTATCTGACAATGGTGGGACATTCAACACATTTTTGTTGAATTACTAAGTGAATTAATGAATCATGGTTATATTTCTGTGAGTCAGGGAGCTTCATACTAGAGTATATGATCAGGGAACTCCTTCTCAGGTAGTGATTCCCAAATATGGACCTCCTGATGGGCAGCAAACTATCAGAAGAAAACAGATTTTTCTAGGTTTTTATGAGCATATGACAAATAATCCCCTAAACTTTAATTTCTACTATGATTAAGAGCAATTTACTAGTAATATACCAGAGGATTTATTTTAAAATATAGCATTTGTAAATTTAAACTAGCATGTTATAAGATTTTCTTGAAGACTAAGAGGGTATTTTCCAGGGGAGTCTGGCTACTACCAAATGTTGGCAAACACACTGAACATGTGCTTACCTGGTAGTAGGAAATCCCATAATCTTCAAGAAGAATAATTTGTTATCCAACATGAGCTTTTTATGGTTTTCAGTTGCTACCATCTGTGACTTTTAAAGATAAATTGCTATCGGTCAAACTTCATAATCAGTTTAGTTTGTTGTGGGTTGTTAGGCTAACCCACAGAGGGTCCTTAATGCATATCCTTAGTTTATAATGTTCAAAAGCTAGACTTCAAGGCCTGTCATCAATGTGCCCATCCTAGAGCAAGATTATACCTAATCCCTTCTGATGAAGAGTAAAACTTCATTTGTGGTAACTTGCCTCAGGTGTGTGTGCATGTGTGTGTGTGTGTGTGTGTTTGCATCACTTGGATTATAATATCAAAGTAAATGTAAGGAGATTACTAGATTATTTTTAAATTATAAGATACAGTTTTAAAATACAAAATAATGTGTATAACTTTAGGGTCTTCTCTTGCAAAATAAAAGCAGTTCATGAAACCTCCTCGCAAAAAATTTACTGATTTTCTTTTCTTTTCTTTCAATATTTTATCACCAATTTCTTTTTTTATTGTGAGAGTAGGTGAGAAAGGCCTTTGTCCCACTACACTGGGCCAGGATCAAAAAGTTTGCGATCAGGGACGCCTTCAGCTCAGGTCATGATCCCAGGGTCCTGGAATCGAGTCCTGCATTGGGCTCCTTGTTCAGTGGGGAGCCTGCTTCTCTATCTCCTTGCCACTCTACCTCCTTGTGCTCAATCTCTCTCTCTCTCTCTGACGAATAAATAAATAATTAAATAAAATCTTTAAAAAAACAAAGTTTGAGATCAGATGTTCCACAATACAGCTGGTTTTCACAACAGGAAAAAAGGAAAAATTGTACAAAGGCTTTTGTAAACTAATCCCCACTACTAAAAAACACAAAAGAAAAATGAAACTCAAAAGTTCGTGTCCTGCCATTTATTTATACATAAAAGAAATGATTATCTAGCACTCAGAGCACAAGGGCTGGGACTAGGGTGAGGCAAATGAAGGTGTCACCTTGGTACAAAATTTAAGGGGATGCCAAAAAACTCAGTAAGCAAGATACACAATATTTTAATGCATTACTTTTTAAAATAAAAATCAATGCAAAAAAAATCAATAATGAATAAAATTCTAAATGAGGACGGGATCTGACTGCAGCTGCACCTCCCAGCCTTATTCAACTCGCCATAATCTCAGCCCTGTGCAGTATATTGGGAAGTTAGATTAATGCTGCATAATTATTATAATAGACACCATTGTGAGGAACTGAAGCAATTTATGAAAAAGTACCACTTCTTCCTGAGTCATTTGGTAAAATCATGTCCTATCATGTTGCCAAGCTGCTTAGCTCTGTTCTATGCTCTAGTTGGGAAAAAATGTATGTGATTAAAGACTTCTAACTGCATGCAAGCTTGAGTCTTTTGAGGTTCATTCATCTTTAATTACTATCATGCCCTTGCTAGTTTTAACCTGCTTTTTCTCTTGGGAGAGAGGGCATACATACAGGGAGAGTTAAGAAGAATAAAAGAATAAAAATAGTGAAAGGGAAGGAAAATAGTGAGAAGGGAAATTAGCATGATCCAGCTGAGAAACAAATGGAGTTAACTTTTTTTTTTAAGGTTTTATTTATTTATTTGACAGAGAGAGAGAGATCACAAGTAGGCAGAGAGGCAGGCAGAGAGAGAGGGGGAAGCAGGCTCCCTACTGAGCAGAGTGCCTGATGCAGGGCTCGTCTCAGGACCCTGAGATCATGACTTGAGCCGAAGGCAGAGGCTTTAACCCACTGAGCCCCCAGGGGCACCTAGAGTTAACTTTTAAAATGACATCAGTGTTTCAAAATGGCGTCCACTGGATTAAAGTGATGATGAGTGACAACATCTAAAAGAAGCCAAGAAAAAATTGCTGCTCTGGGGCTAACGCTGATAAATTTGGAAATATGATTGAAGTGAGAGTGTCAAGAATGTTGGAGAAAATAACTTGTGAAATCTTATATGGTTTACCTTCCAAGGACGAGAAGTGAGAATGGTTATAGTCAAGTGTAGCTCTGGGTCTTTAGAAGCACAGACTGATAACTGTTCCAGGGAAGGTGTTTGTTTATCTCAAGGATGGATAACCAGGATAAGGTTAAAAAACTCTCACTTCCCCTTTCCTCCAACAAGAACAAAAATTGTACTTAAAATGAAAGATAAATTCAGGAATATCTGTGGAACAGAAGCGGGTAAGGATGGGTTTTTTTTTTTTAGCACGCTTGACTCAGCATCAGATGGATCCCAATGAGGAAGAAAAAGTAAAAGTCTTTAGTATGCTTAATTTTTATAAATATGGAAATGAGTGAAAGAATCACCCATAATCACAGATAAATATGAGGGATACATGGTACTGTAAAGAAAGTAAAAATATGACTAGATACCAAAGGAGTTGAGATTTAGGTGGGGGGAAGATAAAGATCAAAAAGAATGTTAAAAAATAAACCTTTATTATGGAAAATTTCAAACATTTACAAGAATAAAGAGACTAGTATAATGAATCCCCATATACCCATCACTTAGCTTCAACAGTTAATCAACTCATGACTAGTCTGGTTTCATCTTTTCCCATTGCCCTGGGTTTTTCTCTGTGCTCCCCTCCCCACCGGATTATTTTTTTTCTTTGTCCTGGATTGTTTTTATAGAAGTTCCAGACATCTTTTCCTTCATAAATACTTCAATATATATTTCTAAAAGATAATGATTCTCCTAAAAATATCCTTAAGCCACCTAAATTTAGTAATAGTTCTGTAACAACATAATTTTTCCAATCATCTTATTTTAAAAATAGCTTGAATAAGAATCCAAATATATTATAATTGGTTGATATGTCTTCTAAAGTTCTTTTTTTTTAAAAGATTTTATTTATTTATTTGACAGAGAGAGAGATCACAAGTAGGCAGAGAGGCAGGCAGAGAGAGCGGGGAAAGCAGGCTCCCTACTTAGCAGAGAGCCTGATGCAGGGCTCGATCCCAGGACCGTGAGATCATGACCTGAGCTGAAGGCAGAGGCTTTAACCCACTGAGCCACCCTCATGACCTGAGCTGAAGGCAGAGGCTTTAACCCACTGAGCCACCCAGGCGCCCCATGTCTTCTAAAGTTCTTTTAATCTATAGTTCCTCTCCCCAGTCTTTTTTCTTCTCGAAATTTATTTACTTAAGATAGTATTTTATCCTGGGTAGTCCCTTACATTTTGGGTTTTTCTGATTGTATCATCACAGTGTCACTTAATATGTTTCTTGACCCTGTCTTTCCTCTAAACTAGTAAGTAGTTACAGGGACTTGATCTTATTTAGGTTCTTTTTTTTTTTTTTTTTTTGTAGGAATATTTCTTGGGCGGAGGGTATGCACATATGTATGCAGTGCTTGGCTATTTCTCTTGGGAGACACTGATGGACATTGCCTACATCCATTATTTCATTGGGCATTACAGAATAGTGGTTTTCTATAATTACTTCTGTATTTACTAATGGCATTCTATCATTATTTATTAACTGGACTATTCCCATAAAGAAAAAAGCTTTAAAGTTAAGTGAGAACATGCTAATCTCATATATATACAAAGGGAAAATGTTGATCTTGCCCTATCTGATTCTTGGGTCCACTTCCCTGTTTCTCCTTCTTTTTATCAAGATCTCAAGTAATAAGTCTCAGATATTTGTCTCCGTGGTTTTTTTTTCTTTTTCTTCTTGGTTTTTCTTCAGCTCAGCTTTACTCTGTATTTTATTCTGAAACTCCACTAAAACTGCTCATGTGAAGTATTGATGATCCATATTGACATATCCAATGGGAAAAGCTTTATAAATTTAAGTTTAAACAAAAACAATGGACATTTTCCTATTTTCTCCCTTGATCTCTCCAGAGTATCTGGCATTATGGACATGTCCTGTTTCTTGGGCTTCTCTCTGCCCTCTTGGTGTCTGGGAATGCACTATTTCCTGGATTCCTTTCTGTCTCTCTGGCTATCCTGCTCAGGCTCTCGCAGTAAGTTCCTTTACATTTTCTCATCTCAGTGTCTCTTTTCTGTCCTCACTCTCTCTTTTAGGTCTACAAACCTCCTACTTATCTCATTCTCTTTTATGGCTTTAGATTGTACCAGTCGCTGGAGACTCTCAGTCTGTATCTCTGGCCTAGATTCATCTCTAGGAACTCGAGGCTTACCAATAAGGATTGATCTTGAAGGGTTCTCAGCAACTTCAAAGTCAGTTTGTCTTTTTGGAACATCATGATCTTCCCCTCCAGGTCTGTTTCTCTTATGTTACCCTATATGTGATAAGCATGATAAGCACAGATATCAAACTAACAACCTTGACCAGAAGCTGGAAAGTCTGTCCAAATTTCTCCCTTTCCATCTTCACTCAGTCTGTCACCAAATCCTAAAAATCGCCCAGGGCAACGCCTTCTCTCCTTTTTCACTGACAACATCTTAGTTTAGGCTCCATTGTGTTTCTCATCTCATGCTTTTGTAATTTCCTAAGTGAGCTCCAGCTTCCTGGACCCATTCCTCCATCCTCTACACAGCTGTCAAATTTCATCACATTCTGAATCCAAAGTTCAGATTCATTCTCTTAGCCCACAGTGCTTTGTTTAGTTTGTCCCCTCTTTTCTAACCTCATTCCAACCCCCACTGTCCCCACAGATGTCCTTTGGCTCAGTTGAGCTACCTGCTGTGCCTTGAAAATATCTCTTATTTCTCAACCTGTGCCTTTACATACTGTTTCCACTAGACTGCTATGATAGACTGTGCAGGCCACATACAGTGTCTGCTACATATTTTTTTTTTTGTTATATTTTACAACCCTTTAAAAATATAAGAACCATTCTTAACTTAAGGGCTGTACAAAATACCAGCCTTGATTAGGTGTGGCCTACAGACAACAGTTTGCTGACCTCTGGTGTAGAGCGCCCTTTCTTTGCCTTCTCTACTGACTGAGTTCCCATTTAATCTTTAAGACTCAAGAGTCATATCCTCCTGGAAACCTCCCTGACTCCCTTCCCCTGCTATGACTTCACTGCCCTTCCTCTGTGTTTGCACAAGGGTATATGCTTCTTTTGCATGTCAATATGATTGGTTTAATTGTCCTTTTCTTTAGAGACTAAATAAATGTATTAGGGACAAAAACTGCTTTGTTTTTTCTCTAAATGTCCAGCAGAGTACCTAGCACATAGCAAATGTTCAGTAAATGATTGCCCAGTGAGTAAACAAGAAGAGGTGCCCTACTTGGTGCTGCCATTAGTACCGACGGCTGGCATTTATTGAGTGCACTCTATGGGATAGTCACTGTCTAAGCACTTCACAGGGGTCATTTTCATTTCATGTGTCTTCATAACAGCCCCACGAAGGAGGTATTTTCATTTCCTCCATTTTATAGATGAGAAAGCTGAGGCACAAAGAAGTTAAGGAATTTGGCCAAGTGCATTTGAATTCCAGCAAGGAAAGGCCTTTTGTAAAGGTCTTCAACATGTATGTAAAGAACTCACCATGAGCTAAGTTCTGGTTACAGGCTACAGCAGTGAATAGAATACACAAAAATCTTCCTTTCAAGGTATTTACATTTTAGAGAAGAGAGCCAGTCAGTTAAAAAAATAAGTAAAATGTATAGTGTAATAAGGGCTATGGAAAAAAAATGCAGGAAAAGGAAATAGAAAGTTCTGTCATGAAATGCACAAGGTAAACAGGCTGAACAAAGAAGTTTTCCCTGAGAAAGTGATATTTGTGCAAAGATCTGAAGGATATGAGGGAATGATCTATTAGAATATGTGAAGGATGAGAGAAAAAGTTTTAAGGTGTGCAGTCAGAGAGGTAAGGGAGAGGCGGTGATAATGTAGAGTCTTTCAGGTCATTGCAGTGATTTGGCTTCACTCAGAGTCAAATAGGAAACTACTGGAAAGCTTGGAGCAGAGGAGTGACATGATCTGATTTACCATTTTTTTTAGAATCACTCTGGCTTCCAGACAGAGAACAGACTGAAGGTGAGCAAGGGTAGAAGCTGGGAGTCAGACTTGGTGGCCATTTTAATAATCCAATAAAAGATGATTGGTGGCCTGGGCCAGGGTGATAGCAATAGAGGAAGTGAGAAGTAATTGAATTTGGAACCTATTTTGAAGGTAGAGTTGACAAAATTTGCTGAAAAATTGTGGAGATGCGGGAGAAAGAAAGGATTCCAGGATGGCTCTAGATCTGGGGTCTAAGCATCTGGAAGAATTTAGTTGTAGTTGACTGACATGGGGAAGATGTGATTGGAACCACAGGGGAGGACTGGGAGCGCAGAAGAGAAAAAGAATAACAGCCCAGTAGGCTGAGAGCTAAGTGCATGACAGTGTCCCTGCTACTGAATGGATTGGTGTCAACAAGAGGGAGATCTTGAGAGTATGTGAAGAGCTCTGTGCAAATTGACCTATCTTTTTATTAATGATTGGAGTGATTTTGCCATTGACACAATGCTAGGTGTAAGTTGGCATCAGCTGGGTAACAAACCAGAGTCCAAGGAAGATCTTGACAATTCCAGAAGGATAGTCCGAACCAAGCAAGATGAAAACAAAGTCTTGCAAATTTGATCTGTTCAAGTAATATCTATTTGAGGAATGGCACTGTTGTTAAAAGCATTTTGTTTGTTGGCAAACAGATCTGGTTCAAAATCCCAACCTACCCTTTCTCAATCCTGTCCCTTTGATTAAGTCAAATAACTTTTGTTATTTATAAAATGGTACACTAATGCCTTGCTTAAAGTGTTGTTGTTAAAATGAGATGAAATAATAAAGTACTTAACACACTGCCTCAGATGCAATAGGTAGTTGGTAAATAAGTTTTTTTTTAATTACCGGAGGACTCGCTAGCCTTTATTTTCTTTTAAAAATTAGGTATTAGCAAAAATTGGAACTTGGGGTGGGCTTTTAAGAGCATCTTGAAATAATACTAGAACTAGAGGTTTTCTAGTACTTGAAACATGTCTTCCCCAGAACATTTTCCTATCAGCTTCCCCAACCCCAGCTGAAAATGTTAGCCCTTTTCTCTAGCTTTCCTACCTCTACTTTCACATCTTTCTGCCTTAAGATTAATAATCTATTTTATATTTTCTATTATATTTTAAGTCACTCTCATAATATTTGTTTACAACCTTTCTCCCTTTATCTGACATTTGAAACACTTTCTAGGTAGGGCCTTTTATTTAGTTTTTAAAAAGATTTAATTTATTTATTTGGTGGAGAGAGAGAGAGAGCATGAGCTGGGGAGAGGTAGTGAGGAGGAGCAGAGGGAGAGGGAGAAGCAGGTTCCCTGCTGAGCAGGGAGCCCGATGATGCCGATGCCAGGGCTCAATCCCAGGACTCTGGGATCGTGAGTGGAAGACAGAAGCTTAACAGACTGAGCCACACATGTGCCCCATTTAGGGCCTTTTATGTTCTTTTTATCACTACATTTTTTTTTATTATGATACAATTTATGTATAACAAAATTCACCAATTTTAATGATACAAATTGATGCACCTTGACTTATATACGTAACCATGAACAACCATAGAACATTTGGGTCTACACTTTTAAAGCCTTCTTCTAGTTGAAAATAATTGAATTTCTAAACATTTGTAAATGATAAATTTACAAGTTAAAAAAAATATAGCTTTATTCAGCATGAAAAGAGAAATGAGGAATACACTTAAGAATAGTTATTAAGAAAGGCAATAGAATTCCGAAAATCTTTTAGATCATTTACTTGTTTTCCTTTCATCCTTTAAGCAGGATAAAATGCTTGTTGAAAATTAAGAACTCGCCAAGAATAAATTTGATTTCAAGATACTTAGGGGCTGATGAGAATCAGAGTACTAATTCATCTTCTTAGTCTGGTCTTCTGGTTTGTTTCCTTTTTATGCTAATCTGCTTAGAATCAGAGCATGGTTGAAGAATGGCAAGAGAGGCGGTGATAAGACTAGTTGGCACAAACAACACCAACACCTTCTTATTCTGCTCCTTAAATAGCATAATTACATGGCAACGGGGCCCAGTAATGTAGAGCAAATTAATTATTTAAAGCACAGAGTAAAATTGTAACTATTGGGAAATTATTTGAAAAGAGGAGACATAATATGCCACAGTCATTATGTATTGTGAATAGTTACATGATAGTACTTCTGAATTCTTGTTTGATATAAAAATGAGGATTTCTAGATAGAAGGGAAGAAAAAAAGCCCACCTGAAGTAGAAAGGTAAAGTGACTAGGGAGGGAGGTAGATAAATGGAGACAAGTGCCCCCTTCCTTTGACGCTCCAGTGTTGCTCCAAGGGTCTCTCCTAGTATATCTCTCCTCTTATCTCTCTTGACAGGCCTTCACTAGCTCCTCCTCATTCTTTTTACCCTTATTTTTGGGCATTTCCCAAAGTCTTTTCTCTATCCTTTCCTTTTTTTCTCTCTCTATAGTTTCTCCTTTGTAGATCAAAATGATTTCCATGTGTAAGGCAATATCACCACCCCCACCTTATTGAAATGAAAATCCAGGAATTATCAAGCTTTAGCATAGTAAAGAGTTTCTGTGTAGGGAGGGATGGTTGACAAAATAGTCCCAGGATCTCTTGTAACTTTCTTTCTTCCTGAGACTTCTCTTGCTTTAATTACTATTGTTCCTCCCACTAGACCCCAGATGTAAACTGCCCCAACATTAGAGTTCTGGTCCAACTGTGGGTAAAATACCCTCTCTTGTTTCTCTCTAGCCAAGGTTGGAACATTTTCTTAAAAAGAACTACAACAAGCAAGCAAACAAAACAAAACAAAAGGACACTAAAACCGGTGAGAGAAACACAAAAACTTTACTTCAGCCTGGTCTACAAAATATTATTTAGGGTTCTAATTTTCCCAGAGGCACTTCATAGGATATCTAGAGGTTGGTCATCATCCAGTATGAAAGACAGACGTATAGTAAGGGAGACCTTCCCAGTCCACATGGAGAGGGCTCCGTCTCTGTTTTGGTTTCCATTTAGGAGATACAACTCTTCTCCAGGAGACTGATGACTGGAAAGACCACACTCTTCAAGAGAGGCCACTGCTCACTAGATCAGAGCCCCTTGTTGTCTAATGACCCCTATTAATATCAAATTACTGGGCTTGTAACAACTACAATATCCATTCAACAAAAATTT
The DNA here is from genome assembly GCA_028534135.1 of Potos flavus. Classification (NCBI taxonomy): domain Eukaryota; kingdom Metazoa; phylum Chordata; class Mammalia; order Carnivora; family Procyonidae; genus Potos; species Potos flavus. Next base: position 73,394,081 of record CM052886.1, read on the forward strand.
ATACCCAGCATTGTGAGGGACTTCAGTTCACACACCTCTGTAATAAGATGACTTGAGCTCTATTTCTAGCTCAAGCTTATTTATTTGTTCATTCTTTCATTTATCCATTCAGTCACTATTTTTTGAGCATTTCGTATGTGTCAGGCATTGTGCTAGGCAGCAAACAAGACAGACATGGCACGTATCCTCATGCAACTTGTGTTACCAAAGGTAGTCAGGCATTACAAAATTGTAAGTCGAGAGGTGCTTCACTGGCTCAGTGGGAAGAGCATGTGACTCTTGATATATCGGGGTTGTGAGTTTGAGCCTCAATGGTGCGTGTAGAGATTACTTACAAATAAAATCTTTTAAAAAATGTGTAAGTTGGTTGGTCTTATAAAGGAAGATTTCAGGGTATTTGGGGAGTCTTTGAGAAGATCTAACTGAATCAGTTTGGTCAGGAAGGCTTCTGGAGGAAGTGACATTTAAGTGAAACTTGAAGGATAAAATCAGCCAGATATATTCAGGTGTGTGTGCCAGAGTGAAAGGAAGAGCAGGGAGGAGATACCAGGGCAGAAGGCACAGCATATTCAAGGAATGTTAGCAGCTTAGATCACAGGGGAAAGACTAACTTCAGATGAACCTGCCAAGGTGCTCAGGAATCCAATCATACTAGGCCATGTTAAGGATTTTTCACCTCTATTCTTAGAGCAACAAGAAGGCACGGAGAGCCAGGGTTCCATTACAACCTGTGATTATATTCGAATTTGGGTGAGAGTAAGTAATAATAATAATTATAACTTAAAAATAGCTGAAACTACGCTCAGTATGGGCCAGGCACTGTTAGAAGTGCTTTCCATATATTACCTAATATGCATCCCACACAAACCCTATCAATTAGGTACTATTTTGATGCCCAATTTATAAGTGAGGAAAGTGAGATATAGCGATATCTCATATTATGTAACTTGTCCAAGATCACACAGCTTGACTGTTTTGCTGTTACCTCAATTTTCTACCAAGACACTTTCTCATCAGTTTTTCCTATTCCTGTTAAAGGTATTATCTGTAATTGTGCAGACCGAAAGCTTCAAAGTAATTTTTTTCTATTTCTCTCTCCCTTTTTCCTAGCGAGTGAGCAGTCATAAAGCCCATACCAGTTGCCTTTGGCAAAGTCTTCACAGTTCATCCCATCCTTCCCATCCCCAATGTCCTCCCTATAGACATTTAAGTGCAAGTCTTCTTACACAGAAGGCTTTCGGCAGGCTGTCCTGACTGAGTCACACAGTTTTATCTTGGTTCTGCATATAACCCTCAGCTAAACCAATGCTGTATTTTGAGAGAATGCAGAAAATGGGCTGTGTATTGCTGTTGGATCCACTTTAACTAAGAGATGGGAACAATTTAAGAAGTGATGGAAGAGGGAAGGAGAGAGCTTAAGGGGCAAAAGAAAGAGGTAGGGGGAATAATCACAGCTAGGAGGGCCTGAAAAATATAGTTTCTTGGAAGCCAAATTCCTGCTCTGGTGTCTGGCTGAAACATTAGTACCCCAGGTTTTACTACCAAAGACAAGTTACGGACATGAGAATATTTACAGATTCAACAGAAAAGGCACTGGACAGACTTTTCAGATGCATACTCTCTAGTTCTTACATTTATTTTTGTGTTTTTGACATCTACGTATTGAGTCTATATGTCAGTCACTTTACTTCTACTATTTCGAAGTTGAGAACAATCTTGTGAGGTAAGTGTTAATATCCTTCGCTTTATAAGTAAAAAAACTGAGGGTCGGGGAGTTTTGGCAATTGGCCAGAGGTTACAGTTGGAAAATGAGAGACAGAATTCAGGTGCAGCTATGTCTGACCCCAAAGCCCATGTTTTAGGCACTCCAGCCCACTGTCTGTAAAAGCATTGAGGCATAGGGTATTTAAAGAAATATCTTTAGAAATTTTAACATTTTAAGCCTGCAGTTGAAAGCACTGATGTTTTTAAATAAATTCATCTCAGATAGTCTAGTTAAGGTTAAGGAATTTGAAAATATCCCCTTAAGTCTCTCCTACTCTGTAGTTCTATGACATTATTTCAGTTGTTTTGACTTAAGTAAAAAGAAAAGATGATCAAGAAAAAGCCCTTTTCCACACATAAGAACCACACTTAATGAAACAATTACAGTATTGCTTATGTGAATCCTTAGGATTTGAAAACAATCTTTTTCTTCTACTGGAAGAATAAAGTCATAATGGATTTTGGAAATTATGCATTTAGTTACTAGATGCTTACACACAAGGGGAGGTTTGTAAAATTAAATTCCAGAAAAAAATCTTAGTGACATCACAAGAACATTTCTATAGTAATTCTCTAACACCACAAATAGCTTCGATGTGTGTCCAGTCATTGCTTGCACAGTGCAATGTGAGACTATTAACTTCTATATACTTGGCCAATGGCTAATGTGGTCATAAATACGAAATAAATACTTCAGAAAAACTAAAGGTAAATAAGGCAAAATATATTGAAAGAATAAAATATACTTAAAACAAATACGTGTTGTTTATAACTTGCTTCTCTGATGAACATATAAATGCATTCTTAGACTACATAAGATAAATATGATTATTTCAAATCTGTTTTTACAGGTAACTGAAAATAACTATTAGAAATTGGTGCAAGCTATGAAGGGGAATGAGGGATACAGGCTTCCGGTGATGGAATGAATAAGTCATGGGAATAAAAGGCACAGCATAGGGAATAGAGTCATTGATGTCGTAATAGTGTTGGATGGTGGCAGATGGGAGCTACCTTTGTGGTGAGCACAACACAATATACAGAGTTGTTGAATCACTATGTTGTACACCTAAAACTAATGTAACTTTGTGTGTCAACTCTACTTCAATAAAATAAATTGGTGCAACTTAACTGACCAACACAAGGATGGTGAATAGTTACTCTGGAGTCTTTATAATCATACTTTTTAATGCTATATATAAACATCGTAGAGAAAATGTATTTCATACATGTGAAACATAATAATTCCTGTGGCAGCCATACTTTTGTATTGATAATAATTCAGATTTCTTCCCTATCTAGTTCTCTATTGAAAAATCATTTAGGGCCCCTGGGTGGCTCAGTCGGTTAAGCGGCTGCCTTCGGCTTGGGTCATGATTCCAGGGTCCTGGGGTCGAGCCCCTCATCAGGTTCCCTGCTCAGTGGATAGCCAGCTTCTCCCTCTCCCTCTGCTGCTCGCCCTAGTTGTGCAATCTCTCCCTTTCTCTGTGTGTGTGTCAAATCTATAAATAAAATATTTAAAAAAATAAAAAATCATTTAAATCAGAAAACTGCGACAAAATTCTGTGCCAGTTCTTCATTAGCTGAAGTTAGTTTATGCAGATCAGCTTTCTATCAGAAAGCTTGTCTTGCTTTGTCCCTAGGTGATCATTGCATACGAAATTAAAAAAAAAAAACTTGGTTCTTTTTTTTTCTGCACCTGTCCTTTCATTTAAAGTAAAATGATCTTTTGAAGTCGCAAGACAAAGAAGTGAGGAGCAAGGATCCCAGAGCCCTACTGCCTGAGTTTGAACGCCAACACTGCCACTTCCTGATGGTGGGCCCCATGCAAGTACCGTGTTTCACATTCCTTATCAGGATGGCAGTACCAGTACGTGTCTCACAGGATTGCTATGAAGAGAAAATAAACGCATAACACACATAGTGCCTGGAATACAGAAAGCACTTTTTAAATAGTCTTTGTTATTGCACAACCTAAGTGTTACTCAATGGTTGTTATTGAAGTATAACATATCTGCAGAAGGGCACTCATTAGAGTTCAACTTACTGAAATGTAATGGGCTGACCAAGCCTGTGTAAACAGTACATAAATCATGAAACAGAAACTAGTACCTAAAAAGTACGGAAACTAGTCCTCTTCATTCCCACTTCTGGTCACTACCCCTCCCTAAGGGTAACCAGTATCCTGACTTCTGATTAGTTTCATTAATGACTACCTGTTAAGCCTCGATATTGCAGCAGTTAATAGGTATTTATTGTAATAGCATTTCATTTTTTATTTAATATCTAAGACAAACCTACTTGCTGATGTCCTTTTAATATGTATAACAATAAATATACATAAAGGTAATATATGAAATATATATAATATAATAATAACATATAATATTTTAATATATTTTGTTTCCTAGGTTGAAAAAGCTCCTTGAACAAGAAAAGGCTTACCAAGCTCGAAAAGAAAAGGAAAATGCTAAGCGGCTCAATAAACTAAGAGATGAGCTTGTGAAACTCAAGTCCTTTGCACTCATGCTGGTGGATGAAAGGCAAATGCATATTGAGCAACTTGGCCTCCAGAGCCAGAAAGTACAGGACCTTACTCAGAAACTGAGGGAAGAAGAAGAAAAGCTCAAAGCCATCACTTCCAAATCAAAAGAAGACAGGCAGAAATTACTCAAGTTAGAAGTGGATTTTGAACACAAGGCTTCGAGGTTTTCCCAAGAGCATGAAGAGATGAATGCGAAGTTGGCTAATCAAGAGTCTCACAACAGGCAACTTAGGCTCAAGCTGGTTGGCTTAACTCAGAGAATTGAGGAGCTGGAAGAGACCAACAAAAACCTCCAAAAGGCAGAGGAAGAACTTCAGGAATTAAGAGATAAAATTGCCAAAGGGGAATGTGGCAACTCCAGCCTGATGGCAGAAGTGGAAAATCTCCGGAAACGTGTGCTTGAAATGGAGGGTAAAGATGAGGAGATCACTAAAACTGAATCCCAGTGCCGTGAATTGCGGAAGAAGCTACAAGAGGAGGAACACCACAGCCGGGAGCTCAAACTTGAAGTGGAGAAGTTACAAAAGAGAATGTCTGAACTGGAGAAGTTGGAGGAAGCATTTAGCAAGAGTAAATCTGAGTGCAGCCAGCTACATTTAAATCTGGAGAAGGAGAAGAACTTAACCAAAGACCTGTTAAATGAACTGGAGGTGGTCAAGAGTCGAGTTAAAGAACTGGAATGTTCTGAAAGTCGATTGGAAAAGGCCGAATTAAGTTTAAAAGATGATCTCACAAAGTTGAAGTCATTTACTGTGATGCTGGTTGATGAAAGAAAAAATATGATGGAAAAAATAAAGCAAGAGGAGAGAAAAGTGGATGGACTCAATAAAAATTTTAAGGTGGAACAAGGAAAGGTTATGGATGTAACTGAAAAACTAATTGAAGAAAGCAAGAAGCTTTTAAAACTGAAATCTGAAATGGAGGAGAAGGTATATAATTTGACGAAAGAAAGAGATGAGTTAATAGGTAAACTGAAAAGTGAAGAAGAAAAATCCTCTGAATTAAGCTGCAGTGTTGACTTATTAAAGAAGAGACTGGATGGGATAGAGGAAGTGGAAAGAGAAATAACAAGAGGAAGGTCTAGGAAAGGGTCTGAGCTCACCTGCCCAGAAGATAACAAGATAAAGGAACTGACACTGGAAATTGAGAGACTGAAGAAACGCCTCCAACAGCTGGAGGTAGTTGAGGGGGATTTAATGAAGACAGAGGATGAGTATGATCAGTTGGAGCAGAAATTTAGAACTGAGCAGGACAAGGCCAATTTCCTCTCTCAACAACTGGAGGAGATAAAGCACCAGATTGCCAAGAATAAGGCAATCGAAAAAGGCGAGGTGGTGAGTCAGGAAGCAGAGCTGAGACACAGGTTTCGTTTAGAAGAAGCTAAAAGTCGAGACCTAAAAGCTGAAGTCCAAGCTCTTAAAGAGAAGATCCATGAATTAATGAACAAAGAAGATCAGCTTTCTCAACTCCAGGTGGATTACTCTGTCCTTCAACAAAGGTTTATGGAAGAAGAAAATAAGAACAAAAACATGGGGCAGGAGGTCCTCAATCTGACCAAAGAGCTGGAGCTTTCTAAGCGGTATAGCCGAGCTCTTAGACCCAGTGTGAATGGAAGAAGAATGGTGGATATTCCCGTGACGTCGACTGGCGTGCAGACGGATGCTGTCAGCAGTGAGACAGCCGAGGAAGAAACACCAGCAGTATTTATACGGAAATCCTTCCAAGAAGAAAATCATATCATGAGTAACCTTCGACAGGTGGGACTGAAGAAACCTATGGAACGATCCTCTGTTCTAGACAGGTATCCTCCAGCAGCAAATGAGCTCACTATGAGAAAGTCTTGGATTCCATGGATGAGAAAAAGGGAAAATGGGACCCCAATCACTCACGAGAAAGGGCCTCGAACAAATACCAGTCCAGGGCACCCAGGAGAGTTGGTCCTTTCGCCAAAGCAAGGCCAGCCTCTGCATATTCGAGTGACACCAGACCATGAGAATAGTACGGCAACTTTGGAAATAACCAGCCCAACATCTGAGGAATTTTTTTCTAGTACCACGGTCATTCCTACCTTAGGGAATCAGAAACCAAGGATAACTATTATTCCATCACCAAATATTATGTCTCAAAAACCAAAAAGTGGAGATGCTACTCTTGGCACAGAACGGGCCATGTCCCCAGTCACGATTACTACGTTTTCTAGAGAGAAGACCCCAGAAGGTGGAAGAGGTATGTTTACAGACAGGCCCACATCCCCCATTCAGATAATGACAGTGTCTACATCGGCAGCACCAGCTGAGATGGGAGTCTCTCCAGAATCCCAGGAAATGCCCATGGGAAGGACTGTTCTCAAAGTCACCCCAGAAAAACAGACTGTTCCAACTCCACTACGGAAATATAACTCCAATGCCAATATCATAACCACGGAAGACAATAAAATTCACATTCATTTAGGTTCTCAGTTTAAACGATCCCCTGGGACTTCAGCTGAAGGAGTGAGTCCAGTTATTACTGTCCGACCTGTCAATGTGACAGCTGAAAAGGAAGTTTCCACTGGCACCGTCCTTCGCTCTCCTAGGAACCATCTCTCGTCAAGACCTGGCGCGAGCAAGGTGACGAGCACTATCACCATAACGCCGGTCACAACCTCATCTACTCGAGGAACCCAGTCAATGGTAGGTAGAAGATGCTCCAAAGCATAGGCCAAGGGAGGGAGAAGTGAGCCGTGGGAATCACCCAGGGCCCGAAATGAAACAAAAGCACATGCCTCTTGCTCTGAGTCCACTAGTGGATATTTCCTAGAGGACAAGCTACACCAAAGAAATGAAAATAAAAAGTGGCCTAATATTTTAATAAATTGAACTAATTTGGGGTAAATTATGTAAATTTTCATGTAAATTATGGAGGCCCCCCAAATTCTTGCCAAGATGGCCTCTTCATAACGTCAGCATATGGTAATAATCAGGTTTAAAGTTTAATTTTTATATTTAAACTAATTTTAAAAATGAAGACTGAGAGAAATGGCCAATATGCAGGAAGAATGAAAGCCGCCTCCCAGCTTACATTTCTATACCCTAAAATATTCAATATGTGGTTGCGAATGGCCATGGTCATATTTTATTCCAAAATATTTTATTCCAAAAATAACATTAAAATATTTTAATATTAAGACCTATTTTAAAAGTATAAAACAAATGAGATTATATGTCTAAACACTACATTTTATTAATAGTATCTTGCAGACAGCAAGTGCTAGATAAATATTTATTTAATAACCAACTGGAAGGCTAAATCAATGATTACAAAAAAGTGTGTCTGAAGTATAAAAACCAGAGCTTAAAAATAAATTCTATTTTTAAAAATACCTCCAGTGATTGTCTTCATTTACTTGGGACAAATTGGTAAATTAACTTATAAAAGAATGTATACTATTTAGATTTTAATTTAAACCAGTAGACTAGAAATTATGATTCTTAGACTCTGAACAAATTCTATAACATGTATTAGACGCTCTTAAATACAGAAAGCTTATTACTTAAGTATAGAAACTGGTTTATTCTCCCATACCCTCAGTATAATTTACTTAAATTTTCTGTGCACCAACATAGACTCAAGACAGACTTCAAAGTGTGAATTACTAATTGCTTTGCTAGTAAAGCTTTTTGTTATTGGCCCAAAGGTGCTGAATAGCATTCAGAATTGCTTACACTTCTCAAATGGTTCAATATAATACTACTTTTTAAGCAACATAGAGCGTAGTTTGGTGTGTATAGTTACTTCTAATGATTTTTATAAAAAGATGGTAGAGGTGTAAGTTGTAACTTCAAGCAGATTTTCTGATGAAACATCTTATTCTCATTTTAAGGGTCAGATCAAAATAGCTTTACTTACCTTAGTAACATTTTTCACTACTGATTAAACCCCATATACAAACAAGACTTCAAATAAGATTTACAAGGTCTAAAGGATGGCCCACTTACTTCAGGTATATCGGATTCCATAAAGTCAAGACAAAAAATTTAGTCCACCTCTCTTAGAAATTGAATAGTGAGCCTATTTCATTGGTGCATTATTCATTCAACATTTATTAAGTGTTTAGCTACACTCTGGGCACCGGATTTGGTGCTGACTGCAAAGAGGACCCTTAGAATTTCCCACCTTAGCAGGAGAGGCAGGATTGGAACCTACCCAGTTGGAACCTACCCTCCAGTGGTTCTATGATAGAGGTGTGTACAAAGGAACCCCCCAGAATCCCCAGAGAAGGCTTTCCAGGGGAGGAAGTTTTCACAGAGAAGGGGAGATTTTTTTGAGAAGGAAAGCAGGAGTTATGTAGAGAGAACAGTCTGTGCAAAGGTATGCAATGTGAAGGAGCCTGCCATATTTGGGGAACGGTGAGCATTCCCACTGGGCTGCAGCTGTTGGGTGCAGAGACAAAATGCAAGAGCAGAAAATATAGAGGCAAACTGGGGTCAGATATTGAAGAGAGGTGCACGGCTTATTATGAAATTGACCTTTAATCTCATAGGATGGGCCAAGGGAGCCATTGAAAGGGCATTGATGATAGAAGAACGACATGATTTATGCGTTAGAAACATATGTCTAGTTTAAAGCATAAATTAGAGGGCATGGAGGCTGAGGACAGGGACATTGTTGCGGTTTTTTTAGGCTAGAGATGGGGTAGGCTTGAACTGTGGTAGTGAAAATGAGGACAGAGATGTATTGAAGATAGGATCAAAGATTTCATGACAACCTGTGTATAGAGAGTGACTCTGGGATTTCTGGCATGGCTGTATGGATAGATAGGATGAGAAACATAGGGGGACTACTGTTTCGGGAGAAGATAAGTCATGTTGGGGGCATTTATATTTGAGATGCCTGAGAGACAGTGGAGATGTCTGGCAAGTAGTTAGAAATAAACATGTATATTCCAGAAGATCAATGAAGGCTGGAGGTCCTGGGACTCATCAACACATGGGGTGACAACTGAGGCGATTCTCAGGGTGAATGTGGAAAATGAAAAGAGCTGAGAATGGAGCATGGTGACACCCACATTTTGAAGAAAGACAAATTATTTTTTTAAATTTTATTTATTTATTTAACAGAGAGAAAGAGATCACAAGTAGGCAGAGAGGCAGGCAGAGGGAGAGGGGGAAGCAGGCTCCTTGCTGAGCAGAGAGCCCGATGTGGGGCTCGATCCCAGGACCTGGAGATCATGACCTGAGCCGAAGGCAGAGGCTTAACCCACTGAGCCACCCAGGTGCCCCAAGAAAGACAAATTAGAACAAGGAGCCAACAAGAGATTGGATAGGAGTCATCAGACACAGGAGGCGAATGGGTGAGACTCCAGTAAGAACGTGTCACAGCGAGAGAGTTTTAGGAGAACTTCAAGAAGAAGGGTATGGCCAGCAGTGACAGGAAATATGAGACGAGTCTGGCATCATTAAGAGGCAAAGGCAGAGCTGCTTCCTCTAAAGAAAGTAGAGATAATCTGGGGAACAGTGGGAGTAAAGTTGCCTGAGTTAATGCCAGGTGGTCATATTGTCTCTGTGAAATAGGAGTTAAGGTCACTTCTGGAAGGCTAGAGGAAGTAGGTCAGGGGCTCCAGAAGAGAAGGGAGTCTGGCGCAGATGTTTCAGGACAGGGAAGAGGAGGCAATCAGAGTGAATGAGATCCCAAGTTCCTAACGATGTTATCTGGGGAGGTATCATCGGTGGGCATTCCTGTCCTGCTGATGCTCAGACTGATGGCAAATGCAGGCGGAAACTCACCGACATCTCCCTTGTGTCTCTCTATTTTCTCTCTTACAGTCAGGACAAGACGGGTCATCCCAGCGACCTACACCCACCCGCATTCCTATGTCAAAAGGTATGAAAGCAGGAAAGCCAGTAGTGGCAGCCCCAGGAGCAGGAAATCTGACCAAATTCGAGCCTCGAGCTGAGACTCAGTCTATGAAAATAGAGCTGAAGAAATCTGCAGCCGGCAGCGCTACCTCTCTTGGAGGGGGGAAGGGCTGAGGGCAGTGGCTGAGGGGGTATGTTGCGCAGACGCTACCGCTGCCGTGAACGCGGACCTTCGTCTGCTTGTGCCAACTCTTTCCGTGTACTAACTTCGGTTTTAAATATCTTGTTTATAAAATAATCCACTAATAGCCATGTGTCTTTCCTATCTTGTAAATGTGTTTTGATGCTAAAGAAGAGAACTAACTAGCAGAACTACTGCTTCGTTGAGGATGCTGGGCCTGAGGCGGGGCTGACTTCTAGTCCCATTTTTGCTTCTAGAAAGTGGACCCATCAGTTAACCCGCCTGAGCCTCGGTCTCTTTATGTCAGTAAGATATGGGGGCTGGATCTCATCCTCTCCAAAGCCGGATCCCATATTTCCTAATTGTAAATCAAATTTAATAGGCCTTGTTCCACAATAATTGATTTTTCAGAAATTCTATTATGAAATAGGAAATAGCTTAGCAGTTGTCATTTGCCTCTATTAAATCCCGAATTTGCTTCATGTGCTGAAAAAAGCATCTCCTAGCTATCATAGGGCCTGGACCTTTACAGTTTCGCAAAAACAAAAGCCTCTGGGATAATTTCAGGAAATAATTTAAATGTGAAATAAAATGGAAATGAAATATGGAATCCTAAAAACGGAGTTTTACTTATTTGTGTGTGTCTGTGTGTATTATAGGGGTTTTGGCCATCTCTAAAACACTCCCAGAATTTTATAGACAATAATTTTAGAACCATTATGTCAAACTCATACTCTATTCAAGTGTGCAATTGATTTAAATTGTGGAGCCATTTGAATAGAGCTGCCAAATGGCCCTTCTATCCATTACAACCTCAACAGAGGTTAGGTTGTAATGGATAGAAAATAGAAGAAAGTAATCGTGATATATTAATGCCAAGAAAAAAAAATGACATCATGCATAGCTTAATTGAATTCAAATATTTTCCTCAATCGAGTGTGGACTTTACTTGCAAATATAGCACCAGTTCAGGAGTGTGCGTATGGGGTGGGGGGGAGGTGTGGTGTGGTGTGGTGTGGTGAAGTGAATTATTATTCCTGTCCGTTTTACTTATATTTGTATCATTTTCATTAATTTCAAGCATGTTTTAATAAGCATGAAACTGTGAATGCAAAATGCCAGGTGTCTTTGTGAGATTAATCAGGTTATTAAAGTGGACATTGTGCTTCCTGGTCAAATAAGCACAAATGAGCTCAAGGCTAATAACCCACAGCTTAGCATCTGAGGTCTCAAGTAAGCAGCACCTTCGTCAAAATTTTTAAGCCAGTGAGTGAACTTTATAAAAATACAATAACTACAAAGTTACAGGTTGTCATTTTTCCACTTCTGAATTGTAAGGGTTCCAAGATTATTTGGATGGTCCCTGCCTGTGATATTTGGGGAAAGATAGTTGGTTTTTTTTGTTTTGTTTTTTTTTTTAGATAGATGATTTAGCTTTTATCATCAAATCATCAAGCTTTGTGATAAAGAGGCTCTTCCCTGAGTTCTTTCTACACCGGATTTCTTATCTATCGTAGAAACCCGGACTTCAATTGTATATGGTGGTAGTGGATGCCTCGCAGAATTCATATTCTTTTCCATCAGGTCTCTATTGCTTGCAGCTCATCAGTTCTCAGCATATGTAGTAAGAGATGTTGAATAGCCCTAGGAGACATCCCATAATAGTGGGATTTCAAGGTAGAAGGAGAGAGACTGAGAAAAAAAGATTTTATAAAATCTGATTTTGAAGAAGTTTAAACAGATCTTTCCATTTCCAATACTGACTTGTCTATTTTTAAAGGAAATTTTCCCCTTTTGTAAAGTACACATCCGTCCTTCAGAAAAACTAGGACATTCACTGTTTTTCAAATGTTTTTCAAATATTGGCATTTGAAAATGTTGCTGGGGTATAACTTACTGTATGTGAACAAACAGTGTCAAAAGAACGAGCCACTGTCTTCCTTCTGACTCCACCTGTCGTTCTCCAGTGACTTTTATCATGATTATTGTCACCGCCGCTGTCTTTGGCTGTCCCCCGCTCACACCATGCTTGTGTCGTTTCTGCCTGGAAGCCCATACCATCTGCAGGGAGAGTGCTCCGAGGGGCTGAACAGTGCGTGTACAGGATGTTTATACATCTGGATGCTGGAAGAGAGCCACCTACAGAGTACAACTGCTAAGAAAATTTGGCAGAACGACACATAGTCACTTTTCAGAAATGGTAAAGAGCGGCCATGGCAGTTTTTCTTTGTAATTTTAGAACCAACTCTACGTTTATTGGATGGCTTTGTTTTAAACCACATATTAGAAATGAAATCCACTGGAAATAGGAAGTGGAGGATTAAATGCACTCTAATTCCAGCTTCTACTTGTGAGGATGTTTTCACGATGCAGCTTACTGTGCTTTTATAAGAGGGAATGGAATTAAAAGGTTAGAGTTTTTTCCCTGTCCTGGAACACAGTGTGGTGTGGTGAAAGGGCTCACCAAGGCTGCTATGGACAGCTGCTGCTCAGGTCCCACCCGAGGCAGGAGAGGGAGTGCCATTTCCATAGATTTCAATGGGATGGCTCCCCCCAGAGATGCGTAGGGCACAACCTGCCCAGCTACAGAGCAGGACCTGGGCTTCCTCTCCAGAGAATAATTTTCATGGGCTGACTATTTCAGCACACTCTGATGGTGGCCATTTAGCATGAGTGGTACGAGAAGTGTTCCTATGTGGGACATGACCCTAACGGTGTTTATCATTTCTTGAAAATGACCTTCCTGTGTGGGTCACTTGCTTAAACAGAGTCTTTCAGTTTCTATTGGCATTCTTATTATGTTTTCCATGGGCAAGTGAATGGGTGGCTACTAGACTCTAGAGATGTTAGTGTATTCATTAAGGGTAGGCCTTATGAGATGTCTTACTTGAACGTCTGCAAGAAAGAAGGGAAGGAATGGCTTTGATGTGTAATGTGGGAAGAGTGTAGCTTCAGGGAAGTGAAAACATGTCCAAGAATAGGAGATGTACAAAGAGTTGAATTTCTCATTCCCTCATAGATTTGGGACGCTGAGGAAAGCATGAGACCTTGCTGATCAGAAAAGCCCCAGGGATATTAGATAAGAAGAACGCATTTATGTGGGAGGCTGGAGGGCAGAGAAAGGAAGAGGTAACCAGATGAGCACAGAGGGGGCTTCCCAGCAAACAGGAACATACAATTCCAAAATTTCCTCAACCCAGATAAGTTCAGTGTTTCCCTCCTACCTCCTTCTCCAGGATCTCATGATTGGTTATGTCCTCATCCTTGGGTGTTTCAATTTCTCCTTTTTATCCGCTACTTGCACACAGGATATAAATATACTCTGGACTCTTCCATTTGAGCACAATTCCTCCCACAGCCATGCTGTCCTTTATAGGTGCTGCCTGGTTAAGTCACGGACAGAACACTCGGCCTTTTCTGCTTCTACTTCCACATATCCATTTATCCTTAAACTTACTTTTTAAATTTTTATTAAAGTCATTCATATATGGAGTTAAACTATCAGCCAGCACTAGAAGAAAATGAAAGCAGCTGTTCCTGATCTCACCCCTCTTTTCCCTCAGTCTGACTCCCTGGAGGAAATCATTCCTAACCCTTAACTCTTTCTTCTGGTATTTGTCTACATATTTCTAAATAATATACTTGTACTCTTTATCAATCATTATGGGTTTTTTTTTTTAAAGATTTTATTTATTTGAGACAGAGAGAGAGAGGGAGAGCAGAAGGTGAGGGGAGGGACAAAAGGAGAGGGAGAAGCACAGCAGGGAGTCTGACCCTGGGCTCCATCTGCGGGGCTCAATCCCAGAACCCTAAGATTATGACCTGAGCCAAAGGTAGACGCTTAACCAACTGAGCCACCCAGGTACCCTTTTCCATTATGTTTTGATGATTAAAGATGTAGTGCTTTTGTATGTCTCCTCTTTCCCTTTTCCCCATCCTCCCAGTATGATTACAACACAAATTTTTTAATAAATCATCAGTCAGCATTTATATGTTCATATATTTATATGTTTATAGTGTAAATTTAAATATGTTCCCTGTTAGAGTGCCTGATTGGCTTAGTTGGTGGAGCTCACGACTCTTAATCTTAGGGTTGTGGGTTTGAGGCCACAGAGATTACTTAAAAATAAAATGTTTAAAAAATTAAAAAAAAAATGTTCCTGTGGAGCCAAATAGTATACTATGTTTGTGTTCCCTTCCTCTTACCATTTTTCACCCTTCAGTAGAATAATTATTTAAATTTTTCATCTGCTTGGTTTTCTATGTATCTATATTTTTTCCAAATGCTCCAATAGTTCTGCCAAATACCTATCAGTAATTTTTCCAAACACTTAAATATGTCAGTTTCATATTTTTACCTGGGGGCTTTCTTAGTTTAGCCCCTTAGTTTCCTATGTTAGCCCTCTGCTTCCCTACTTAATCTGGACTAGTCATGATCTAGGCCAGGTAAGGCTCTTGTCTATTGTTCTTTTGCCTAAGTTGAATCCTCTGTTTCCTGGATTTCCTCTTCTACTTCTTTTGCTTACATGCCTGTCTGTCTGTATATCTATCTCTTGAAGTACATTTGACCCTTAAATAACATGGGAGTTTATGGTGCTGACCTCCAGTGAAGTGTAACTTTTTACTCCCCCAAAACTTAACTACTAAAAGCCTGCAGTTGGCTGGAAGCCTTATCAATTGTATAAATAGTCAATTAACACATACTTCATACGTTACAAGTATTATATATTGTATTCTTACAGTAAAGTAAGCTAGAGACAAGAAAATATTAAGAAAATCACAAGGAAGATAAAGTATATTTATAGTACTACACTGTATTTATTGAAAACAATCCACATATAAGTGGACCTGAACAGTTCTAACTTATGTTGATCAAGGGTCAACTATCTATCTCCCAGTAGTTTCTAAAGAAAAAAATCCTTCAGTAACTTCCTTGGGGTGGACTACATGTATTCTGGGAATAGATCAAGGGAAGTGAGATGGAGAATCTTTTTTTTTTTTTAAGATTTTATTTATTTATTTGACAGAGAGGAGAGAGATCACAAGTAGGCAGAGAGGCAGGCAGAGAGAGAGGGGGAAGCAGGCTCCCTGCTGAGCAGAGAGCCCGATGTGGGGCTCGATCACAGGACCCTGAGAACATGACCTGAGCCGAAGGCAGAGGCTTTAACCCACTGAGCCACCCAGGCGCTGCTGAGATGGAGAATCTTACAGTAAAATGTGCAAACATTTTTATTCCCCTGCATTCAGTCTATGCTGCCCATCCATATGCTTAGGTCTAGAACTGCTTAGGTCAGTTTTTTGTGTTTTTTTTTCCCCTGGAATAATAAACCTTGGGTCTCTGGTAAGGGTGACTAAGACATCTAATCTCTTTTGGTTTTCCTTTGACCTCTCTGACCGCTCTACCTTGGTCTCCCTTGCTGACTCCTTATTTTATGCATACAATCTAAGGGTCACTATTCCCTCATCTCTACCAGTTACCTACACTACACGCTCATTCTGGTAATTTTATGCACTCCTATGGCTTCAATTATCACCCATATGTTGATGGCTACCAACCCTCTATCTCCAAATGCATATCCAACTTTGTACTGTATATCTCCAACTTAACTTGTCTAAAAGCAATTCTCAACACTTCCTCCAACGCTCCTCAAGTCTTCTCCTCTTCTTATCCCTGTATCTCAGCAGGGGTATCCTGATCCACCCAATCGCTCAAGAAAGGAGCCTGCTAGCCATTTTAGGCTTCTCCTCCCTCACCCGTCAACTCATAGAGCAAGTCTCATAGTCTAACCCCCTAATGCTGAACCTACATCTCCATTTCTCTTGCTACTGAGTTGAGGTTTTAATTACTTCTCATCTGGATTACTCCAATATGCCCCTAACTGGTCTCATAATATTAGCCTCAAAACTCTGAGATTCATTTTTCATTTTGTTTTCCAAAGTTCAAGTTGATCATATCACTCCTCTATCTGAATACCTTCCAAAGGTTCCTCATTACCTACAGAACATAGCGCCAACTCCTCCGTATGGCCCTTGAGGCTCTCTGTGACTGGGCTCTCTCCCACCCTGCTCTTTGACCATCTCTCCCCTTCCCTTTTCCTTGCCTGGACTCCTGCCTCCCAGGTGGACTGAATGCCTTGCATACCAGGCCAGGCCACCTTTCCTTGACTTATTCACTTTGTCCCTTCTCCCTACTTTTCCTTCTGGTGGTTGTGTTTATCTCCGTTCAAAATTTCTTTTAAAAACCTTGCTTCTACCAGACAAGCCATTATTTCAGAATCTCACCTGGGGTTTAAAGCTTGTCTGCTGCTGTAAAAAACTTGGCACTTACTGTAGAGAAAGAAAACCAGAAGTTGAAGGATGGCTGGAAGCTGGAGAAGAAAGAAATGTTCTCACTTCTCGCTTCCTCCCTTTGTCTGCAACTCAGACCTGTGAGAATGGTGTGGAGGGTCCTGACAAATCATGTGTGGGAACATGGAAATAAAGGAGATGGTAAAATTAGAGGAAATTCACGTACCACCTTTCTAGAGAGCATAAGTTATGTCTTTCCCATCAGAGGCACTATAGGTCCATAATGTGTTCAGAACAGCCAGGGATCCTGGACTGAGGAGTTGTCATCCCTGAGAAGTTGTCATCTCTGTCATTTCCACACATGTGGAAAACTAAGGGGGACTGAGAGTTTTCTATGACATACAAACATACTTGAATGAATTATGAATTGCTCTTTCCTCACCCTCTCTAACTTCCTCAAAGGAACATGAAAGACACTTCTGGAAAGAGAAAATATCAAGTAATTTGTCATGCTCTTCAAGTTCTTGAAGGACCTTCTAAAATAGGTCAGGGGGCCCCTGAGTGGCTCACTCGGCTAAATGTCTGACTCCTGGTTTTGGCTCAAGTCATGATCTCAGGGTGGTGGGTTTGAGCCCTGCATCGAACTCCATGTTCAGTGCAGAATCTGCTTGAGAATCTCTGTCTCTGCACCCATCCCCCTCCTCTGCTCACGTTCTCTCTCTCTCTCTCTCTCTCAAATAAATAAAATCTTTAAAAAAAAAAAAAAAGGTCAGGAGAGGCTCTTGTCTTAAAAAACCAAACAACAGAAGTGCCTGGGTGGCTCAGTTGTTAGGCATCTGCCTTTAGCTCAGGTCATGATCGCAGGGTCCTGGGATCAAGCCCCTCATCGGGCTCCCTGCTCAGTGGGGAGTCCTCTTCTCCCTCTCCCGCTCCCCCTGCTGTGTTCCCTCTCTTGCCATCTGTCTCTCTCTGTGTCAAATAAATAAATGAAATTAAAAATAAATAAATAAATAAAAATAAAAAATTTAAATAAAAAATTTAAAAAAACAAACAAACCATACCACCAATAAATAGGACTGGGATTTAAGATAGATAGTAAGGTGAACATCCAGAGAAAGTGGATTGCTGAACAATGGACTAGATACCTGAGCTGGAACTGAAAACCAGGAGACCAGAGTAAGGTTGTGTGACCTTTGGCAAAACGCCTTACTTTGGCTTACAGTTTAGCATTTAGATATAACCTTTTATGATTCTGGCATTCCTCCTTATAGTCAGATGATAGGCTTCACTATTAAGCAAGCAAATTAAAACATTCTACCATAACACTTTCCCTAAGAACTAGTAAATAATAGCTTATCTGGTAAATGTAATTTTGGCCTCTCTACATGTGCTAATGTTATGTATGTATGATGGTCAGAATTGCAAAATCAAGGGCTGGTAACAGCTGAACCAGACTTTAGAGGTCAAGAAGATAATTATCTCTATTATTAAAGAGAAAACAAAAGACCAAGAACAAAACAAGAAAACCCCAAGGCTTAGAGATATCTAACCATCTTACTAATGATGATGCCAAGTTTCTGCACATTATTCGTTATTTCATATGATGAAACAACTTCAGGTGAGCAAAGTATGTATTCATATATAGACTAAAATACGCACACGCACTGGGCCAAAATAATACTGCCAAAGGATTTTGAGATATTAAGATATCTACATAGAAACTATTTGTGTCAAAGTTTTTATAATAGTACTTTGATGAATATTGTTGTCCTTATCTAAAAAGCACAAGGCCCTTCCCAACTTTCACATACAATGTTATTTTCCATGTGATTCTGTGGCCAGCCATAGACTAAGATCAACCCTAGGCATTTAGCATCTGTGTCCAGAAGAGTAGAGCCTAAGCATTCTTGACTCAAATACTTAACTATTTTTCCACCGTTGAGTTCCTATTTATAGTTAATGTCATATGTGGGATAATTAGTCCCAATTCGCTTGTATCTGGAAACAGTAAACTATTTGAGAGATAAGGATTAGCTTGCCTAAAAAAGTAGTTACCAGTCATAACTGATTATTGGTAATTCCTGCAACCTGGAGAGGTAAGAGGATGATCTGGGCTGATGATGGAGTGGGAAATGTTTTGGAAGGAATCAAAGAAACTATTAGAAGGTTGAGAAACCCCAAGAGAGTGTATATCATGTGGTTCAAAAGTTTCCTGAAGCAAATGAGAGAACTGATTAGCGGAAGTATTTTTAATTAGCTGAGCTGAATCCAAAAGAGGGAATACAAGTCCAAGTCAACAGAGGAAGTTTATTGGACTTCCGATTTAAAACAGATGTTTTATCAGGACTCTGAATAATTTCTGAATGTGATAATAACAGGACTGAATACCGAAGCAGTTTATTAAAATGAGAACCTTAAAAGTACACAATACCTAGGCATTCCTACTTCTTTCTAAAGGGTCTAGGACATTTTTGTAGGTGAATAAATCACTCTGTGAACAATATATTAAAGCAGGGGTTAGTAGCTACTGGAGAGGAAAAACAGCACAGCCCTAAGCCTGTTCACTGCCTCTCAGGCAGAGCCCATGGGGAGTAGGGAGCCATGGACCACGGGAAGCAGGTCAGAAGCCAGCCAAACTGATGCAAAATCCAAGAGGAAATGTTTTCTGTAGTAATTTGGTATGCAGTTTCCTGTGGATGAAGCAGCCGTCCTTTGCAGAGGCAAAGTCCTACTATAAATTGAATTTCTACTCTCTTAGTCTCTGGTGTGTGAACTTACAGGCTATCTATTAAAGTGATCTTGTCTCATTTACTAGAATAGATTTTTAAATTCAGAGCTCAAGTGTCCCCTTGCAGAGAGTTTGGCAGAGTATAAACATATGTATTGCCTGGGAGGAAGGCACTGACTTTTCAGAGAGTACATCTTTTCTACTCCACAGCCAAGGAGCCCTCCTGGGAGGAATCAGACTCGCAATTTGTTGCCATGTTGCCACACTCTAGCACTTGAGAGTCTCCCCCAAATTTCTCCCCAAATCCAAGCTTGCATATACAACTTTGGATCTCATGTCACGTCATCTGGCTGGCCAGTAGTTTTGGGTTACCACCCAAGGAGGATGAAAAGTAAGGTCAGAAGTCAAGTATAATTAGGAATTGATAAGATGTTAAATTTCCTTTCTGTAGACCATTATCTAATAGCTGATGTACTAAAAGAATGAATTCATATTATTGTGAAACATCATTTCACAATAATGTCATAATCACAAATAATTAATGTGTTACTCGAAGTTTCTTAAGGAGAAAATATCAAGATAACACTTGAGAGGAACATACAGAGGAAAGTGTAAGTATTTTTGTTAAACTGTTAATGTCAAAAATACATTAAAAAATCCAATGTCCCCATGTGTATATGCTGACTAAGATTTAGAGTTTTTTTCCTTCTCCCAATTAGGAAAAAAGAAATGATGTTCTTAAATGTTTGCACATCAGAGGGCCCTGAACTTAAGTGCTTTGCTATTTTGAATTTGCTGATAGAGGTGGAAATTAACTATGGCCTTTGGTTTCAACCTGCCTGTTATATACGCCACAAATTACTAATGTCAGAAAAATGGTAACTGTAAAAAGAGAAAAGATTTATACAGAATTACACCTGATTTTACTCAGGTTACTTTAGGGGCCCCAGATGACCTAAATTTCGGTCTTACTCTGAGATGAAACGAAGACAGTAAGAAATGGAATAAGATTTGCTCACTGACTTTGTAACTTCAGTAAAATTTATAACATTCTTTTATTGCATTAAACCATTAAAAAAAGCCAGGAAGAGACTTGGAAACTCTGCCCTTTAAAAAAAAAAAAAAAAAATTTAACTAATCTCATAATCCCTGAAGCATTTTATTTTACTTTATTTTTTTGCCTGCAACCAAGGACTCTGTATGCATCAGATAGTTTTGCTGTGTAATGAGTCACCTCAAAATCTAATGGCTTAAAGCAACATTTTTTATCTTTCATAATTTTGTGTATTGGCAGGGTGATTCTTTTCTGAGTCAGTTTACAGATTTGGGGAAAACATAGATAATAAGCAAGCATAGATTTAATAAATATGTTTAATAAGTTTTAATTAAAGTACATCTTTTATCATATAGATCTTTTTTTACTATCTCTGGAAACGAGATGAACTATGTCTCCATGTGTATAAAACAAAATAACTTGAGTTTAATTGTATTCCTTTAAATAAAGTTTATGTATATAAATATGAAATATCTTTTTTTTTTTTTAAAGATATGTTTATTTGAGAGAGAGAGCACACAGAGGGAGAGAGGGAGGGAGAAGCAGACTCTCCACTGAGCAGGGAGCCCGATGAATGCAGGGCTCTATCCCAGGACCCTGGGATCATGACGTGAGCTGAAGGCAGCCGCTTAACCAACTGAGCCACCCAGGTACCCCTAAAATACCCCTTTATTATTAAAGTAGAATAAAATAAACTGTTAGCATTGTCAAGTATTTTTGAGACAATCTTCTTAACAATGCAGTCTGATTAGGGGCACGTGGGTGGCTCAGTGGTTAAGCATCTGACTTCAGCTCAGGTCAGGATCTCAGGATCCTGGAATCCAGCCCTCAGTCAGGCTCTGGGCTCAGCAGGGAGTCTGCTTGTCCCTCTCCCTCTGCCCCACCCCCAGCTTGCACTCTCTCTCTCTCAAATAAATAAATCTTTAAAAATTTTAAGAGATAATGCAATCTGATTAATAGCATTAATATATGTACATATATGTATATATGTATCATGTAGGATTACAAGTTTGCTAATTTAAATATAATAATAATAATAAAATGAATAGTTCAACCAAGATATTGTTTCTTCTATGTATAGACCCATTTACTGAAAATTCTGAATTCTGAAAATTCTAATTCTGAAAAGCTATTATGATTATGAGGATTGCAACATGTTAAGATTAAGGCACTCTAGAATTTAGAGGTTTGCACACTCAAGGTGAGAGTAGTAACACAAAATGTTAGCATTGCAAGGCACTTTAGAGATGATCTGTAATACTCTCATTTTGTGATGAGGAAACAAATGCGTGTTCATTCTGAATTACACCTAGGATAAGAACAATTCTGGATTTCACTCTTTTTTTTTTTTTTTTTTTAAGTAGCCAACACAGGGGTTGAACTCACAACTCTGAAATCAAGAGTCAGACACTTAACAGCCACCCAGGCACCCCAGCAATTCACTCTTTTAAATTTAAGTTCTCTATGCTTTCTTAAGGGAGGAAAACGGGGAAGATACTTTAATTCTATTAGGAAGACTTGAGATCTATGTCTTTTGACTCTTTGAAAACTATTACTGAAATTTTAAAAAAGAAAGTGTTGAGTGGGAAATGGCATTTGAATCTTAGATCCTGATTTTTAACTACATAATATTTTAATTAGTGTTTTTAGTTTTTGCCTGAAGATTTTGATATATTTTTAGGCATTGAAAAAATTTAAGAGCTCTAACAATTTTCCAATGAGAAAAATGAGATGATTTTTAAGGGTTTGTATTATTGTTAAAAATCATATGTATGTCTTAGAAGCATTACAAAACTTCATAGCTAAGTTTTATTAAGTATATAAAACCTTTATGTATTTCATTTTACTTTGCTTTGCTGTTTTATCCCAAATTCAAATCAAAAGGTCGAGAGAAGGCATGGAAATATCGCCACCTAGTGGTCAGTGTGAAATAAAGTAATGTTAATAAACCCAAATTAAGAAAACTTTGACAAAGGATCATCCACTGTACATAATTAGCACAAATCTATAGGTCTGTGACATAATATGCTTTAATTAATGTTTATTTAGATGTTAACTACTTAAGTAAAAATAAAATATAAATATTAATTACTTGAAATTAAAGTGAAAATAATAGGTGGAAATTTCCTCACATTATTGATAAACCCTGACATTAGTTTCTACACTTACAACACTTACAACACTGCCATATATTTTCAGGGAGGTAATACATTTTTCAGGTGAAGAAACCATTTGAAGCTTAGTTATTTCTTTCCTCTGTTCTTTATAATCTCAACAATGGCAGACTCTTTCTCATTTTGTTCACTTATGTAGTTCCATGCCTAGCACAGTGATGGCCATGTAGGAGAGCCTCAATAAGTAGTCCTTGATTGAGAGAATGAAAAAAAGATGATACATTCTCATGAAAGCATAAAGGGTACGGTAAAAGCGAAATCAATCAAATAAACACAAATATCACACACCCATAATAACATGGCTGGTACTATCTCAATCTATTTTCTTTTTTTTTTACTTTCATAAGAATGAATTTAGATTTAAAAGCATATACATAAGGAGCACCTGGGTGGCTCAGTCAGTTAAGCATCTGCCTTGGGCTCAGGTCATGATCCCGGGGTCCTGGGATCCAGCCCCACCTCGGGCTCCCTGCTCAGCATGGAACCTGCATCTCCCTCTCCCTCTGCCCCTCCATCCTGCTTGTGCTCTCTCTCTTGTTCTATCTCAAATAAATAAAATCTTTAAAAAAGGCATATACATAATTTTGCAAAAAGAAGCGGTCCAAGACAAATGTAAATTATCTGTTTAGTGTCTTCTAAAGAATAATGAATATTTCCTTATTAAAACTCAAATCCACACACATAAAAAAAGAAATTAAAAATATGTGAATATTGCTCAGATTAGAAAGAGTATGGTTGGAAGAATAGTTACTTCTAGAAAATAGTCTGGTTTCCCAGTATAGGGCTTATATGTAGTAATTAATGTCTTTGTGTTCAGTTATTTCCTTGGGTAAAATTCACCTAATATTATTAGAATATTAAACATACTGTCTAAAAGACTTTAAGAATTTTGGAGGCAAAGCACATATGCCAATATAAAGTTACCCAAGAATAGTAAAGAACTGCAGGGGAAGCTATTGGGCTCATGTACCTGTTTTTGTTTGTTTTGTTGTTTAACATCTACAGTCTTTTATTGAAATGATGTGGTATTGATCCTCACATAAACTACTGATTTTTCAGTTTAATTGAAAATCCTGTATCTTTCTTTTCTTTATAGAAAGCATCGTCATTCACCAGTTACGTATGAACTCCAGATGAAATGGTAAACCAAGCACATACTGAGTGTGTATACTTCCTCTGAATCCTTGTTGAATAAGTAGTATTTCTACAGCCCTCCATCATCACTAAGGTCCTCCATGCTACTGATCACTACTGGAAATAATTTTCTACTTCCGGTGATTTTTTTTTTAGGATATAATAATGTAAAAGCTGAAAATGGCACTGCTGATAATATGAAAATAGGTAGCAAGAGCAATTCAGCCTTTGTGTCAAAATAAATTTCTCTTCCTTTTGCAAAGCTTTCAGGTCCATGGGCACATGCTATGTAATTTATTTTTATAATACACTTTGTAATGTAATTTTTTTTCCTGAAGTGTTTACTTTTTTGTAGTCTATGGCACATATATCTGTAGAGTACACTGTCAGATCTTCAAAGTGTTGGTACTGGTGCATTCAAAACGGGAACCTATCATGATTTTCCTTCATCACCTTTTTATTTCTGAAGGAAAAGAAAGTACAACGACACTCTACATATTTCCTGGGGTAAATTCAAGAGATAAGACAAAAGCAAGAGATTCTAGAAGAGGTTTCATTATTGCTTGTACAATACTGTGATTCTGATCACGGTTCAACAGTAATAAATAACATTGATTGAAGAGTTTAATTTTAAATATGTAAAATTAGTTTTAAATAAGTGAAGCTTGTCTAGTGTTCTGTGCCCAAACCCCTGGATAAATTGAATTTCATATGGAACAAATTAATGAAAGGAGATATATAAGTTTAACCAGTAAGGGTTATGGGAATAGCTTCGACTGAGAGTTCAATTATATTTTTGTGTGCATTATTTGCTTATATGTATAGGACTTATAATAAGGACTGTGATATCAAGATATTTCTCACAATTTGCCCAAATGAAAGCCCGAAAAATAAAAACTGACCTAGGTAATATCTGCATTTTTCAAAAAAAAAAAAATGGTAAGAGGAATCCCATGATAACATTTTTTTTTTTTTTATAGACAGGATTTGGATAGATTTTCATAATGGCATGTAGGTTACAGAATATATTCTTTAAAGATAAAAGCACAATATGCATTACTCAAATCTCAATGTCAGAGCTGCTGTCGAATTTAGGTTTATATGAAAATGTGCATCTAAAGTCTACTTGAAACTCTAATAATACAGGTTTTTAAGAAGACTTTGCTATTGTGAACATGTTTTCAATAAGGTCTTTAAAAAGATAACTTTAAAGATAAACGAAGAATTGACGTGTCAGTTTCTGAATGCAGAAATCATATGTGATGGAACTTTACCAAGATTAAAGAAAATGCTTCTGAGTGTCACACGGATAACTGAAAACCATGCAAGTAACATTGTTGGCCCATTTCTCCAGTTGACAGCTTGTATCCAGGTTACAAACCCACAGAGGCAAGTCTACACCGAGTCTCTGGAATAGAAAATTAATTGGATTTCCTCCCCTATGTAACTTCGGAAGGTTTTAAGTTATACTTTGTGGAATTAGCAGTCATTTTTGGTAGATATTATAAATTAAATAACTATATTTTACGGAAAATTAGTTTGATTTTTGTAAGTAAAAGAAATGCTATGGTAGGCTTGTCCTAGCTTGAATGATTGTCAATGTATCACATATCCTTCAGGGCTTTTGATTAATGATTAAGAAAACTAGAGTGTGTATGTGTGAAGATTTAAAAAATTGTTGCTGAGTTTTGTTTTCTGAAAATGTTTCCGAACTGTAATGACATTTTCAAGTAGAAAAGGGTTTTTATCTTGTATCGTTATCTTTTTTTGACACACAGTTAAGTTCCCTATTTGCCAACGTTTATACTTCTGATGGCAAAATATTCTCATATATATCACAAATTAGCATTTGAAGCAAATAGCTTTTTCTCAATTTGTGGGAATTTTATTACATGAATAGTGAAAAGGCTAGAGGATAAGACTTTACTTCATGACTTTAAGATATTACAAATGATTTATGTTTATTTGGATCTGAAGTTTTTATTTCTCTTGAATTTATAATGGAATTTCGTATTTGCAATGCAGAGTAAGGATGGTGGTGCAATCTGAGGCACGTAGATGGATGCTGGGCTTTTTTTCTCTTCACGCTGTGATTAAGTCCTCTGTTTAAACCCAAATGGAATCTGAGTGACAGATGAGTAAAATTAATAAAGAATAAAAAATTGTTATGAAAGAATGTTAAAAATTAACAGAAAAGTGAAAACACCAGATAGCTATATCCTTATCTAATGAATAAACAAACAATATCATAAATAGTCCCATCCCAATATCCACACCCAGTTGAAAAAACTGCCTCTTTGTGCAATCCTGGCACCATCCTAGACTCACATAATTTCTTTACCTCTTATTATAAGTAAATCTCCAATCATCAATATGAAAGGGAATCATTTTTGAATGGAATAATTCTGAAATGATTCCAGTTTAAGGTACAACAATTGAACTAATCCATTATTTACCCTTTCTTTTTGATAAGAGAGTATTTTTTGAGGTACCTTCTGCAGAGATGTTTTTTAAGGATTTCATAAAATTTAAAGGTTTGATGAAGATAGTGGATACATTTCCAGATGTTAGATGCCTAGAATGTTCACAAAATGTGAAGAATTAATTGTCTCTAAGAGCAACCACACAAAAAAATTCATGATGTGGAATATCTAGCTTAAGCATTAAAAAAGACACCGGCACTATTAAAATAATTCACAGGTTCTAAAAATCAGTGGCCGAGCAAGAGTAAATGTTGAATCAGACAATGTAATATGTTTATGTCCTTTCTCTTTATGCTGTGGTTGAATTTTCCTGGAAATGGAAGAAAAAACATAGCAAAAGTTGGGCATATTCATGAATTTGATGAGCAACAGTTCGAAAAATAACAAAAATGCAAAATGGAAGTTAAAAAAAAGCCAATAACACAACTGGCGCCTGAGGCATATATCCCCCTTTTGGACTCCAGTGCTATCCCCCTGCTAAAAATACTAATTAGAAGGCAAAGAGGAAAAACAATAAAAGTTACTGTAATAAATTCATAAAAATTGGGAGAGTTTCATGGAACTTTGCTTAGTGAACACTAATATTTTGTCTTAAATTTTCAACATCTTCTCCATAACTACATCATAACAACTGTGTTTGTTACATAGAGAAAATACAAAATGCTGTAGATTAGTAAGTTTGAATAGAAATGTTTATTGGTGCCATTTTATAATACATTTATTTTTTGGTGTTGTTTTTTCATTTATGTTATTTAGGTAATTTTACCTTAACATTCATAGCTTTTGTTATTTTTAACAGGGCAGATTGTATCTATTTAGATTTTTGTGTAAAAAACATCAGATGTCAGCTTCTCCAAAATAAGAGGTGTACTTACAGTGTGATCGAAATATTCTTAAAAGTCTTGCAGTTGAATGGATTTTCAAAAGCAAAAGCGTGCACTGAAAAATTTTGGAATTACATTGTATTTTCACAGCATTCTCAATTTTGTCTCCTTTAAGTTTTATTAAGTACATGAGAAGTTTATTATTTTTCACTACAGCCAAGTGAATTTATGGGTATCTACCTGTCTTTTGTATGAATGTAATATCTTGCTTTCAGTTCTTCACAGGTTATTGAAATTATTTAGCCAATTAAGACATTCTCTTTGTGTTATTTCCAAAGTCAACCATGTTTATCAAAATCTCACTATAGTGAGAAAAATAACAATTGTGATATAAAAACATTGTGCAATATTCTTTTTTGAGTTGGAACATAATATTCATAAAATTAAAATCATTTAAAATGAGTATGCAACCTTCACTTTCTTTTTATTTAAAATCGTTTGTTTTAAAATAGTTCTCATTTCTGCATTTCATATTTTCTTAAAAATACAGTGTTTTTTTTACGCAAATAAGCAGAAACGGTACAGCAGTTCTGCCAAAATGAGGGATACTTTTCCTGAGTTGCAGCATAGTCTGATTCTTTAGTAAGATGAACACTGCTACACAGCAAGAGATGGGACTGGTTATAGGGTTTCCCTCAGCCCTCTATCTTCACCAAATGCACTGTCAGTCAATATTCAGATATTACTTTACTGCTTTCTGCTGTCAATCTAAAGGTAGGTTACTGAGTAGAACAAATGCTCCTAAGGTTTTGCCAGCAGGCCACAGCCCTGCTTCTAGAGAGGCAGTTGGGTAATGCTTTTGGCAAAGTGGGATCGGGGTGACAGTGGGGCTATTCTCTGACCTCTTTTATTTATCAGTTTTGTGCCAGAGTTGGTGGTCTATAGCCAATCCCTAATTATATTTGCCTTATTTGGGACAAAGGAATGGCTTTTTCCTGTTTATTGTTTAAAGATCGATCATAAAAGCAAGCAAGCATGGTGTCTTAACAAAGATGCTTTCTATAGGGAAGTTGCAGATGTTAGGAGTCTGGCCCACAAGGCAGTTCTGAGGCCTCTTTTTGGAGGAGCGGAGCCCCTTGAGTGCACATGCTTTAAGAGCACTGGCCAAAAGTTAGTTTATTTCATGACTTCCTAGGAGAAGGAAGGTCTCAGGCTTTCTATATTTGCTCAAATGCATTCGTTCCCCTTGAGCCCTGGGCTAGAGTCACTTTTAATGAGCACCAGGCTATTTCCGTGTGCAGAGAAACTGCCGCAAGTTCCCTGGGATCCACGCCTTTGCACCACATTAGTGTTGTTTTGTTTTTTTTTTTTTGAATGTCATTAAAATTTACTTTTGAAATTTGTGTTTAATGCTATCCGAAGGAACCTATAAAAGATGCTAAACTTTGAGGCCTTCCTTCAACTGGGGGAACCCTCACTGACTGCATGGTTCCAGGCACAGATAATGGTTGCCCCAGTGCCCTGGAGTTCCAAAATCACATTTTTTTTTTAAACGAACCAGTCCCCCTTTAGTTTCCACTAGCATTATTTGCAGCATTTCTTTCAGAAGTAAGCGTCTCTAAGGAGAAAATATTTTTTTCTTTCTCTTCAGGAGTCCATTTTCCCATTCTGCCTATAATGGTTAGCATTGGCGTACAAAGTTTTCTCTCCAGTTTGACTGTAAGCTTCCTGAAGACAGGACTTGCATATTCCTCAGAGTGAATACAGGATCCTGGATAAATGTTTGCAAAGGGCAATATAATTCTTTCTAGGGAGAGGCCCTTTCCCACTCTTCTAGTTGCTCTTTCTCCTTTCCTCCAATCTTCACAGACTTTTTCCACAACCATAATCACGTTTTTCATTTTTTACTTTTCTGGCTTGGAGGGCACATTTCTTTCTCCTCTTTGACAGCAAGGCATATGTTTAGTCAAAGTGGCAGGGTGTTTTGTGGGCACCCAATTACTGACTCTAACCCCAAAGATTGCTCCGCTATAAGTACCTCAGAGAGGGTATTCTATGCCATTATCTTCCTTACCAAATTGTTCTGGCTGCTGATCCTTCCCTTGTAGAAACCTCTGTGCCCACTGAAGATTTTAGATGCAGAGCATCTGGATTAAACAAGAAGATTCTCTATATATCACTGATCTTAAGGGAAGATAGGCTCTCTGCAAAGACAGAGGTCCCTCATCTTATCAGACCACTAGATGGCCTATGCCATTTTAACAAGAAAAGTGTGTTCAGTCATTTTCAATTCACAAAGAGGCCAAGCACTGGTTTCCACATGGATCATTGTTGCAAGTAGACAAGTGGGACAAATGGACTCTATAAGCTAATTCTCAAGAATGGGGAGTACCAGAGATCTTGGTTTAAAGGGAAACAACCTAACATCTCGAGAAAAGGAACATGATCAGCCAGCGTATGGAGTCTTGCGAATCATCAATAATAAGTGTTGTATATGGTTCGACTTTCTCTATGTTCTTCTTTTTTTTTTTAGATTTTATTTATTTATTTGTCAGAGAGAGAGTACAAGCAGGCAGAGTGGCAGGCAGAGGCAGAGGGAGAAGCAGGCTCCCTGCTGAGCAAGGAGCCCGATGTGGGACTCAATCCCAGGACCTTGGGATCATGACCCGAGCTGAAGGCAGCCGCTTAACCAACTGAGCCACCCAGGCGTCCCTCTATGTTCTTTTGTTTTTGATCCTATTCTTTCCTGCATGGAGAATCATAGTATCACTCAGACCTTAGCACCCATTTCCTCACAGTTTAGTTTTTGACATCATAAAGAAGATGAGGTGTGGCATCTCCTATAACCCCTTGTGCATACATCTTATATGACACTGACCTCATATTTCAATTGTTTGTTGGCAAGTTGTCTCTTCCACTAAAATGTGAGTCGAGAGTAGGTCTGGTTAGTTCAGTAAGCTATGCTGAATGTCTTTAAGACCTTGGCATTTTTCCAGGTGTTGTAAATATAGAGACATATAAAAACAGTCTCTGACCCTGAGAAGCTTTATCTAGTAGAAAAGACAGACATAAGCATATTTCTCAGTATTACGGTAAGTGCAAGGATAGAGGTATGTATAAGTTGCCTTGAACTCAGAGAGAAACTCTTAGCACAGCCTGAGGGACAAAGAAAGGTTCCTCAAATTGGCTACTATCTTGCATCTTGAAGGATGAGTAGGAATTAGCAAGGCAGTTTCAGTAGAAGTGGGGTCTGAAGTAGGATATGAAGTGGGGGAGCAATAGGTTGGACGGGTTAGGAATTGAAGACAGTGAGAGCAGATTAATCTTCTCAGAAGATTTAGTGAAAATAAAAATGTTTGCTGAACCTCTCTACCTTGTCCCTCACCATGTATTGGTCAGAGGGAAGTCTAGGAGGTCATGGTTATTTGTTGTCATAAACATTTAGTTCCACTGACAAAAAAAAAAAGTGTTTCCTTTATCAGGCTCAGTAGAAATTGACTTTCACATTTAAGTTCATTTTGTGAAAGTCATTTTTCAAGGATATGTTAGAGCTATTTTAAAGAAATAATAATTTCATAGGTAATAGTGACCCAAGTGTTTCAAAAAAACAATTATGGAATGCCTGCCACACCTTCCCCCTCCCCTCAGACTTCTCATATTTTAAAACTTGAACAGAAAAATGTATGTCTAAAAATAGTCCAAATGTGATTATAAGTGGTTAAACATGTAAAAAAAATTTTTTTAAGTAGGCTCCATGCCCAGCTTGGAGCCCAATGTGAGGCTTGAATTCATGACCCAGAGATCAAGACCTAGGCTGAGATCAAGAGTCGGATACTTAACTGACTGAGCCACCCATGAACCCCTGGTTAAACATTTTTAAAGATCTACTTTCCTGTGTCTTTCTATTCTCATGGACTAATAAGTCTCTTCCTTCCTCTGCCTGTCCCCTTTAAAAAATAATCTCACTATTTACATATAATAGATGTCAGTTGGCTGTCAACTTAGAGATGGCAACATCATATTTAAAGGAAAGACTTTATCTATAATTGATGGTGCCACGGGCATAATCAACTGAGAGAGTATATACAGTGGGAGTCACAAAGTCTGAAATCTTATTAGAATTATATTTTTTCATTTAAAGAAAGTGTGGAATTATGAGAAAAGAAACCTTAATTTCCTCCCCAAAACGAAGTTCTTAGACTGCCTACCTTTTCCTCTAATGAGACTAAGCATTAAAATATCTTGTTTGACTTGTTATTTCTGACTACTGACTATGATTATTATTCATGAACTTGTAAAACCTTTCATCACAACACCAATGACCTCAGGCTAATCAGACAATCTCTCAATGTGAGAACAAAAGGATTTTTTTTTAAATGCCTAACTGAAAAAGTTTAATAAATACACAACAAAAAAAACAGGAAGAGGTCAACTTTAAAAGCAGTAATTTTTCCAAGTCAGTTGGAACCAATCTCCGATGCAACAAATATAACAAATTAAATTTATTATACAAATTCTCTATCATTCTTTCCCTAAAAATCTTCTCAGATAATTAAACATGAATATGATTTAGTCCCACCAAAGGTCTCTAAAGTAAGCTGCTATGATTAACTGAATAGAAATTTTTTTTTCCTTCAAAAATAAACAAGCAAAAATACTACCCAGTCACTGAAAACAATCAAACCATTTCCAGTCCCTAAGAACTTTCTCTGAAATTCATGCTGGTAAAAACTATGGTACATTTTTTAGGTCTCTTCAGCTTTCCTAAACATTGTTATGCTACAGCTGTGAATGAAATGGCTTGAATATGGCTAGAAACTGGAGAGCTTAAGCAGCACCAAATACTCAAAGGAGTCTAACAAGCAAATCTGCGTGGCACTTTGGCTAAACAGTAAAAAGACCAGTTTCGGTTTCCTCTTCTTAATTAAGTTACTCAATAGTTACGTAATATTTTTTTTTTGTAATATTTTTTCTTTAATGTTTCTAGTTACCTAGTTTGGTGTCTTGAACACACCAATTGAGCTACAAAACAAAAAATTATTAAAAAAACTACCTTGACAAAAGCTATTTATATACATCCTTTCAGATCATGGGGTCTGCATCTGCTTTATCATTTTGGATTTACTTTTATATATGGGTTCATGCATTCATTGCACACTTACTGTGTTGCCTTACTGAGTTGGCATTAATATCATTTAGCCATATAAATTCTTTTACCAGGAATCAGCAAGTGAACAATCATTTGAACAACAGAAATATTATCTATATATATCATCAATACACGCACACACACACACCAGTCATTGCTAGGAACCACAGTGAAAAATGCATATACTGGTAATCCATTGTGAGACCACTCTCTTTTGTTACCCTAGAAATGCTGAATAACATTTTCTTTTAAGAATTTCTACTTCACCAGATTAAATGAAAACAAAAAAACAAAAAACTACCTGGTAAGGACAATCATAAAACAATGTATAAAAAGGAAATCATAAAATTCTGAGTCCCCTGAGTTAATGATATGGATGTGAAAAAAATATTAGCTCAGTAAAGCAGCATATTGTGATGGCACAGTACAGAGAGGAAAAGGAACTATGAAGTTATCAAGAGATTGAAAAAGATCATTTCATCTATTTGTCCCTCCTCTGAAATTTTAAGTTTTAAGGAAGCATCCAAAGAAGGATCTAAGGAAGCTTTCAGTTCTACAACTCCGTGTTTCAGTCAAAATGGAATTTCTAGTAAGAAAAAAAGAGACAAGGAGTTAATCTTTCTTATGAACAAACAAAACTAAAGAAAAAGCAGATAAACATATTGCCATCACTCAGATCACTAGAACAAAAAAAACATGAAGGCAAAATAACTGACCATTTATACAGAATGCTGAGGTGGAATTGCTACTCAGGAATTGCTACTTAAGGAACTATGACATTTAGCAGATGTGATAATATAGGTAGAGATGGGGAGAAAAAAACTTGCCTTATGCTTTCTATTTTTGCATTATGTCCAATATTGTTATATTTTTAGGAACCAACAGAACTTAGCACAAGTATTCCATGCCTTCTCCATTAACTGTGATGGAGGAATGTTTTCCATTTGAGCCCTAGGTTGAAAGTAAACTTGCATAGATCAAAACAAAAAATACATTAACAGTGCTAAGAATTGGATATATAATGGTGTCATTTAAGAGCAAAAGCAAGCAAGCCAGTTCTCTGCCAGATAAATATTTGATTGGCTCACATCCTGAGACCTGTAGTCATTTTGAAAATATATTTAATTTTAAATTTGAAGCCTAAACACTCTTCGTTTTCCTTTCCGTGGTTTACCTTACAAAAGGCATAAATACAAAGTTTGAAAGAAAATGAAGTTTGGGTATGTTTTCAGATGATGTGATTTACTCTCTGGTCTGGATTTCAAAGATGCCAATATAATGTGAAATGTATATAATTTTTTTAAAAAATCTTACAAATATATGCTTATTGCAGAAAATTTGGAAAATACTTAAAAGTGCAAAAAATACATAGTGCAAAAATAGATTGCCACTACTTTTTGTTGGGCTTTACACTCTATACCTATCGTACTTTGGTATCATTTAGCTACTTTTTATATATCAGGAGTATCTCCCTGGATCATTAAAAATACTTAGTAGTTTTAAACTGTCTACATAGCATCTCATTTTATAGTGATGCCATAATTTGTTGAGGTTTTTTGATTATCAGTAGTAAAGACGTACAGCTTATTACAACAGACTTCTTAAATCAATGTGCAAAGAGAAGCGTGGACACAGAAAATAAGGTAAAATGTAACATTAAGTCCATTAGTGGAGGAAAAAAGTGAGAACAAGTGGCAAGATAATGGGGTTAACCAACTGGCATGATTTATTCTTGACTTAGTACAAAAGGGTCACCCACCACGCATCTTACTTAACGTTTACATTTGTGCCTTGAGTAGAGGTTTATTTATTTTAGAGAAAATCGCGGTTTTATAACCCAAGCAAACACTGCCATCCCACCAGGCTCAAGCTCTCTCGGCAGGGTCTTTTAAATGTGCCGATTCCCTTCAGAGGGAGTTTCGAGGTAAGACAAAAACCTGTCTGGCGCCGAAGTCACCAGAAAGACTTCTTTGTCAGCAGCTCCAGGGCTGATGAGGGTGATTCGGGCCGGGAGAGTCGGACCTGCGACCTAGCACCGCCGTCGCCATGATAACCACAGCAGGAAGCAGGTGAGCGAGAACAGAAGCTTCGGAGAGTGAAGCAAAGACACACCTACTGCGTAAGCGTCCAAACCTCCTCGCTCCCGGGGACGCGCAGGCGCAACGTAGCTCCACGCTCTGGGGGTTGAGGCCCTCACTTTGTCGTCACAGGGCAGATGGTCAGGGTGCGTCCGCCTTTTCCCTCCCCCTTCTATCCTCCTCCCTTTTTCCCCTCCCCTTGTCCTCAATCTTCTCCCTCCTTCCTCTCTCCCTCCCTCTGGCGTCCCCAGCCGACTCCCGCTTCCGGTCGGCGGCCGTCTGCGGAAGGGTGTCCCGCCTCTTCCGCCTCTACAGCGGAGGTGGCGGCGGCAGCGGCGCCTGCGCGTCTTCTGTCAGGGTCAGCAGGCGGGTCCCCTGGGTGGTCCACCTGCGCGTCGCGGAGCCGCGCCGTGGGGGTCGATGGCGATGAACTATAACGCGAAGGATGAAGTGGATGGTGGACCCCCGTGTGCTCCCGGGGGCACCGCTAAGAACCGGAGACCGGATAACACGGCCTTCAAACAGCAACGGTTGCCGGCTTGGCAGCCCATCCTTACGGCTGGCACGGTGCTACCTACCTTCTTCATCATCGGCCTCATCTTCATCCCCATTGGCATCGGCATCTTCGTCACCTCCAACAACATCCGCGAGATCGAGGTGAGGGGAGGGAGCGGCGGTGGGAGTTGGCGCTGCCCCGGGACGGGGTCCTCCCCGTCTGCTGCACTCCAGCCTCAGCTCCCTTGAGGTTGACAGGCTGGCTCTGCCTTCCCTGCGTCTTCTTTCTCTTTCTCTGTTTCTTCTTTTTTCTTTCTGTGTGTTTCCGGAATTTTGCAGTTTTTGGCCGAGCTTCCTCTTGCGATTTCCAGGGTTTCAGACGGAATGAATTTTTAATGCAGGGGGTGCGTCAGATCAAGAACGCCCCTTTAATGTGCGGTTCGTGTGGTTCTGTCGGGATTTTTGCCTCTAACAGAGGTTAAAAAACAGTGGGGGGAAAAGGAGTTCTGTCTAGATGTAACTCCGGGATTATGACTTGGTCAGAGTGTCATTACTCGTATGGGGATTACAGAGATTAACGCGTTGGCTGTTGTTAAGGGAAAGGAGCCAGGGTCATAGAGGTGTTGATGATTTTTATGTAAAGAAGTTTCCCAGGTCACATATTAGGACATATAACCAAAGCGCGCACAGTACCTAACATTTTGGGCTAATAAGTGCTTTTAGTTGATACAGGTAAAAGATAATCAGAATCTTCTAGTTTTCGCTTTTATTTTTTTTTAAGATTTTATTCATTCATTTGACAGAGAGAGATCACAAGCAGGCAGAGAGGCAGGCAGAGAGAGGGGGAAGCAGGCTCCCCGCTGAGCGGAGAGCCCGAGGCGGGGCTCGATCCTAGGACCCTGAGATCAAGACCTGAGCCAAAGGCAGAGGCTTCAACCCACTGAGCCACCCAGGCGCCCCTAGTTTTTGCTTTTGGGCTGCATTTAATAATCATGCCCTGCATTCGCCCTAGTTGTTTTTTTTTTTTTTTCCTTCTAGAATTTAAATTTTAAAAAGAGAGTCAAGGACTACACGCAGAATTAGCTGTACACTATCTACTGAACATTTTACTGATATAAGACATGACAAACTTGGAGAAGCATCTTGACTTCAGAGCAGCAATCGTAGTATCTCATCTGTTTGTAGTGGTGAAGGTAGGTTGGTACTAGAATGTAAATACTTCGTAGAGATGTCCAGTATTAAAATCTGTGCATCCCTTTTTTTTGTACACCAGAGGGTAGTTTTATCTGTTTGCAAGGACAGGAATGGGTATCAAGTTCGCTTGATTTTTTTCTGTTCTATCAGGTTATGCATTTTTTTCTAATTTTATTAAATACTTTAAATTGGTGTATGTGATTCAGTGGGACTTTCAGAGTAATTTTATTTCAACTACGGAATAGGCATGAAGATACTTATTTTATGCATAATCTACGATGTTACTTCTAAAAGCAAAATCAATATATCCTTTAATTGTATTATGATCACTTTTAAGTTAATAGTAATAAGAATAGTATCAATAGCATTATTTAAATCTTTTGCTAAGAATTCATTTTTGGTTTAATAATGGAAGAAAGTGTCACAGTATGTTTTCTCAGCGTGTATATTTATTTGTTTTATCATTTTTCTTTCCCTAATAGTCCTGCAAATATGGTACTTGTTCACTCAACCACTCTAGGGTCACACATATCAGGATATGAGCAAAACAGTGTAACGCAAAGACCTATGGGCTCTAGATTGGTGTTAGGCAGAGCTGATGTTAAACTCCAGCTCCGCTACTAACAAGCACAATTTCTTGGGAAACTTTCTCTCTCCAAGCCTAAGTTTCCTCACCTGTAAAATAGGTGAATAATGCCTATCTTATAAAATGTGGGAATTAGAAACAATATAGATAACATTCCTGGCACTAAGTTTTTGCAGTAGTTACTGTCAGTATGATAATCACTGATCAGGAGATGAGAAATGGAGTTAGAGAGGTTGATATTTGTTACTAAGCTAGCAGAGTATTGTAAAATTGAGGCAGAAACCTAGATGTCTTGATTCCCAGCCTTAATCTTTTACACTACACTGGAATCCTAACTGCATTGTGAATAGTTAAGTAGAAGAAAATAATTTAACATTAGAAATTTGGTCATTTTACTTAAACTTAAGATATTAAAATGAAAATAGCAATAATTTGAAATTTTATACTATGGGAATTTAGTAAATTATCAGAACTCAATTTTGTTAATATTTACTATGAAAATAAATTACTTTAAAACTTTTGGGTTCTGAAATAAATAAGGTTCTTCACACTAAGTGGTTGTTGAAATGGAAATTTTTTTGACTAGTTCTCATGTATGTAATTCTGATTTCGAGGTGCCTGAGGAGTCTCCTGCACCTTGGTCTAATGGTTAAAAGGGCACTGAAGAGTCAAGGCAGTGGAGCTGAGGTCTCAGGTCTGTTACTCTAGTTTGTGATTCTTGGTATGTTTTTGAGTCTTAGTTTCTTTTTCTTGAAGAATCAAAAAATTCAGTCTAGATGATCTCTAACATGCTGTTCAGCTCTAAAAATCTATGACTTACAGTTTTAATGGGGTTTTAAAAAATGCTGCATATTCAAATTGGATCACCTTTAGAACCAGAGAAAATTAAAATTAGGAATGATTAGGAATTTTGTACCAACACTGACAATATAGTTGTGTAAACAGAATCGCAATTTTTAAAAATTTGGCTGTTAAATATGTAGAAAATTGGTTCTGGATTAGGTGTGGAATACTAGAAAAACCTGGAGAACTTTCCCAAAACACACATGCTTCTTTTTGCGAGCTCTCCACCCTATGTTAGCCACTAGTTTAGGTTAAAATGTGTTGAGGGTTGGAATGCTCGGGTGGCTCAGTCAGTTAAGAGACTAACTTTGGCTCAGGTCATGATACCAGGGTCCTGGGATTGAGCCCCTTGTTGGGCTCCCTGCTCAGTGGGGAGTCTGATTCTCCCTCTCTCTTTGACCCTGCCCCCTGCTTGAGCTCTCCCCTGGTATGCTCTCTCTCTCAAATGAATAAATAAAAAATCTAAAAAAAAATATGTTGAGGGTTATTAAAAGTAAATGGGTAATGACAAGTTCTTTCCAATATCTACACTATAGGTTGTTCACACTTTAGCTTATTTCCTCAATTTTGAAAATTTTAGAAACTTTCATTGCTGTATTACATCAAATTACTAGGAAAGAGGAGACTTGTCAAATAAGAATGCTTTTGTAATATAGCTTAAAGTGCTAAGATCAGAAATCCAAAATTTTTAGACATAAAAATCAGTGAGTCTTTACCCTTCTCCCAGAAATGTTATATTAAAAATTTATTCTTTAAAGCACATTCGACTCTCTTGAAAAAGTTATTAAAAAAATATTTTTAAATTTTAAATTTTTACATTTTAAATGTTTATTTTGGCAGTATTATCTCCCCAGCCCCATCCTGTTAGGTTTGTATATCTTGTTTAGTTGGTTTTTAGATTTTCCACCATCTAATTCAGTGAAGTTATTAGAAAATGAAAGTTGTTAATTTTATCATTCATAAGAAAATATTTTAAATATTTAATATGTCACTTAACATTAAGGTTTAATATCTTCATTTATTATTAGCAGTAAGGAATTTCCTTTAATTTGGGAGTTGTAGGAGTCAGGCATATCCTTTTATGACAAAAATAATGATTTTCTAGTCTAGGGCCCTTCTTGATGAGACTGAGCTATTACCCTAATACAGCTAACGTGAAAAAGGTAATGAGAGATTCTGAACTTTTGCTAAGGCATTTATCAGTGTGAAGTTATGTAGGTGTAAATGAATGGTTAGAATCAGATGAATACATTTTTCAAAGTGATATCCAGAGTAAATTTAAAAACTAAATATTTACCTCAAATGAATATTGCCAAAAGTGTTCAGGAAACATTTTCATTAAATTTTAATGGAATAGGACTCCCCTTCCCCCTGCAACATGTTTGATAGTGAAATCCCAACTCTCCTTTGCTTTTATCTTACTATGTCATTTACAGCCCTCAGTTATTTAATCCTGGTTATTTTCTGTTTTCCTCATTTCCTAATTATATTCCTATATAACTTGGATTCTTACATAATAAGATTTTTAAGAGGGTTAGATTTCTCTTCTGCATTTAATATTATTTGTTTATACTTAGCCTACAGCTAAGAGTCAAGGAAGAATAAATTGCTGGGTAGAAATGCTGGTTAAAGATAAGGCACTGTATGTTAAGAAATTTAAAATTTTCATATTCAGATGAATTGCAGTGGCTTAGAAGCTGACTCTTGGAAATTAAAAGGTTTGTGGTATGTTTTAATTTGTTTCTCAAGCAACAAGAGCAAGGCATGACAAAGTAAATATGGCTGGCCCAGACCATTTTGTAAAGCTCAGGAACTGAGACTGCTGCAATAGATGAACATGTGCAACTGATCTGATGATAGAGAACACTAAGTTTGGACTCCAGTTATGTGAAATGTTAGCCCTGCAAAATAATTTCATTCTTATTAGTAGACCTGTGTTACCAGAAAATTGTATGCTAGTGTTAATATATTTTGAATTTCATCAATAAAAATTTGTGCAAAGTTGTTTTCTCTTGTTATATAAAGAACCTACATGATAACCTCGACTTTGCTTCTTGGTTTGCAAAGCCTAGGGTGTTTACTTTCTGGCCCTTTCCAGAAAAGAATTTTCTGCCCTTGATTTAGAGTTTTAAAGAAGCATACTGGCAAATTTAGCATTTGTTACAACAATAACAATGTTTAACTTATACTTACTAATTCTCAATAATCTATCAAGGTATATAATGATCTCTGATAATTGCTTGTGTTCAACCTTCTTTGTACACATTTCATAGATAAAGGCCTTAGCTAAACATTGTATTAATCTTGGCTCAGGTGATACCATTCTCATTTCTTTGTACAGTCACATAAAGTTCAAGCAACCTTTGATAAATTGCTTTTGAAATTTTTACTTTGGAGAAAGGATTCCAGATAAATTCTTTAGTGTGAAAGTATTAGTTCAAAGGGGTACTTAAAATGCCATTTTTAGAACTTAATCTGATTAATACTTATAGTGATTTGCCTTATCACTCAGCATTTTGTTGGGTGACCTGTTTAGGTCTTATATTGATTTCCTTTAAGACGGATTTACATTCAAAAATGGAAGTTTTCCAGTCCTTCTTATACAGTGTAAAAACTGCATGTCCTTCAAATTCCTCCTTTCCTAGCGCATTACATTCAATTTGTTTCTGAGGAATAGGATGTATTTTTAGAGTTACTAAGAAGAAATGACAGTTTTATTTAGAGGAACAATTACAGTGGTAGCAAAACAAAGCTGAGAAATATGATAACCTTTAAACTAGTCTCATCATCTACATCTGTTGTTCTGTTTTACCTCTGGTTCTTTGTGTTTTGTATTTAAGCTAATAGGCAGGTGTACAGTTTTTCATTGTATTCTGTATTATGCCTTGTATGCTTTTGACATTTAATAAGCATTAATTTTTAAAAATAAGAGAACTATAGTTCCTCTTCCCCCTGGTAGCCTCTTTCTTTCTAGGATGGACTGTTGTCTTTAGTTTGAACTTTTTTCTCCTGCCTTTATTGAGGTATATAATTGACAAATAAAAATTGTATATTTTAAGGTGTTCAGTGTATGATGGTTTGATAAATGTATGTATACATTGCGAAATGATCATCATAATCAAGCTGATTAACATATCCATCACCTACCACAGTTACCCTTTTTAAAAAAGATTTTTTTGGTGTAAACACTTTAGTGAGAATACTTAAGGTCCACTCTTAAAAAATAAGAGATAACAAGTGCTGGTGAAGATGTAGAGAAAAGGGAACCCCAGTGCAATGTAAATCAGTACAACTGTTATGGAAGAGCATCAGAAAATTTACAAAGGAACTGCCATATGATCCCACAGCCCCACTACTGGGTATATATCCAAAGGAAATGAAGTTAGTATCTGAAAAGGTTATCTGCACTCCCATGTTCACAAATTTTGTGTTTATATCTCGTAGATTTTATTACAATCTGGACATTAGGTCAGGCTACCCTTGAATTTTAGCTGATAAAGGATTTAGTGGGTTTTGGTGGTAAAAACTCGTAGAGTGAGTTAAAATTATCAATAGTTTTAATTGACATTGAGCACATTCTGTGTGCAAAGTGCTGCTCTGGGCATAGTGAACGTTAGAAAAATGTGAACAGAGCCTCTTTAAATTTTTTTTTTTTTTTTTTTTTTTTTGTGCTTAAGCAGAGAGTAGTCCTTCTTAAGGACCCTAGAAATCTTTTGGGGGATATGAGATCATACGTCTAAAAGGAAAACTAAGCCTTGCTAGGTGAGTGTTACAAGCAGAACATGCCTTAATAGTTCAAAGGAAGATAAGATTACATCTGTCTTTAATAACCATGGGAGGCTTTGTGGTGGAAGTGGGCTTTGAACTGGAACTGGAAGGATAAATAACACTTCTAAATGGGAAGTTGGATGCATTCCAAAAAAGGAGATTAATATGAGCAAAGGTGTAGTGACAGAAAATCAAAAGGTGTATAGAGAATATAGGAGTAAGGGCAAATAAGCCAGTTCCAGATTGTGGATAGAACTTCGAGTATTTGATAACGAGTATGTAAACTAGGGAAGTGACGTGATTGATACAGTGTGTATCCGTTAGGATTGGGTTCAACAATGAGGAATTAAGATTTTCCTTCTCGTGTAAAAATCCCTTAGAAACAGTCTCTGGCCAGGGTGGAAGCACTGTTTTATTGGGTCCTCACTCTGTCTAGTTTATTGCTCTGCCATTCTTAGGGATTGGAACTGATGCTAACTAAGTCAAGAATGGAGGATAGAGCTCTGTTGTCACATCCTTTCCCAGGCCACAATGTAAAAGAAGAGATAAAGAACAAAGGGGTAGGCCTCTTAAAGAAGGTTTGAGGAAGCTGCCACATACTACCTCCACTTAGTAACAAGGACACACTAGTTGTAAGGGCAGCGGGAGGCTAGAAATGTGGCCTTTATTTTGATAACAAGATTCTCAGCTGGCAATTGAGGTTTTTTTTTTAATTAAGGTTTTTATTTTCATTTCAGTGTAGTTAACATAGTGTTATATTAGTTTCAGGTGTACAATACAGTGATTCAGCAGTTCTGTACATTACTCAGTGCTCATCATGATAAGTGTACTCTTTAATCCCCATCCCCTATTTCACTCATCCCCATGTGTCCCGCCCTCCCCACCCCCCCTTACTCTCCCTTCTGGTAATCAGTTTGTTCTCTAAATTAGTAATTGAGTTTTAAGCTATGGAAGAAAAGTAGCACAGAAATTGAAGTTGGTGGATGTTAGGAGTCTCTGCAAAATAAAGCTATATATAGAAAGATTTGTCTGGGGGTAATATATTGACTGGATGGGAGCTAAATCATCTAGATATAAGTCTAGGAGTTCAGACATGGGAAAATAGATTGCATTTTTATATTGATTATTCATAGTAAAAAGGCAGTATGTATTTTATATATGAAAAGCAAATCCAGGTTTATTACTTTGCTGATAAGTTTTTTAAAAAATTAAGTTAATTGGAATTTTGAATATTATCACATTCCTCTTATTTTCTTTAGCCTCTCTTTTTTCTTTCTCTGTTCAGCATATAAGTGTGTTCCAGTTTTACCTCTTAAAAAAATGAAAAGTTCTATCTTAATTCTGTTTAGTAATAAAAATATTAATGACTTACCTTTGAGTTTTTACTGTGCTAAGAATTTTACATACATATGTCATTTGATATAATGACACAATGGTAATGTTGTTATTATTCCTTTTTTTTTTTTGGAAGGGGATGTTGAATCTGAGATTAAGTCGTTTCTTAGTCAATAGCTAGAATTCAAATCCTAGCACTCTTTTTTTTTTTTTTTAAAGATTTTATTTATTTATTTGACACACAGAGAGAGATTACAAATAGGCAGAGAGGCAGGCAGAGAGAGGGGGGAAGCAGGCTCCCTGCTGAGCAGAGAGCCCGATGCAGGGCTCGATCCCAGGACCCTGAGATCATGACCTGAGCCGAAGGCAGAGGCTTTAACCCACTGAGCCACCCAGGCGCCCCAAAGGGCGTCTTGCCTCCCCGTAATTGAACCCTCGTCTCCCGTGTGACAGGCGGGGATACTCACCACTATACTAACGAGGACGGCTAAATCCTAGCACTCTTACCTCTTGTTTTGATCTTGTAGGTGCTGGTCTGTATTCTCTTTTTCCACACAGTCTGTGTGAAAAGAAGGGTCCACACTCATTGATAATGTACATTCTCATCTTTCATTAACTCCTTAATTCACTATATCTGAAGTATGTTGGGTAGTGAAAAGTGCCATGAAGAAAAATGAAGGAAAGGGAATATGAATGGTTGACAGTCTTAAATAAAATAGTCAGGAAGGCTTCAGTAAAGTGGTATTTGAATGAAGATCTAAAAGAAGTCAGGGAATTAGCCATATTGGTAACTGAGGGAAGGATGTTCCAGGCAGAAGAAAGAGTAAGAGCAAAAGTCCCAAAGAGTGTGTTTATTAGAATGTTTGAGGAACAGCAGAGAGGCCAGTGTGTCTGGAATAGAGTGAAAAGTGGAGAAGAATAGTAGAAGATGAGGTTAGAGTGGTAAAGTAGTGGGCTGCACAGCACATGGGCCACTATAAGGATTTTGGAAGCCACTGAAAAGGTTCACACAGATAGGTGACATGATTTTACTTACGGTTAAAAGAGCCACTCTGGCCATGATATGGAGAATATTACCTGGGGGATAAAAGTAGAAGCAGGTATGGGGAAGCAAGAATGCCCTGTCTTCTTCAAAGTCCCTCTAGCTGGACTAAGAATCAAATTGACATGAGACAGATTAATAGAAGAAAATCAAATTTAATAGCGTACATATGGGGAATCACACAGACATGGAAATTCCAAAAATAGGCAAA
Source organism: Potos flavus (assembly GCA_028534135.1). Taxonomy (NCBI): domain Eukaryota; kingdom Metazoa; phylum Chordata; class Mammalia; order Carnivora; family Procyonidae; genus Potos; species Potos flavus. The sequence continues at coordinate 73,437,794 of CM052886.1, forward strand.
ATGAGGTATATATGTCATAATGAACTAAAGAAAAGGGTAGGGGGTCTGGTACTTTAAAGGGAAGGAATGTAGTTCACAGGAAGATAAGTAATTGCTTGGTAAACGAATGTTTGCTGGGCCACTCAGAAACAATGGGACATAGAAGACTGATCGAACAGGCCTGGCTAGGTTCTTCCCTGTGGACCCTATCTAGTTCATTGTATAATGTAGTTATCTATGGTGATAGCTCTCTTCCTGGAGCAGGTCCTCTAAATTATTTTTAGGCAGTTGTGGGGGGAGGTAAAACCTTTTTCTGAATCTGCTGGGTTTTGATGGCTTTTTAACTTAAATGATCTTTATACCACAGTGGTCCATCTTGGAGCAGCTTGCCCTCGGTCCCTACACAGGGAAACCAGATAAGGGTCTACTGCAGTAATTCAAGCAGGAGATGATGGTGGCCACAGTAGAATGGTTGCAGTAAAAAGCAGATTTAGAATATATTATAACACGGATATCATGTATAAAATTTATTCATTTGTTTACTTACTGCATATTGAATTGTTAAAGCATAGGCAAATGTTGGATTAATAAATTAAATTTTTTATTAAAAAAGGAATATATTATGAACATAGAGCTAATAGAATTTTCTCAGGTAGTGAACATGTGAGGGGTGAGAGAAATTGTAGAATCAAAAATAACTTTAAGATATTTTGACCTACATTGGAAGGATGGAGTTATAATTTATTCAGTTGGGGAAAGACTGCAGAAGTAGTTTTGGTGTAGTATTAGGGGCCTTTGGGGGGTGAGAAGCTGAAAAAAAGTTCTATTTTTGACTTGTTAGGATGAGATGCCTTTTAGACATTCAAGTTGGAAATAATGAGTAGGCAATTGAATATATGAGTCTAGGGAGAAGGTTGAGACTTGGGTTATAAATTTTGAGGGTTAATCAGCATAGATGATTTATAAAGACATAAAATGGAATGAAGTCAAGAGAGCAGTTACAGGTCAAAGAGAAGTGAGAGCATCTAGACAGCCCAGAGTCACTCCAGTCTTTGTGGAGGTTGGGGAGATGAGGAGGAACAGCAAACGGGATTGGAAAGGAGCAGCCAGTGAGGTCAGAGAAAAACAAAGTAAACATGGTGTCCTGGAAACCAGTTTTAGGGAAAAGCCTGTGAACAATTATGCTCAGTGTTCCTGCTTATAGTTCACATAAAGGGAGAACTGAGAGCTGACCTTGGAATTACATGATGCATTTCATAATAGGAGAAGCAGTGATGAACCTGTCCTACAGCGAGTGCCCTCACCATCTACGTGGTTTTTCACACCAGAAATCCTGGAGGTCAAACTAAACTTGTTTATCATAATCCCATCTCTAGGCACTAAGTTCTATGGTTTTCTTGCTTAAAATTTCTTGCTTAAGATTCTTCTACAGCTGCTAGTATTCAGGCTTATGTTCAAACCCCTTAATGTGGAATGTAGTTTTCTTCAAGATAGACTACTTTTCTGCTTCTTTAGCCTCACCTCCTACCACTCCCTTACTCTTTGCTCTAGCCATAGCAAACTACTATAGTTTCTGGAATGTGGTATGCTGCCAGATCTACCTGAAATGCCCTTCCTTTTCTTATTCTGCCATTTGTTTCAAATTTCATTCCTGTCAACACTATGGAAAATGTTTCCTGATTCCTCCCTTTCCCCACCTGATATAAAGGCTTCTCAGGTTCCCTAAGTACTAGCTTATGGCCTTTCATAACATTATCAAATTATATCCTGTAATTATTAACATGATTTCTATTTCACTAGTCTGTAAATCCTTTTGTAGTATGAACAATGTGTTTTTCAATTACGTATTCCCATCCTGTAGCACAATGTTTGGCATTTAGTAGGGGGTAAGATGTTTTAATGAACAAATTAATTAACTAAATTGAATGAGTATAGTCAGGAAATTTTAAAACAGTTTATTGAGAGTTTATTGATCATCTGAATGGTATTGTATGTCTGAAGGAGTTATTGAAATTAGCCAAGGAAAGTGTTACAGAGTACAAGATGAAACTTGTATTAATATGATATCTGCCCATGTCTATAGGTAAAACAAATCTGCCTGTTGAACAGTCATCTAGAGAGTGCTGAAAATTTAGCAAACAGGTTGATTGGCAAATGTTGCAGCAAAGGAGGGAGGGAGTGCATGATTTTAAAAATGGCATAAAATACAGCCACTGCTCCTATACACAGACAAAGGCTTTTTTTGAGGTTTATTTTAAAAGGAAGTGCTGCTGTATACATATTAGTTCTGCAAAATTGGAAACCATAGACCAGCCAACCAACAGTTACATGGATTTTTAGTTTAATTTCTAAAATGAATTGAAATTTATTTATTTTTTTTGAATTGAAATTTATTTAAGAATGATTATAAGATTATAGCATTTAATAGCATTGTTCATCAATACACTAAGTTGGCTGTTCTAAGTTCTCAGGTGTCAGATTATATACGATTATGTTTAGTTTTGAAAAAAAAATTTTTAACTTAATTTTTTAAAAGATATAATGTACTTTCCCCTCTCCTTTTAAAAATATTAGAGTGAGGTCTCAAAGTTTGATTTGTAGTGAAAGCAAGGAGAGTCAAATTCAGGGATACTAAGTATATTGCTAAGAAAGAATTAGCTGAACTTGGAGGTTAATGCTAAAGTTGATGTTGAAATTTTGAACTCGGGTGCTTGGGACAGTGGCGATACTGTAGTCAGGCACAGGGGTGCAAGAGCACCTGGCTCTGGGGATCCCAAATAGATCGGGTCCGGCCAGTTGCCGCTGACAAAATTTCAAAGACAGAAAGAGTAGTGGTGAAACAAGAAGAGAGTCTATTTCAATGTGGCCAACATGGGAAGTTAGTGGACTAGTTTCCCAAAGGCTATCTAGAAAGTGTTGAAAATACTTCTAGGTTTATGTAAGGAAAATATGAGACAAAGGTCAGTGGGTACATGCAAGTGGGCAGTAAAGGTCAGGTGAGTCATTGTCTTGGGAGTTAGTCATGCTGGTCTTGCTGGCTCAGGGCAGTCCTTATTGCTGAGGGGGTAATTTTGGTTCCCAGTAATGGGGATGCTTTGCCTATAGGGTCTTTTTCTTGAGTTAATCGATAAGCTGGAAAGAACTTAATCAATTAGAAAGTACAGACTGAAGTCAAAATGGAGATTGAAATAAGTCCTCTTTCAGTACCATTTGTAGGTATCAAAAGACAACCATCTCATCCTCACCAACCTCTGTCATTTCCTGACTTGTTAATTTTAGCCATTCTGACTGTTGCGAGGTAGTATCTCACTGTGGGTTTGATTTGTATTTCCCTGATGCCAAGTGAATGCAAGCTGGTACAGCCACTCTGGAAGACAGTATGGAGGTTCCTCAAAAAGTTGAAAATAGAGCTACCCTACGACCCAGCAATTGCACTATTGGGTATTTACCCTAAAGATATAAATGTAGTGATCCGAAGGGGCATGTGCACCCGAATGTTTATAGCAGCAATGTCCACAATAGCCAAACTATGGAAAGAACCTAGATGTCCATCAACAGATGAATGGATAAAGACGATGTGAGATATATATATATATATATATATATATATATGTATGTATGTATGTATGTATATACACACACACACACATATACACACAATGGAATACTATGCAGCCATCAAAAAACCCCGAAATCTTGCCATTTGCAACGATGTGGATGGAAGTAGAGGGTATTATGCTAAGCAAAATAAGTCAATCAGAGAAAGACAATTATCATATGATCTCACTGATATGAGGAATTTGAGAGGCAGGGCAGGGGGTCATGGGGGGTAGGGAGGGAAAAAGTGAAACAAGATGGGATCAGGAGGTAGACAAACCGTAAGAGACTCTTAATCTCAAGAAACAAACAGGGTTGCTGAGGGGTGGGAGGGAGGGATAGGGTAGCTGGGTTATGGACATTGGGGAGGGTATGTGCTATGGTGAGTGCTGTGAATTGTATAAGACTGATGATTCACAGACCTGTACCCCTGAAGCAAATAATACATTATATGTTAATTAAAAAAAAAAAAAAAGACAACCATTGGGGTGAGATTAAGGGATTCAATGAACTACCATTACTGATTTTTTTAAAGTCAAATTTTTAGGAAAGCACAACCAAAAAAGATTTAAAAACCATATACATATAGCTTAATTTAGAAAAGATCACCATAGATTTGAAATAGAGATGATAAGAGTTCAAGTAGGAAGGAAGAAACTCAACCAAGTGAATACATCTAGGAATACAAAAATGGGACAAAGGGGTGGAGATAAGACCAGTGACAATTTAGAGATGGCAGTATAATGGATGCCATGTGATAGGAGGCAGCATGAAGTTATTGTCAGGAAGGAGCACTGGAGACAAAGGTAAAAGCCACTAATATTTGAACATCAGTTGGACTATACAAAAACAATATTTTATATAGAAATGACCGTGTATTTCCTCAAAATAGAAAGCTCTGCTTTACTCATTAATTTATCTGTTCCTTTGCTCTACCCTATTATATAGGTTGGATCATAATTAGCAAAGCCCTTTTCATCAGTTCTATCCAGGGCAGTTTTTTAACTTGATAACCTTAGTAAGACTTTTAAGGGATAAACTAAAACTTTATGTTGGAATTTATTTTTTTGTTTGTAGAAGTGGGTTAAATGCCATATATAAAACTTTGTATGAATATTTATATTATACAATTATATTTCAAACACTAAAAATTAAGATAGTCCTGGGATGATATTGTCAGGGAGGAAGAATATCTGCTGCCCTTCAAGATCCTTGTAGGTGTACTAAGAATCAAATTGACATGAGACAGATTAACAGGAGAAAATCAAATTTGATAATATATGTACAGAAAACCCTCGCAGACCTGGAAATCCCCATCAGGCAACGTTATGCTTATATATGAGCTAAGGAGAGGAGTAGGGGTCTGAGGATACTTAGGAGAACAAAAGAGAAAAACACCATTAGCAGGAAGGTAAAAAGAGGTATTTAGAAAATAAAGGTTGCCCTGTTATGTAGATAAGTTTCTTAGGTAAAGAGGAATGTCTATTAATAGCTTTCTTCCTGATATAAGCAGACAATTGAGAGGGAAGCGAAGAGCATTTCCTCAATCTGCTGGGTTTTGATTACTTTTAACTCAAAACAGTGTTCATGGCTAAGTGGCCCATCTTGGGGCTGCCTGCCTTTGACCCCAGCAATACCTACTTATCACGACAAAATCTTTTAAAAGATTTTATTTATTTGACACGGAGAGGAGAAAGCACAAGTAGGCCTGAGCGGCAGGCTGAGAGGAGAAGGGGAAGCAGGCTCCCAGCTGAGCAGGGAAAAAATCCAACGACGCGGGGGCTGGATCCCAGGACGTTGGGTTCATGACCTGAGCTGAAGGCAGACACTTAACTGACTGAGCCACCCAGGCACCCCAACAAACTTGTTTTTAATCTGTCTTTAAGTTGAAAAATATGAAGATTTGGTACCGTCTAAAACATCAGAATATTCACAATTGATGCCAATTTTATTCTTTATTTAAAAGATTTTATTAATATATTTGAGAGAGAACAAGCAAGGGAGGAGCAGAGAGAAAGGGTGGGCTCTTATCCAATTTGACTGGTGTCCTTAGAAGAGATAGACAGGCACAGAAGGAAGGTGATGTGAAGACAGAGACAGGGAGAAGCATGCAGCAATAGAGGCAGAGGTGGAGTGATGCAGCTGCAAGCCAAAGAACACCAAGAATTGACGGCCACTACCAGAAGGTACAAGAAGGCAAGGAAGGAGTGTACCCAGAGTCCCAGAGGGAGGATAGCCCTGCTGACACCTTGAATTCAGACTTCTAGCCTCCGGGATTGTGAGAGAATAAATGTCACTTTGTTGTATGATACCCAGTTTGTGGCAATTTATTACAGCAGCCCCGGGAAACTCATATAGTCATATACCAGCCTTTTGGTTTGGGGCAGTTATTTAACCTCTGAATTTCAATTTCCTCTCTGTAAAAGGTTAAGAGCAGTTCTGGCGTGGAGAAGACATTTGGGAAATAATAGCTAGTTTTGCTATTGCTGTCCTTTCTTTAAAGATAATTTACATTATTACCTAATTCATTAATTTATCATTTCCAAGTATGAGATTGAAACTGAATTAGAAGTAAAATCCTTGGGGTGCGATGGCTCAGTTGGTTGAGCCGCTGACTTTGGCTCAAGTTGTGATCTGAGGGTCCTGGGATGAGCCCTGCATAGTTTCTAGTTCCTGCTCAGTGGGGAGTCCACTTGTTCCTCTCCCTCTGCCCCTACCCCTATTTGTGCTTTCTCTATCAAATAAATAAAAAAAAAACCCTTTTTTTTAAAGTAAAATCCTTGTTTATTGTTTCCACTCAGATTCTCTTAATTTATAGAAACGTATAACAGATTTCATATGACCCATAGAATTTGATTTGGATATAACAGGTTACATTTGTTCTGTAGCTATAAGTTTAGAATTAAGCTTTTGATTTTTTAAAAAAGTAATCTTCAAAAAAGATTAAAATAGTGACTGAATCTAAAAAAAATTCAACTGCTTTTAAGAGGCTGTGAATAATTTAAATATGGCTGTTTATTTCTTCCCTTCACTCTGTTTATCTGATGAGCATTTTCGAGAGGAATTTTTCTACAGCGATATATTGCCTGTTCATAAAAAAAATTGATTTTTTTTTTTAAGATTTTTATTTATTTATTTGACAGAGAGAGATCGCGAGTAGGCAGAGAGGCAGGCAGAGAGAGAGGGGGAAGCAGGCTCCCTTCTGAGCAGAGAGCCCGATGCGGGGCTTGATCCCAGGACCCTGAGATCATGACCTGAGCCGAAGGCAGAGGCTTTAACCCACTGAGCCACCCAGGCGCCCCCCAAAAATTAATATTTTAAATACTTTAAATTATCAGTCCTCTAGGATACCCTGCTGCCTTATTTGTTGTACCTCTGTTACTTCTCTCACTCACACAGTCTGTACCTACCTTCTTTCCTACTAGTGTGAAAAGAACATAGATTTTGGGGCAAAGCAGAGCTGTGTTCAAATTCTTGCTCATAATTACTAACAGGGTAATTTTGAGAAAATTACTAAACTTTCCTAAATAGCAGTCTTCTAGCTTAAAATAAGGAAAACAAAAACAAACTTTGCAGGACTATTGTACTTTTTAATGAGACAATGTGTATTAAGTGCTTATTATGTCTGGCACTTAGTGTATTTCAGTAAACGGTAGCCAGTAAAACACAGAGTATCTTTATGGCTCCAGTTTACCTTCCTTAGCCTTATTTCCTAACAACATGAAAACTGTCCATAAATCCAAAGTGTTTATATTCATTGTTCTGAAATATACCTGTGCCCTCTACCTTCTTGCTTCTCTAATGCCCTCCTCTTTCACTTGTACAACACATCTTTCTTCTTTTTTCTTTCTTTCTTTTTTTAATGGCTCGGTTCAGATCTTCTCAGAAAGAAATTATTGGTTCACCTTGTACTTATGATTGGTCCTCTTTACCATTCAGTTTGGCACTTAGCATTTGTAGTCCTTTTCTTTGTATTCATGTGATACCTTTGATAAAGTAGTCTTCTACAGGGCAAAGGGGACTGATAATTCCTCAGAAAAAGCAGTTCAGTAGAAGAAACTTGGGCTTGGGGTTAGAAACCCTTGGTTTTGGCCTAGTGCAAGCTAATGCTATTTATGTGATCTTGGGCAGGTTTCTGAATGTGTTCTTTTTGTGTACAGTGGAAATAAAAATACAGGATTTTGGTGAGAAGCAGTTGAAATACATACAGTATGTGTGTAATAGAAAGGAATGTGTAAACAACATTGAAGTTTAGGTATGATTGCTTTTGTATCTATTTTGTACCATATGTTATGCCTTTCATGTAGTAAGGCTTAATATGTTAATGATAATGATTTTTTAAAAATTCCTTTCAGATTTTCCTGAAATCAAAAGACATACCAATTTTTTGTATATTTTGAAAATTATATCAAAAGATTGTAATGAAATGTTATAACTATCCCCTGTTATTCTTGGTTCCAATAAAATGTTCAGTTTTAATATACTGTAGTATAATTTTAGATTTCATATTCCATCATATTAATTAATTATTTTTGTTCAAATAAATAATCTATATCCTTGCTTAATCACAATTAATGATATTTCTTTCTTACTTTGCCCTAGAAACTAATTTGAAAGAGAGTGATTTGAGAGGTTTTTGTTCAAAGGCATACAATATGGTAATAGGCACAGCTGGCCACTTTTTTTTTTTTAATCCTTAAATTAAATTAGTCTTAAGAAAGACTAGAAAGAGAGAAATGTGCAGAAATTTTTTTAAAATAAAAATTGAAAAAATCAATATAGTTTAATATAGATTTTAATTATAGTTCTGCCTTCTAAATGGTCTCATCTTTCATCTTTTCAAAATCATAAAACTTCAGTTTTAAGTGGGATATTATGTATGAATAGGCCCTGAGTGGAAAGTTGTGGCCCAGCGGGTGTAGTATAAATTACATATGCTTCGCCTCTCTTCATTTAGGAGACCTGTGTTTTTAGCTTGTTTTAGTTATGTGCCTAACTTCTCAATATTTGGGGTGAATAAAAATTTTCTCTAAACAAAGTTTTACTAGTAAACAAGTAAGCTTTGATGGAGAACATTTCAATATTGGAATTTGACAAAACCAGGATTTATTAAACAGTTTTGTAGTTTTTGAGAAGCAGTCAGATGCTGGGGCGCATGGGTGGCTCAGTGAGTTAAGCGTCTGACTCTTGAATTTGGCTCAGGTCATGATTTCAGGGTCCTGTGATGAGCCCTGTGTCCAGCCCCCACTCAGTGGGGCCTCTGCTTGTCTCCCTCTCTCTCTGCCCCTCCCCCCACTTGTACATGATCGCACTCTCTTTCTCTCTGAACTAAATAAATCTTTAAAAACAATCAGATGTTGCAGTTAGTTGCTGACTCTATTTCCTATATACTGATTTTAACCTTTTTTTAATACAAGGAAAAACTGAACATATATAAAGTTTAAATGTTCAGTTTTAGAAATAAAGATTAAATGGCTAATTTTTGTACTTTATTACGGTAAATAAAAGGCTGTTTATCATAAAATTCTTATTTATCAAAAGAGTGAGAGCACAAGCCACTGAGTAGGAAAAAACATTTTTTTAAAGGCCTATTATCCGAGGATAAAGGACTACTAAAGGACTATTATCCAAAATATGCGAGGAACTCTTAATACTCAGCAATAAGAAAATGAAAAACCCAATTAAAAATTGGGCAAAAGACCTGATTCTCACCCAAGAAGAATACAATATCTTAGTTTGGGCTCTTAGAACAAAGACCATAGACTAGGTGGCTTATAAACAACAGATAGTCATTTCTCACAGTCTTTGAAGCAGAGAAGTCCAAGGTCAGGTGCTGGTAGATTGATTTCCTGGTGAGAACCTTCGTCCTAGCTTGCAGGAGGTCTCCTTCTTGCTATATCCTTACCATGGGAGAAAGAGCTGTGGTCACTCTTCCTCTTTTTATTAAGGACACCAGTCCTGTCATAGGGGCCCCACCGTTACGACTCCACCTAAAACTAATTACCTCTCAAAGACCCACCTCCAAATGCTATCATATTGGTGGTTAGGGCTGCAACATATAAATTTTGGGACACATTCACTCCATACATTCCACCTTCTGCTCCTCAAATTCATGTCCTTCTTGCATGCAAAGTATACTTTGATTTCATCCCAGTAGTCCCCCAAAGTCTCAACTCAATCTAGCATCAACTCAAAAGTCTCATCTAAATATCAGTTAAATCAGATATGGGTGGCACTTGAGGTATGCTCGTCCTGAGACAAAATGTCTTTCCAACTGTGAACCTATTTAACCAGATAAGTTATGTGCTTCTAAAATACAGTGGAGGAATTGACAGTGCGTAGACATTCCCATTTGAAAGGGGAGAAAATTAGAGAATAAAAGGGGGGTGACAGGTTCTAAGCAAGTCTTCAAAATCTAGTGGGGTAAATACTTTTAGAACTTAAGGCTCAAGTGTAATCCTTTTTGGTTTGATGCTCTTCTACCTTCAGGACCCACTAGGCCAGACAGTCTTGCCCCAAGGCTCTTTCTTGGCTGCCACCATTACCCTTAATGTCTCTATTTTTAGTATCCATCTCCAGTCTCTTCCAGCCTCTACCCCTTACACAATTCCAAAGCCACTTCTGTCTTTGTCGGTATTTGTTACAGCAACACCCCACTTTTTAGTACTAAACTCTGTTCTATCTTGGGCTGCTACAAAACAAAACCAAACCCCAAACCCAAAACAGAACAGAAAACACAGACCGGGTGACTTAAATAACAGACATTTATTTCTCATGGTTTTAGAGTCTGGGTAGTCTAAGATCAAGGTGCTGGTAGATTCAGTTCCTGGTGAGGACCCTCTTCCTCACTTGCTGATGCTGCCTTCTCACTTTGTTCTCAAGGGACAGGGAGAGAGAAAGAGAGCTCTGGTCTCTGCTCTTAAGGACACTAATCCCATTATGGGGGCTCTACCTTCATGACCTCATCTGTACCTAATTACCTTCCAATGGCCCGCCTCCAGATACAATCATCACATTGAAAATTAGTGCTCCAGGGACGCCTGGGTGGCTCAGTTGGTTAAGTGGGTGCCTTCGGCTCAGGTCATGATCCCAGGGTCCTGGGATCAAGTCCCATATCGGGCTCCTTGCTCGGCAGGGAGCCTGCTTCTCCCTCTGCCTCTGCCTGCCTCTCTGCCTACTTGTGATCTCTCTCTCACTCTCTCTGACAAATAAATAAATAAAATCTTTAAAAAAACAAAAAAAGAAAATTAGTGCTCCAACACTGATTTTGGGAGGATACATTTGGTCCCTAATATATAGATGGCAAGTAGTGTATGAAAGATGCTTAACATAGATCATTAGAGAATTGTAAATTAAAACAAGATACCACTGTACAACTATTAGGATGGTAAGAATCCAAAAATCTGACAGCAGCAGATGCTGGTGAGGATGTTGAGCAACAGGAACTCATTCACAGCTGGTGGGAATGCAAAACAGTACAGATAGTTTGGCAGCCTCTTAGAAAACTAAACATGTTCTTACCATACAATCCAGCATTCCTACTCCTTGTAATTTACTCAAATGGTTGAAAACTTAGGTTCACACAAAACCTGCACAAGGATGTTTATAGTAGTTTTACTCATAATTGCCCAAAGTTGGAAGCAACCAAGATGTCCTTTAGTAGATGTATGGATAAATCTGTGTTGCATCCAGAAAATGGAATAATGTTCAGTGCCAAAAAGAAATGTGCTATCATGCCATGAAAAGACATGGAGTAACCTTAAATGCATATTATTAAGTTAAAAAGACCAATCCGAAAAGGCTACGATCTGTGTGATTCCAACTATACAACATTTTGGAAAAGGGAAAACTGTGGAGACAGTAAAAAGATCAGTGGTTGCCCGTGGTTAGGGGAGGGAGGGATGAATAGGTAGAGTACGAAGGATTTTTAAGACCATAAAATAATTGATACAATAATGGTATCTATTTTAAAAAATTCTTATAATGGAAAAAAGGCTTATATTAGCCATTAGGCCAGGTCTTCTGATACCAGCTGGTGTACTGCAGTTCAATTCTGACACTAACCACCCTAAAATAGCATCAGAGTCCACAGCTGTAAGAGCATGGTTCCCAATGAGATTGCCACCACTTTAGACACCAGCTGCAAATTGGGTCCCCAGGCTACCCACATTTCTGGTCAAGTAGCTACAAATCCAGGGGCTTCCTAAGTCCCCCACCCCCACCCCCCCTGCCATACATACACAAGACTGTACTTCAGATGCCAGTTGCAAGTTTAGACGTCTCCAGACCATCTGTACTTCTGACCAATTGGCTATAAATCTGGGTTCTTGTGATCCTTCTCAGTTTCAATAATTTGCTAGAATGACTTAACTCAGGGAAGTGCTATACTTAGGATTACAATTTTATTGTAAAGAACATAAATTAGGACTAGCTAAATGAAGACAACACGTAAGTTGAGGTCTGGTAGGGACCTGAATATAGAATCTTATGCCCTCTCCCTGTAGAATCAGGGCACATCACTCTTCTGGTACATCAATGGGTTAACCACCCAGGAAGCAGCCCTGTGCTTCTGTTTCCAGAGGTTGTTTGTTTTGTTTTTTTTTTTTTTTTGACATTTCATGACACAGGCATGATTGATTAAACATTGGCCCATATAATTGGACTAAATTTCCAGCCTTTCCCCTCTCCCCAGAGGTTGGGCTGGGCCAAAGTCCCTAATCATATATAGTCTTTCTGGTGACTAGCCCCCATCCTGGGCAGTCTCTAGCAGAAACGCTAGTGTGTGAATCAAGGGGCTTATCAAAAACAAATACACTCCTGTCGTTGGAGAAATTCCAAGGGTTTTAGAAGCTCCCTGCCAGGAAACCAGGACAAAGAAAAGACAAATTCCTTATTTTACAACACCAGGTTTTTAAGAAAATGGTAGCTCTTGAGATACCTACTAGTTTTGTTTTGTTTTGTTTTAATTTGAAAATATACCATGGAAAGCTGAGGTGACTGAAAAGTATTAAAGATTGGAAGATTTAAGATCAATAACTGATTTACTGATTTCTGTATCAGCTTGGTATTTTTTTAAAATTTATTTTTATTTATTCATTTATTTTTTAAAGATGTTATTTATTTAGTTGACAGAGAGAACACAAGCAGGGGGAACAGCAGGCAGAGGGAGAGGGAGAAGCAGTTTCTTTGCGAGCAGAGAGCCCAGTGCAGAGCTCGATCTGAGGACCCCGGGATCATGAGTTGAGCCAAAGGCAGCTGCCCAACTGACTTGAGCCACCCAGGCACCCCTCAACATGGTATTTTAATTATTTAGGCTTTATATAGCTGTTTAAATCTTTATACATCATGCAGTTAGAATTTTTTATCTGATTTTTTGCATTAATATATTTCTCCTGGTAAAAATGAGAGAGGAATTTACTTGGAAAGATGAGCTTGTAGAATAACATAGGACCCTTTTCAGTTTTTATTACCCTAGGCTGTCAAAATAGATTACCTTAAAAACTTTTTTTTCTGGGATATACATTGCTTCATTGGGTTCCTTTTTTTCTTCTAACAGCAAGTTATTTCACAGTGTATCCACTTTCTCCAAGGAAGTGCTTACTTTGTGCTTCTCTTACAGATTGATTATACCGGAACAGACCCTTCTAGTCCCTGCAATAAATGTTTGTCTCCGAATGCGACACCTTGTTATTGTACCATTAACTTCACACTGGAACAGTCATTTGAGGTCTGTATTCCCAATGTCTTAGAAGAGCCCTCCTTTTAAAAATATTGATGTTTTATTAAAATTTTTTACTAATTTCATTTTTGTAGCGAGGTCCGTATCCTTTTGAGGAAGATTGTTTTTTTCAACTATTGCATTATGCTCTCTAGTAATTAAATACATGTATTTATTTAAATAGTTTAGTACTTTATAAACTAAATTTAAAACATTTTATCTTTTCACTGGAAAATTTTATTGTACAAATCAATGTATCATTTATATCAAATAATTTTGCCTACTTTTAATACTAAAGTAAGTTTACTTTGGAAATTTACTAATTCATTATTTAATTGTCTTATTTTTCTATTAGATATGAATTACCATAAATGCAAACACATAGTAGCACCTTATTGAGCTTTTATGTCTTGATAGCAGTTAGAACACTACTCTGTGTGTGTGTGGGGGGGTATAGTTGTGTATCTTTTGCATTCACACCTGTTACTGGAAATTGAGCAGATGCTAAAAGACATAAAGATTAGAATAGGCATGACAAAACCAGTTTGTGCTTTCATTTATCTAAAAATTGAGCTTAAAAAATTGTTTTATTCTTCAGGAAGCAAAATTATTTTAATACTTGTCAACTTTTTAGATTTTTCTACACTTAAAATTTTCTTAAAAGGCCAGTTTGACTTTTGTAGTCCCCAGGAGGTGGTTGCCATCTAGTGGTTGTAGATGTTCGTGCACTGAAATAAAGGGCAATTACACTATCTTTAAAAACATGCAAATAAATTTGGGAGAAGACAGGAATTTATTTTACTTTGTTTCAGCAGAAATAACATAAATTTTAAAATATAAAAATTCATATTTTTTTCACTGTGATGAAGAAAACTGTAAAAATGGATGCATTAAGTTCTGCTTTTGTCTGAACAGGCCGAATTGAGATACAACAGACTTGTAATGATTAGAAAGCTTCCGTTGTTTCCTTCCCCATCCAAAAACACCTATTTTAGAACTTTTTCCGAAAAGCCCATTCTTTTGTGGGGCCCTGTTTTCCTTCACAAGACCAAACTTTGCATTGGACTAACAGCCTTTTCAGTTATTTTATCTCAGTATTCACTGAAAGGATTTCTTTTTCAGTTTATAAGTTGAATTTACTGTATTGCTTCTTAATTGAGATGATCTTTTTTTAAGCATATTCTTTGTTTCTGTGATATTTTTGATAACCAAAAATAGTTTTTACGTAAATGTTTTCTTTATATGGAATGGGAAAGTTTGTATAATTTGACATTTGAAAATCAAATTTTAAATAAGTAATTGTGTATGTGAAAATAGCAAATCAAATAAAGCCTACTTAAAATGTTATTTTTTTAATTATTAGTTATTTTTAAAAAGATTTTTATTTATTTATTTGACAGAGAGAGAACACAAGCAGGGGGAGCAGCAAGCAGAGAGAGAGAGGGAGAAGCAGGCTTCTGAGCTAAAGGCAGGCACTTAACAACTGAGCCACCCAGGAGCCCCTATTGAGTTATTTTTCATTATAGACTATAGAGGTAGCAACCAGAAAAGAGAAAATAGCTTAATGTGTTTGCTACCTCTTAAAACCTTAAGTCATCCAAGATGGTTTTGCAGTGCCTTCTGAATAATTATAGTATATGTAGGTCACCCTTCTTTCCCAAGTTATTCCAAATTGGCTCCTCCAACTATTTTAAAGTATTTTTCTTGATTGTTATATATTGACTCATTTAATTTAGATACTTTACTAATTATTAATTTATTACTAATATTAAATAGTATCTTGTTAAGAAATTTATTATGTCTCAGTTCAAGTTCAGAATTAACTTGGGCAATAAATGAAAGTTTGACCATTATCCCTTTGAAAAGTTGACTCAGTGGAGACCAATCTGAATTGGAGAAAATTTGAAGTTGACAGTAGAATAGCTTGATGATTCACAGACATGTACCCTGGGGCAAATAATACATTATATGTTAATAAAAAAAAACTTAAAAAAAAAAAAAGAAAGCAGAATAGGCTAATAGACACCATTGAGGGCTTCTTTTCATGCAAATAGTACTTCTTTGACGTCTTTAAGGATATTTCAAAGTTTATTCTTGAATTTTTTAACATACCTTCTTTAACCTTATTTACAATTTGTAGTGTTTTAGGTTGTTAAGTATTGGTAGGATTCACTCTAGTACTTGTTTTAAGTTATCACAAATTCTAAACTAGTAAAGTCCAAATGACTAGCTTTTATATATGCATGAAACAAGTTTATACACAACAGTTTCATATGAAAATTGTTTCCCTTCTCTTTCTCTAGGGCAATGTGTTTATGTATTATGGACTGTCTAATTTCTATCAAAACCATCGTCGTTATGTGAAATCTCGAGATGATAGTCAACTAAATGGAGATTCTAGTGCTTTACTTGTAAGTAAAATGATGGGAATATGAAAATGTAGATATAAATAAGAATATGTGGTAATAGCTTAGTTAGAAATGTTAAATTTAATAATGTTAGGATGAATTAAAGTGTTACTTGTTATTTGTAGTTTTAGTGAGGGTTTTTACTTTTTTATTTTATTACTATTTTTTGAAGACTTTATTTATTTGACAGAGCGAGAGCACAAGCAGAGGGAGAGTGAGAAGCAGGCTCCCTTTTTTTTTTCTTCAAGATTTTATTTATTTATTTGAGAGAGAGAGAGAGCTCAGGAGATTCAGCAAGAGAGCACGAGCAGGAGGAGCTGCAGAGAGAGAAGGAGAAGCAGGCTCCCCACTGAGCAGAGAGCCCAATGTGGGGCTCGATCCCAGGACCCCGGAGCATGACCTGAGTCAAAGGCAGATGCTGAACTGACTGAGCCACCCAGGTGCCCCCAAACAAGCTACCCTTCTGATGCCCAGCCAGCCTGGTTTGGGCTAGAGGATCTTAGTTTCCTGACTGTTGTTCAGCTTTTCATAGTAGTGGTTGGTGCCCAAGTATTTTATGTTACTTTGGCCAATGCAGCAAACCTTCAGAGTTCCAGAGCTATTTAGGATTTCTTAGATATAGTGAATCTCTAGTTTAGGACTATGTTGTGACCAGAATGCTCCTGGTAAGCATATATCTGCTCTAGGTTATCTTTACTGGTTTTATTGCTGGTTCCTAATGTTTGGGATCTCAAGAAATACCAAGTCTATTTAAAGATTCTGGTTAGGTCTGCAATATTTTGCAATACCATGTGGGGTTTTAGGACTCAAATCCAGAGAAGATGATGTTCTGTGAGACACACCAAGTTCTTAGATCTTTCTGAATTTGTTGATTGGGATTATAGATTGGGCGTGTTTAGAGACCTGGAAAATGGTGGTTGTTTTATAATTATTTTATTTAGATACACCCTCTCTTTCTTAAGGACAAAAGAAACAGAGATCAATTCTTTTCTTACAGGCTGCAAGCAAAAAGCTTTTAGCCTAGACTAGGAATTGATGAATTTGAATTTGTTTCTGTAAAGCCCAGACAGTAAATACCTTCGGTTTTGCAGGTCATATGGTCTCTGACACAGCTACTCCCCTCTGCCTTTGTAGAACGGAAGGAACCCTAGACAATACTTATGAATGGGTGTACTGTAACTGTGTTCCAATAAAATTTCATTTATAAAAACAGGTGTAGTCTGTTATTTATTGATCTCTGAGCTACACCAAAATGCATGATTTTAAGACCAGGTGGCTTTCAAAAATTTTAAAGATTTTAAGAATGGGCAGATTGAAGTCTTTGTTACTTAAAACACTGTCTGTGGGGCACCTGGATGGCTCAGTGGGTTAAAGCCTCTGCCTTCGGCTCAGGTCATGATCTCGGGGTCCTGAGATCGAGCCCCGCATCGGCTCTCTGCTCAGCAGGGAACCTGCTTCCCCCTCTCTCTCTCTGCCTGCCTCTCTGCCTACTTGTGATCTCTCTCTCTCTCTCTCTCTCTGTCAAATAAATAAGTAAATAAAAATCTTAAAAAAAAAACCATCGTGTGTAAGGTCCTTCACAATCTGCTCTCAACCTACCACTCCACTCTAATTCCTTGTTTCCAACTCTTAACTTTAATGTATCTTTGGCCTGGCTGCCCTGGGTGATGTATGCTTCTCCCTAACCGTTCCTAAGACCAAGTAATCTACCGTTTTGGCACTTACATTTTATTTGCCTAGGATGCTGGTTTAAAGTCTTGCCCTGGAGGGTCCTCTCACCTGGAGGCCTGCTGTTTTCTATAGTGCTCTTGGATACAAAATAACTTCTTTACATATTTAGTTTATTCATACCCTATCCCAAGTCACTTCTCACCTTGCTTAACAAACTTCCCCCACATCATGCATTCCCAGCTCTCTCCACATCATCTGTTCTGGCCCTACTCTCAGGCCATTTTCTACATAGTCGCTATAGTAATGTTTTAAAAAATGTAAATACCACTGAAATGATCTTTCAGTGATCTACTAGCATTTGTAGTAAAATCTCAGGATGATCTGAACTATGCATAATTCTCCAGTGTCATCATACGTTATTCTTCTTGTTCCCATACTCGAACTACATTCTCCTTTTACCTTCTCAGAAATAACAAGTTCTTTCTCAGTGGCGTGTATTATTTTCTCTGCTTAAAACCCTTTTCTGCCTGCTTGTCACATGCTTGTCTCCTATTCTTTTTTAGGCCTTTTTTTTTTCTTTTTTAGGTCTTAACTTATGTTATGCTACCTCCAGAACAAACTTTCCTTATCATAGGTTCTAAAGTAATTTATTTTGCCTTCCCCCATTAATTACTTGGCATACCACTTTCATAACACTTACTGCAATTTGTAATTATATATTTACTTATTTGTCTTCTGTTTTCCCAACTATACTATAATCTCATGAAGGTAAGGATCATTTTAATCACCATATACCAAGCACCTTGCCAGTGCTTAGCACATGGAAGACATTTAATAAATACATGTTGAATGAATATAAACTCCATCATGGCTCTTATATCATATAACATTTGGTTGTATATGGATCTGTTTCCTCTGTTATACTGTGAGCCACTTAAAAGCAGGGAATTTATTTATTTATTTGTTTGTTTCTTTGTTTTCTGTGTCTGACACCTTGCAGGATACATGGTATATTAGGTACTCAATAAATGGCTTTCCTAA
Organism: Potos flavus; assembly: GCA_028534135.1. Classification (NCBI taxonomy): domain Eukaryota; kingdom Metazoa; phylum Chordata; class Mammalia; order Carnivora; family Procyonidae; genus Potos; species Potos flavus. Next base: position 73,456,208 of record CM052886.1, read on the forward strand.
ACCAGTTACTGGAAAGTATCTAGCATTGCTCATTTCAGGATCTCTGATGCATAGGCAGTAAAAAGTATTTTCCTTTCTATTAAAACTTCCTGAAGAATTCGGTGGCTAGAATATATTTCCCCTACTGAAGAGTTTATTTATATTTAAAACCTCACTCTCACTCCTTCCTTTGATATGGGACCATGGAATTAACCCAGAACTACAAAATTTGAGATTATCTAGTCAAACGTGTTCATTTTCTAAGTGAAGCCAGGTAAATCAAGGGACTTGCCCAAAGTTACATAGTACATAGGTGGAACTAGAGCCTCCAGTCTACTTTCGGTTGAAGATTCTTTTTATTATGTCACAACTGGATTGACGATAGACTGCTTCTTAATTTTTCTTGAGCAGAAAACTCTTTGTGATATGATTTTCGTGTTGATATGAAAAGTTTTAAACAGTCAATTCGATATATGTGTATGTGACAAAGTATTTGCAAGGAAGATGGTAATACGTAACATTAAGAAGTAATTTGAGTATTTAAATGTGGTGTTACGGTCTTTACAATACAGACTTATTCTGTATGCATTTCAAGTGAGACACATGAAGGGATTGAATTTTTAATCAGTAATTATGGCTAGCTCGTAGTTCTCCCAGAGGCCCGTGTGATAATTTCTTTCTTCTTTTCCTTCTAAACATCAGAATCCCAGTAAGGAATGTGAGCCTTATCGAAGAAATGAAGACAAACCAATTGCTCCTTGTGGAGCTATTGCCAACAGCATGTTTAATGGTATGATACAGATAGAAACAAAGATACAGATTATAAACATATATAAATAGGAAAATGTGTATAATTTATTGATATTGATTTGATAGTCTAGTAAACATGAATGAAGTTGAGAAATTGAGGACTTTATTTTTTTTTATTTTTAAAGATTTATTTATTTGCAAGATAGAGCATGCAGGAGCTCTGTGTGCATATGCAAGTGGGGGTAGGGGCAGAGAGAATCTTCAAGCAGACTCCCTGCTAGCGCAGAGCCCGAGCACTCCACTCCACTCCTCTCAGGGCTCCATCTCATGACCCATGAGATCATGACCTGAGCCAAAACCAGGAGTCAGATTCTTAATTGACTGAGCCACCCAGGTGCCCCACGCAACTCTAAAATAAATACATCAGTTATTTATTTAATGGGATGTCATAATGTTTTGTGACTTTTTTTTGGAGAATTCTTATATTTTAAGAATGAATCTCGCTCTGGGAAGAAGAAGCAGAGACATTCTGCTAGTCTTCATATTTCATATATGACAAAATAAAAGGCAGGCTGCCTTTTTCACCAACTCAATATTTATACCAATACAAAGAAGCTGTAGTTGATCATTTAAAGCAACACTGTCTGATATTAATACAATGTAAACCATCAATGTGAGACGTGTATGTATGTTAAGATTTTCTAATAGTCACATTACAAACAAAAACAAGTGAAATTAATTTAAATATATTTTATTGAACCCCAAATACTACCTTTTTACCTATAAATGATATTCAGTATATAAAATGGATGAATGAGGTATTTTTTATCCTATTTTTTTGTATTGAGTTTTTTATTTCTGAAATATATACTTATAAAACATATTCATTTGGACCAGCTGTAATTTCAGTGGCTCTGTAGCCATGTAGCTCGTGGTTACCGTATTGGACACTACGGATAGAGAAATGGATAAGCCAGAAACCGTTTAGGAATATGTTTTTTAAAGGAAAGGAGGAGAAGCAGATTTACCCTGCAAATTATTTTACTTGGGTTAATATTAAAACATTTGACCTTGCTACATCTCAGTTAGCCATGTAGGAGAAGTGACCTCTAACTGTATTGAGGAAAGAGAAGTCCATCTAGGATTATAAAATTACCAAAGATAATTCACGTATAAGTAATCAAGAGCAAATGTACATTGTATGCTTGTAGGCAATGTAACACTCGTTAGAGTGTTAGAGCCACTTTTGGGAGCAGATAACAGAGCCTCATTTCTCATAGAGTATAGTAGGTGCTATGGATTTTCAGTATTTAACAATATCTTCTTTTTTATGTTTAGATACATTAGAATTGTTTCTTGTTGGCAATGAATCTTATCCTACACCTATTCCTTTGAAAAAGAAAGGTATTGCTTGGTGGACAGATAAAAATGTGAAATTCAGAAATCCCCCTGGAGGAGAAAGTCTAAAAGAACGGTTCAAAGGTAAAATTTACGAATATTTCTTTAAAATGTGATATAAGCTAGGAGTTTTAATGAAGTACATAAAATCGTCTTATCTTTAGAATCTTAAAAATGTTTATGCTTTTTTTAAAAACAACTTTTCTTAACTTCACACCAATTTAGGTAAAATGTGTTGTATGTTCCTATGTACTGAAATTCTAAAGGAAATGTCTGTGTATTTCTAATCTTGAATTTTTCTAATATTTTCTTATAAGCATTTCAGCCATTGTCTTAAAACTTCAGGCAAGTTTCTTTTAAACAGACCCAATTTTTTATTATAGTTATAAATTAAAATTTTGATTCTATGCCTCAATTTCACAATGTAATGTTATTACCATTATATCTTTGCATTAAATCATCTGCTTTTTGGTATATACTCAATGGCATACTTTTAGTATTTTCCTAATGGAGATAGTCATCCAATCTTTGTAGTTGTTTGTTGTTACATGAGAGATTGGTTTGTCTCTAGATTTTAAGACTTTCTTAGAATATATTTATACCTTTGAAAATACAAAAAATACTTAGATTGTGTATTGTATATCGTTGTTTTATTTGAGTGAATTTTCAGTGAAACTCTTAATAGAATTGAATATTTTGTCCCTTCCCCTCACCCTTTTTTTTTAAGGTACAACAAAGCCAGTAAACTGGGTTAAACCAGTGTACATGCTGGATTCTGAACCAGATAATAATGGGTTCATAAATGAGGATTTTATTGTTTGGATGCGTACTGCAGCATTACCTACTTTTCGTAAGTTATATCGTCTTATAGAGCGGAAAAGTGATTTACATCCAACATTACCAGCTGGACGATACTATTTGAATATCACGTACAGTATCCTTTTTTTGGCCATGTGCACAGATTGATAGAATTTGAAAGGAGTGTAGTTTAGCCTTATCTCAGTTAAGTGAGATGATACTCTGTTTTAGTTTTGATATCTGCATTTTTACAGGAGTATGTGAGGATACATGAGAAAGTATCTTTTTTTAATCTTCCAGAAGTTTTAAATTTTGATATACTTTGTACTAGGATTCAACTATATTATTTGGTAAAATTATTTAAGATGTTGGTGTTTCATTTAATAATAAGCTAAATATTTCTACGGTGGAGATTGTAATTGAGCTTAATTCAAAGGCCAGTGAGTATAACTGACGCTAAATAAACATTGGTGGTAGTTGGTTGTTTTAATGTATATTTTTAGATATTAAAAATCAGTGGATGCTAGTTCACATCAACATAGTTTTTTATAACTATTATTCTGTTCATAGTACCAAAACATTTTTATCCTTAGCTGTATTAGTTTATTTCATTCTAATTATATGTCAACATTGTACTAAGTACTGTCCATGCATTGTTTTATTTAATTGAAGCATAATGAAATGGGTATCATCTCCATGTCATAGACAAGAATACAGGAACATAGAACTTTTAAGTAACTTACCCAAGGTTGTTGTACAGATAGTAAGTAGAAGAGTTGTTCATAACCAAGCTATTGACTCCAAAGGCCACAACTTTACCATCAGCTACGAAACTACTACAGGCTGTATCCCTAGCTATTTTATTCAGGTAGTCAGACCAAGCCACATTGGCCTGGATACAAAGTCTTTCTTAGCTGGAAATATTGGACACTACCTTTTATTCTAAACAAAGTCCTTATGTTTTTTAATCTGTAACCCATTGCTTACATATATCATGAATGAAAAGTTTCTCAAATATTAGCATTTGAATGTTTGCTAATGATCTTTGCATTTTTGAGTTTTCATAATCCAAATTATCCGTAAGTGTATAGTTTCTGTTTTATAATGCATTAGCAAATGGTTGAATTAATAGACCTAATTTCAAAAGAAATGTCTTTTTGGATTCTTAGTCTCTCGATTTTGCACCCGAGTATGCAACTGAATATGACCCGATAGGGACAGGCTAAAAGTAGCCAAGTTTTGTAACCTAGGCCCGGATGGGAGCAATTTTGCACAGACCGACCCAGTTGAGGTGCTAATAGAATATTATCCTGAGGCTACTGCCAAAGTAGAAGGCAACTCTGTCACAGTTAGAATCCAGAAGATCTAGTAAGGTATAAGGGAATATACAAGCCTGTAGCCTAGAACATAATAAAGGGAAGTCTTTGGAGTACTCAGTACTTTGTCTTAGTTAACAGACTATTTGCATCCCAGGCGTTGAGAAGAGGACTGTCAGGAGGAATGTAGGCTCTCAGAGATTGATGAGACGAGAATTTGGGTGCAAAGCATCATAGGTAATTACAAAAATTATGTATAAGGTGGGAACCTAGATATTAGAATCAAGACAGAAGCCCATTTTGGGGGATTGGGATACAGAGAGAGGCCAGATGGGTGATTTGATACTTTGTCCCCCAGAGTGTTTTATTAGTTAGAACTTGTACTACAGACATTATTGATTGATTGATTTGATAAGGATTGATTTAAGAAACTGGCAGAACCTGCCGTTTGGAGTAATAGGGTCCATCCGTGGGGATGGAAAACTGTAGAAGCTAGAGAAACAGATGGGGCCTAAACTTGATTCAAAAGATGCTTTTGAAAAGATTGTAAACCTTTCATGTAGGGATTTAGTTCTGTCTTCTCTGCGCTAATTCTCCCCAAAATCTTAGAAATGGCCCATGTAGATAGTTTATCCAATATACTGGTGTCCCATTTTTTAAACAGTCCACCCTTCACTTCTGCTCTGTTTCAGCCATCAGCTCTGTGTTCACATCATGAGTTTTGTCATTGCTCCAAATAAGCAAGTTAAAACTTCAGTATCATACTCTTTGACCTTGTGCTCAGAGTCCTCTCATTCTCATAATTACTCTCTAATTCATGCTCTTTGAGCTCACAGAGACGTTCAGTCTCTTTATTCTTCCTTTTTCTTCTGGTCTGTCATTCTCTTCCTCTGTGGGTTTTATTGCTGTTCATCTGAAATATTTGTTTCACATTACATTTCTTTGTGGCCCTTTGTCCCTTCTGTGTAATGAGAGTAAAAGTATCTGAGAAACCATATAACCCTTAATTTGAATTTGGTTGTTTTTGCTTATAAACTATATGGTTTTTACTACTAATGTTTAACTTGCTAACTCAGTGCTTCAAGGTAATAACTATATAATTATTTTGTGATTCAGAAAGCATGAGTAATGTGCTGCCTATATATCATGTAATTATACCAATGAATTACAAGCAATTAAATGCCAGATTTTTAAGTTGTATTTTAAAAATCGACTAGACATGGAAAAGTTCCTATACACCCTTCAGATTACCCTGTACATTCTTTTGATGGACGAAAACGGATGATCTTGAGCACTATTTCGTGGATGGGAGGAAAAAATCCATTTTTGGGGATTGCTTACATCGCTATTGGATCCATCTCCTTTCTTCTGGGAGTTGTACTGCTAGTAATTAATCATAAATATAGAAACAGTAGTAATACTGCTGACATTACCATTTAATTTTATATTCTGAAAACAAATTTACTGCATGTGCATCAAGGCCAGTCCTATTCAACCTAGCTTTCGAATGCCGATGTCTGGTTAGTATGTCATTTTTGAAGTTGGCACGTAACTTTTTTTTTAAAAAAGCAGTTTTTGTCCTTTGCTCCTTCTTTATGGATGTCTTATGGAAATATATGACGGGTATGAAACAAATTAACTATATTGATCATATCAACACTGTAACTGCTGAAATGGCATTCTAATGTTTGCTTTTTGTTGGGTCAGGCTATATGATGCATAGAGCCTCTTTCCTGTGAAATGCATCTACTGCTTAAATGTTTATGCTGTGTTGATAATATTATATTGACATATGATGCTGTATACGTGTGCCTGTTGTGTGAAGAAAGGGATTACAAGATGTATGAATATAATGACTTGCTAACCTTGCAGGATTCAGAGTTACAAAACGATGAAGAAAGACCAAATTAAATAAAACACTTCATCATTTTCATGTGTCGTGTGTAAAGGTTTAAAGTACCATCTTTGTTGAGGTGGTTCATGAATTCAATTTATCCAGTACAGTTCTTTGTCAAGTTTAGCTTTGATTTCAAAGGACAAGGACATACTTACCTTGTCTAGCATAGGAATTTATGGTCATGTCTAAAGAGGTCAGGTGGGTCTCAGGTAGGAGAATTTAAAATTCCTTTTTCCATTTGGTGAAGATGTTGCAGTCAGGAACCCCAACTCACATGATACGTTTTTACATGTGATCATTTCCCTTGAAGCTTATACTTCATAAGGGATACAGAATATAGGTGAGATGGGAAAACTTCTTGGCAGACCTTCATCTTCTGCCTCAACTATAAACCAGATGTAAATGTTCAAAGGAGACTGTTTTCATTCTTGTGGTATTTAACAGTCAGAAATTTGCTTCAACATTGGAAATACCTCAAGCTGTTTTTATTTTGCAGGTAAGTTTTGATTTAAGTACTAATGTTATATTGTAGAGATTTTAGAAAACAGTAACCTTCATTTCCTTTATATTTCATTCAATTTTTGTATATAGGTCAAATGTGGATATGTATGCACATTCTTTTTAGTTAAGGTACCAATTATTTTGGTTGGTTTTTCCTAAAACATACTTTAAAAATAAATTCTTTAAATTTCCTAATTACATTCTGGAGATTTTACAGTATGCACATGATAAATTATAATATATATATGGTTGAAGTTATTTTATTTTCTATTAACTGGAATTATTTTAATATTCCTTATTGAATAAATGCTGTAATTTGTTTGCTATGGAACTTATTCTTGAATGTAAATTTATTTTTTCACATGCATGGAAATGTATGTCTTAATCAGAGATGGCTTAATTGCTTTGAAATTGCTTTTTTTTTTTTAACTAAAATAACTCATACATTTGTATAGAAGAATAGCTGTTTATTCAGAGTTTGTAATGATTTCCTTCAGTTATATTTTAAATCAAAAGGTCTTGGTAATGTATCAATTTTGATTAATATATGTTTTTTTAAAAAAAACAAAAATAATGTAATGGTTAATAGAAATGTGCCACACTTCATAAGTTTTGTATAACATGAAATTCAGTTAAAAGAACTTGTAGTTCATAATGACTTTTAACTGGTAGAATATTACTTGCATGAGGTACTTACTGTATGATTATCCTGAAATTTCTGAGTGCATAGGGTATTCTTTGTCTAAAAATATCCTGTTTTGTCAGTCCTTCAGAATATTGTTATTTATTCTGATAATTGACCCTCTTGCACATGGCAGTTTATTTTCTGGGATACATCATTGGGGGAAATGGTTTTTGCCAGTTTTTCCAGATTGAGTTTATGTTGCTTAAGGAGGACTGCCATCCTGCATCTCTTTTTCTGATTAGGGGACCAAAGGTGCCGCTAAAGAAAAATTGAAGACCTTCCCAACACTTTTTCATCTGTGGTGAAGACAGAATCTCAAAATATATTTGGAGTTTTATCTATTTTACAAGTTCATTGATAGCCCAATTCCCTTCTGGTCTCCTATCATTTGAGCTCTAAGGGATTACTGTTACTAATTATGAAGAATGTGGAACATTCAGATGGCCTATGTGAAACATGGTGGGGAGAGGAAAAACATTTCTTCCTTATGGGTTTTATGCTCATCTTTTGGAAATATTGATGTCATATTCAACTTTCAGAGAATCATATTGCATTTTATTGCATTTAGGTTAAGTAGAAGGCATTGAAGAATGCATTGACTTACAGAAAGTATTTTGATATATGAAGTTTCCCAGTTGAAGGAATTATTTCATAAGTAAAAGCTAAGAAATTTCATTGAAATCATAAGACAGTTAAAAATAAGATGGGAAAAATAACTGTACTACCTAATGGAGAGTTTTGATTCAAGAGGCGAGTCAAGTGAATATTTTTTGTTTATTGGTTAGTAACAGTTTATTTGTAACCTTGATTATATTTAAAGATAATGTTCTGTTAGTATGTTCTGTATTAATAAAATGAACAAAATTAATTTTGCTACCTTCAAGTGTCTTGTTAAAATAATGCCCCAGTGTTTTTGCTTGTGTTGAACACTAAAGTTTAGCTGAAGGTCAATAAGTCCCAAGTTTTAACATTTCCATGTCTAGATTTGATTGCCAATATGTGTATATATTAATCACTTTGACAGCATTAACTGCAAGATGTATCTATATTACTGGGAAACATCTCTTCTTACCAGTAGGTGGTGAGATTATCACCTGAATTATAGGCAGATGGGCTAAATTTGGTATTAGATCAAGGAAATGTCTAGTAAATAGAAAAGGTAGAGAAGCAAAGATAATGAAAATAATGAAGAGGGCGGGGCATACAGGAAATGAAAACCAAACCAGGAAAGAGGAACTGCTAACTAGGGTTAATCAATGCTGGTGAGCCTGCTCACCTCCTATCTTCATGGAAACACTGCCTTAGAATTATTGTATGGTCCTTTGTCAGTTAAGATGAAAAGTTTTTGTTCTTTGTGAACACAGTTATTTTGAGGGGAGGGTGGAGGGAGTAAGGAAGTGCTGTTTCAAGAAGAATTTTGATGCATAAATGTTTGTTGCAGAGTTTGGATGATCTAGTCAAGTGTTTTAGAGCTTTTTTTTTTTTTTAACCCATGCCCCATTCAATAAATATAAATTATATTTTCCCTAATGTCATTTGAAATTTCAAAATAAATATCATGCCTGAAATCAAATCAGACCATGGTGACCTTATTTGATTTTATCTGTTTGTAAATATATAAACTTACATTTTATCAAAGTAACCTGTATACACACTTAAAAAAGTCTCCCTGTCCCAACTTTTTTTATTTAAGATTTTATTTATCCATTTGTCAGAGAGAGAGGGAGCGTGTACACAAGCAGAGGGAGCAGCAGGCAGAGAGAGAAGCAGGCTTCCTACTGAGCAAGGAGCCCGATGCAGGACTGGATCCCAGGACTCAGATCATGACCCAAGCCAAAGGCAGATGCCTAACTGACTAAGCTACCTAGGCGTTATCCCTCCCTGTCCCAACTTTAACTTTCAGAGATAATCACTTTGAGTCCAGAAGTTTCTTTTGGTATTTGTTTTAGTATAAATAAAATATAACTATTCTACTATTGCTTGATTTAACAGTTTTAGACATTATTATCTTGTTGATAATGTTACCTGAGGATTTAGCTCTTTAACACACCTACCTCTCCTCCCATTATGTTATTATGATTATTTTAGTAAATACAATAGCTATTGTTTAATTATGACTGTAGAGCAAAGCAATGCACCATGGTTACATTTGGCATCATTTTATTTTTCCTAGAATTAATAACTGCCTCATTTTAAACACATAACTTTCTGGAAACTTAAACTTTCTTCAATTTCTCTGTCAGGTCCATGATGTTCTCATCAATAGTTTTGTTGAAGGGTTTTTGTCCCCAAATATCAGATAATCTGGTTCCCTGTTTTTACTAGGGAGATCTATTCTGTATTCGTCCTTCCAGGCCAATCTGTACTGGTGGTTCTCTTGGCCAGTTACACAGCCATTATCCCGTGACCTCCTCTTGTCCCTTCTGTGTTGGATCTGTTTCCTGGTTTATTCTCTAGTTTACCGGAGCACTTCCTAAAGCACTTAAAGCTTCCTAGGAGGTGGTATAGGAGAGGCAAATTTTCTGAGTCCTTACATGTCTAAAATGCCTGTATTCTGTTCTCACAATTTCATTGATAGTTTGACTACATATACAATTTTAAGTTTAAAATAATTTTACCTCAGGGTTTTGAAGCCATTTTTCCACCCTTTTCTAGGTTTCACTGTTACTTTTGAGAAATTGGATTCTGTCCTAATCAGATATTGGACCTCCTAGAGTAATGCATAATGTTCTTCTCTTTTTTTTCAGTTGTTTAGACACTATCGTCTTTGTGCTTTATAGAAGATTTCTTCATTTTGATCTTCCAACATTATATTCTGTTGAATTTATATATTTTAAAATATCTTAATTTCTAAGACTTCCTTTATTCTGTTTCTGAAATACATTCATCTTAGTTCACAGATAAAATATTTTTCTGAAAATATATATGTTTTTCCTTCCTACTCTGTCAGCATCGAATTTTGTTGTTGCTATTTTAAATTTTAGTTTTTTGTTCATGTAGGCGACTTTCTTTGTCTTTCTGGCTAGTCTTGACAATCTGTCATATATGAATGGCCCCCCAAAAAACTAACTGAAAGCTCTTTGTTTGTGGCCAGTGCTTGACAAGTGATAGGCTTCACTAACACAGTGCTACTCAGAAATTCCACTCAGCAAATTATTTGTTCCTGTTCATGATAAAAAGCTTAGACAAGTAATAAAGAATTGGCAGGTCAGCAACTGTAGGTGGATCAAATTTTGAGAAGTACTGCATTACAGAATGATTGTCAGGGAGCCAGTCATTTGGCTGAAGGCCTTTTCTTTGGGGCTGTTCTCTAGGGACTTCTCTGGTCTTCTGCGGTAGGAAGGGGTCAAGGAGGGTCTGTTTTTTCCTGCCTTTAACTGCTTCTGCCTTGTCCTCCACCTCACCGTCTGTTTTCCACTTTATGCATATTTCCATATACCTGTCCCTCTGCATATCCCTTCTACCTGGTTGTCTTCCATTACTTTCTCCAGATAAAAGTGATCCCCTACCTGTGGGAGACAGTGATGGAGGTGAGAGATTGTCTTTGTTTGGCTTAGAGGGGTAGGGCGGAAGTCTTTGGTCTGACCATTCTGTTGTATATAATTTTCAGCTAGTCATGTTCAGGCCTATTCCTTGTAGCTGAACTTTTATGTCTAAGTCTGAGCTTCTGGGGCTGTGGACCAATGAGCATGCTTCTCACTGGTGTCCCCCTTAGAGCCCCTTTGGATTGCAGCCTGCTCTGTCTTGCTCAGTCATATCTCATCTGCTGTTTTCTAGAAATCTGCTGAAATATCTTCCCCCCCCCCAACCCCAACTCTATCCTTTTGGGCTCATGTCTTTAAAAATTGTTTTAGATGATCATACAGTAAACTTTACTCTTTTTCTTACCATGTATATTTCTGAGTATTTTAACTTGTGTATAGATTCCTGTAACCATCATAGGATACAGAGCAGTACCATCAGCCCCTCAAAACTCCCTTCTACTCCTTTGTACTCACCATTTCCCCTACTCATAAGCCCTGGCAACCACTGATCTCTTTTCCACTCCCTATAGTTCATTTCTAGAATGTCATAAATGGACTTATACGGTATGTAACCTTTTGAAACACTTCTTTCATTTAGCATGCCTTTGAGATGCCGCCTACTTTTTCAATTCCTTTTTCATTTTACTGGGGTGAAAGGGAGAATAGATAAACTCTTGGAGCCAATTTTTAAACCAGAAAATGCCTTGAATTACTTTTTGGTACTTTTACAACATTTTTTAAAGATCATAAAAATAAATATGCTATGTACTGTCAGTGATATTAATGGGAGCTTGTCTGTTGGTGTGTGACAAGGTTTTTTATCCAGGGTAATGTTGAAGAAGACCGAACTCACTGTACAACACTCACTGTCAAGATTTGGGTGCTACTTTGCTCAAGGACCAGAAATACAGAAAAAAAAAGTTTTAAAGTTACATGTTAAATTGCAGTTGAATTAGTTGTCTAAAGTTGAATTAGTGGTCTAAAGTAATCCCTGGAGTATCGTCTTTCCTCTCTACAACAAAGCTTGTAAAAGAGTAATTTATATATTATCGTCCACCTTCAGCTTTAGCTAGGGTTTCACCTCACAATTGTACTGTACTCTATTTTCTATCATCTGTGTCTGAGAGATGCAGTAAAAAGAGTATGGGTTTTAGAAGCAGGCTGACCTGGGTCTTATCTAAATAAACTACCTTCACATTATTTAATCTCCTAAATCATTTGCCATTTCTTGTCAGTAAAATGGGAATTTTAATACCCACCTGACAGACTTTTGTTTTGAGGCATAAGGGAAGTGATAGATGACAAACATTTAGCAGAAAGTATAGAAAAATGGCAATGAACCATTCTCACTCCTTTTTGTCACAGGAAATAAACTCACCCTTTAACTTTTTGCTCTGTTTGATAGTTGGCATCTTCCTTCCCTCTTCATTCTTAGCATATGGCTTTGTGAATAACTCTCCTGATTTTCTTCCTACTTATCTGTCCTTAGTGTCCTTTATATATTTCTTGGCTATGCTCACCACATAAAATGTAGGGAATTCTTTGAGGTTATGTTCCGGGCCCTTTCCTCCCTTTACGTATACTCCCTGAGCAATCGTAACGTTCCTAGTCACTTCTACTACCGTCTTTACACTGATAAATCTTTTCTTGTGCCTTGATATCTCTTCTGAGCTCTAGATTGTTCACTATAGATCTCTTCTTGAATTGTCTGGATTTTTCAACCTTAAGAAGGCCAAAACAGGATTCATTTCATACTAGCCTTGGTTTCTCTTACATTCCTTGATACAGTGAACGGTATGATCAACCACCTTATCAGTTAAGTCAGAAACCTCGCTATCTTCAGCTTCTCAATCCAATAAAATCACTATACTTTGTTGATTTTCGAAGGCACTTCCTCATAGTTGGCTCTTTAATCCCTCCCCTTATCTATATCACTTTATCTACATCTTTTTGCTACTAAGTTATTTCAGATTTTCTCTCTTTCTTGTATTATTATTAGGGCCTTCTAATGGACCTTTCAGACCCTTGTAATTTATGTTCAATCTAGCCTTCCACTACTACCAGAATGATCTTGAAATAGAGTTCTGATTTGGACAATTCACCCCATAAATCTTTTTTTTTTTTTTTAAGATTTTATTTATTTATTTGACAGAAAGAGAGATCACAAGTAGGCAGAGAGATAGGCAGAGAGAAGGGGAAGCAGGTTCCCCGCTGAGCAGAGAGCCTGATGCAGGGCTCGATCCCAGGACCCTGAGACCATGACCTGAGCCGAAGGCAGAGGCTTTAACCCACTGAGCCACCCAGGCGCCCCTCACCCCATAAATCTTTTTTTTTAATTTTTTTAAATTTTATTTATCCATTTGTCAGAGAGAGAGAGTACACAAGTGGAGGGAGAAGCAGGATCCCTGCTGAGCAAGGAGCCCGATGCGGGACTCAATCCCAGAACCCTGGGATCATGACCTGAGCCGAAACCAGACCCTCAACTGACTGAGCCACCCAGGTGTCCCCCCATAAACTTCTAAATGGCCCTTATTCACCTTCAGGATAAAATTTAAAATCATTAAAATCTCACCCCTGCCTTCCAGTGTTCCTCACACCTTCATTATTTGTCTTTCTGCCAACCAAAGTATTTGCAATTCCCTAAGACATCTGTTCACCTTCTCTTTTTAGCCTCTATGCTATACCTTCTGCCTGGATTTTGTTGATCTGTTTCTCTTTACCCAACCTTTTCTTCCATAATAAAAGTTAACATATATAGAGGCGCCTGGGTGGCTCAGTAGTTTAAGCAGTGGACTCTTGATTTTGGCTCAGGTGGTGCTCTCCACATGGAGTCTGCTTGTCCCTCTCCCTGCCCCCGAACATGTGTGCTCTCTTTCTCTCTCTCAAATAAATCTTTTTTTTTTAAGATTTTATTTATTTGACAGAGAAACAGCAAGAGGGAACACAAGCAGGGGGAGTGGGAGAGGGAGAAGCAGGCTTCCCGCTGAGCAGGGAGCCTGATGCAGGGCTCGATCCCAGGATCCTGGGATTATGACCTGAGCCAAAGGCAGACACTTAACAACTGAGCCACTCAGGTGCCCCTCAATAAATAAAATCTTTAAAAAGTTCACGTTTATTGAATTATATCATTTAATCTTCACAGCCACCCAATGATATGATGGATGCTATTATCCATTTTACAGATAAACTGAAGTATAGATTATGAAACTTGCCTTCAGTCATAATTACTATTAAGTGACAGATCCAGGATCTGACTTCAAGTTATTAACTACAATATTCTTTCTCTTTTAACTACATGTAGGCATCTGTTTTAAAGTTCCTGCAGTAGATCATGTTTGATTTTAAATCCAAGTTATTAATCATGTGCTCTAAGTCTAGAATACCTTTTAATCTTTACTCCATTTATTCTATTGGACCCTGCTAAAACTCACTACTTCATTTATTTTAGTTCTACAAGGCTCTGCTGAAATTCAGTCTTTTTAAAACCTTCCTAATGACTGCTATCTTCCTTGAATTTCCCATGAGCAACTTTTGCTAAACCAGTTACCTAAGACTCATTTGTATCCACATCATAACTTACTATTATGTGTTTATTACCTTCCTAATTAGATTACATGCTCCAGAAGGTTAGGGATTTTAAAAGTTTTTCCCTGAACATATTGCAAAGTGTGAGATTCATAGTAGGTAGCCAATTAATTATTGTTCAACAAGGAGTGAACTCGTTAATATATTTTAAATATTATTTTTCATACGCAAGAATTTTAGAGCTAGATAATTAATCCAAAGCCAATCCTTAAATGATGAAAAGACTGAGGCTTGCAGTTATGTAAATTATTTAATAATGAATACAGCAATTAAAAGATGACCAAGTGTTTCTTGATTCCTAACAGTAATAATCAAATAAGGAATTATATTGAAGTGCTATCTTTTCTATAGCTACTAGTTTTTGTACATTAAATTTAACACAAAGCTATGCTACTATATTGTTTTTATAAAACTGGAAATGGATTAAGCATGGTTCCAGAATTGAAACCCACATCCCAATCAACACAAATCTCTATTCTGGCTTTCCTCTTTTTATTTATAGATGCTATATGCAGGATCAAAGTAAGGATTGTAACCTTGTTTGTTTTTTAAAGGAAAAGAAAGGTTGAATAACTGTGATTTGGTAACTTTGCAACAGTAATTGTGAATTATTTTCACTTATATTTTCACACAAAATTATTTTACTCACAAGGCTTAAATTAACCATTAGCTGCCTCACATTTTCCATATATCTAAATAGTGTACTGCCAGTCCTAATGTTCAAAAACCCTCTGAAGGAAATACTTTCTAATCATGTGTAGTAATCTAATAATAATTTTCCAATATTACAAACGAACCTCAAACTGATGTTTTGGAAAGGAAACTTTTGAAAATAACTATTCTGCTACAGAGGATGAACTTACAAATTAAGGAACAAATTTCAGGTGTGCTTCAGAAGATCCAATAAAGTTTGACAGGCACCCAGGCAAATTTCAGGTATATTTTTCTGTCAGGATAATCACAAGTTACAGAACAAGAGCAAGGAGACGATGAGTGAGGTATCCTGGAACTGAAAAATATTTGAAAGTAGAACAATGGATATCCAAGATTTTTTGAATGTTTATTCTCAATAAGTTCTTTCATGTGGCATACTATTCATTTAACCAGTAATTACTGAGCATTTTCTATGTGCCAGTTACTCTTCCAGATGCTGCAAGTACAGCAGTGAAGAAAACAGTTGTAAACAGTCATTATCTAACTTAAATCTTTAAAAGGATCATCACTGTGTGGAAAATAGACTCGAGTGTAAAAGTACAAGTAGGGAAGCCAATTAAAAAGGCTTTTGCAGCCATGTAAGCAAGAGATGGTGGGTTGGCCTAGAGTGGTCGTAGCAGTAATGAGAAGTTGTCAGAGTCAGATTATATTTTGAAGGCGTATGTATTCAACAGGATTTTCTAATGGATTAGTTTATAGAGTATGATGGAAAACAGAGTTTGGGGCTTGAAATGAAAAAAGAGGAGAAGCCTTGGAAATCAGGAATGGAGAGTAGAATTCAGTTTTGGTCATAAGTTTGAGATGCCCATTAGACATTTAAGTGGCGATGTCTGGGGTAAGGGAAAGGTCAGGCTGGAGAGTTGCCAGCACACAAATGGTATTTCATGGCATTTGGATGAAATCACAAAACGGATGGATGTTAAAAAAAAAAAAAAAAAAGTGGTACTCTGAAATTTAGAGATTAGAGGATGAGGTTTCAGGAACCTAAAAATATTGCTGAAATGGAAAACCATCAAAAGGCTAATGTATGGAGGAAGCTCCTTAAGACTGTTTGAAACTATACATATATGTTACATATTATACTGTATGGCTTATTTCCAAATTGCAACAAAGTATATTGTAAAGGAGTGATCAATTATGTTAAATGTTGCTGATAGATGGAAAATTTGAAAATTGAGATTGACAGTTTATTTAACAATGTAGAAGGCATTGGGAATCCTAGGAAAAGCACCAAAAACCTGCCCAAAATGGGATTTAAAAAAAGATTAGGAGAGGGAGAGAAGACAAGTATAAAGAGATCTATGTTTTATTTTGAAGAGAAATGGGATGGTAACTTAAATGTTTGTTTAATATGGGAATATGTTTGTATACTGATGGAATGATCTAGTAAAAAGGGGAAACTGTACTAAGTGACATGCAAATAAGGATATGCATCTATTTTAGGATCTAATTTATGTGAATCTTTGGTTCTTTTTGGACAGAGCCATACCGTGTCCTTCATTCAGTATATAGATCTATTACCCAATATATATCATTAATTCATCTACTAGCTAACCTTTAACCCTTTAAGCAGTACTAGGGGATCAGTAAAAAACTAAAAATCTCTGTTCTTGAGAAGTTTACAATCTAGATAGCGAAAATGTAAGACAGCACATACAACTTTAACAAGTTCAAATTCTAGACCATCTACTTTTTAAAAATTTGTATCTCCAGCTATTGGCATCTGGTAACTGTCCTCAAGGATTTGATCACAGTGCATAATACAGAGAGGAGATTAAGCCAGATCCTTTCAGTCCTTATCTAGGGAAGAGATGAATTGGCTATTTATAAACCTTAATGAGAAAGAGAACCTGAACTGGGGACAGATAACTTGGTGGATCTAACCCAAAAGATAAGAATAGTAATTTTGATATTAGTAATTTTTATCTACACATTTCACCTATGGTGAACCCCTATATCATTCACTTCCTATTTGAAATCACAACGGAATAATTAGAATTTGTAAAAAGGCGGAAAGATTTTAGTACTGGGTAGATATTTTAAAGTTTATATTTATACACATTTGGTGGGCACAGAGAATAAAAATATCTGTTATGTGACATTATTTAGGCAAAACTGATACAAGATACACAGCCTGTCTGTAATAATCGTTCTGCCTAGCAACTCCAATCAAGGAAAAGTGCCCTGCTCGACCTGAGACTGTAGGACTTAATTTTAAGAGTTCAGATTTTCCACCCCATTTCTTGCCCCACAATTAAATTTTGCCCCCTCTTTTCAGCATTTTCCCAGACAAGGAGAAACGAGCAAACAGCTTCCGCAATTTCAGGACACTGTGGTAGAGTTTCTTGCGTGGGGAGTTCTGCAGCATCCAAAGGTACAAGAAGGTAAAAAGTGGTATCCCGACGCAGGTCCTTACAGCATATACTCAGCACAAGGAACAATAACGCCCTCACAAAGTTTCATCAGCGGAGAAAACGGATTGTATCCGTGTAAGAGGAGTTATCCTTTTTGTTTCGTATTTCATGCAGCTTCACAAGTTAAGCCAAACCAGTGCTCTTTCAACGTCTAAACAATGGGTCAAAGTTTGCTAAGTTTTAAAAACGCCTTTCTCTTCCCGATCACACTAATTTTCTACAATAGCTTGGTCTCACATTAGTTTTACGTAATCTACTTAAAAAATACGTAACACGTCACTCTTTGCCTCTCTGGTCTCAAAAGTCGTTTGCTTTTCCCAGCCTTAGCTCCAGCGACCACCGCCTGAAACGCCTCGGCCAGGTTGGGAAGGAGCCGAAAAGACAGAAACGGCCAGTCGGCTAGAGCGGCCACAGCCGAACAGCCGCTCTCGCTTTTCTTTCCTCTCTGTGGTTAGAGAAGCTCAAGCCCCGCCTCCGCCCGGAAATATTTATGTTCCCTGACGGTTGCGCAAGGCTAGAAGGTAGTTCCGGTTCCGGTGTGGGGTGTTTCGTTCTTGGTGGTCGGTTGTCGCGGTTGGTGGGTATTAACTGAGCCAAGATGCTGCGGAACCTGCTGGTGAGGAGCTTCTCGGCTTGCGTTCTTATTGTTCTTATTGTGGGGCGGGAAGGTCGGGAAGTGGAGGCCAAGGGGCCTTGACTGGGAGGGAAGAAAGGTGGGAAAAGGCGACTTCCGAAGTCACCTTGGTCCGTGTCCTTTTCGCCTGCCGTTACTTTACCCTTCTATCTGTTCCTCTCGCCCCAGGCTGTGTTGGGTAGATGAAGGGAGTGGAGAGGCTGGGAAGGTGACCAGAGGTGAGTTAGGCAGCGTTGGGTTCTTAGTGACCACCCTTAAACCTATAGGTCATTCATGAAGTCGTTAGCTCTGATAGAGTAAAACTAAGGTCCAGGTGGGAAGTTTCTGATACCCGGAAGCTTCAGACAGACAGAAGAAGATGTTCCAAAGGTATTTTGAAGGGCTTTAAGTTTCAGCGTTTCTGAGCTTTGTGAGCATCCGAATGCGGTTTAAAAAACAGGTCATTCACTTTTGGCTGGGACTTTGGGAGCTGTCATGGGAGAAGGGTAGTGTTGCTTTCCTCAGGCGGTTCTGCAGTATCAGTGTCCTTCACCCCTCCACCGGCTTTGAGCATGTGAAATATTTTCCCAAAATTTTGAAAAAGAAAAGGAAAATGTAACGGTGACCGTTCTCTTTTGTAATTATTCAGTAAGGTTTTACTTAGCCTCTCAGTGTATCATCTATTTTGGAATATGGAGTGCATATTTGTTTCATTATTTAATTCAATTGGATATATAATGCAGGTTTATTTTTTAAAAGGATTATAGCCTATTAAATATTTTTTTAAGGAAAAACGTCACGAGGAAAGCATTTTAATTAAATAGGAATCGTCATTTTATTTTGGTATCAAGTAATAGATTTTTAATAATATGGTAGAGTATTAAATGAAAATACTTGAACTTAGTGTATTTTGTAGTCAGTCTTTATCTTTGTAATATCTGTATGTCAGTGTTTTACTCAAGGATTATATAATTCAGGTAAAGATGTTTTTTTTCCTTTTGCTCAGGATCTGCATGAATTGCTACTTGAATGTGGTTTTTGGAGACTGCAGAATTTTAATATAAAGAGTAGTGGATGGACAACCAGTTGCAAAAGTTGGCTGCTGGTTTAGGATTCTTACTGACAAATTGGATATGTTTTAACTGTCAGTTTCCCTCTTCTGTAATAGTAAAGATTGAAAATGGTTGGTTTTGAAGGTTTCTTTAAGATCTAAATCTGCCTAACATCTATGGATTTTTCATTTCAGGCTCTTCGTCAGATTGCCCAGAGGACCATAAGTACTGCTTCACGCAGGCAGTTTGAAAATAAAGTTCCAGAGAAACAAAAGCTATTTCAGGTACTGAAATATTTTATAGACAATTATTGCTTGTAAGAGTAATAATTACCAAAAGGTGGAGAGAGGAAGTAAATTTGGCAATGTTTGGTTGTTACTGATCCTGCTATAATAGCAAAAGAATAATAAACTATTGATAGCTAATTGGGCATTTGCTATATACAAGAGGCCCTTGGGGAAGCAGAAGAAATGAGAGGGAAAGGGTATAGGTGAAGTTACATTAGGTTGGCACTCTTTGGGGTGGTTGCACGAGAATAGACAGACCATAGAAAGGGCCGAGAAACAGAACAAATGCATATGTAGAAATTGAATGTATGTTAAAGGTACTATTTCATATCAGTGAGGAAAGGATACGATAAATTGGTATTGGAAAAACAAAGAAAGTAAAGTTCAATCCCTTTGTATATTAAAAGATAAATTGGAGGGGTGCCTGGGTGGCTCGGTTGGTTAAGCATCTGTCTTTGGCTCAGGTCATGATCTCAGAGTCCTGGGATTGAGCCTTGTGTTGGGCTCCCTGCTCAGTGTGGAGCCTGTTTCTCCCTCTCCGTGTCTGTCCCACATCCCCCTGTCACTTGTACTCTCTCTCTTGTGCTCTCTCTCTCAAATAAAATCTAAAAAAAAATAATAATAAACTGCAGATATAAATGCTTCCCCTGCAAAACATGTTAGAAGATAATATGTTTTTTCCAGTTTTATTGACATATGATTGACAAGTAAAAATTTTATATAGAGGGAATACTCTCTCCCTTTCTAAAATAAATAAATAAATCTTTTTAAAAAATCCGTTCTGCAGAAATAGTAGCATAAGAATATTTAAAAAAAGGAAAAAGGTTATTCATTCTAGGATTTTAATACCAAAAAACCCTAACAACCTAAATATGCATTAATAGGAGACTAGCTAATTCAGTTATATTTTTGCACACTGGAATGATCTGTAGCCATTAAAAGGAATAAGGTGGGCTTAAAGGGACTAACAGAATGGTTTTTCAGATAGCATTAAGTAGGGGCGCCGGGGTGGCTCAGTCGGTTAAGTGTCTGTCATGATTTCAGGGTCCTGGGATCAAGCCCCGTGTCAGGCTCCCGCTCAGTGGGGAGTCTGCTTCTCCCTCTGCTCCTCCCCCAGCTCATGCTCCCTTCCTCCCTCTATCTCAAATAAATTCAAATAAATAAATATTTTTTAAAAAATAGCGTTAAGTGAAAAATAGTATATGGCAGACCCTTATATAGCACAATCTCATTTTGTATTTTAAACAAGTGTGTGTGTAAATTAGAAGATGAGATAATGTAGGCATTAAAAAATACATATATTGGGGTGCCTGGGTGGCTCAGTCAGTTGAGCATCTGACTCTTGGTTTTGGCTCAGGTCCTGATTTCAAGAGTCCAGAAATCTCTCGGGCTTTGCGCTGAGCAGGGAGTCGGCTTGGAATTCTCTCCCTCTTCCCCTTGTGTGCGCGCACGTGCGTGCATATGCTGTCTCTCTAAAGTAAATACATAAATCTTTAAAAGAATATATTTATGGATAGGTACCCTGCTGTTTTGTTAATGGTGTTTTTCACGTAAGGAAAGATGGTGGGATAGAGTAGTTAGCCTTTATAAGTAGTTAAATTATTAGCGATATTTTTGTTTTGTTTTCCTGGGGTGATCTCTGGTTTTTCCCAAATAAAATTTTAAGTGTTTAAAAAGCCTAGTATTCTGTACTGATCTTCCTTGACTTTTGATGGGGTTATGTCATTACATCATAAACAACAACCGATCATAAATTGAAAACATTTTAAGTTGAAGATTCATTTAATGTACTTAACCTACTAAATATAGCTTATCCTACCTTCGACAAGCTCAGAACACATACATTAGCTTACAGTTGGGCAAAGTCATCTAACACAAAGTCTGTTTTATAATAAAGTGTTGAATATCTTATGTAATTTCTTAAATACTGTACTGAAAGTGAAAAAACAGAATGGTTTTATGGATACAGAATGCTTGTAAGTTTATTGGTTGTTTAACTTCCTGATTGTGTGGCTGACTATGAGTTGTGGCCTGCTGCCACTGCCCCCGCATCGTGAGAGAGTATCGAACTGCATATCGCTAGCCTGGGAAAAGGTAATTCAGAATTTAAAGTACAGTTTCTACTGAATATGTATTACTTTCACAGCACCGTAAAGTTGAGAAATTGTAAGTTGAACCATTGTTAAGCCAGGGGCCATTTGTGTGTTGCGTAAAAATAAAATACTTATATTTAACAAATGTATTAAATATCTACTGTATGCCAGGTGCTAGACTAGGGGTTAAGGTTATAAACAAAACTCCTTCCCCCCCTTTTTTAAGGAAAAAATAAATCTTACGGTTAAATCTAAAGTGTGATGCTTACTGATCTTTTTAATAATTCGGTTGATGAACTCAATCAATATATTTTCACAGCTTTAACGTTTATATATTCCTTGGAAAGAACATCTTTATTGGATCTCACTAAATTTAAGAGAAAGGATATTGACTCTTAGGAGTTCTTATTTTAATAATTTAGTGGAAGTAGAGACAGAATCAGGAAAATTGTAGTCTTTTAATTTTGATGTTTACAATATTTTAAAACGGATTAGTCTTTTTTGAACTTAGCTGAAAACAAATCATACATGTATTAATTATTATCATTTTTTCATCTAGGAGGATAATGGAATTCCAGTGCATCTAAAGGGTGGAATAGCTGATGCCCTCCTGTATAGGGCTACTATGATGCTTACAGTTGGTGGTAAGATATTTGGAGTGCTTGACTTATAGATAAGTAACAGGAGGGATAACTAGCAACTTCATTGCTTTTACTTTGCTAGTATTTTAACATAGGAAGTCTCTCCAGAATCTGAGATCATAATGCTTTGCATGTAAGGATTCAAGAGGATGATTGATACATATTACATAAGAGCATTGTAATGTCTTAAAAAAAATAAACCAATAATGTTTGATGAGTATTTATGACAGACGTAGCCTTCAGAGTGTGCTAATGGTGGCCCTGCAGGCCCTGTACTCTACCCCATCTACTGTAACAGGGGCTTTTTGAACATTTTTACTGTGATACATAATAAAAAGCGTTTTACACCTACACTAAACATCCATGTTTATGACAGAAACAAAACCTGTATAGAACAACACTTATTACTGTACCCAAAGTGTTTTGATATTTTTTCTGTGGTTTGGGCAGGTCTGTTGTTCAGTATTAGCAGTGGATATCACAAATTGGTATAGTAGGAGCAGAGTTAAGAATTTGAGTAATTGCTCTCTGGGGGAGGAAGGGAAACAGTATTTGAGTGATTACTGTGTGCTTGTCCCGTTGATCAGAATGCTACATAAAGGGATTTTTGTAACCCTTGTATTAAGTCTGTAATGTGTCCTTATGTTAAAGTTGAAGAAATTATGTTAATTACTCAAGATAATACTGCCTCTATGTGGAAAAGCTGAAATTTGAACCCTAATTACAAAGTCCTTCTACTCATACCAAGGTGCCTTCTTTGGCTTGAATTGAATACAGTGAAGGGGCATTTATGGATGAAGACAACAACTAGATAGTGGCATTTGGGTTCTCTTAAGATAAAGTCCTAAATTCTTTTTGATCAGTGTGACTATTTCTTAGGTGTTCTGGTAGTTAGTTTTCTTTTTTCTTTTTTCTTTTTTTTTTAACGATTTTATTTATATATTTGACAGAGAGATCACAAGTAGGCAGAGAGACAGGAAGAGAGAGAGAGGGAAGCAGGCTTCCTGCTGAGCAGAGACCCCCGACGCAGGGCTCGATCCCAGGACCCTGACTGAGATCATGACCTGAGCCGAAGGCAAAGGCCCACTGAGCCACCCAGGTGCCCCTAGTTTTATTTTTTCTTATTTTTTTTTATTATGTTCAGTTAGCCAGCATATAGTACATCATAAGTTCTGGTGGTTAGTTTTAATAATTTTTCACTTATTAGCTATTACATTAAACTTGATAATTTAAATGTATCGCTCTTCCTTGGTTTGATATTGATAATATACTTTAGGGAATGCTTGCATATTTTGACCTCTTTTTCAGTATTTGAATAATTCTTAGCATTTCTCAGGCAATCTTAGGTTACTATGGAAATGACCTTTACATATGTTCTTAATCTTATTTAAAGATTTTTTTACATGTTATTATCAAGTTGACAAATACATTATTGTACTGTATCTAACACTTTCTGTAGAAGTTAACTGACATTAAAACTAGATTAAGGATGCTTGGGTGGTTCAGTCGGTGAAGCTTCTGCCTTTGCCGGCCACTCCCCCTGCTCGTGCTCTCTTTTTCTCTCCCTGTCAAATAAATAAGTAAAATCCTTAAAAAAAAAAAAAAGATTAAATGTGTTTAACATATATTTATTTTAAATTTTGCCAGCACCTATCAAAATACTTTTTTATGTTCCCATAAAAGTAGTCTTAATGCCAGACTTGCCTCTTTCTCTTATGATTTTTTAGCTGGAATATTAGGTTTATACATGTAAATCTCAGAATTTCTTATATAAGTTCTTTTTTTGTTTCTTTTTATTTTTCAGGAACAGCATATGCCATATATCAGCTAGCTGTGGCTTCATTTCCCAAGAAGCAGGATTGACTTCAGTTTATCATCTCAACAGGCAGTTGGTTCAGTTTCATTCAGCTCTCTATGGACCAGTAACTGATAAATAAATGAGTTCTTCTTTGGGGATCAATATTTATTGACTTATACTAACTGCCACCAATAAAGCAGTCTTTACCATGCTTTGTCTTATTTTATCACTTTATACCAATAATTTCATTTTTGATCAGCCTTGTAAATCTTAGGGAGCATAAAAGAAAAATGGTTCTTTTGTCATTGGGGTCGTATAAAATACCATTGTGGTATTAGTGAAATTTTATTTATATAAATAAATTTAATATAATAGAGCAGCTCAGACTTACACAGTGGATAGTCTTCGGCCTTAAATGAATGTGACCCTTGAAAGCATATTTCTTTGAATTCCTTCCCTCCCTGCTGTACTATATCCGGGGATATGCTAGAACCTGGGGTTAGTGGAAGCAGGTCAGTTTTGGCTCCTGTCTTTTTTTCTCTTTCTCAGCTATGTTAGCATATGTTTAAATCTTGGATGTATTTTTGTAGCTTAGAATTAGGCTTTAGTAGAGAAGCTATAAAATAATTCAGGACTTGTTCTTTCACACTAACAATGGGCTTCTGTTACTCTATGACATAAAGGGTAACTTCCCATAGAATACTTAGTGCATTTCTAGAAGCTGTCTTTTAGGGGAACTTAAGGAGTCAAACTTGGTCATCTCCTCTGCTAGGTGTATGTTTGTAACACTGAAGTTTAGAGACTAGGTGCTTTCGATCTAGGGGAAATTGATAAGTAAAGGTTTATACTTCCAATTTCTGGGGATGCCTGGGTAGCTCAGTTGGTTCATGTCCAACTCTTGATTTCAGCTCAGGTCATGATCTCAGGCTTGTGAGATCAACCCCCCTGTTAGGCTCCTCACTGGACGTGGAACCTGCTTAAGATTCTCCCTCTACACCAATCCCCTTCCCCCTCCCCCCTGCCCGCCTCTCTAAAAAATAAACTTCAATTTCTGGATAAAATTGAGAAAAGTATACTTGGATAAATGAGTTAAATGTGAAATAGCCAATCTAAGTCTTCATGCTGAAGACTTAGTTAATTGAATTAAAAGACTAACTTAATTGAAGTTAAAGTATAAATCCACTTCAAAAGGTACCTAACAGAAGATGTCTCAGCCTCGAATCTCAAATACCGGAAAGGATCTTGGTAGCCATATTATCTAACCTGACACCAAATGCAGTAATCTGCCCAACTTCTGACAATCCTATTACTAATATCAGCATAGAACACTGCTTTGGAAGGAAGGGAGTAGGACAAATAACAGACATCTCTAAGTGCTGAGGAAGTTCTTAGGTTGGGCTGGAATTTGGTCCAATTTGGTGATTTGGACCTAAATAGCAACCACTGGTAATATTTTGAAACAAGCTACATTTGTCAGCATCTTACAGAGAACTTCTGTAAATGATTTGAAATGCTCTTATGACATCATTTGGAAGATACTGCTGTGTAGTAAAAAAGTGATACCCTCTGATAGCCTTCATCTCAATATTGTGAGAGGTGCTCTATACTATTTCTGACATAATTTATAAAACATTTTTCCATGTGAAAATGTTCTGTTTGGGCTATGTTAATATGGCAAGATTGGATAAAGTAAAAGTAAGTTGAATGCTTAAGATACTTGAAAATTTTTAAAAATAAATGCAGAATTTAAGTATTTGCACTTCACTTATAAAGTCTGCCTTGTAACCAGGGGTGGAGATGGGGAGGCAACAAGGGGCAAGATCCCAGAGTAAGGGTTGCTGGGCAGAGTCCTGTAAAAATGTCTGCTATACTTAGCATTTAGTGAGAGAGCTTTTAAAATTATTGATTTCAAAGACTAACCAAAAGTCCTTAGAA
Organism: Potos flavus; assembly: GCA_028534135.1. NCBI lineage: Eukaryota > Metazoa > Chordata > Mammalia > Carnivora > Procyonidae > Potos > Potos flavus. The sequence goes on from CM052886.1 coordinate 73,482,188, forward strand.
CAGAGTCCTTAAGAAGTGTTGAAAATATGGCCATCGGGAAACAAACTTCATTCCAATCTCCTTTTCTATCTTTATCATGTAGTATGATCTTGTTGAGATTAATATCCATTAATAAGTAGAAGGAATTCTGGGATGATGTTATCCCATTAATATAAATACCATAGGAGATATATCTAAGTAAAATTTTGTTATGATTAGTATTATGCTCAAAGTTACATTTGTAGTCTATAGCTGTTCTAAATGAAATTAAACTATTTACAAATGAAGAAACAAGTTCAGAGGGCATGCAATTTACACAAAGCTACAAATAAGTGACAGCAGAAGGTTTCAACTCCAGTTTTATCTGATTCTTAAAGTTCATGGTCTTTCCAGTATACTTTATCTTACGATGTGTTTGATTAAATGTTGGCTGGAATAGCTTCAATATATTGCTAATAGCAATGTATGCAAATATGAATACCTTGCAGACTTCCATCTCCCCTGTAAGTCAAGCTTCCTGGAAGAGGGATCAGTATAGTCTCCAGTTCCTACTCAGTTTCATTATCGATTGCTACAATTTACAATCTACCTACCTATTTAACATCTGTCTCTTCCACTTAATATTCAAGATCCAAACTAAGCATGCTAACCACCGACCATATTGCTCTGCTTCTTGGTGCATGCATACTCATTTTTTACACCCCTGGTAAGCGCCCAAGATTCTGCTGGAAAGTTTGACATTCTCCCCTTTGCTCCCTACGTTCCCTGTACTCACTTTCATCAAGACTTTCATCCCTTTGAATTCAAATTTGAAATATAATTGGTAAGACTGGGAACCTGTATAGCATTGTAGTTAATCATACAAATGACAAAAGACCCGGCTTCAAGCCTTGGATTACTATGGGTAGCTAACCTTGCTCAATGTTTATCCTCCTTCGTATAAATAGCATAATACTTAATGCACATTTTTTTTTAAAGATTTTATTTATTTGACAGAGACACAGCGAGAGAGGGAACACAAGCAGGGGGAGTAGGCGAGGGAGAAGCAGGCTTCCTGCTGAGCAGGAAGCCCAATATGGGGCTCAATCCCAGGACCCTGGGATCATGATCTGAGTGGAAGGCAGATGCTTAACCACTGAGCCACCCAGGTGCCCCATGTGTTTTTTTTTTCTAATGCATGTAAAGTGCTAAGGATGGTTTCTGATATATACCAAGTGTGCAATAAAAGTTAGCTGCTTCTGTTGTTAGCCTTCTGGGAAAAGGATCTTTTCATCTCCTATCCCTATTAACTTGACACAAAGCAGGGACTATGAGCTGTTCAGGGGTGGTAGGGACAGGCTCACAATTTGATCCACATCCTAGGTGCTTCTGTCTTTCAGCTCTCCTTAGTGTGTGGTTTTCGTTTTTGTGGGAATGACTGCTGCAGCTCCAGCCCATTTTCCCTGCAGGAAGAAGGGTCGGTGAAGGAGCACACACTAAATAAATGAACTCTCTTTAAAGAGCCTTAGAAGCTGCAAACAAAGACCTCAGCTTAGATGTCTTTGGCCAGAACCTTGTCACATGATCATGCCTGATTTCAGAGTGGTCAGGAAATGTCTTAGCTGGGCAGATGGCAAATGCAATTGGAATTCTATATAATAAGGGGAGACTGAGTATTGAGTTGGCAACTAACAATCTTTCCCCCAGTTTTTTTTTTTTTTTTACAGTGGCATGAATCTTATTTATTTTTTAAGATTTTATTTATTTATTTGAGAGAAAGAGCACAAACAGGCATAGAGGGAGAAGCAGACGCCCTGCTGAGCAGGGAGCCCGGCAGGGTGGGGCTCAATCCCAGGACCCTGAGATCATGACCTGATCTGAAGGCAGATGCTTAACCGACTGAGTCACGCAGATGCCCCTGAATCGCATTTATTTAAAACATTATTTCTCACCTTTCTCAAATTGAAGACTGCAAAAACTAAAAGACGTGCTTTACTGGGTTGTCATGAACCCTAGGAGCAGTGCTGCTGCGTCTCCACGCTCCGCGACCCCGTGCCCAGGAAACCGCAGCTCACACGCCAAAGCTATCCCACCTCAGTTTACACAACAGTCCTGAAAGCTTAATCAAATGAGGCTATTGTACACGACATTTACATTAGAAAAAGCGGGATGTAGGAAAGTCGAGTGTGTTGTTCCCTTTAAGTAAAGTTTGCTCCACAGTTGGGGCAGCCTCGATTCCTCAAGGCGAAACGGCAAATGAACCCAAATGGGAACAAGATGATGGCCAAGAAGATGCCCCGGGAGGTGAAGGAGTCCTCCGAAACCTGACTCTGCAGACCGGGCAGCCTCCAACAACAACGGAATTGCCAGGATACCTGGTGGTGGTGGTGGGGGATGGTGGGTGGGTGTCCCTGTGACCGGGTGAGTGTGCGGCCCTGGCGGGTTGTAGGCGCGCGGCCGCTCCTGCAGCAGGTGCTTGCTGTCCTTGGCCCAAGGCGCCCAGCCCCGCTCCTGCCCGGACTCCCGCGGCCGCACCCGCTCCGACTAGCGGCCTCGCCGCTTCCAGTCTGTTTAAAAAAAAAAAAAAAAAAAAAAGTCAACACCGAAGGAGACTACCTGGAAGCATTTCGGTTCCTAGCTCTAATTTCTGATGCCCACAACCATATCCATGCCTGTTCTTAAGCTTGGTTGCATTCCATTGGCAAATAACTTCCCCATTTTGCTTAAATTAGTTCTGGTAGGTTTCTCAGCCGGGAACCAACCAAAGCAGGGTTTCCTGACTTTCCCACTTACTGTATCATCTAATAGAACCACAACTGTACCATTTACCCTAAACAGTACTTAGATGATTAATAAATGGTGGCCGTTACTGGTCTCTTAGGGCAGACAGGAGTGTTTCAAAAAGATTTCCTTAGGGAACACAAATGCAAATGGATATGGAGAATATGAGCATGATAAAAACAAGAATTATGATGCTGTTATAGGCACTTTGGTTCAGGGTTTGCAAAGATTCCTTCCTGCTGTTTCAGATAGTTTTGCATATCTCAAACATATTTGCATCCCCAAAGCTGGCAATTCCTTCTCTTCTTGGGTCCTGGATGCATTCAGGTGGAGAGCAACATCTTGTAATCCACTACCCAGGACTCTTCTATATATACATCAAGACTAATCTTTCAGGTTAACAGATACTGAGTGCCTACGACGTGCCAGACACTGTTGTATGTGCCTGGGAATCATGGGTGAACAGAGTTTACATGAGAGCGAGAGGTGGCAGGGAAGATGGTTAATAAAATATAAAAATAAATTGTACAATCTGTTAGACGGTAATAAGTTATATGGGGGGAAAAAGACCAACAGGGAGAGCTGGCATGCGGGTGGGGTGATTGGCTGCAGTAGTAAATAAGGTGTGAGGATAACCTTTAAATAAAGACTAGAAAGTGAGGATTGTTAGTCACTCAGATATATGGGGGAAAAGCATTATGGGAAGAGGCAACAGTCTAGAACAAACGCCTTAAAGTGCCTGGTATGTTCAGGGAAGAGGAAGGCAATAGCAGTTCTCACTGAAGAGTGAAGAGAAGTCAGAGAGGTAAGGAGGGACGGCACTAAGTGGGGACTTGAGGCTGTTGTAAGGACTTTGGCTTTTACTCTGAGGGATATGGGAAGTCATTGAGGAATTTTTTGTTTCTTTTGTTTTGTTTGTGTTTTTTGCAGAAGACAGACTTACATAGTTTTAAGGGGATTAGTTTGACTATGGCGTTGAAGTAGGCCATGGGGGACCCAGGGTAGAAGCAGGCAGACCCATTAAGAAGCCCACTGCAACAATCCAGTTGGGAAATGTTGAAGGCAATGAGCAGGTGTTAGTCCTAGAGGTAATCAAAAGTGGTCGGATAATGAATAGAGGAGGATCTTTATCAGACCCTGTCCTTCTTCATCTATCCATCAGCCATCCATCTCTCCATCCATCTATCCAACCATCCAACAATTGCTTATTGAAAACCTACTTTGTTCTAGTTAGTGGAGATAGACAACTAAATAGATTCATAAGCATGATAATGGTCTATAGTGGGAACTGCCATAAAGGAATCAACAGTGTGATCTCTTAGGAAAAATGATGGAGTGGAAGCTAGAAAAGGCCTTAGTTGAACTGAGACCAGAAAAAAAGGAGCTAGCTGTGATAGCTGTGATAAATGTCAGGAGAAAAGCATTCTGGGCAAAAAAGAAAGTACTTTGCATGGTTGAACTGCAAAAAGACCAATGTTGTTGAAACATAGGAAGCTAGAGAAAGCAGCAATTGTGATCTCTTCCCCAGTGACTAACACAACAAACGGCATGTCCCTACACACAGTCTCTAGATTGATCTTTTTTGTTTTCATAATATTATGCAACGCAATCGGATAGCCATAGTACTGATTTAACAAGAAGTTTAAAAATTAATAAACGTGGGCACTCAATCCCAGCCAGCTGTTGTAACTATTACTAGCAAGAATTAGAAACTGAGGAAGTACAGTTAGCAACAGCTTCAACATACAGCAGTTACATGTGAATGAGAATTTAGATCTAGATCTTTCTTATTCCAAAACCAATTCTTCATCTGCTATGTACCATGTTACTTCCTAGATGAGGGGAGAAGAAAGACAAATACTTAGGACAGCTTTACTCGTTTCCCCCCACCCCGAAGACTTTATTGTCTTTGAACACTGCTGTATCACTGATGCAACATTATATTATGTTTGATAAATCTGCATCTGAATGATTAGTAACTTTTTATTCTCTCTCTTTTCTCCCTGATTTCCATGAATCTAGCCGTGTATCTGCTCTAGTTGCCTACCTCTGTTGAAATTATAGTTTCATAGCTGCTATTTATGTTTTTTTTAAAAAAACAACTTTTTCAAGTCTAGGATATATATATTTTTTAAAGATTTTATTTATTTATTTATTTATTTGACAGAGAGAGATCACAAGTAGGCAGAGAGGCAGGTAGAGAGAGAGGAGGAAGCAGGCTCCCCGCCACCTAGCAGAGAGCCCAGAACCCTGAGATCATGACCTTAGCAGAAGGCAGAGGCTTAACCCACTGAGCCACCCAGGTGCCCCAAGTCAAGGATATTTTGCAAGATTCATCTCATCAATGAGGAAACCCAATCAAAACCCAACACAGTTTCCAAAATTTTATCTTAGTGTAATACACCAGAGAAAAAAATGATTAAATGTTTATCATTAGATTGCTTAGAAAATAGAAAACTATGTATTGAAATGGTCATTTTAAAGCATATATGAATGCTACGAGAGGAAGAAGAATTCATAAAATTGGATTGTTGTAGCCTTTGTGTGAGAATATAATGTGTGTATGTAAATAAATTTGGATTTGATTATTGGTTTCCAACTATAAATGTGCCATTAATATATAATGAAAGATGGGCTGTTTCTTTGAATTCTGAAATTATGTCAGATCTTTACTGACCTCTTGTAGGAAGCCATCATCTTCCTTCTGGGAGGTTGCTAAACATATTCTCTTGGCATTGTTCTGGTTGACTAAAGGCTGATGTTCTTGCTTGCCCTCCTCACATCTCTCCAGGCCATTTTACCTCAACTAGCGCATTTACCTAAATCATTCATGGCACACACAACAGTCATTTTTCCACCTCGATTCTTTCCAAATGACCATCAGGATGATTTTTAAAAATATTTATTTATTTATTTATTTGAGAGAGAGTGAGACGCAGTGGGAGAGGAACAGAGGGAGAGAAAGTCTGGAGCAGATTCTCAGCAGAGCAAGGATCCCGACATGGGGCTCAATCTCATCACCCTGAGATCATGACCTGAACCAAAACCGAGTCAGACGCTTAACAGACTGCGCCATCCAGGGGCCCCCAGAATGATTTTTAAAAAGGTTCTTTCCGCCTTAGTTGGAACACACTAAGAAAAAAATAGACCAGAAATTCCTGTCCTGGATGAGAAGCTAGCAGTCTCTTTTTGGTTTACTTCTGTCTGTATTTATCAGTAAAGATCTCTACAAAAAACAACTAACAGAATCCCTTCAAAGGATTGAAAGATGTGAGAAACAAATAAAATGAAACAAAATGATACATTTCTCAAGAAGCAATTTGAAATGCCAGTGTATTTCTCAAGTCTTAAAATATAACCTAGTCTCATTTCTCAAAGTGGCCACAGTCCAGCTTCAATAATACATTTGTGGTCATTGTTTTCCAAATCAAGCTTTTTACTAGTAGAATTTTTTTTATTACAGATGATTATTAAGCATGCTGGGGGAAAAATGGATATGTATAGAATATGTAATAAGTACCATATATTACCATTTCAGAAAATATTTTTTAGTATAAAACCAATTTATGTATAGTAAATACAAAAAAGAATAAAGAAAAATGCTTCCGCTAATGTTCTAAGCTTTGTTCTGTGTATAAATAACTGGAGCACAGGAGTGCTTGCAGGACTCTCTGTCTCTTGGCTCAGCTCATTCCTTTTGAATCCCTTCTTCGGCATGGCAGAAATGTGTCCTCTGTTAATGGCTACTTTGCAGCCTCACCACCTGTATTTATTTGCTCAGGCTGCCACGGCAAAATATCACAGACTGGGTGGCTTAAACAACAGAAATTTATTTTCTCACAATTCTCAAGGCTGGGAGTCCCAGGTCAAGGTGCTGGGCACATCAGTTCCTGGTGAGAGCTCTCTTCCTGGCTTGTAGACTGTCACCTTCTGCCCATGTCCTCACAGGGCCTGTCCTCTGTGTGGCACGGACAGAGAGAGCTCTGGTGTCTCTTCCCCTTGTAAGGACATCAACCCTATTGGGTCAGGGCCCAGCTTTTATGATCTCATTTAATTTTAGTTACCTCCATAAAGACCCTATCTTCAAATAGGCATGCTGAAGGTGAGGACTTCAACATACGAATTTTGAGAAACACACCTGAAAGAAAATGGGGGTTATTTCTGGTCCCATGTTCAAAAATTTCAAGAAAGGGCTCTGACTAGTCCAGGACACATCAACTGAAAGGTGTTATAATTGACCCTATTTGTGTTAGGGCTCATTCTTTGCCAATCAATCACTTCAGTTTAAGGTGCTAATATTCTGAAGAGTTTCTCATGGATTAAACACACAGTATTAAAAATGTATAGAATTATAGATTTGACACTGTATGCACCTCATGTGTTTACTTAAGGGTGAGAAGGAGGTAATCATACTTAAAAGAATATGGTTCTTTTTTTCAAAAGAAACAGATGAAAAACATCTTGGTATGAGAAAAACAAGTTAATTCAAGAAATGCAGAATATTCTGCTCAAGGATTTTTTGAGGCAGAAAAAAAGAAATTTTGAAATGTACAGATCTGAAACTTATGATATTGTGGCATCTAAAATCCATGGCAGCATTTCTTGATTTTTTTAATTTTTTATTTTTTTTGAGGAGGCTCTCCTGAGGGCAGGAGGAGATACGACTGGAGAAATTCAGGTTTAGGCAATAGCGTAAAAGATGGACCAGAGTGGAGACAGAATGGCTAATGAAGAGGATATTATTGTAGACTAAGCAAGATTTGAAAATGTTGAGGGAAGTGAATTGTCCTGTTGGGGGAGAGTAAGGTAAGGGTGGCAGGAGATGTTAGGAAGGATACGAACAATAACCTCAAGCCTTACAAGTCACGTTTTGTGTGAGAATAACCACCATGAAGACAGCAGAAGGAAGAGAAGAGTGGGCGACTCTGTAAAGAGGACCAGCAACATCATTCTTACATTTCTACCTTCAATAGTCAGGTGAAAAGGGAAAGTGGATGGTGGAGATGATCTAGGACCAGACATTATAATTTACAGTTGCAGCATTTTCCTTCACAAATGAAGCCCGATCTCTACGCACTCAGATTTTAAAATATGGGCCTCATAGACCAGAAAAGAGCTTCGTGGGAGCCAGGAAGTGGCGAATGCTGTCTTGTGCTGGTTACGCTGCAGGTCACCCCGGCTCGGGAGCCCGTGGCAGCCACATTTACAATAGTGTCCAAATAACCAAAATTCGGGGCTCCCCCACCCCTGTTCACACAGAGGCACTGCTATTTCTCAAGGTGTCCTAGTTCATTTTTGTGAGTCATCAGCCCCTCACATATGACCGGGGCAGGGGGGATGGTTTTCCCTATTCCTTCCTTTTGTCCTTCTTGTTTGACGACTTCACCAATACCACACACAAGATATCAACTCAGCCAGGCACTGCTCTGCCCAGGTTTCTGTCTTCTGTTCCCAAACCTACCCCTCCCTGTGTCTCAGGGCAGAACTGGTTTGCACGGGGAAATGGGGAGCACTTTGCTTTCGTGTATTCATTCGACAAACATTGAAATGCCAAGTACGAACCCAACGAGGTTCTAAGTCCCGGGGAGTACATCCATGAAACAAAATTCCTACTCTCCTGGAGTTATATTCTGAGCCACAGAACCTCAGTGAGGCCTTGAGGCAGCAATTCTGGATGCCAAGTATCCCGAAGTTTCTGGGGAAGATGGCTGTTTCAGCTTTCGGCTCCTGTTAGCACAACTCCAATAAAACGCTCATGTACCACAAAAAGAAGCACCCATTTGTAGACACACAATGTCCCAAGCCATATTTAGAAAGCAAAAATTGACACTTTGGTTTTGCGGGTGGAACAGAACGCATTCAAAGCTGTAATTCTGCCTGCTGCATTGACAATCTTTCACGTGATTCTAGAGCCTCAGCTTTTCCTTGAATAGTCCCTGGGCCTGTCCTGGGGGTCACCCCAGGACGAGTCAGAGCCTGCCCCAAAAGAGTACCTAAACTGTCACCTCTTGCAAAACAAAATACAGTTCCACTTTTGACGTGACAATATTTTTGGCTTTTGATACATGTACCAAGATTTCAACGTTCTTGGGATCATGTTTCAATCAGATTCCAACTCAGGGAACTGTGAGCTTCCTCTTCCCCTCAGCGGTGTCTGCAAGGCGGCTGCTCTCGTTTGCAGCCTGGGAACTGGAGGAGGCTCTTCCGTGAAGGCAGCGGAAGGTCTCTACTTTTCCCGTTTATATCCTTTTTACGGGGTCATTGTCTTTTGCCAGTGCACCCAGGGATAAAATGCTAGGACCCATAGTACATGACACTTTTATGGAAGGACAGTTTTCCTGGAAAGGAAAAACAAGGGAAATGAAGGCTTCATTTGAAATGGCTCAACGTAAAAGTAATGTTCACAAATTAAAGCAGATTCTATAGCGATTCTTTGATGCAATGTTTCCATTTCCCTTTCTGTACCCTTTTGCGGGTGGGGAGAGGGACGAGGCGCTGCAAAGGGGCCAGGGCACCACTGGGAGGCAGGATTGGATAGGAAGAAAAGGAAAACGTCCCGTTCATCCTATCACTACCAGAATGAAATAACATTTCAGTAAATATAAACTTAAAATATCATCCTCTTGCCATTCAGAGGTCATCTGCTTTTCTGCACTCCGATGGCACTGCCTACGCGTACATGTCAGAGCAAGTATGCTCTGTATTCATTCTTTTTTTTTTTTTTTAAGATTCATTTATTCCCTTGAGGGAGAGAGAGCACGCATGTGCGCGCAGCGGGGAGAGTCTTTTTGATGTTGTTGTTGTTAAGATTTTGTTTATGTATTCTAGAGAGAGAAAAACAGAGCGAGCAGGAGCAGGGGGAGGGGCAGAGACCGAGGGAGAAGCAGGCTCCGGGCTGAGTTGGGGTCTGCAGGCAGGAGGCGGGGCTCCGTCCCAGAACCCGGCGCGCAAGACCCGAGCTGAAGGCAGCGCTTAACCCGCTGAGGCACCCAGGCGCCGGGAGGAGCGGGCTCAGAGCGGAGCCCACGCTGCAAGGAGCCGGAGGCGGGGTTGGATCTCACGACCCTGAGATTACCATCTGACTTGAAACAAACAGTTGGTGGCTCCACTGACTGAGCCCCCAGGCGCCACCGCGTTCATTATTTTCTCCATTCAGTTGTAAATTCCTTGAAGATGACTGTCTTACGCTTCATTAGTGTATTCCATCATATTTGTTGAATAAGTGGATCTTTTATGAGCACCCACGGAGTCCACACTGTTCTTAACAGTTGAAAAAATTTTTATAAAAATACGATTTTAAAGTTTTGATGTAGAGTTCAAAGTATTAAATAGGGAAGACATAACGAACCCAGCATCGGCGCTGTTTCACAACTAACACAGCCACGCTTGTTTCTTTGCAGAGTGTTGTCACCTACTTCCTTTAGGTCATTTGATCCCTAACCCTGGGAACTGAACTGAGTCTACAGGAAGCCACAGCCCTCAGGGACTCCTGCGATTTTGTGTTTGGATGGGGAGGGGGTCTGAAGACACTCCTTTCTTCAGCCTTTGTTAATCCCTTCTGTTCCTGAGCGTTTGGGGATAAAGGACGTGTTGAAAAGGAAGACACAGTATTTCTGGCTACTCAGGCCAGTGAAGGAAGGAGGGATAAGCTGAAGAATCAGTAGAGATAGGGAAAAAATTATAGAGCTATGAGCACGTTGGTCCTGAACTTGTGGAGCGCCTCAAAGGATTGTATAACAAGGGCTGGACTTCGGGAGCATACAGGCCGCCTCAGCCAGCCTGGGTGCAGCAAGTTCTTCCGAAAGGCAGAAGGATGAAGGCAAGACATGCGGGAGTTAGGGAAGAAAAGGGTGTGAGGAAGGAAGGGGGGCTGTCCAGCTGCCCGTGTTACCCCTCCACAGTTAGCTAACAGTGCGTCACCTTGAGAGTTTGCCCCGTTAGATGCTAGGAAAGACTTAATAATTTCTGTTGAATGCCTGGTTTAAGGAAGGCTATACATAATGACCACATAGCTCAGTGTGTCCAACATGCCTTATCGATCATAATATTGAAGCATCATCTGTAATGTCCAGACCAATCTTTCAGGCCTTTCACTGAGAGCTTGATAAATGTTAGGCTTTATTATTACTACTGATAGCGTTACTCATCGATATTATTGCTACATCATGACACAGAGGCTTATTCCGACCAATTGTTTCATTGAGTTTTGGAGACAGAAACACTGATACCAATTAAGAGAGTACAGCACTTATTTATTTATTTAGATAGATTTCCCCCCTATTCATTTATTTATTTATTTAACTGTGATTCCAGTATAGCTAGCATACAGTGTTACATTAGTTTCAGGTGTACGATATGTGCTTCAACAGTTCCATACATTACTCAGTGCTCATCATGATAATTGTGCTCTTTGATCCCCATCCCCTATTTCCCCCATCCCCCCACCCATCTCCCCTCTGGTAACCATCCGTTGGTTCTGTATGGGTTAAGAGTCTGTCTCTTGGTTTGCCTCTCTTTTTTTTTTATCCCCTTTATTCATTTGTTTTTGTTTCTTAAATTCCACATATGAGTAAAATCATATTTTATTTGTCTTTGTCTGACCAACTTATTTCCCTTAACATCATACCCTCTAGCTCCACCTGTGTTGAGAGCCCAACACTTTTGACCTCTGGTGGACTTGGTTGGCTGCTGGGGTGACTACACTTTGCCTTTTAGCCGACATTCACGAGGGAAGCACAGTTGGCATAGCTCAGTCCAACAAAGAAATCTAAGGGTGACTCGGGATTTCTAGATTTGTTTCGTTTCAATGGTGAGAGCCTTAACAACTGAAGAAGGGCACTCTGGCTGGATTTGCTAGTTCTCTTTTGAACTTAACAGGTACCATCTTCTTAAGCCAACTTTAACATGCCTCTCTCTCTTATTTTAAGAATTAAAAAAGTGGGGGGATAGGAATAACATCCATGTACTTTAAAAACCTTTTATTTTGAAAATTTTCAGACATAAAGAAAATTAGAAAAAAGTGTACTCAACACTTCTATCCTCAATTGTTATCTTGCCACATATACTTCATCTATGTGTTTTTTCATTAAACCATTTTAAATTGTAGACTATGTGAAGTTTCAGTCCAAAATACGTTAGCATATAATCCTGTATCACGTGGTACCATTATCGCTCCTAACTAATGAATAATTATTTCCTAATATACTGGCTATATTCAATTGCCTCAACAGCCCCCAAAATGTCCTTTATATGGCTTTTTTAAGTCAGGCTCTTATCAAAGACCGTATACTACATCTGTTTGTTATGTCCTAAGGCTCTTATAAGCCAGAACAGTGGTCCTCCTCCCCTTTTTCTTTTGTCAGTCTGTGAAGAAAGTAGGTCAGTTGTTTGATCGAATATTCCTAGCACTCATAAACTTGAACTTCCTTGCAACTACAATGCTTGGGGTTGGAAGTAGGGAGCACCCTTTGCCGGGGTGATGTTAGGAACCTCCATGAGCCATGGATTTCCTTTGTTTTCAGTTTTAATATTGATGTAAATTTTATACACACAAAAAATAGGATTGTGACGTATTTCACAATTTCACTCCCTATATTATCTCTTCTTATTTTCTATCATGTTTCTGAGGTTTTCATACAGTTTTTTCTTTCGAGATTGATCCTCCAAAGATCCTCCAAATGTACTCCTTTTTCAGAGTTTGACATCTATCAGGTGGAATGTCAGAAAATCAAAGAGGCAGGGAATCTTCCCAGGGCTCCATGCCAAGGTTATGACAAATCGAGATGTTACATTGTGTTTTCAAGTCGGCCTGTTAAAGTTATTTTGTATAATACACTTTTGGTGGTAAGAGTGCTTTTGGCAATGTTCCTAATTTTAAGAAGCCGTTTGTAGTATTTGGTTTTACTACTGAGCAAGATCAAAAATCATTGGACCAGTTGCTCAAGGTTGGTGGATAAAATCAACCTTCCTTGGCAAACAGAGTTTGTAACTCTCTGTGAACACGTTAACAAATGCAGTTTCTAAAAACAAATATTTATAACATGAAGGTCACAAGTAGAATTCCTAAAAACTAGTAAGATAAATTTTTGAAGATTATAGGGAAACTTTTTCCTTATCTTAGTCACAGAGTTACACCGACACTCAATTTTGTGATGACAAAATACAGAATAAATTTTACTTATATTTTATGGTAACTGATATGTATATATGCTCAGTTCTATTTTATCCAAACAAAAGCCTGTTGTAAATCTTGTGGTTTGCATTCTCAAATGTGCTCACAGAAACAGCTTCCTAATATTTCCCTCAATGTCTCCTGCTTAAAACAAAACAAAACAAACAAATGAACAAACAAGATAACTTTAATATAAATTAAGACTGAATCAAAGATATTTGGCATCTTGAGTAATTTAGTTCCACTTAGTGGACTCGCTATCCTAGATTAAGCATCACTGAATTCCTTCCCTTTCCTTTTACTGATATGTGTAAATTATATAAGGTTCTTTTTCTTCCTAAAGTGGTTAAGCTGTCACTGGAAATTTCATTTAATATTCCTTTCTGAAATTGTTTTTGAGGCATACTCCTTACTCCAGGCTCTCACTGGGATTTTTTACTCAAGGAAAGGTTGGTCAGCTTGACCGATACTGAGCAGAGAGGACTTCAAGGGAGAAAGAGCTAAGATTCCAGATGTTCATCCTCTCTGCTTAGGTGGGCAAAATACGAACAGTCCACCTTCAGAGGGGAAGGAGGGCAGGCAGGCATTCTGCACTGGCCTGCCTGCTTATGTCCATTGGACAGCCAGTAGTCTTGGGCCTAGCTGGTGTAGGAGAATCTTCCCTACTGCTAGTTGGCTATCTCTCCATTTTGTTTCTTCTTTGGAGACCAAAAAATCACGAGAGGAAATAAGGCCTAAAATTTACTAGTTTGAAACACTGGTTACGAGAATCTTTGTCTTAGTTGGGTTGATTTTGGTTTTATCAAAATAACGGAGTTAAGAAGTACTGGTCCCTCTCCACAAAGACCATGACCTCTCTAAGTAGTCCATCCTGGGAAAGGAGGTATGTGAAGTGAAAGTGAGAATTATCCACAAGGAGAGTAATGAGAGATGAGGGCCCGGAGGTGCAGATAACATGGAAAGCAGGTTCTGTGGACTCAGAGGTAAACTAAGGATGGTCCAGCTGAGTAGATGACAAGAGGGCTAGTCATTAAAGGGTGTGTGGTGGTATTTAAAATATGTCCACCAATTCTTCGATACTTCTCCTTTCAGGAGGTAGAGGCTCTATTCCCTCTCCTTGAACCTGGGTGGTCTTGTGGTTGCTGTGATGAGTAAATGTGGCTGAAGCGATACTGTGTGACTTCCAAAGCTAAATTAGAAAAGGCCAGGCAGCTTCTGGCAGTTTCTCTTGGGACACTCACTTACGGAGCCTCCACAGCCATGTTAAATGTCCACCTGAGGTCATCACGTGGGGAGGCCTCCTAGGGAGAAAAGTGGAGAAATGTCCAAGGAGCCCCAGCTGTTCTAGCCTCTGGCTGTTTGAGTGGCTTTGGCCAGGTGCCAGAAGCCTTCAGGATGATCCTAAGCCCCCACTGCCTGACTGCACCTGCACAGAGAACCGAGTGAGCACTGCTTAGCTGAGTCCGCCCAAGAGCAGTGAACAAAATAAATTAATACTATTTTTAGGTAATGTTTGGAGGTAACTTTTAATGCAGCAATAGATAATTGAAGCAAGACACTAAAATAGAACAATGCTGATAAACTCAAGTTCTCTCAAAAATTCTGGTGAAAGACAAATAAATCCCACTCCTGCTGACGTGGGTATTGCCCTTGTGAGAAAATTAGTTAAAAAGCATGTCTCTCAGGCTTGAGCCCATCTCTGTTGTGTATTTGTGTGAAAAGCAATGGAGTAAATTCCACTTCTCTGTACCGGGGACGGCCTAGGGGAGGTTGGGACTACAGGGGAGGAAAGATAATTTCCCTCCACCCTTCTGAGTTCTTGGCTGAGACCTCTGTAATAAACGACAGAAGAAAAGAAACAGAAGTTTATTACCATGTATACCTCCAGCGTACATGGAAGATACTGAGGGAAAAATGAGTAACTCCCTGAGGTGGCTTAGGATTCAGGCTTAAATACCATTTTAATAGGGAAAGAGCAGGAATGTAAGCCTCTTAGGGGGAGAGGAAATCATTTTTAGGAAAGACGAATGGGCACTTCGAAGAATAGATGGGAGATATGATAATTTGTGACAAAGTTTGTCTGGGTGTGGCATCCAATTTTATCAATCTTCCCTGGTTGTTGGAGCTCCCAAGGAGAAGATTTAGGATAATTGAGTTCCTTTTGGACCATGTGTCATTAGGCCACAAAGGGGAGTTCAGAGAAAGCCTCTCCCTGCGTTTGCTATTTTTCAAGTGCCTACAGCCCAAGCCAATCAAGGTACCAAAGAGGCATATTTGGGGATGGCATATCCTGACCTTCTACAGTTATTTTTGGGGGTGTTGTATTCTGCTACCCTTCTGAGCAAAGCCTTCTTCCTTGATAAAAAGAGATTCAGGAGGATGAAGGGTTCCCTTCCAGGCCCCGAGCCGGGGTAGGGGGTGGGGACAAGAACCCCCAGTTTTATTTCATTTTGGTGCCGAACTCACCAACCTGGAATTGCTGGCCACTGGGCTTCGTATTGGGTAATAATTGCTCTTCTGATAGGAAAGTATCCTATTATTTGTGGTTCAAAACATAGCATACATTTGACATGATGTGGCTTCCAAGGAATGAGTGATTTAAAATAAAAGTTCTAAATTTTAAATCCTTTAGTGTATCTTCTAAGAGTTTCCTCATTTCAACAGTCACAAAGGGAAGCTGAAGGGAGAACTTGCATTTGATAAAAACAGGGACTATTTTACTGTTTGTTCGGGTTTTTTTCCCCCCCCTCAGGATACTAAGCCTACTTTAGCAAGTAGAAGTAAGTTAGGAAATGGATCTGTTTTTGTTCCTTCTGTTTCTGCAAATTTTCTTGTATAGAAAATTATTTGGAATCCCAAAGTGAAATATGAAATCCCATGGGAGATAGTTACGTTTTAGGATATTGTAATCAAAGGCTGTCAGGGGTTGAAGTAAAGTCCTTCCCTGTTTGATTTTAACATTCTAGGATGGCCAGCTGTTATGGGCTGAATTACTACATCTTCCCCAATTCATCTGTTAAAAACCTCCCAGTATCTCAGAATGTGACTTTATTTTGGAAATAGGGCCTTAAAGCGGTCATTAAGTTAAAGTGGGATCGGCAAGCTGAACCTTAATCCAATTTGCCTGGTGTGCTAGAACAACGAGAACAATGAGAAAATAAATTTCTGTTATTTAAGCAGCGAAGCCTGTGGTATTTCCTTATGGAAGCCCTAGTGAATGAATGTGACAGACTAATGCCCTTTGACTTGTGATGATGTAAGGTACAGTTTTTAGTCCCTTCATTTCATCACTTCATTTACTTCTCATAAGGGAAGGGATGAAAGAATTGCAAGTTAAGAGATATTTGCAAATAAGTCAAAACACAGAATTATATCCGGTGCCACCTCTTTGGTAGGGGCATACAATTTTTATGAATAGGTAGTCAGTTTCATCCCACCTGCACTGTATGTTGAAGAAATGTTTATGGATTCTGGTTTGAAAGTGACATTAAATCATCAGGCTGCCAGTTTGCTCACAGGTCTCAATCTAACCTCGGAAAAATAAGGGGCTTAGAGCCACTTCTTGTGTTAATGAGGTGTTTGTGAAGGAGAAGACAGGGAATAAAGTTTAACTCATTGATTTCACTCAGTGGAATAGTTACGAAACAATGATGTTAGACAATGATGTTAGTTGATGTTATCAACGTTGTTAATATTTTACACCTATTAGTAGATAAGGAAACACTTGAAAGATTTAATTTTGTTCCGAGTTCCCAAAAGATGAATTAGTTTCCTGAAGAATATGATCCAAGATCTATTGGGTTAACTCCTTTATATAAGGTTGTTTGGAGGTAAATTTGTTTCCTTCGTATAATACGTTACACGACTAGTCTTTTGGCCTAATTATAAATTCAGTTCTCAAAACAGTTTGTCCCTAAGTAAATCGCAATTTTTTTTCTATTTGATTTTCTAAAAAAAGAAAATCTAATGGAAATGTCCTCACTAGTATTTATTTGTTATTATACTGCAATTAATGGAAATATGTAGTTATTACTCTTTTTCCTCCCAGGTCATTTCGATGCTATGGAAACTACCCAGGATGCTTTTTAATAAAATAAAAATAATAGATCAACAATCTTATCTAGGTTTTCTCAGGTCTGTCTTGCAAAATTAGCCATCAGGAAATATCTTATCTACCAAAATATAACACTAGTATATACAACAAAATGGTATTTCTTGAACTGTGGGTCACAAAAAAAAGATACAGAGAGCTGAATATTTTTAGTATTTTCTTACCCAGTTTTCAGTGACATTCTTGGAAATAAAAGCCTGACTTATATATAAAAAGAAAGCCAATTCCCTTTGATATATTGATATGCAAATTTGGGAAAGGTCCTCAATGGCTGCAGAAAAAAAACTGGAAAAGGCAACTGTAATTTTGTTCAGTTTCTTACCAAGAATGTAGTTGATTTGTTAGAAAAAATGGCCGCTTTAATTTTAATTATTTTTAATAATTAAATAATTTAATCAATCGTTTTTTATTTTTTAATCAATTTTATTTATTTAAAATTTAATTTAAATTAAATTAAATTTAATTTTAATTTAACCTTAATTAAAAATCAATTTTAATCAATAGTTTAAAAATAAACATATACGTGTGGGACCTTTTTTGGGAAAGTTTTGGTGCTCTCATCTATAGGAACACAAATTTTGCTCTTCTCAAGTGAGGAAAGAATTCACATAAACAGTTGCGGTTAATAGAGGCAGGACCAACCAGCCATATTTGACAAGCTACCTTCCATGGAAGCCTAAAGGAAGCCCTACAGAGATGAAATTTAAATGCAGTAAAAAAAAAGAAAGAAAGAAAAAAATATATATTTAGTTTTATTATTTATTTATTATTAACATATAATGTATTATTTGCTTCAGGGGTACAGGTCTGTGAATCATCAGTCTTACACAATTCACAGCACTCACCATAGCACATACCCTCCCCAGTGTCCATCACCCATCCACCGTATCCCTAGCCCCCCACCCTCCAGCAACCCTCAGTTTGTTTCCTGAGATTACGAGTCTCTTATGGTTTGTCTCCCTCTCTGGTTTTGTCTTGTTTCATTTTTCCCTCCCTTCCCCTATGATCCTCTGCCGTGTTTCTCAAATTCCTCATATCAGTGAGATCATATGATAATTGTCTTTCTCTGATTGACTTATTTTGCTTAGCATAATACACTCTAGTTCCATCCATGTCATTGCAAATGGCAAGATTTCATTTTTTGATGGCTGCATAATATTCCATTGTGTATATATACCACATCTTTTTATCCATTCATCTGTTGATGGACATCTAGGCTCTTTCCATAGTTTGGCTATTGTGGACATTGCTGCTATAAACACTGGGGTGCACATGCCCTTTCGGATCACTACACTTGTTTCTTTGGGGTAAATACCCAGTAGTGCAATTGCTGGGTCATAAGGTAGCTCTATTTTCAACTTTTTGAGGAACCTCTGTGCTATTTTCCAGAGTGGCTGTATCAGCTTGCATTCCCACCAACAGTGTAGGAGGGTTCCCCTTTCTTTGCATCCTTGCCAACACCTGTTGTTTACTGACTTGTTAATTTTTGCCATTCTGACTGGTGTGAGGTGGTATCTCATTGAGGTTTTGATTTGTATTTCCCTGATGCTGAGTGATGATAAGCACTTTTTCATGTGTCTGTTGGCCATTTGGATGTCTTTGTTAGAGAAATGTCTGTTCATGCCTTTTGTCCATTTCTTGATTGGATTATTTGTTTTTTGGGTGTTGAGTTAAGTTCTTTATAGATTTTGGATACTAGCCCTTTATCTGATATGTCATTTGCAAATATCTTCTCCCATTCTATCATTTGTCTTTTGGTTTTGTTGACTGTTTCCTTTGCTGTTCAAAACTTTTCTAACTTGAAGTCCCAGTAGTTCATTTTTACCTTTGCTTCCCTTGCCTTTGGCAATGTGTCTAGGAAGAAGTTGTTGTGGCAGAGGTCAAAAAGGTTGCTGCCTGTGTTCTCATCTAGGATTTTGATAGATTCCTGTCTCACATTTAGGTCTTTCATCCATTTGAGGCTATTTTTGTGTATGGTATAAGGAAATGGCCCAGTTTCATTCTTCTGCATGTGGCTGTCCAATTTTCCCAACACCATTTGTTGAAAAGACTTTCCTTTTTCCATTGGATATTCTTTCCTGCTTTGTCAAAGATTATTGACTATAGAGTTGAGGGTCCATTTCTGAGTTCTCTCTTCTGTTCCATTGATCTATATGTCTGCTTTTGAGCCAGTATCATACTGTCTTGATGATTACAGCTTTGTAATAGAGCTTGAAGTCCGGAATTGTGATGCCACCAGCTTTGCTTTTCTTTTTCGACATTCCTCCGGCTATTTGGGGTCTTTTCTGGTTCCATACAAATTTTAGGATTATTTGTTCCAGTCCTGTGAAAAAAGTTGATGGTATTTTGATAGGGATTGCTTTGAATGTGTACATTGCTCTAGGTAGCTGGACCTTTTAACAGTATTTGTTCTTCCAATCCATGAGCTTGGAACGTTTTTCCATTATTTGTGTCTTCCTCAATATCTTTCATGAGTATACTATGTTTTCTGCATACAGATCCTTTGCCTCTTGGGTTAGATTTATTCCTAGATAGCTTATGGTTTTGGGTGCAATTGTAAATGGAATTGACTCCTTAATTTCTCTTTCTTCTGTCTCACTGTTGGTGTATAGAAATGCAACATGGTTTTTGTGCATTGATTTTATATCCTGCCACTTTGCTGAATTCCTGTATGAGTTCTAGCAGTTTCGGGGTGGAGTCTTTTGGGTTTTCCACATAAAGTACCACATCATTTGCAAAGAGTGAGAGTTTGACTTCTTCTTTGCTAATTTGGATGCCTTTTATTTCTTTTTGCTGTCTGATTGCTGAGGCTAGGACTTCTAGTACTATGTTGAATAGCAGTGGTGAGAGTGGACAGCCTGCCATGTTCCTGACCTTAGGGGAAAAGCTCTCAGTTTTTCCCCATTGAGAATGATATTTGTTGTGGGTTTTTCATAGATGGCTTTGATGATATTGAGGTATGTATCCTTTATCCCTACACCGTGAAGAATTTTAATCAAGAAAGGCTGCTGTACTTTGTCAAATGCTTTTTCTGCATCTATTGAGAGGATCATGTTTCTTGTCCTTTCTTTTATTTATGTAGTGTATCACCTTGATTGATTTGTGGATGTTGAACCAACCTTGCAGTCCAGGAATAAATCCCACTTGGTTGTGGTGAATAATCCTTTTAATGTACTGTTGGAACCTATTGGCTAGTATTTTGCTGAGAATTTTTGCATCCATGTTCATCAGGGGTATTGGTCTGTAATTCTACTTTTTGTAGGGTCTTTGTCTGGTTTTGGGATCAAGGTAATGCTGGCCTCATAAAAAGAGTTTGGAAGTTTTCCTTCCATTTCTATTTTTTGGAACAGTTCCAGAAGGAATCTTTAAATGTTTGGTGGAATACCCTTGGGAAACCATCTGGTCCTGGACTCTTGTTTTTTGGGAGATTTTTGATGACTGTTTCAATCTCCTTACTGGTTATGGGTCTGTTCAGGTTTTCTATTTCTTCCTGGTTCAGTTTTGGTAGTTTGTACATCTCTAGGAATGCATCCATTTCTTGCAGATTGTCTAATTTGTTGGCATATAGTTGCTCATAATATGTTCTTATAATTGTTTGTATTTCTTTGGTTTTGGTTGTGATCTCTCTTTTTTCATTCATGATTTTATTTATTTGGGTCCTTTCTCTTTTCTTTTTGATAAGTCTGACCAGGGGTTTATCAGTCTTACTAATTCTTTCAAAGAACCAGCTCCTAGTTTCTTTGATCTATTCTATTGTTCTTTTGGTTTCTATTTCATTGATTTCTGCTTGAATCTTTATTATTTCTCTTCTCCTGCTGGGTTTAGGCTTTATTTGCTGTTCTCTCTCCAGCTCCTTTAGATGTAGATTAGGTTATGCATTTGAGACCTTTGTTATTTCTTGAGAAAGCTTGTATTGCTTTATACTTTCCTCTCAGGACCGCCTTTGCTATGTCCCAAAGATTTTAAACAGTTGTGTTTTCATTTTCATTTGCTTCTATGAATTTTTAAAATTCTTCTTTAATTCCCTGGTTCACCCATTCATTTTTTCATGGGATGCTCTTTAGCCTCCAGGTATCTGAGTTCTTTCTAACTTTCCTCTTGTCATTGAGTTTCAGTTTCGAAGCATTATGGTTCAAAAATATGCAGGGAATGATCTCAGTCTTTTGGTACTGGTTGAGACCTGATCTGTGACCCAGGATGTGATCTACTCTGGAGAATGTTCCACGTGCATTAGAGAAGAATGTATATTCTTTTGCTTTGGGATGGAATATTCTGAATATATCTGTGAAGTCCATCTGGTTCAGTATGTCATTCAAAGCCCTTATTTCCTTGTTGATCTTTTGCTTAGATGATCTGTCCATTGCAATGAGGGGAGTGTTAAAGTTCCCTACTATTATTGTTGATATGTCTCTTTGATTTTGTTATTAATTGGCTTATATAATTGGCTGCCCCCTGTTAGGGGCATAAATATTTGCAATTGCTAGATCTTCTTGATGGATAGACCCTTTAATTATTATATAGTATCTTTCCTCATCTCTTATACAGTCTTTGGTTTAAAATCTAATTTGATACGAGGATTGCCACCCCAGCTTTCTTTTGATGTCCACTGGCATTATAAATAGTTTTCCACCCCCTCACTTTAAATCTGGAGGCGTCTTTGGGTCTAAAATGAGTCTCTTGCAGACAGCATATTGAAGAGTTGTTTTTTTATCCAATCTGATACTCTATGTCTTTTGAACGAGACATTTAGCCCATTTACATTCAGGGTAGCTATTGAAAGATAGGAATTTAGTGCCATTGTATTGTCTGTAAGGTGACTGTTAACTGTATATTATCTCTGTTCCTCAGTAATATACTATTACTGTATATTACTGTATATTATCTCTGGTCTATGTTACTTGTGGGCTCTCTCTTTGCTTAGAGGACCCTTTCAATATTTCCTGTAGGGCTGGTTTGGTGATCACAAATTCTTTTAGTATCCATTTGTCCTGGAAGCTTTTTATCACTCCTTCTGTTTTCAATGACAGTCTAGTTGGGTAAAGTATTCTTGGCTGCATTGCAGTAAAAAATATTTTTAAAAGGAGACACAACTCTGCAAAAGACATTTTCCTCATTTTATAAATATATTATTAAATGCTATTTGCTTTTGAAAAGCACTATTCTACCAAATTCATCTCCTTATTTTTCATGAGTTTACTAAGACTGTAAACAAATATTTGAGTGAGGGGGGTGCAAGGGGGCAGAGATTAGACTAAATTATCTCTTTTGTAACTATAAGATTCTGTGGCTTCACGATGAAGAGGCAATGACCATGATAGCCAGCATTTATCTAGGCCTTACCCTATGCCAGGCACTGTTCTTAGTGCTTTGTAAAGTCACCTGCGAGGCTTCTGGGTTATATGGAACGAAAAAACAAAGCACTCCAAATCAAAGGCAGATTCTGACGATTACATTCTAGAGGTTATGTTTTAAAAAGAAAATGCATTATTTGTATGGCCCCAGTATTCTGAGGGATAAGGGAAATCTCATCTTTGATTCAGAGATTCCTGCTTATCTTACACTACCCCTTCTTCCCATTTCTAGCAGCTGGCATGTGATTGCTTGGAATGAAACCTACGTGTTCCTTCCTCTCTTCAGTTAGGTACGGCCACATGACTAAGTTGTGGCCAATGGAACAGAAATAGGCACACTGTGAGGAAACATGCAAGAACCTCCTTTATGAGACTATGGATATGCTTTCGGTGGATCATAGATTGTACTCTTTTTGTTGCCCTTTGGGAAGGGACTTTTGTACCATGAAGTAACACATCAGGCTAAATGATTTCTGTGTCTTGCAATGATACAGCCTGATAGCCAGCCAGACTTTTGTGTGCTTAGCTTTTTTTTTTTTAAAGGTGAAAATGTACAAAGAAAAAGTTGAAGTCAAGCTATTACATTAAGGAATTGAAGTAAGTAGATAGAACATAAGGTAGGAAAGCAGTAAATATTAGAAATGGAATAGATCAGTAAAGTCTGTGTTGATCCATGAGTCACCAAAGAATTCATAGGTCACTATGCTAAAGCAAAGAGTGCTTGTTTTTAACATGTAACAGTCTCGCTTATTTCATGAACTTGGTTTCCTGGATTCTCAAGATCATCTGCTGCTTCCTTGGGAAAATAACAGCTCACATTTTAATATATCTCACTGCCATGGAACATATGTTCTGATGTGTCTAACTTTTCTCCTATTCATTCATTACCTTATTCATTTTGGAAATTTGCAAGACTAGAGCTGATCTATGAAAACTTCATCTCTCTCTCCTTCTCTGTTTTTGTACTTTATGCTTCCTTAGTTAAGGACGTCCTTCTCTTATCTGGCTGACCAACTCGTATAGCGTCTTGGCTCAAGCTCGAGCATCATCTCTCTTTAGGGAATCCATTATTTCTAGAGACCTGGTTTAGGTACCCCACTGCGTGCTCCAGCCCAGTGAGCCTATCTCCACCAATGCACTTATTACTCAGTGTTGTAGCTTTGCTCCTCTCTTCTTCCCCACTGGACTGTAAGCCCTTTAAAGTCACGGACTGTCTCTCATCTCTGTAGTCCTAGATCCCAGCAAAGTGCCTGTCTTATAGCAAATCTACAGTAGATTCTTTAAAAATTTCTTTTTCTCAGATCCAAATATCTCAAACACATTTTTCTTTAATATATTTTTCAAGTTAAATTTATTGAGTGGGGCACCTGGGTGGCTCAGTTAACTGTTAAGTGTTGACCTTAGTCTCAGGTCATTATTCCAGAGTCCTGGGATCAAGCCCTGCATTAAATAAATGAAATAAAATCACCCATTTATCTATTTATTTAAAAGGTTTTTGTTTATTTATTTGTCAGAAAGAGAGAGAGAAAGCATGAGCAGGGGGAGCAGCAGGCAGAGGGAGAAGCAGGGTCCCCACTGAGCAGGGAGCCCAATGCAGGACTTGATCCCAGCATCCTGGGATCATGACCTGAGCCGAAGGCAGATGCTTAACTGACTGAGCCACCCAGGCATCCCAAATAAAACCTTTAAAAAAAAATTTACTGAGGAGTAACTCACATACAATAAAATTAACATTTAAAATTGTACAGATTCAACTTTTATTTTAACATAGACTGGACTGGAAGAGATTATGTTGAGTGAAATAAGTCAAGCGGAGAGAGTCAATTATCATATGGCCTCACTTACGTGTGGAGCATAAAGAGAACATGGAGGATACTGTGAGAGGGAAGGGAGGGATGAATTGGAGGAAATCGGAGGGGCAAAGAACCATGAGAAACTGTGAACTCAGAGCAAGGGACTGAGGGTTTTGGAGGGGAGGGGGGTGGGTGGATGGGCAAGCCTGGTGGTGGGTATTGAGGAGGGCACGTATTGCATGGAGCACTGGGTGTGGTACATAAACAATGAATCTTGTAACACTGAAAAAATAAAATAAAACTATTTGGGAAATAAAATAAAATAAAATAAAATAAAATAAAATAAAATAAAATTGTACAGATTGATGAACTCTGGCAAATGTATTTTATACTTTTTGGCCAAATGTATACAGTCTTGCAACCACACCTCGACTGCGGTATAGAACATTTCCATCACCTCTAAAAGTTCCGTTTGCTCCTCTGTAGTCGATCCCCTACCCCATCTCCAGACCCTGGAAACCGCTGCTCTGATTTTTTTCCCCACAGTTTTGCTAGTGCTACACTGTCATATGAAAAGGAATCGTGGGTAGCATATGTGGACATACATTTTATTACACTTTGGTTTATTGTACTTCACAAATATTGTGCTTTTACACTTTGAAGGTTGGTGGCAACCCTGAGTCGAGCAAGTCAGTTGACACCATTTTTCCACAGCATTTGCTCACGTCCTGGCTGTGTCATGTTTTGGTCATTTCCATAATATTTCAAACTTTACTATTATGATCATATTTGTTATGGTGATCTGTAGCCGATGATCTTTGATGTTACCATTGTATTTGTTTTGGGGTGCCACAAATTGTGCCCATGTAAGACAGTGAACTTACTTGACAAATACTGTGTGTGTTCTGCCTGTTTCCCATCCCTACCTCTCCTTGGGCCTCCTATTCCCTGAAACACAACAATATTGAAACTAGGCCAATTAATAACTTTATAATGACCTGAAACTATTCAAATGTAAGGAAGAGTCAACGAGGTGGCAATCTTCAGTGTTGTCTTATTTTAACATATTGTCACAGCCACCCCCACCTCCAGTGGCCACCACCCTCATCAGTCAGCAGCCATCAACATCAAGGCAAGACCTGCCACCAGCAAAAGGATTATGATTCACTGAAAGCTCAGATGATGGTTAGCATTTTTAGCAATTACGTATTTTTAAGTCAGGGTGTGTACATTGCTATTTTAGACATATTGCTATTGCACACTTAATAGAATACAGATTAGTGTAAAGATAACTTTTATACAGGCTGGGAAACAAAAAAATTTATTCGACTCCCTTCATTGCAACATTCACTTGATTGTGGTGGTCTGGAAGTAAACCCACAACATCTCTAAGGTGTATCTATCTGTATTCCTTTGTGTTTCACTTTTTTCACTGGACAGAATGTGTTTGAGATGCACCACATTACACATATCAGCAGTTTATTCCTTTCCATGTCTAAGCCGTACCCATCTCATGTGTGGTCTAAACACGTTTATCCACTTGATGGACGTTATAGTTGTTCCCAGTTTTATTATTAGGGATAACACTGCTAAACACATTCACATATAGATCTTTATATGGGCATATATATTCATTTCTCTTGGGTAAATGTATAGGATTGGGATTTCTGGGTCGTGTGGTAAACCTGTGTTTAACTCTATAATAAAATACTAGCCTTCTGCAAAGTAATCGTACCAATTTGTACTTCTACCAGTAGTATATGCGGTTTTCAGTTCATAAACACTTTTAAAACAAATATCCTATGTATACTAGATTTCTGGCTCTATAGTTGTCAGATATTGCTGAGTTACTTAAAAAAATATGTAAAGATAAATGGATGGATGTACTGAGGTCTACCTTTTTTTGGTTGCCAGAATAGAAAGATATTGAATAAGACCCATTCCTCCCAAATAATTCCTCCACTGTTTTAATTAGCAATACTTGAAATTCCTTTCTTGCAGTGTCCTTGTCCCCCCAATACTTTGTTAGAACTCCAAGTCCTCAGGAAGCTGATCTGATAGGGAAACTTCATCAAGATTTATGAGGACCAGTTTCCAAAGCTCTAGCTGTGAGTCAAGTGGGAGAGCCATTCCGAGGACGGAGAGTCTGAATCTGGGGACAAGCCAAAGACGGAAAGAGCAGAGCTCCAGGATGAGGGACACACGCAGCAAATGGCCACCAACCAGGCTGGAAGGAGACCGGAGCCGGCCGGCCGTTGTCCTCATGTGCCAGCTCTGGCAGCAGACTGGGGTTTGAGAACCAGCTGTGCCGCTTCCTAGTCATGTGGCTTTAAGCAAATCCTGTAACCTTTTATTTAAACGTTGGATATTTTTTTCCCTCCATCTGAGATGCTGAAGAAATAATAGTAGCTCCATCTGCCTCAAATGATTGTTGTGGGCATTGCACTGAGACGTACTGGTAAGTGCAATATATACTGCATGAATGTCTTTTATTTTTTTAAATTTTTTGTAGATTTTATTTATTTATTTGAGAGAGAGAGAGAGAAAAAAATCACATGCAGCAGAGGAGGGGTAGAGGAGCGGGAGAGGGAGAAGCTGACTCCCCGCTGGGCAGGGAGCCGTTGGGGCTCAATCCCAGGACCCTGAGATCATGACCTGAGACAAAGATGCTTAACCGACTGAGCCACCCAGGCACACCCATGAGTGTCTTTTAATTGGTCAATTTTTAAAGTTCCTTTCCCCCCTAAATTCTCTTCTGTTGAACCTTCTTTTGACTTTTACTCTATAACTAACACATCAATGGTCCCCTCTCTCAGGTCTATTTAATCTCTTTTCCTGCCCCTTTAGAACATCCTATGTGCTTTAGAGTAGTAGTCTGTGATACTTTCATAAATTCTCTTCCTACCACAGTCCATCTCAGGCCCAGAGAAGACAATCGTGAGGTTTTAGACGTGACTGAGACGTGCCTTCAGTTTCGGGTTGTGTGGCAAGTCAAGGACTACTCAAATTACATTGCGATGAACTTGAATTACATTGTGATGAACAGTTCCCTCAGGGGAACAGCATTCCCTGAGATGCTAGGAGCCTTCTTAATATCTGAGGGGGTGCAGAGATCTTTCTGTGACTCTTCCACTGTCTCTAACACAAGCATCTTTTCACAGAAGTTCAGATATAGTCATTTATAAAAACGCCTACATTTTCCTGGAAAATTTCCTATATTCCCTTTCTATTTATAACTGCATTTGTTTTGCCTTTTTTGTGTTCCAGCATAATGTTTGTTTATAAAAAAAGATGTCATGTAATCCTTGCAATGCCCTCCATGATAGGAAAGATGAAATGAAGCTTTAGTGGAGTAAATGACTCGCTAGGGAAAACACATGTCTGTGCCATGATGTCATCACTGATGATTCCATGGCTCCTTTGTTCTCGGGGGACCTGCTGTTTCCATAGGCCGTCTAGCTCACAGGATGGTTTTGCTTTCAAGTAAAGCCAACCTCAAAATTACGCTAAGTGCAAGGGCCAGAAGTTAATAGGAGTTAAGGAATTTCTGAAGACAATAGTGCAAAGAAGATTCCTCTGTTCTTGGCAGCTAGTTCTCCAGACTGAGTGGAATGAGTCAAAATTCTTATTATGGTCTTATTAAATCTGATGTCAGTAACCAGGATTATTTGGCACCTTGAATAGGGACTGGCTGAGCTTACTTTTTAGCTACCAAGTGCCCAACCCAGCCCAGCCCAGATATCCCCAGAGGGTGGACATTTAACACTGCATTGCTATTTATTAGTGATAGAATCTGCTGTTCATTCACTATTTTCTCTTCTCTCTTTCTTCCGTAATGATGGAACCTCAGAGTTTTAGATGGGCACCTGGAGGGCCAGAATACATTGTCCAGCCTCCTTTGCAGCTAGATGGGGCCACATGACTACGTTCTGACCAAAGCAATATAATCACAATCAGCCAAGAGCAGCTTGTGGGAATCTTCCTCTGAAGACAACAAAGATTACCGTGTGAGCCCCGTTCCCCACTTTTCTTTTTGTCTTTTGCTCTTTTCCTTTTGGCTACAATTGGTGTGGCACACCTTAGGTCAGAGCAGCCATCTTGGGCCATGTGGTATCTCCAGAGAGAGAGGCCTCATCTGTGGAGTACTAAGATGACAGAAGCCTGCACATCTGAGGACTTCACGGAACAGCCACTATCTCAGCCGAGGACTGCCCACCTCTTGACTTCCGGGGCTGTTTTCGTCCCCGTTATTTCCGTCCCCTGTTGCTAGCAGCAGAACCCTTCCGATCCAACAGAACGCCAGCTGTGGACGCTTTGAGGAGAGGAGAGGTGAAAAGTGGGGGTGGCGATGTTCTCACGGATTCCCGAAGGTGGCCTCAGGAAGGAAGCAGACACCGCCTGGGATAGGACGTGAGTCCAGTGTGACGGGTGGGTCCTTCCACGCGCACGCAGCACACACGGCAACTGCCCTGCTGTTGCTTGGGCACCTGCAGCAAGAAGTCCCAGAGGCTGCCCCCCTTCTGGCCTGCCCTGGAACAGGAGCTCGTGGCTCCGAGGCACCTGGTCTCCTTATTAGCAGCTCTGTCCACAGTGCTGGTAAGTGCTGGGTGGGCCAGCCACATCTAGATGCATCAATCGCTGCCTATTGGTGGCAATTTTGTTTTGCTTTAACTTTCAGAGATTTCAGATGCAGATATCCTGCGACAGGCGGCCGGCTTCCACGGCTCCAGTCCCATCCCGAACTTGAGGGAGGGCGGCAATGAGTTCCAACATGTTTTGCAAAATTAATGACATGCCCAAGAATCAGGTACCCAGAATAATGGAAAGAAGACCAACCAGGCAGCTGGCACCTGGATTCTTAGTCCTGGCACCACAAGGCATAGAAACAAGGCATCCAGCAAGCTCCTGAGCCGCTCTGGTTCTCGGGTTTGGGAAATGGGAAATGGTGCAGCGGGTTACCTGATTTCTAAGACCCATTTTGGTCTTACGGTCTGCTGGGTGTCCCTCATTATCCCTTCTCTTTCTTCCGTAAGAATAGAACATCAGAGTTCTGTTATCATTCCGATAATTTCTATCACCATTAGATAGATGAGGCCTACCCTACAATTTTACTTCTATCTCTGCAAGCACTCAACTCACCCGTGAAATATATGTACAGTAAAACATTTTACAGTCCTTTCATTGGAAATGGGAGAAATAAAGCAAATTCGTCCTCATATTTGATGGTGCATTAGTAAGGACAAGAAAGAAAGAGCATTTTGAATGTCCTTTGGCAAATGAAACTGAACCATGTTTTTGTCTGATTTCATCTTTAAAGCCAGCAACAACCATGAAGCCGAGTCTCTCCAGGGGTCACCTGGAAAGGGGAGTTGTGGAACCTTGGGAAGCAGGTGCGGATGGGTTTGATTCTGGCTGCCCCACTACCGGCTCTATGACCTTGGCCAATCAACTTTCCTTTAGTTTGCTGGTTTCCTCAAAATAATTTCCTAACTACTGCTGGCAACACTGAACCCACATTTAAACACTCTGCTGGAGCGTTGATTTAGGGACCAACCCTACAGGTGATCGGCCCTCCTGACCTGCCAGTACTAGATGACTCCTCTCAGTCTTCAGGTAATAGTTGGGTTCTCAGCCTGCCATAGCGCAGACTTCATGAATAACCAAGGCGGCTTGGCTTCGATCGGCATATGTCAACCCTCACAGGCCATCAGAATTACCCAAGCAGCTTAAAAAATGTAGAGATGCCCAAGCCCTGCCATGGAGAACACATTTGATTGGTCTAAGGGCGGTGCTCAGGCATCGGTACTGTTTTTCAGACGCCCTGAGTGATTAGTCTGTGCAGGCAGGCTTGAGACCCATTGGCTTAGGTCTCCTATAGTCACCTCAAGCCCTGCCGTAGGGCAGTAGGGCAGAAGTGGGAGGAATATCCCAAGCCAATCACAGAGCCCACACAATGGCCATATTGTGAGAGCCCATTATTTATTTGCCGAAATCCTTACCTTAGCTCCAGTGTATACATGGAAACGAGCATCACGCACTGCTAGAAAATGCAAGACCAGACCTCTCAACTTCATCTTCACAGGTAGCAATAGAGATAGTAAAGGCACAAGACTTCATTCCAAAAGAGAGCTAATAAAAACATAACCTCAGTACTTGGTTCCCTACTTCGGGGTTGTGAGCACAGCCTAAACGGTTCCTCAGGTCAGAGATCAGAATCTTTTATTTTGGGGGCGGTTAGTGGTTCTGTTCAAAGCTATTGCTACCAAGAAAAAACCAAAAATATAAGAGAAGAAGCCATTCAATAAATAAAACTACACTTAAAAAAAAAAAAACTGGGGTGCCTGGGTGGCTCAGTGGGTTATAGCCCCTGCCTTCGGCTCAGGTCCTGATCTCAGGGTCCTGGGATCAAGCCCCGCATCAGGTTCTCTGCTCGGCAGGGAGCCTGCTTCCCCCTCTCTCTCTGCCTGCCTCTCTGCCTACTTGTGATCTCTCTCTGTCAAATAAATAAATAAAATCTTAAAAAAAAAAAAACAACTTAGACCATGTGTGAAAGTTTAAAATGATTTTCTCCATTAAGCAATGACTGCGGACTTTATGTCCTTTCAGCTTGATGAGTCCAGCACTTGGGCAGCACAGACAGGGGGAGGATGGAGAAAATTGTTTAAGCATTTCCCAGATGCTTTTTCTATCACATGCAGTGTTATGTATTCAGCCACCCATTAGCAAGCTTGCAGGAGAGCCAAAGAACAACAATGCCATCGTTTTCCCTTTAAATAGCCGCCTGTCACACAGAGTGCAAATGTGACTCTTCAGTAGTTTTTCACACTTTGTATAACTCTGGCAAAAAAGGGAAGGATGCATTTCTCTCTCTTAAAAAAATATGTATGAAAATCTGAGATAATATTTATATTTTCTATAAACATATTAATAAAATGTAATAGAAAGTTCCCCCAAACTTTCTTTGTGAGGAAAAAAAAAACTGCCAGGGATTTTGGTCATATGAAAGGCCATTTTATCATGTTCTCTTTTTTTTTAAGACTTAATTTATTTATTTAAGAGAAAGAGGGAGAGAGAGCACAAGCAGGGGGAGTGGCAGAGGGAGAGGGAGAAGCAGACAACATCCCCCAAAGGAGCCCAGGGATGTTGGGGCGGGGCTTAGGGCTCCCGCCCAGGAGGGGCTCCATCCCAGGACCCTGGGATCATGACCTGAGTCAAAGGCAGACACTTAACGGACTGAGCCACCCAGGTGCCCCTTGTCATGTTCTCTTAAAAGCAGCTTGCCTGTCCCACTTCCCTAATTTTCCCCATGGCACATCATTCTTTCAGTCATCTGACTTTGCGTAGTCATTTTAAGATATTTTCCCATTCTGACTTCCTAACATCAGTCCTCTTCCTCTTTGCTTGCCACTGTTGTGAGCGCCACAAGATGGACCCTCTGAGTCTCTCACCTGGACTCCTGGCCCCTCTCAGTGTCTCCTTGCTTGCAGGCTGTCTTCTCAGAAAGTTACTGTGAGCCCCATTGCCAGATTAGATTTTTTACAACAAGATTTTTATCATTATTTTGTGTAACAAGCATTCATTTTAATATACCGGAAAGACCGTGAACTCAGATATCAGAGAGCTGAGTTCAGATCTGCGTTCCAAAATTAACTGGTAAATCATTTGACTCCCCTGAGCCTCAATTCCTGATCTATAAGCATAGAGATAATAATTAAATATCGTGAACTGACGTATGTA
This sequence comes from Potos flavus, assembly GCA_028534135.1. Lineage (NCBI taxonomy): Eukaryota > Metazoa > Chordata > Mammalia > Carnivora > Procyonidae > Potos > Potos flavus. The sequence goes on from CM052886.1 coordinate 73,514,090, forward strand.
AATGCTTCATGCGGTGTCTAGAATGCACACTGTCAATTATTCGCTCAGTGATTATTGTATTTGAAGGAGTAAATTCCAGAACCTCAGCCACTTCCAAGCTCTAATACTATTCCATTGTGTTCACAAACTTTCGGCTCAAACAACTCTGCTTTATTTATTGCCCAAGACATTTCCTGTCCCTTTGCTGTTTTCTCAACTTCTCATTTTGAATCTCGAGCTTGGAATGTTAACTGCTAGTCCTTTAAAGTCTTCCTCCTCCAGAAATTCTTCAGGGACCACCCCAGCATTCGCTGCCTTCTCCCTTCCATGAACTCGCAGCAATTCCTAGCCTGGGGAGACATCCCTCCATGGGTCTCTCATGCTTCTCAGATCTTTTGAGTAGGGGCACTTGCTGCCTGTTTCAGAGGATTGCTTCTAGGGTGTTTGTACATTGCAGCCTGAGGATACAGAGGTAATTTCTCCCTGTGGAGCAAAGGGCAAGTTTGTTTACTGTTGAGTGTAACAAAGATAATGCTTCCTTTCAGGGCAAAAGTCAGGCAGGCTCACTGCCCTCAGAAAAGACATGGGTTCCCCAAGCCCCGTTCTCTTCCTTTAATGCAACCTGCTTTGTATGTAAGGGTCACTGGGCCTTCTTTGCATTAGCCTGTGGGACCCGGGGCCTGGAGGACCCGTGCAAATGATGATCCTCTGGCCATTGCTCTTGCTGTCAGTCAGTCCTTTGGGTCTTGTTCCTTGTGCGTTCTGCCAGCATCCTTGAATCTGTAGTATGTTAACTTGTTAGCTTGCAAGTAAGATACCATTTCAGATCCTAGAATAGTTCTTGACAACTATTATTGTTATTGTTATTATTTGGTTGCTATGGTTTCTAAATATTTTTTTGTAACAGTTTACTCTTTCCCCCCTTTTTTCTTGTCATGGGTCTGTGGAGAGACTGATTTATAGAGCAACTGGTTTGTGGGGAAATTGCTTTTTTTTTTCTTTATTTCTGCAGAATGCTCTGTCATGGGTTGAGTTGATTGCTTCCTGCGATGTTATTTGTTTTGGTTCTGTATACCGTGATTTCCCCCCCAAATTATTTTTCATGTTGGTCTTTCAGCTTGCAATTACACACTGTTTCCAGACCTCTCTTGAATCATTTGACTTTTGTTTATGTTTATTTCTGGCCTTTGTTACTACGTTTATGTTTTTATGGAGAAAGTCTCTTTCGATTTGCCTTAAAAAGAAAAAATCCCCCACAGTTTCTAGTGAACATCAGGATTAGAGCAACAGCGTTTGCTGAGTGAATGCTCAATATACAAACGTTTGAAGGAGGAGTCTAGTCAGATAATGGCCATCCTTTTCCTCTTTTCCACCAGAGGGCGCATTCTATTTCACCTTAGATTTAGGAACATTTCAAAGTCTGGGATTCCGTCTGCTTTGAATACCTGGGTGTTTGTGCTTCATAAATGTAGCTGAATGAAGTGGTAAGTGTATAAAAATGCTTTCGTAAGTGAAGCTTTGGTCTGGTTACACTTTATCCTACACTGGAGCTCCAACTGGGGCCAATGAAACCTTCCAGGATTTCATCACTATTGTATTTCAGTTTATTAGGTAGTGAGTTTGAAGGCCAAGATCAAATCCTGAAAAATGGGTTCCTATGATTTTTCACATTTTCCTACAACCTGAAAGTTTATGTCAGTGCACACATACAGACGGTCCACACACAGAGCAGTGGTGTGACTAGAAATTCTGGACCTTGTGCTACTTTGAGGGTTATAAAATAAATAGATTCCAAGTCCCGAGGTGGTTAGGATGACTTAACCAGTATTGAATCTGATAGAAATGAAGTGACAAAGGGTTGCTTTCTTAACTCGTAAGTGAATTTACTCCCTTGTATCTTCCACAGTTTGCTCAAGGAGGTCAGAGCTAACTGAATAATCAACTCCAACCAGTATTGGACTTTTATTAAATTTGAATGGTTCATCCTAAGAAGATACTGTATTAGGATCCAGGTTTTTTTGTTTGTTTTTTTTTCAAGCTTCATAGCTTTCCACGCAACCACAGCTTTTTGAGGTCACATGAGGTTTGAGCTAGCCACCTTGGGGAGGAGGATAAATACGATGCACTTATTGTTTTCTGCTCCAAAGTTACTCCCCTTCTGACAGGGAGAGATTGTTTCAGGACAAGTGAGAGGTCTGGATGAGGGGTGCACAAAGCTGTAGACTCCACGGAAGTAGTTCTTTGTGAAGAAGCAGGGCCTGTCGAGAAGGCAGGAGTGCAGTATCCCCTCTTCCTCCCTTTAGGGATGGCTTTGGTCTCTGGATTGTTCAGCTTTGCTAGTACAGAGAGGGCAGCTAGCTGTCCACTCCTTCTCATTTGTAACGTTAAAACATTTAGAAGCCATAAACTCTTCAGAGATGTGAGGGGGCCAGTGAAGTTGCTTCAGGCGCCCCAGCTCTTCCTTGACAGAGTTTCAAGGGCAAGGCCTCATCTTAATTATCTTCATATCCAGGGCTCTAAGCTTGTCACTGTACAGGCACATGGAAGGTGCTCATTAAGTGCACAGGGTTCTAAAGGAAAGGACTCAGATACACCGTTTTTGATGTGACTTCTTGACTTTCAGGCACACTGCCTCGCTGCCCCTGAAAATTAGCGTAGAGTGCCGCCTCCTCTCTTCACGCTTTTTTTTTTTAAGATTTTATTTATTTACTTGACAGAGAGAGAGAGACAGCAAGAGAGGAAATATGAGCAGGGGGAGTGGGAGAGCGAGAAGCAGGCTCCCACAGAGCAGGGATACTTGATACCAGGACCCTGGGATCAGGGCCTGAGCCAAAGGCAGCCGCTTAACGACTGAGCCACCCAGGCATCTCTTCTCTTCACACCCTTAACCTAAGAGAGCTTGTGAGGGCTTTCTTCACCCAAGACCCTTAAAGTCCACTCTGGGTGCAGCCCACATACAGCCCCCAGAACTGGACAAGCAGTGCACATTCAGCCCGGGTTCCTCTTCCCCTTCCCACCAGGTACCTCAGCAAGTCCCCTCACCTGTACCAGGAACCCTGGCTACGTCAACCCCAAGCAAACCAATGAGGAGGCCGCTTGTGCCTTTTTATAAAGTAGGGGCGCCCCTGTAATCTGAACTCCCTCCTAAAAGTAGCACCTCTTCCTTTGCTTACCCCTGACCGGAACTTTGCTGCAGCCTTGAGTTAAGGGACACAAAGACAGTTTATGCTACCTCCTCACTTGTTCTGCCATCTTGTCGGCTGTCAGCCGTTCCTGGGAATCAGACACACGAATGACACATTTTTTCAAGAACTCAAACTCAGTTTCTGGGTCTACACTGTGTAACTCTGACCTCCGGCGCCTGCGCTCGCGCTGACCACTAGAGCGCGCTGTCGGACAAGGAATCCGAAGCTCCGGAACCGCCGGGAACCCCGGAGTCGGAGGGAGAAGAGGTGGGAGCGGAAGGCAGGGAGAGTGAGAAGAGGGAAAGGGAGATCCCGGGGTATAACCTGAGGACGGAAAGCCACAGAAAGCAACCAAACTGAAAATTCAACCAAGCTCTGCCTCAGTCGATAAATATCAATTCGTTGCAAACATTAATGGATTCCAAGGGTGTAAGAACTGGACGCACTACAAAAGGGGGCAGATGGGAAGAGGGTTAACACTTTTTTTTTTTCCCCATTTGTTCACTTACGGTGCTAGAAGTCTAGCTTGGGCTCCAGAGGCCAAACCGTGCAGATGTCGTGCTGAAAAGGCCACCGAGGAGCTCCTTTGGATACCCTTGAGTTGCACTCCTGTCCCCTAGGCATGAGTGTGCTTGGATTAGCTTGTGAATATATATCTGTGTATTTCCCGAACCGGTGTCCCTTCCTTCCTCTTATCCTACTTTGGAAGCAGTGCGTGGAGATCCTTTTTTCGAGGGACAGAGTGTGTTTTGAGGCCGGTGGCTTTGTCACAGACCTTTGTAGCAACTATTTTCAAATGCATTAAATCCGTCTGTGAGCGACAATGCCTTAAGAGAGGATGGCCACGGGGGTCCCCAGGACGCCAGTCTGGGTCCGAGAGCGGCACTAAGTGAGCGCTCTTAGGGTCCTGAGCGCTACATGTGCAGCTCTGAGTCAAAGCAACAGGAGAGAACTCTTTTAAAACCAGTAATATCAACACCCAGAGTTACACTGCTCCCCAGTTAACAACTTTGCCATCACAAGTTAAAAACAACAAAAAGTACGTAAAGAAAAACGCGCGCACACATACACACACACCTGGGGGAAATGCAAACCCCAGCCAGCCTTGGTTAGCGTGCAAGGCGACACTTTTCATTTTCTAGACAGTGGGTGTCGGTTTACCAAGGGGCATCCCTGGCGGTTCCAGGCCGCTGCGAGGGCCAGGGCGTCTGCAGGGTTCGGCGTAGGGCGACCGGGTCTCCGGCCGGCGACTGCCGGGACTTATCTGCCTCTCGGCTCTGTCCTTGAGCCCGCCACCAGCCCACGTGCATCTGTAAGCAGGAATCTGAGTGAGGGTGCGGGTGGAGGGCTGGCCCGCGTGCGAAGGCCGGCTCTCCCCTGCCTGGGGATAAGAGCTCAGTGGTACCCGGCTGATGACCTCCGTCTGCGTCCTGCACGTCGGGTTATTCACGCCCAGGATGCGCTCCCGCCTTGGAGGTTTGTGCTGGACACCCGGGGTTGTGAGAGTTTGAAGGGGGAAGACTGTGCGCGTGTGTGGGCTCTTTGTGAGCTGCCCAGCTGGACTTCGAGTGGGCCGTGTGTACTCAGGGAATGTGCAGAGGTGGATATTCCCATTTTTTTCCGTTCTTTCCCTCCAGTCTTCTCTCTGGCTTCCTCTGGGTTTCGCTGGAGGCAGCTGTGAGTGGGGCAGAGTGGAGTTGGGGGCGGGGGGAGGGCGCTCAGCAAGTTCTTGTCATTCTAAAGGTAAGTTCAGAGGATATCGCGCCAGTTGGAGGGAAGGTCCAATTTGTAGACGTCAGATCAAATAGGGAAGAGAGGTTTACATTAGCGACAAAAACCTCCGCTTTTGCTATTGGGGGCGGTCAGTTCCAGGAGAATAGCTCCTGCGTCCGCCTCGGAGCCCCCCCTGCATCCGGGTTGCTCAGCCTTGCAGGGTTAACTTCTGGACGTCAGGGCCAAAAGTGCAGGGCTTGTGCTGAGGGCACAGACGGTGGTAATCTGACCCTCTCCTGGAGCATTTTCCTGATGCCACAGTGTACGAGACCCGCGCTTCCTCCCGTGCGCCTAGCACCGTTTGGCAACCCTGAGTGCCAGGCTCTCTGCTCGGCCCAAGGGGTTGGAACCGAGGGGGGAAGGGGGCGGCAGAAAAGAGAAGATGCTGGCAGAATGTCAGCCCCCATTTGGCCTCCAACTCTTTGGCAGTTGGGAGAAACTTAATTTCATTCGTCTCATTGATCCCAAAGGGTTTTAAGGGCAAAGTTTTTGGTCCAAAGCCTCCGCCGGGGTCAGTTTATGCTCACGGTCTCTGCCGTGATCGCAACTTGTTCTCTAGCGGCTTCTTGTTCTGAGGATCCTAGGTTTCATTACGTCCCTCGCCCTCTCTCTTGGCTCAAATTAAGCCTCTCAGTTCTGTCCCAAAGCATCAGGGAAGCAAGACAGGACTGGGAAAGCCATCCATCCCGTCGCCGAGCCCCGCGCGGGCTGCTGTACGGGTTTCCAATCGCCGCTCGGAGAAAAAGACAGAAGGCGCGCCGCGTGCACAGACAGTTAGTTAATGGAAACCCTGTAAATCGGTTTTAAGTGCACCCAGGACGGAGGGGGGAGAAAAGTGTAGGTGGTGAGGATGGGGGATGCGGCTAGGGTGGGTTGGGGTCGGTCACACATTCTTGCAGTTCCGAATGTAAGAGAGTCGCTTCCCTCCCTCCTATTGTTCTTAATTTAGAAAAATAAATTCATTAAAGAAAATCTCAAGGATAGGGAAACCCGAGCTCTCCAGCCCGCCCCAAGCGGAGGAGTGCGCGGCTTCCCTTGGCAGTGAACCCGAGTGCGGCTGTCCCCCTCCTCGCTTCCTCCTCCCCCTCCCTGCATCCCTCCCCCCTCCCCGGCGGCGCACTGCTACTACGGGGATCGCCACCTCATGCCGAAGGAATGCTGGAAGTATGCACACGTTCCCAAAAGTAGACCTCCTTCACCGCCGGAGGAGCATACATCACCCCGTGGCAGTCGTCCACCTTCTCAGGCGTTTCGTAACCGAGTAAACTGAGAGCTGGGAACAGCCCTCTATTAAGTAGCCCGCGGCGCGGAGCCTCTTCCCACTCGACGAAGGCGAGCCGTCGCAGACGCGTCCGCGCGCGGGCAGCTGCGGTCCCGGGCAGCCTACGCGGGTTCCGCCGCGTCTGCCGCTCCTCCCGGGATCCTCGCCTCTTGGCCTCCTCGGTGGCCCTGCCGCGGCCCACCTCCCGGCAGCCGCCAGGTGCTCCTGGAGCGCAGCGCCAATTGCCTGGGCGTGCGGGGGGTCACACCGAGCCGCGGCTTCTACGACGCCGGGAAGCCACTGTCGCCGCCGCTACCTCGGTCACCACCGCCTCAGGTTGGTCCGGCTTCTAGCCATCTTCCCTTACCCCACACCTCACAAAGATAACTAGGGAAACTTGTTTCTAGCCTGTTCCCCAAGCCCTTAAGGGTCGCTGGCAAGAACCGTTTGGACTCATAAGAGTGGAGCTGTGCCGGAGATTCGCCGGGTATCCTGGGGTTCTGGGATTCATTTTATCTTTGAGGGAGAAAGAATTGTAGCTTTTCTTACGGGCTGTGCAGGGCGGCTGTGTGCGTAAAGCACCCTGCTCAATGCTTCTGTTTGTAGAGGAATTTCATGTATAGATGCTGTCGATTTCAATGAAGGGTGCCCCAGATTCTGCGGCCACCTCGTTATCTCTTGGCAGTAGCTTTCCCCGGGGTGCGGTGGTGCAGCCCCGGCGCTGGGAAGGTATTTTAGTGACGCATGGTGCGGAATTCTTTGGAGGGCTGGCTGAGTGCTCTGCAGCTCGTCGAAGCTGCGCGGGTGTGTGTGGCATCTTGAGACAGATTCCTAGTCGAGTGTTCTGGCTCTTTTGCTTTTCAAAGCATCTGAGATGGTGGGTTAATCCAGCTCTAGGGGATCCGGCCTTGGCCGACTTTCTCAACTTCTGGAGAAAGCTCCCCCTCCCGACCTCTTCCCAAGTGTATTGGTGGAGGCCATACTAGGGGTCCGTGGAAACTTTGAAGTAGTTTCCATCCCAAATCCTACACAGTGTAAAGATCAGAGAGCTTGGGGGCGCCGGGTTCATTTATGGAGCGGAGATTCGAAGCGAGGGAGCAAAAGAGGTACCCCAAATCGAGTGTCCTTAGGGAAAGGTGACCCATTAGGGGCGTTCCCCCCCTCCCCCTCCTTAGCCTGGATTATGTGACCTAAAGTATGCTGGAGCACCGGGGAAGGATGGAGCAAGGAAGGGAATGAGCGCTAAACTCGCCCATGGCTAATATCAAGGTTGCAGTGGGTAAAAGAGGAGGTAGGTGACTCGCAAGGGATCTGGAGAAGCCCCGCGGGGTAGGGGTAAGTGTAATTTTCTTTTTAAACTGGAATCGGGAGTTAAAGAATTGGTCTTTTCCAGCGGGGTGGGGGAGGGGCAAATTGTTGGAAGAAGACCTATCCTTTAAGACCTCCTCCCCCACCCGCTCCTCCGCAACTGACTCATTTTCATTCATGAGGGTGAAATGAGGGAATCCTCTCTGACACGTTGGGGCGGCCTCTTTCAGAATTTTATGTCTGAGAATGTTCAATGAAGCATTGAGCTAAGCAGTCACATAAATGTTTTGGGTAAAAGGAGATAATTTATTTTTATTTTTATTTTTTTTTAACGTATGGACGGAATGACTGGCGGGCTGGTAGAACTGACCGTAGGTTCTGATACACCAACGCAACACGATTCCTTCTTGCCGCTGAGTCAGGCAGCCAATAGGTGGCGCTCTAGACCCAGACAAAAGCGCTTCCACTATTAAGGTTTTTGTGAAGCGTTCAGGGTCTAATAAAAAAAAGATTGCACAGAGCTTTTTGATGGGTCGACTGTCAGCCTTTAGCTTATCGTGAGCACGACTGCCAACTGAGTTGGAAATTACTGTAGTAAAGTTAAGGCCAGCTGATGGGAACAATGGGCCAGTCTCACCTCCTGCTTTTCATTGATGGTAGAAGAGGGTTAGAAATGTCAAACAGCTGTTAATTAGGAAGAAAGGAATCGCTGGAGCCCTTGAATCTTCAGAGCAGCGCCAACATTTTAATCTTGGCTTCATAAAAAGGAGCTCTGGGCAATTTGGCACGCCTGCTCATCAGATGTTTAAAATGCAATTTACACTCAGGCTGAGGAAAGATGCCCTATTACATTGTGCCAATAATTTGGAAGGGCATGGTTAGAGCTTGTCAGTTTCTTTTCTCAAAGAGGGCTCGACCTTTGGCTCATTTTTGGATTCCCAAGCAGGACTTCGTTTTTCAAGTGGCCTCATCTGTTGCCTTACAATAATTTATGTACTTCACAGTCAACTCTCCTTTCATGTTTTGCCTTTGGCAGCTCCCCAGTTCAGTTCATTGCTAGTAGCTTTTGTCTCTGGATTGGACCTTAGAGTATTTTAGAAGATTCCCTTCTGCCAACGTAGATTAAGCACCTACTGTGTGCTGGGAGTCACGAAAGATGAGTAAGACTTTTTGTCTTTAAGAAATTAATATCCTAGGTACAGAATCAGGAAAAATCAGAATAGAACATATTCTCCTGTGTTACATATACCTGTAATCTTCTGGAATCTGGAATCTTCTGGAAAAGTGAAGTGAAAATAAGTTAAACGAAAATATTAATGATTACTGAGAATTTTTATGAAAAATATCTTGGGAAAACAGACAAGAGTGTTTTTTATCTCTTCTATGGTTTGTCCTTTTTTAAAAAACTGTGTATTTTAGAGTTGATTTCCCCTCATCTTGGGTAAAGAATTTATCAGATGTGAAGACAAAGCAGCTAGCAGCCGGATCAGGTTTCAGCTGGGTCTTACATATTTCTGTATAATCCATTTCAGACCTTAAAGAGCTGTATATTTGTAGGCAGAACAAAATGAAGAAAAAAAGAGAGTAAAAGAGGTTTATTATACTTTTCCAAATTACCCTGAGACCACTAAAGTACAGTTACCTAAAGAGTTCAGCAGCTAGGAAAAAGCTGCCGGCCAAATAAAATCCCCAGCTGGAAGAGACATTTAGTTGAGTCAGGGATAAAATGACCTCTGAATTAGCCATCACCAAGGCAGGATGAAGTCATGTGGGGCCTGGTAAGGCCGTTACCCCCGGGATGCTAAGCAGGACCAACCTCCAGGAAAACAGGACCCTCTTTAAACTTGAAATCCCTCTTAGTGCCATGATTAAGCTGCAGTAGATGAACTTGACTTCCACTGCTCCACAATAGGCCCATTATACGCTAGGCTGGGCCTCCCGGTTATTAAGGCAGATCTGGTCGGGTCCTGGCCCGGCTCCAGGCTCCAGTTCTAACCTGGTTCCAGGCCTGCCCGGACCCGGTTCTGATACGGTCACTGCTTCCTCCCGCAGATCCCTTCATGCGGCTGTGAGCTCGGAGGCCGAGCATGCGGACCAGGCTTCCCCCAGCGCTCGCCGCCCTGGGCGCGGCCCTGCTCCTGTCTTCCATTGAGGCAGAAGGTAAAATGCTCTTCCTTTCCCCTCCCTCAGTGACAATGCCGAATTCTAGAAAGGAAAAGACAAACGATCTTGCCACTATTGCTTGCTCTGTTTTCCCTGTACTTCGTGTTTTCTCCGGATGTTTCTCTCCTCTAAGAGAAACGCCCCCTTCTCCTGAGGTCTGTCCATTTTCCAGCTCTCAGGTCAAGCTCTTTCGTATTCTGCTTAATCCATTCCGTACAGTGCTGTGTGGTCTCCTTACGCTTGTCCCTGCGGTGTGCTGTCCACACTGCCACCTACACTGCTGCCTTCCGAGAAGACCAGCCGTCCGGGAGGGGGCGACAGCTGCCCCCAGCTCTACCGACAGGACGCCTCCTCGTGCTGCCCGGGAGCCCCAGAGCGCGGGCGCGCTCGCTCGCTCGAGTGGGGTGGCTGTTCACCGCCTGGCTCCGGGCCGCGACCTCGGGGACAGCAGGAAATAAAGGACTCCAACAGTGCCGGCTCTGCGCCTCTGTGTGTTTTGTGGGGAGCTCAGTCGTTTAGGCGGACGGTGCCGGCGAACGAGGTGGCAGCCAAACCGCCTAGGGGATGGGCGGCAAGCAGAGATCCGGACCCAGAATGTGTTCTCGTGGCCCAGGGTCACTGCTTCCCTGTTTGGTTTGCGGGGCTCGGAGGAACGTGGCTCAGGTCCAGCCCCGCGAGGACCCCTCGGGGCTGCGCCAAGATTTCCAACCCAGGAAGCAAGTGGGCGCCAAGAAAGCCAGGCTCTCCGTCCTTCCCCTTCTTCCCTCTCGCATCAGACCTGAGTGCAGTCGGTCAGGGGCTGGGACCTGGGTGTCGTGGTCGCCAGGTCTGCAAAACGGCTCCGCCCTGTAGAAAATGAAGGACGTTTGCTAGCTTTTCAGCCTCCTGTATTCTTTTTGTTGTGCGCACTTGATGCCCTAATTTCTCAGTATTTATTTAAAAAGTTATGTCTGTTTATTAACCTAGTGAGAGCTTCTGTGTTCCCTCAAGTATCATTCGAGATCCCACAAACTAGAGTTATTGTTCTGCAAGGTAAATCGAGTCATACCGTAACAGACATCTTAATTTTTTCCCCCCAATAAAACTGCCCAGGATGGAGTTAAGGGAGGAAAGAAATGCGTGGGGCAACTGTGGGAATTCTAGGGTGGGTGGTACTTTTTTAGAGGTTGTGGGAAAGGAGAGCCCTTTCATGGCAACACTGAGATTTTAAAAAACTTTCTATTGTGTTTGATTTTCCACTTCGGGATGGCAGGTACAAAAAAAAAAAAAGGAAGATTAGGAAAAACAGAGAGGCTCCAAAATTTGTGACCTGCTTAGAAAAGTGACAGAAACTTGCTACTCTTCTTATCTGACCACTCCTGTGTGACTGTAGAGGTTTTGCAGAGTGGTCTCTGTGAAGTAATACTCAGATGAGGTTGCCTTTAATGTTCTTGTCTATGTCGTTGTTAGGAAGGAATTTTATTTGAGGAGCTTCTGGAAGCCCTACTAAAGATATTTTTAGATAATTCACTGAAGTGGCCTATTTATTGCTCATTAAGAGAATAGTTATTTGAAAATCAGAAAGATTTGAGAAATCTTAGGAAAAGAATTAGGTTGGAAATGATGTAAGTGGAAAAAATCAATTCTCAATTGGATAATGGCTGGTTAGCATAGTGCACTTAAAGAGAACATTTCAATATTGTGTGTCAACTATACAGCAGTAATAAAAAGAAGAGAACATTTTACTGTCTACGTTACTGATTATTTCCGTATTTCTCACATTTTAACTTTCCAGTCTGGTGCAGCTCTTTCTTTTGCTTCCTTCAGCTGTGTCTTTCTTGTCTCCCACCTCTTTAGGGTCAGCATTTAATAATTATGTTTTAATGGGATTCATTTTTTTGGGCCTTATTCTCTAGTTTACTACTCTCAAAAAATAAATGTATTGTAAGCCACAAAAGCAAGCCACATGTGTAACTTAAAATTTTCTGGCTGCCACATTAAAAAAGGAAAAAGAAACAGGAAACATTACTCTTTATAGTGTATCTAACTTACCCCACTATATCCACCATGTTATCACCTCAACATGTAATCAATATAAAATTTTTCGTGCGGTATTTTACAATTTTGTACTAAGTCTTCGAAATCGGGCATGTATTTCCCACTTGCAGTGTGTTTCATTTTGAACTGGCCACATTTCAAGTGCTTGATTGCCTCATGTGGCTGGTGGCTCCCATATTGGACAACACAGCTTGGGTGTTAACTATAAGCTGAGTGGTCCCACGAGCTTGTGAAGGGCTAAAAAAATTTGTGGCCAAGGCCCTTCTGGGGATAATGGCTGGAAAGAAAATTTCTTGGAAACATTGGGGGGCATTTCAAAATTTCAGCTGGCACCCCTGTTTCTTGCTATGTCATTTTGAACTGAGTTGTAAAATGGCCATAGTCTCTTTTCTTTCCCTTGTACAATGTCATGCTTGAACTCTTGAATTCATACTATTTTCCAACCAATATCTCTTTCCTTAACTTTTTATATGTTGAAAACAATACCTTTTTCGAAATTAATTAAAAGGTTTTGGCATACACTTTTTATATCTCCTTTTTTTTTTTAATAGTTGGACCACTCTTGTCCTGTTTATTTTCCTTCTATCTGCTTATACAAGGAACTTTATTTTTCATGATATAGTATTTTGTCTATGGAAATGAGAGTGAAATGATTTTTTTTTTTTTTTTGCTTTAGTATTTGTAATTTTTAACCATAGCATAGACTTTATTGGCTTAACTTGGCCAGTATTCTGTATGGCCTAGAATGTATGAATCATTTTTGGTTCATGTATCATATAGTATGTTAATCGCCTTTTAGGAAACCTAACACTTTGCATTTAAAGATTAATGGCCAGCATTCCCTGAGAATTAGACATATTTCTGATTAATCTAGAATTCAAGTTGAACATGTCTTGTGAAAAACAGGGTTCTAATTTTAGTAAGTTTGACTTGTATTTATAATTTATGAGGAATAACTGCATATTATTAATTGACCAGTGAGTTGAGGCTGTTAAAGACAAGCTGTAATTGTCTTGTGTCTAGGTTAAGAGGCTAATTAATATATATTTCTATAATCTGTGTCTATGTTTATCTTTTTTTTAAGATTTTATTTATTTGAGAGAGAGAAATAGCAAGAGAGAGCATGAGTGGGGCATGGGGGGCACAGGAGAAGCAAACTCCCTGCTGAACAGGGAGCCCAATGTGGGGCTTGATCCTGGGACCCTGGGATCATGACCTGAGCTGAAGGCAGATGCTTAACCAACTGAGCCACCCAGGCGCCCCTGTGTCTATGTTTATCTGATAATACTGTGTCATAACAGAAATTTTAGACTGTACGGGAACTTACAGATTATCTATTCTGATTTTCTCATTTGCAAATGGGAAAACGAGGAAGAGAGGCTGAATAAGTCAGTCAACTAATTTGGTTACTTCAGGACAAGGTAGGGATGAGACGGAGGTTTTGTCGTCCTGCTTTAGTGCTAGTTTGCTTCTTGCTTGAAAACTGGTCAACCATGAAAGAACACGTTTTGTAATGTGTACAGACTAATCCATCACTTGTTTAAAATATCAACTGTTTGGGATGTCTGGGTGGCTCAGTCGGTTAAGCGGCTGCCTTCAGCTCAGGTCCTGATCCCAGGGTCCTGGGATCAAGTCCTGCATCGGGCTCCTTGCTCAGCGGGAAGCCTGCTTCTCCCTCTGCCTCTGCCTGCCACTCTGCTTGTTTGTGCTCTCTCTCTCTCTCTGACAAATAAATAAATAAAATCTTTAAAATATCAACTGTTTATTTTTGGTATCTTATAAACACAAATAAAATGACCATATCATGGCAAAGATCATTAAACTTACACTAGTTTTGGATGGAAGATACAAATGCCAATTGCATAGAGTGAAACCACTTGTGCATACTTCTAACGGTTTTGAAGGTAAAGTAGTATCCTTTTCAGGGTTATCACAAAGATCAGACTAAAAGGTCTTGCTAGCTCATCAAGATGATATTTTGGTAGTATGTTTTGTTTTATCTTTAACATATATGTTACCAAAACTTATTAGACCATTCTCCTCTCTGTCCATCTTTCCATCCATCCATTCATCTCTATTGGTAAACAGAGATTTTGGTTGCCATAATGAAAAAAAATTGTTTTATAAAATACAGATCAAGATAGATACTTTAGTTTTAAAGAAATAGGTAAAGTTAATTTGTCAAATTCTATCCATATCTGAACTGGAAATATCTGAATACCACATATTTATTATTGAACAGACATCAAATAACATTTATTTAAGAGAGTAGAAAAATATATGGGTATGTATTAATAGGCACCTATGTACAAATTGCTTTCTAAAGTTAGCCATTCACTCAAGTATTTCTTCTTTTTTACATTGTATGCTCTGAAGTCCGACTATGGGATCGAAGTTTTGCTGCTTATTAGCTGTGTTAATCTCTCTGAATTTCACTGACTCATCTGTGAAATAGAGATAACAGGGCACATTATGCTGGATTCTTATGAGAAGAAAAAGAGACAGTAAAGTGACTTGTACTCTGCTTATTGTATAGTAGACACTCAGAAAATGCTAGTTCTAATTATCATTCCTAAAAAACCCTACATCCTGCCAATTTATGTAGCAAAAATATCACCAGAATGCAATTTTCATAGCATAGCTTATTGATAAGGGAAAGCATTATTCCTAAATGGGAGATTAAAACTACTGGAGTTATGAGTACTTAAAATTTGAGTCTTTTCATTATCAGATTCAGGTATATATATATATATGATTGGTAGATTATTATTATTATTATTTTTTTAGATTATTTATTTATAATTTGAGTTCTAGTTCTCTTGGTTCAGATTCTTATTCTATGCAACTGTGGCTCTCTGCAATCATAATCCCTCGTAGAGAGCTCATATTTGAAATATTCTGGCATCTGCATTATCTCAGGGAACATAGACACTGCTCGTGACAATGCATTGGCAGTTGTGCATTATTTTTATGGAAAAGAAAAGATTTTCACAATTAATAAAGAAATGTTTTCCATTGATTGAAGTTGACATGGGGCCCCACTCACACCTGCCTTGCTATCTTTTCTCATGAAATGAACAAGCAAAAATGTATAAATGGAGTGGCAAGCCTGGAAGTGGTACATGTGCTACATGTAGCTTACAAGTAGCTTACACGTGCTACAAGTGGCAGGAAGAAAAGTGGAGTGGGCTCTCTGTTGTGCACATGCTAGTTGGCCATTCTTTCCTGCTTTTGATCCCTAAGTACCACATCTGAGTTTCTACGAACACCTTAAAATCCTCTGAAATGTTAAAGACTTTTCCCAACAGTCAATTTTTCAGTTTTTCTGGAATCCTGGTCATTTGGAAACCAACAAGGTGGGCCGCTGCTGCCCTTCAGCAGTTTTAACCTAATGTCTGCTGCTTCAGGTCAATTTCCTTGCAAGGTTGGTGGTACTGTTTTTCCATGTACTGATTTTTTTTTTAAAAGCATGCTCAGGCCAGTTGTGTCTGCCTTTGCATTAAATTTGTCCTGAGCCATTGCTACTGGAACAATATTTTATAATGATATTCTTAATACCTCTTGTTCTATTAACATTTGCTGCATGCTTGTTATACTAAGTGATGACTCCAGCTAAACCTTGCGATATGATTACAGAGAGCAGAATGTTGAATAATTAAGCTATGCATGTAGATTAATAGTCTAATCTCACTGCCTGTGTATGGATAGTAAGAAAATAACATTCATTCCATTGCTAGTATATCCAATGAAAATAAAAAGCCATCTCCTACGGTGGGAAGCAGCAGTTCATCAAAGCAAATGTTTGCTTACTTAATTTGTTTTATTTCCGTTAAAATATGCTATTAATATTACGTAAATCCCTAACCCCAGTTAAATTCTGTGACTCGCGTCTCAAAGCTACTACTGTATTTCAATTGACCTCTATGAAAACCCAAAAGGAGATTGTAATCCCTCAAAAGAGATGCAAAGAATCTGACTCACAAGGAATACTTTCAGACTTAAATACTTTAAGAAGAGGATGGCTGCAAGTCATCTTACTTTGTTGACCTACTTCAAGGGTAGTCATTTACAACGCATTGACCATGCACTGACAGTGAGTCAGTACAATGCTGCATGAAGAGGCATGAACATTGCAGAGAGAATATCATTATAAAATATTTTTGAAACGTCTTTGTGTAATGACTTTTGTACATGGAGGCTTTCGTTCATTGTGGGAAACTAAAAACAAGTCAACATTTCATTGACACATGCATGAAGCTGTATAGTTTTGTATGTAAGCTCTTTCTGTACTTTTCAGTTATTCCTGTCATTGACTTCTCCAAGTTTTTATGCACAGTCATGTCTTCAGATCGCTGATCCTTCTTCCCTGTTTTCTTTAAGTTCTGTAAATAAATTTCCATAAACATATGGTTTGATGTTGTCTTTTCATAATTAACCATCATTTTGTAAAGGACCATACTGGCATTTTAATCTAAAATGCCACTTTTAGTATGGAGTAAACCTGCTGCAAAGGAGAATAACAGTGTGGGTTTACACCTTGCAAGCATACAGCATATTGGTGTAAACAGGCAGAATATTAGTTTTATAAACATCTGTACATATACTTTTTATATATTTATAAATTAACAGCCCTTATTACTATTTTTGAATATTTGTCCATGTGAACGTGAATATACATTTACATGTATATTTCCTTGTGCAACATAACAGTGCTAAATTTCCCATGACTTCTCCCTTTCATTAAATTTCATCTCTGCATTGATTGAGATTTATCGAACAAAAATTATAACAAGACAGTGATGCAGAGAATCAAAAACATCAGTGATTCTTTTCCACATTATGGGAAAAAAACTACTATGTCAGTATTCTAAATTAACTTCTATGGTTATAAGCAGGTTGTGATTTGGCATGCTTGTTCAAAATGCTCTCCGCATGTATTGAGATCCTTTTAATTGTTATGTGAATTGTTTGCATATGTGGTTATTATCTGTGATTTCATTGTACTTGTATGTACTTGTATCCAAATATGTTTCTATTATGCTTGATTTTGCTGGCCATTCTTGGATGACCTAGCAACTCAAGAATCAAAAGTGTTTTGTGCTGTCTTCTGTAATATGTATACTCTCTGATGTTTTGTCATATCTTGTCAGCTTTTAATTTTATTCTTATCCAACAAGATATCTTCTATATTTGTTGGAAACAAATTTATGCAAAGACAATTTTAGTAAGCTTTGCTCGACACAATTCTTTATTGATTAAATTGAGCATTTTGTGACATTGGAAAATGTAATTGATCTCAACTCTCTCTTTTGCAGTTGACCCACCTTCAGACTTGAATTTTAAAATAATAGATGAAAATACTGTTCATATGTCATGGGCAAGACCAGCTGATCCAATTGTGGGTTACAGAATAACAGTGGACCCTACAACAGGTACATTTTGAGATGTTGGGGTTTTAAAACAGAGACATCAAAGATGATATAATCCAGTCTTCTCTCCTCCTTATATTTCATTATGAGAAAGCTGAAATTTAGAAAACCTTAGGAATTTAGCCTATGTCACCAGATATTTGGTGAACTCAGGTCTCCAGATTTCCAGACTAGTACGCATTATATTTTTGTAGTGTTGAGCTTTATTAAAATGGTTCGCTGTGCTAAGCTGCTGTTATTAAAAGTGGACTTTTTTTTTTTGCCTGATCAGAATATTGGTTGTACTATTTGATTTTATAAAACAGAATTCTCACTTCTTGATATTCTTGAATTAGTCTTTTCAATATTTAAAGTGTCAAGTGATGAAGTGAGTTATTATGGCTTACACCGTGTCCTGCACATTTCGGTACTCAGGAAACATTCTGGAATAGCGGTGAGCTGCCATGATGGAAGACAGGAATTTACTTTGGCTAGGTGGATTCCACAGATCCTGGGCTGAGAGTCTTTAAAAAACAACAACAACAACAACAACAAAATACCTTGTTTTGGCTGTTCTCAAGAGTTATCTTTAGTGTTTATGATGTTGCCCAAGTGTGAAGAACTAATCTCTGTTGATTAACTTTCAGTTTTAACATGAAATGGGAAAATAACCATTTCCACTAACACTGGCCAGGTGGTAGCAAGAAATCTTATCTGGCCAATAGTAGAGAGGGATGATGTCAATGTAATTTATCACTACAGCTGTGTTTAAATATTTATGGCCTCTAAAAATACTATTGATTTTAAATACTAATTTCTCAAGGAACTGGGAAAATGTTTTAATAGGATCTGGGAACTTAAGGGGTCAAGAATTTGCTTTTTCTTCTTTGAATCTTTTCTCCCCAAATGTACTTGCAGTTAATGCATTAGTTTATTCCAAAGCTATAAAGCTGTTGAAAAACAGTTCTGTCAGTTCTTGCCATGTGTTGGAAATTACTGACTACTGTACTCTGCAAACTGGCACTGAGACCACCCAACCCAGCAGAGCCCTGGTGTCCTTCAGGGGCCCCGTTGTTCTGCATGCTCCACACTTAGACCAGGACTGTTTCTCAGGGTTCTATTATACTACCCGTTACTTTTTTTTATTATTTCTGTTTTGATGAAAATATAATATAATTAAAAATCCTAGCCGGCACTTAGTCCCTAGGAACTACTGTTTCCTGCTTGAATTAAGAATGAACATAATCTAGAAGGGAGTACATAACTGTCAGTATATAAATATATACCCAGTACACTGTATTTTGAAATGTTCGATATCTAGTTAAGTCAATTTAGAGGACTGTGGCTACCCATTAATATATGCAACCATTTGAGGATGGAGAATGCATTCTCCAGACTGCTTCCCACTACAGCTTAATTTTAATCTATGGTGTTTGTTGTTCTTGAGTTGATTTGCATCCCCTATTTGCCTTTCTTCACTCTCCTCCAGCACATAATTTAAAATTAAGTTGTTTTCTGTTTTTTGTCTCATTTACGAAATAATTTTGTTATCTACCATTCACCTTCAGAAACAAGGGGAGATTTTGGTTTGATATTCTGGTGTATCTTTATCCCAAAGGAATCCTTGAGTCCTCAAAAGAATATTGAATATGATTATCATAAGTAAAGCCTATGCCAATCCATTTGTAGAATTTCAAAGTTTTGGTTTCAGAAGACAGAAGAAGATAATGTTTGGATGTTCTGAAAAAATGTATATATATTTGATTTTTTAGATTTTGAGTATATCTGGGAATGACATTATATTGTGTCATGTTATATGTGAAAGATATTTTATTGCATT
This sequence comes from Potos flavus, assembly GCA_028534135.1. Taxonomy (NCBI): domain Eukaryota; kingdom Metazoa; phylum Chordata; class Mammalia; order Carnivora; family Procyonidae; genus Potos; species Potos flavus. The sequence continues at coordinate 73,533,044 of CM052886.1, forward strand.
CATATTTTCCTCTCTATATTTCCAGATGGGCCCACTAAAGAATTTACCCTTGCAGCTAGTACCACTGAAACTTTATTATCAGACCTTATACCTGAAATAGAGTATGTGGTGACAATCACTTCATATGATGAAGTAGAAGAAAGTGTACCAGTTATAGGACAACTAACAAGTAAGCACACATATAAAGTACCTTTTTGCTTTTTATTTTGCAGAAGATGTCTCCAACTTTCAGATTTAATCTGTTATGCAGAGTCGCTTTGTATCAGTATTAACTATTCTTTCTATGATCCTAGGCGTTTGTGGATGTTAATAATTCATTCTCGATTTATAACCCTGGTCTTTGGAAGCAGCAGAAACATTATGAGTGAAAACCATTAAAAACATTGAACTTTGCCAAGCAAAAATGTCAATGTCTTTTTGAAATATAGCTAAAACCTCACCGAAAATAATTTATTTGCAAGGCATTGCTTATTTGGCAGTATTCTCTGAGAAGCTGGGCATGGATCATACATTTGAAAGACAGTGGTGGAAAACAACATATTTATGTAGTTTTTAGGAAGCATTTGTATGGGTTCATTTGTTTTTTGTAATAATCAAGTTTTGACTTAGTTCAAACAGGTGGTCCGACAAAGCCAGGCGAGAAGAAACCTGGAAAACCAGAGATACAAAGTAAGCATTTCCCTTAATATTTTTGCTTGGATTTATAGAAGTAATAAAAGTAATATAAAGGAGAAGTTCCAGCTATATGCATACTTTGATTTTATTCCCGTATGAATTTCTATAGGTGTTATCTAGAAGTAATATGGGTGATATAACAGTAATATCTGACAAAGCAGTTATATTACCTACATTCTGAGTTTCTAGTCAATTTTTCATTCTATTTACTAAATATTCATTGTACGGGGAGTAAACAGCAAATTGGTGTGTATCCTCCTCCCCCCTTTTTTTTGTAGGATTTTGGCAGTAGGTGAAAAACAAAGCTCACCAACTAGACTTAACTCATTTCTCAAAGGCAAACCAATAGAAATAGGGATATATGAGGAATATAAAGCTAGAACATCAGAGAGGTGCTCTCCTTCTGTTTGAAGAGTTTCTTGCCGTGAAAATATATTTCCAAATCTCTGGCTATGTTATGCTAACCTCTAGGGTATTTACATGCCTTTCATTGGTGGCAGTGTCACCATTTCCAGTGTCTATGTAAGACATGTTTAATAACATGTGAGTCTTAACATATCTAAAGAATAGTACACATTTGATGTTGGGGAGCTAGTGTCTGGGACTCAGTGGGGTGTGAGATGGGAGTGGAGCTTTACCCAGTTTGAAACAACTTCCCTGCTCATTCTGATACATTCTTGCATGGCCTCTATTACTATTTCACCCCCACAGAGAATCTTGGAGACAAAATAGAAAAGAAAAAGTCACAGTGTTCTTTGTAATATACAAGTGGGAGCCCAACCCCAAACAAAATAAGATACCCAATGATCCTTGGTTCACTCATAACCAAACAAGAGGAATTTTATTCAGTCTGGATTTGGCAATTTCTAGCCTTCTTTGTCTTCTATTATTTTGTCTGACTTACTGGGATAGGCCCTTAAGGGGTTTCTTGCATTTCTAATTTGCTACTTTATAAGAGTTGGATTTATGACCAGGAGGACAATAAAAGGATTTGAATACAAAGTCCCCTTTACCTGGAATTTTTCCTCACGAATGCCTCTTTATCATTCTTTCTGATGTCTAATAATCTAAAATGAACTTTGTAGTAAACAGTTATAATGCTAATATTTTCCCTGAACCATCAATATTTTTTCTAAATCAAAGTATTATACCAAATATTGACTATTCAATAGACTTAAATGGGCCCATTAAATGGTGTGCAAAAATTACTTAAGCACGCAACTTGTATTTAGCTTGGAAAATTTTCCAGGACCCTTTCTTTTCTTCGTAGCCAAGTATTTCTTTTATTATCCACCAACTGACTACAAGGATGAAAACATCTTCAGAAATTCACTTAGTGTTGTCTTTCGAATACAGATTTTCCTGAAAATCAGCCTGTTTTCCTTCTGACTGCAGAGAAAAGGAAAGATATGGCGTTCATTTGTAAAAGCCAGGCATTGCATTTCAGTAATTTAAAGATATAATGTGCCTTTTTTACTTTTGAACTGAAATGTTTTTCTGCTGTTTGTAAAAGTAGGTTTTAGATGTCAAATTTAAATACACCGATAATTAGGACAATAAGATATTTTGACTATCTTGCATCATATTTATGCTTCCTTTTACATCTTTTTTTAAAAAGAAATTTTATTTATATATTTGAGAGAGAGAGTGAGAGAGCCCGAGCTGGTGGGAGGTGTGGTTGGGGAGGGGCAGAGAAAGGGAGAACCAGACTCCCCGCTGAGCAGGGAGCCCAATGCTCCCTACTGGATCCCAGGACTCTGGGATCATGACCTGAGCTGAAGGCAGAGGCTTAACCGACTGAGCCACCCAGGCGCCCCATGCTTCTTTTTACTTCTGTTAGACTGCAAACTTTAGACAATTACGTTCTAAAACGCGGGAGAATTTTAAAAGATTTTCTCTTTTAAAAAAGATTTTCTCCACTTCACTACATCTGCTTGTTTTGTATTTATTGCTAAATACCAAGGAATGAAGAGTCTGCTCATTTTGCATGTCTCCCAGATGTTTTGTGTAATTTGTACTTGGAGAGAAGAGGAAAAGGATGTCGTTTATAAAAATAGGTTGATAGCATGAATACTTCGGTCACATGCTGTTGGAGAGTAGGTCATGTATCTATTTATCTCTTCTTGCACAATGTCTTATATAGTAATTTTGAGCCATATAGTTCCATAAATGCATCTTAATGAAGGCACTGAAAATGCTTCTGTGTTTGTTATTAAAATGTTATATTCTTTTGTGTATGTCAGTTGTGGGTGAAGAACAATGTGAATATGTTCTAATGAACAAAGTGATTTAAGGAGACAACAGTTTATCAATGTTAGTTTGTATTTGTTAAGGATGGATAGAGTTAAGAATACATCATTAAAAAATATATCAAATGTATTTCAGAATGCTCTGTCAGTGCCTGGACTGATCTAGTGTTCCTCGTGGATGGCTCATGGAGTGTGGGAAGAAATAATTTTAAATACATTTTAGACTTTATTGGTGCTCTTGTGTCTGCTTTTGACATCGGAGAAGAGAAGACAAGGGTTGGAGTTGTTCAGTACAGCTCTGATACCAGGACCGAATTTAACTTAAATCAGTACTACCGAAGGGATGACCTTCTTGCTGCAATTAAAAAAATTCCATACAAAGGTGGCAACACAATGACGGGTATGTTTTTACAAATTCTGTTATTGTTGAAAATAAATGAAATAGCTGTTTGGGGAAGAAATTAAGCATTGCACAATTTTCACATGTTAAATAATTTTGAACTTAATCACGTGGTTGTTGACTTCGTGTGGTAAGGAGTGAATGACCATGTTTCTTTTTCACTTCAGGGGATGCCATTGATTACTTAATTAAAAATACTTTCACGGAATCTGCTGGAGCAAGAGTTGGCTTTCCTAAAGTGGCAATTATTATTACGGATGGCAAATCCCAGGATGAAGTGGAAATTCCAGCAAGAGAGCTTCGAAATATAGGGGTTGAAGTTTTCTCTTTGGGTAGGTCATGTTTGGTTAAGTATTTTTGCTTTAGACCTACCTCAATACTTAATGCTTATGAAGAAGAAAGGTGGATTCCTTAAGGAAGGATGCTATTAGAAGTGTTTAGTGCATTTCATAGTGTAGTGTTAAACCATGTCATCTCTGAGTAAAAAATCTGCTTACATATTTCTCTCATATAACTCCCTTAGCCTATGCATTGTGAGGTGGTATTCATATTTTTGTCAGTCCTCTACTTTTCAAAGAATGCTGGGCCAATGATTCTAATAAAGATCCTCCTTGTATTATCATTAAGTGCTTTTTTTAGATGTGTTTCCTATATTATGTAATACTTGAAGAATTCCAAGGGTTCCAGCTCATTCAGGAGTCTGGAAGAAAAAAGTATTATCTTTACAGATGGCAGGGGCAAATGATGGCATGGTTGGGATGAGAGCCCGCTCTGTTTTATTAACCATTCATTTTCCTTTCTGGCTGGCCACTTTCCGTGAAATTATAAAATGCCTTTGTCAGTTGAACAGTTGCACATTCGTTATGAAGCCAAGCAATTCTGGTTTATGACTAAATAAGAATTTACAAATGTCTTTACGTTTGAAGGACTGAGAAAGCATAGAACTTCCCTAATTCAGCACATTTTTCTTTTCAATATATATCCTTGTCCTTTTGTTTTTGAAGGCATTAAAGCTGCAGATGCAAAAGAACTCAAACAAATTGCCTCCACGCCTTCATTAAACCATGTTTTCAATGTGGCCAACTTTGATGCAATTGTGGATATTCAGAATGAGATCATCTCCCAGGTGTGCTCTGGTGTTGACGAACAACTTGGCGAATTGGTTAGTGGAGAAGAAGGTGAGTGAATGGTTCAGTGTTCTCCTGTGTTAGCCTTTTCCATTATCTGATAGCATTTATAGCTTTACAATATTCTAAAAGTAGACACGTTTACTCAAACACATCTTCCGGTGATTCTCCAACTGTATACTCCATCATATGGCTTTTCAGTAACTCAACTTGTTGATATCATTTGCATTGTTCCCCCTCCCCCAATAGAACATGAAGTAAAACATTTATATCATTATAAAGTCCTTAAAAATCTTTTTTGGACAAGTTTGACTTGCTCTTTTTCTCTGAGACCATTTTGTGCATGTTGAATGTCCATAATTACGCTATCCAGGTACTTGCTTTAATGACCTTACACTCCAAACTAAACACTGACTGGGAAGACATGTATTTTAGCATTCGGCAACATCAGCTAATGAGAACACTGTTTCTATTAAATGGTGAAACAAAAGGGTTTTCTATTATCATTCTCTACATGTTTTCAAAACTTTTAAGAACATTTCAAGGATCAGTCAGTTTGCTCCTTACACATCTGGAAAATCTTCCCATTTTTATCTGTTATTGCTTCTAAATACATGGGAGAAAGAAAAGACATTTCAGAAGACATTTCATAAACATCCTTTTGGCCATTAAAAAGTCACAATTTCCATGATTATTCTCCTCTTAGCCTGAGAATTGACAAGTGATTAAAGATAAGTTCTAAATAGCTACATCTTCAGTCATATAAACTCTTTAATCTCCAAACCCCAAGTATTTTGGCAACATTCACTGGCTGTGATTCTGTTTTAGAACCTCTTCTCATTACTTCATGGGCTCCAAGCCTTTTTCTTTGTTTTACTGCTTAATGTCTGATTCTTTTGCTCTGTGTGATTACAAAATTGACCCCTTCACCCCACTTCCTCCTGATTAACCCCTCTTTACTTAGTCTTTTAAACATTCTAATGCTGATCTGTCTTCCCTGGGGTGCATGTGTGGGGGTAGACCAAACGTCTGTGCTGCCTCTGTTTGAACTTGGCTTGTATAAGGCATGGGGGCTGCATTGCCGGTGTTCACAGTGCTCCTCGGGCCTCTCTTTCTTCCTGGCTTAGCCTGTGGCTTGTTCTCCCTGTATTGTCTCTGCGTCACTCAAAAGTTTTGGCCAAACATCCAGTTGGCACATCTGTTGCTTCTCCCTGCCCCCCACTACTTGTCACTTTTTAGACATCATTTTTATGCACACCATATGATTACCTTTTTGAAGAGGCCATGAGGAAATTTGTGCCTGTTTGATCATCCACATCTTACAGGATGAAATAAAAAATGGAACTATATATTCTGGGAAGTTGATTCCATTGACAAATGTAAAAGTGTGAAAATTTGATCTGAAATATCTGAAAATACTTCATATTATCTGTTAAGTACATCACCATGTTCTACATTGCATAGGATAGAAATGTTTGAGATGATCGATATTTCCTTGTTAGTATACACGTTATAAAACATTGAGTCACTCTTGGTGGCATTATGAACATAGTTGAACATTTTTTTCTTGGCTTGAAATAAGTGAGAATAAAATTGTCTAAAATTATAAGAACTGCTGTTTAAGAGCTGCTGAATCCTTTTTCTTTATGTATTATGAAGTGTCTTTTAAAGATTATATTTTAGCCTTTATAATATCATTAAAAGAGAAAAAGAATTGAGTAAGTCATTGATTTAACAAATATTTATCAAGTGCCTACTTTGGGACCTAAGAATAAAGACAATGAATAAAATATCAAAACCAGAATGGAAATCTTGGTCCTAGAGAATTAGACATCAGATGTCGTATTATTGATTTCTTTCAATGACTTTCTTTTCCCCTAATTTTCTCAGTTCCCTGATTAAAAATCAGACACTGAGTCTCTTTTGGTTGTGGATAGGTATAGGTGGAAGTGGAGAACTGGGATTAGGCAACTCTTCTCAACTAATTCATGATTAATTTGGATAAGGAGAATGAATGTCCAAACCTAAGGGTTGCATCTCACTGTTTTGTTTGTTTGTTTGTTTGTTTGTTTATTTATTTATTTATTTATTTAACTAATCTCTAATGGGGCTTGAACCCATGACCCCGAGATCAAGAGACATATGCTCCTCCAATCGAGTAGGCCAGGCGCCCCTGCATCTCACTGTTTGTTTTTTTTTTCATCTCACTGTTTTTAATCACTGTTCTGCTTGTTATTTTGTAGTTATTGAACCTCCTTCAAATTTGGTTGCCACGGAAGTCTCATCAAAATCCATTAAGCTAAGTTGGAGTCCATCTCCTAGCCCAGTGACTGGCTATAAAGTCCTTCTTACACCGATGACGGCTGGAAGCCGACAGCATGCTCTCAGTGTGGGGCCTCAGACCACCATGCTCAGCGTTCGTGACCTTTCAGCAGACACAGAATATCAGATCAGTGTTTCCGCCATGAAGGGACTGACATCTAGTGAACCCATTTCAATAATGGAGAAGACTCAGCCAATGAAAGTTCAAGTGGGTAAGTGAATAGGTCTGTCATTGGGTTTAGTATATGGGATGGTCCATTGGACAATATGTCTTACTGGTTCAGGTTTAGTTTAAAATATTTGCAATAGTTTTCTTTTAAATAAGTGTGCTTATTAAGAAAACCAGGTATTTATATTTAATGTTTAATTTATATTTGTTGAACTTTAATGGGCTTTTTTTCTTTTTACAGAATGCTCACGTGGTGTGGATATAAAAGCTGATATTGTGTTTTTGGTTGATGGTTCCTATAGCATTGGGATTGCAAACTTTGTTAAAGTTAGAGCCTTTCTGGAAGTACTCGTAAAGAGTTTTGAGATTTCACCAAATAGGGTACAGATAAGTCTTGTCCAGTACAGCCGGGATCCTCATACTGAGTTCACTTTGAAAAAATTCACCAAAGTTGAAGATATAATTGAAGCAATAAACACCTTCCCCTACAGAGGAGGATCTACAAACACTGGGAAAGCAATGACTTATGTCAGAGAGAAAATATTTGTGCCTAGCAAGGGTTCAAGAGGCAACGTACCAAAGGTCATGATTCTTATCACTGATGGGAAATCTTCGGATGCTTTCAGAGATCCTGCTATAAAACTAAGGAATTCAGATGTGGAAATCTTTGCAGTTGGTGTCAAGGATGCTGTTCGCTCAGAATTAGAAGCTATTGCCTCTCCTCCTGCTGAGACACATGTGTTCACAGTGGAAGATTTTGATGCTTTTCAGAGAATATCTTTTGAACTCACACAGTCTATCTGCCTTAGAATTGAGCAAGAATTGGCAGCTATAAAGAAAAAAGGTTAGTAGACTTAGTAGAGCCAAAATTATCTCTTCATGAACAAAGCATTTTCGGTTCTAAAATTGTGGATAATATGCTTCCCCAATTCTTTTTACATACAGGAAGAAGTAACTTTCCTGTATTAGACATCTATTGAGCTTAGTTTATTTAGCTCTGAAATATGACTTTTTCCTGGGTATGGATCTTGTACTTATTAGTGAAAAAACTGTTTACCAGGAGTCATGAGATGTTTTTGATCCTAGATCCTTAAGCAGGGCTGGGCACCAGCTTTATCAGACCTATTTGTCATATTCAACTCAACAACCTCTAGTTGAGTGTCTACTATGTGCTAGAGGTGAGCCAAGTCCTCTGAATTAAAGGTGATGAGAACGTAGTCCTAAAACTTTGAATTCTTCTTATGCATTCCCTTCTCTGGACCAGTTGTGGGCATCGTTCTTCACAGTTGGAATTCCTTATCCTCTTTTCTTCATTTGTTAAAATTCTATTTGCAACATTCAGTTAACAGTCCCATCCCTTTCATTAAGTCTTCCTTAACTGTTCTAGTGCTGTAACACTTACTATCACTTCTAGTCATCTGGGGTTCATAGGTACCACTCTGTTTTGTTAATAATGTCACTCTCTCCTATCTTTCCAATTCGATTGTATGTTCCTTGAGAACAGCAGTGTGCCTTAAACATTGGCTCTTCCTATGATTTAGTTTGATGAATATTCTTTTGTTAGGAAGAATTCCTAAATCATTACTTCAAAATATCTGTCTACCACCAAAAGTTAATATCTGATTGCTAAGGGTTAATGGGAAAGTGTTGTTGGTTCATTTAAGGTCTGTTTGTGTAAATATTCCAGTTGTGGGCAGGACCATTCCATTACTGCTCTGTGTTCAGAAACCCAATTCAAATTAAATTTTAATTAATCATTTAAACAGTGTAACTTAGTATTGTGAATGGTCAGGACAAATGATCAAGACCTCCTGGTAGGGTTGTAAATGAGAGGCCTTCTCTCAGTGGTCATATGTGGAATATTTACTTAGTACATTGGTCTCAATGACTATTCCCCCAATGAACATAAACCATTTCAGAAACATAGTCATCAGATCCATTTTTGCTTTATAGATTTAAACATTTTTAACTAAGTCCTTTTTTTTTTAATAGCTTACGTGCCTCCAAAGGATCTTAGTTTTTCTGAGACGACTTCTTACAGTTTCAAAACTAACTGGTCTCCTGCTGGAGAAAAGGTATTTTCGTACCACATCACCTACAAGGAAGCTACCGGGGATGATGAGGTCACTGTGGTGGAGCCGGCGTCAAGCACCAGCGTCATTCTCAACAACCTGAAGCCAGAGACCCTATACTTAGTCAATGTGACTGCAGAGTATGAGGATGGCTTCAGTGTTCCCATAAGTGGAGAGGAGACCACTGCAGAAGGTGAGATGGGGTTTTGAACCTTATTTTCCAAAAACTAGCAATTTATTGTAGAACCAAGTTACAATTTGAAATAACCATCTCCTCTATAGTGATGGTGAATGCCTTTGTAAGATTCAGCATCCATAAAGTCCAGCTTATTCATACATCTCTTTAAAAAGTGAAAAAACTTTTATATAAAAAAACCTCTAGATTTATTTTGATGAATTTGAGGTTAAGAGGTATAGAGAACTGTTCATAACTATGGAATTAACTCTCGAAATACTGCTTAAGGCCAGATTTTTCTGCCCCATATTTCAGCACTGTTATGTTCAAATACTTCTGAATTTTGTTTATCTATGAACGTGATGGCAAATATATTACCAAATGTTTTTTCTTTTTAAAAATTGTGGTAAAATATACGTAACATAAAGTTATCATTTTAACCATTTTAAGTATACATTTTAGTGGCATTTAGTACATTCATATTATTATGCTACCATTATCATCATCCATCTCCAGAACTTTTTTCATCTTGCAAAACTGAATCTCTGTACTCATTAAAAAAATAACTCTTCATTCCCAAACCGTCCCTCCCCCCACCCCACTGCCCCTGGCAACCACCATTCTATTTTCTGTTTCTATGAATTTGACTGCTGTAGGTACCTCATAGGAGTGGAATTATACAGTATTCAGCCATTCGTATCTGGCTTATTTCACTTAGCATAATGTCCTCAAGGTTCATCCATGTTGTAACTTGAGTCAGAATTTCCTTTCTTCTTATGGTCAAAAGATAATTCCATTATATGTATATATCACATTTTGATTATCCACTCACCCATGGACAGACACTTAAGTTGCTTCCACCTTTTAGCTATTGTAAATAATGCTGCTGAGAACATGAGTGTACAAATTTTACCAAATGTTCCAAGCATTATTTGTTTAGATATGTCCTCCTTACTGATAGAATTGAGTACTTTCTTTTTTTTTTTTTAAAGATTTTATTTATTTATTTGGCAGAGAGAGAGATCACAAGTACGCAGAGAGGCAGGCAGAGAGAGAGAGGGGGAAGCAGACTCCCTGCTGAGCAGAGAGCCTGATGCGGGGCTCGATCCCATGACCCTGAGATCATGACCTGAGCCGAAGACAGAGGCTTTAACCCGAGCCACCCAGGCGCCCCAGAATTGAGTACTTTCTGATACGTTTCACTACATTCGACATTTAAAGGATACCAAGGAATGTGGTTACAAGAAGACTAAGACTAGGCAATTACGCTTCAAGATAAATATCACAAATAATAAAAGACATATCAATTGTTCTCTACTTTTACTGGGGATAGGTGAAGAGGCTGAAACAGATGCATGAGGAAATTCAGATAGTTACAAAGAAGTATTTGCTAACAGGGAAGGCATGTATTGGCATATCTTGCTGATGAAAGCTAGAGAATCTTTTTTCTCTGAAAGATTTTGTTTTTTTAAATTTTATTTATTTATTTGAGAGAGAGAGAGATCACAAGTAGGCAGAGAGGCAGGCAGAGAGAGAGAGGGTGGCAGGCTCCCTGCTGAGCAGAGAGCTCCATGCGGGGCTTGATCCCAGGACCCTGGGATCATGATCTGAGCTGAAGGGAGGCTTTAACCCACTGAGCCACCCAGGTGCCCCTGAAAGATTTTTAAAATAAGATTGATCTATTAATTTTGTGCATGGTTTAGGTATATTTCTATCTGACGGCCAGCAAATAAAATAATGGCCTAAGTTGACTTTTTTCCTTCTGATTTTTGTATTGAATAACCTAGAAGTCCATATTTAGATATTTTATTTTCCTTTTTTTTTCTTAAGATTTATTTGTTTGAGAAAGAGAAAATGCATGCATGAGTGGAGAGTAGGGCAGAGGTAGAGAATCTTCAAGCAGACACCCCGTTGAGTGCAGAGCCCAATGTGGGGCTTGATCTCAAGACCCATGAGATCATGACCTGAGCCAAAATCAAGAGTTGGACGCTGAACCAACTGAGCCACTCAGGCACCCTTATATTTCTGATTTCCTGATGATTTCTCTGTAATGTGCATATTGTTGCTTGATGAGCTTGGCCCTTTTCCTTCATCACTTTAGGATGGGGATGGGAATGTGTCTCAGGAAAAAAATTTAAGTCCAGGAGGTTTTTGAGTAAAGCCAACTGCATTCATATATGCTCTATAGTTTTTGCTCATTGGACTTCAACAATAGCATTTGGTAATGCATTTCCAATTCTACTATCTGAGTGAAATCTGCGATTTACACTTTCTTTAGTAAATAAGGAAGCTTCTGATTTCAGTACCTTTCTTAAGCTACCAATTATTGAGCTCCAGCTTATGTGTCAGTTACTATGATAATTGCTTTCCATGGATTATCTCATTTAACCAATTCAATAATCCTATATACAAAGTCATTTTTTTTTTACTATTGGGTAATCTAAAGCTCAAAATTACACATTCAGCTTCAAAACTAGTAGAGTAGTTCCCCTTGATCCTCGGCTTCACTTTCCATGATTACAGTTGCCTATAGTCAACCACAGTCCAGAAGCAAATGATTGATTTTCCTTCTGACTATTGTTAGAAGGTCAATAGGAGCCTAACATTATGTCATGATGCCTACGTCATTCACCTCACTTTATCTCATCATGTAGGCATTTTCACAAGAAGGGCGAGTGTAGTAAGATATTTTGAGAGAGAGACCATATTCACATAATTTTTGTTATGGTATGTTGTTATAATTATTCTATTTTATTATTAGGTATTGTTGTTAATCTCTTAATGTGCCTTATTTATAAATTAAACTTCATCATAGTTATGTATAAGAAAAACATAGTATAAATAAGGTTCAGTACTGTTCATGATTTCAGGCATCCTCTGGAAATCTTGGACTGTAACCTCTGCAGATAAGCAGGGGGTGGGGAACTACTATATTCAGATTCATCAGTTTATTTGCCGCATTTGTTCTGGCTAATTTAGTCTTATTTCTTGCCATCTAAAATGAGTCATGGGTGTAAGTCTGCCAATTGCCATTGCTTTTCTTAAGGGATTCATTTTCTTTCTCCCCGAAGTGATCTACTGATGTGTTGGCTATTTAGATAAATTTCTAATTATATGTGAGGTAAATGCAGATGTATTGCACGGTACTTTCACTCCAGTGGCTTGAGAAGACAATAACCTTTAGTTCATCTTTCCTGAACGTGTGGTCCAAATGGACAATTTGCCCCTTAAGTGAATAAGTAATTTAAACATGCTTACTAACTATAAAGCCAAATGATGTTTTCCTTTAGGCTCCATGAAAATCCTATTTAAGATTGTGAGTCAATGTACATTACCCCCATTGCAATTTAACCTCAAGATTTAGATCCAGCTAGCATTCATTAAGTACAATGTGTTTGGTCCAACACATGTATGGTCTAATTATTCTACAAGTCAAATGGCTATACAGATTAAAAAGTTAGCTGTGGAACTGACTGGACAAGACAGTTCATTCAAGTGGGTAAATATGGTAGAACTGGGTGTTAGGTATTATTTTCCTACTTTTCTGTGAAAAATTGAATTAGAAGGAAAGCCTTGCTACCTATATTTCAAGAAATGAAGCATTTTTATTCTTGAATTCTATGTCAATATGAATTTACTACTTAATAGAGTATTTATGATTTTAAAAGTTTACTATTAGGTACCTCTTCATTTGATTAAAAAAATTAACAGTGCTTAGTCTTTTTCGGTATATTGTAGAGTATTTGTTGTTTCAGCATCTAGTTAATATCTGGCTAAATGAATGCTGTAACCAGGATGTATGACAAAAAACTGCTTTTGGATTTGTTTAGAGAAATGTTATAATTTAGTGATCAAAAGCTTAGTTTTGCTTTGATAATTTAGTGATCAAAAGCATAAACTTTTTTTTTTAAAAACCAATTTCAGTAAAAGGAGCACCTCGAAACCTAAAGGTGACAGACGAAACTACAGACAGCTTTAAGATCACCTGGACTCAAGCTCCAGGGAGAGTTTTAAGGTACCGAATTATATATAAACCAGTTTCTGGTGGAGAAAGCAAAGAAGTTACCACCCCTGCCAATCAGAGGAGGATAACACTTGAGAACCTGACTCCGGACACAAAATATGAAGTATCTGTAATTCCTGAGTATTTCTCAGGACCTGGCTCTCCGTTGACTGGAAATGCAGCCACTGAAGAAGGTAGAGGAAATATGCTGACCGTATGGTAACAACCCAAATTTTAGGTTTTGTTAAACCTAACAAGGGATCCTGTAGGCAGCTATCCAGACACTACAGGCCATGAAACAGTCTCAATTATCTGAGTATCTTAGACTGTAGTCCTTTTAGACTTGGTTACTCAAATTTTTGGCTTACTTATGACAGCGATTTTTTGTGTCACTAGAACTCAAATGCTATCATATGGCCTAAATATTCTTCTAAAATAATATTATTAAATATTCTAATATAAATTGAAGGATGACTAGGGATTAAAAATCAAACTGCTATGCACCATTGAAACAAATTAGATATTACTTCTTCAGAAAGATTTTAAAATATTAATCTGTTTTTATTTAAATGGGATAGTTAGATTCCCAGGATAGATTCTGATATTTTTTGCAAATTACTAATGTTTAATATTTATTTCATTGAGAAAAATTAAGGCATTTCTAATTTTCATTTTATTCCCTATCTTTAAAGTTAAAAATAATAACAATACCATATTAGCAATAATGAACAGTTATTGAGGATTTACTTGTGTCAGATTCTGTGCAAAGAGCTTTTCATATATTATCTCACTTAATCCATGCACAGAGTCAATGGAATTGTTAATATTATTATCCTTTTTTATAAGGAAATCAAGGCTAAAGATACTAAATAGTAACTGAGTCATGCTGCTGATAAGCAGTGAATCTGAGGCAGATGCTCATAAGGAATATCCATTCCCAGGTGGGATAGGTAGCCCCTGAGTTTTACCCAAGGCAAAAACCTCACTTGGGCTGTTTCCTTTCTTAAGTTTTTTTCTAGGGATAGCATTTGATCATTTATCATTTTTATCACATGAATGTATTTCTTGGCCATTATGTTTAGAAGTTCATAGCATTATGCCAATAAATCCTTTTTATTGAGGCTTTCTTGGAGGTGTTAAAACCTAAACTGTGATACTCATCAACGTATTTACAATCTGTAGTGCTTTGTTTCACTTTCAGAGAAAAGACTGTAGTTTTTAATGTCAAAGATAGTAATGCAAAAGATACTAACCTGTGTAAACACAGAAGAGGAACTGGTTGCCTTTTGTTTCTACTAACACTTAAGGCCCAGTTTAGAAATGCTGAAGCTCTGTTGCTTGTCAACAGTTAAAATTGGATATAAATTTAATGCAGGATGCGCGCCCACGCCTACGTGCGTGCGCCCACGCACGCGCGCGCCCACGCACGCGCGCGCCCACATATGCGCGTGCGCGCACACACACAGCAACAAAGTGTTTTTTAAGTCATTTTATTAAATAATGAATTTTGATGTTGTTTTTTTAATGAAGTTAGAGGGAACCCAAGAGACTTAAGAGTTTCTGACCCTACAACATCAACTATGAAATTATCCTGGACTGGGGCACCAGGGAAAGTGAAACAGTATCTCGTCACATACGCCCCAGCGGCAGGGGGTGAAACTCAAGAGGTCACCGTGAGAGGACATACGACCAGTACTGTGCTGAGAGGATTAAATGAAGGGACACAGTACTCCTTATCTGTGACGGCCTTGTACGCATCCGGAGCTGGAGATGCCCTTCACGGCGAAGGAACAACCCTGGAAGGTAATTACTGTCATGTTTTATAGAAATCCCTGAGTTTATTTGTGATTGCATTTAGGAAGCTGAAAATGTTTGCAGAGAATCAAACCTGGAAATGTGCTATCCTTTCTCTTAAAAGGAATTTGTAGTGAAAAGTAAGTAACTACAAAACTGCCTCTTATTCAGAGATGTAGAATGTAAGCCACTGTAAAAAATTAAATTTGATCAGGAAGAGGTGTACTGAGGAGCTGAGTGCATTAGAAGACCATAGAAATATGTTCTTAATGCCATGGGCTGGTTAAGTGAATAGGTGTGTGACATTCAGAGTGAGGAGCGACCTTAGGAAACATCTGTGGATGAAGAGGATTTGGGTTGCCCACAGTAACACAGCGGCTTCCATCACCAGGAACAGACAGGAGGAGCCCTTTCTGACTGTCTCTTATTCACCATGCATAAAAGCATTTAGCTTGAGAAATAGGAGGATCCCGGTTTCCGCTTTGTTTGTTTTCTAAATGACCTCTGAAATTCAGTTCTGTTAGAAGTTTGAAGTTAATGCAGTATTTAGCAAGAACCACCAACAAGACTGGACCTGTGTCCTTGGTTTTCCAGACTTAATTGTCAGAGGGCTTCGTAGTTCTTAGAATCTTTTGAAATATAATGGCGGTTTCCATTTAACTTACCGCAACTACAAAGTAAGTTGTGTAAGAGGAAGAAAATGCAAATTTAACCTGGCCACAATAAGAATGTTGTGATGTGAAAAAGAAGTATCAGTGGATGGTTAAGATAGTGAGTCAATACCATAGTTGGGGGCCTAAATGGAAAATCAGGCATTGATTCCTTCTTGTTATCACCTTTTATATGACCCATTTAACGTAATTATAGGAAGAAAATGAATCTGAAGTATCTTTTGTGATACGAAGTCACAGTGACTTTAGGTAAAATATCTGTCAAATTTGGAGGATCCAGGAGTTTGGAGGTTTGTAGATGTTGTAATTAACAGGGACAAGGCCCACAGTAGGCAGTTTTCATTAAAAGTACAAGATTTAGTCAAGAATTAAAAACAAATAGCCAAAACATATTCTAATCAATTCAATCTCTAATAGTAATCAAGAGTTTAATTCTAATAGTCAATGAAATTTATTTTTAAAGGAGGATTTAAATGAAAGATTAAATACCAGTGTGTAAAATACTGAT
This sequence comes from Potos flavus, assembly GCA_028534135.1. Taxonomy (NCBI): domain Eukaryota; kingdom Metazoa; phylum Chordata; class Mammalia; order Carnivora; family Procyonidae; genus Potos; species Potos flavus. Next base: position 73,549,209 of record CM052886.1, read on the forward strand.
TACCAGAAGAGTCCTGGTTTGATTACTTAGCCATGTGACCTTGAAATGGTTCCTTAACCCCTCTGAGCCTCAGTATACCTATCCATCTGTAAAGAGGGGCTGATGATCGCTTCTCCTGCATCCCAGATTTACTGTGGAGATCAAATAGGGGACCATAAGCAAAACTTTTGGGGAGCTGTAAAAAACTATAGGTATATAAAATTCATCAGGAGGAAATGACATTCACTTTAGAATCGATATCTAAAAATATGGCTTTTGTAAGTAAGTATTTAAGAGATATTGATCAACTACACTAATATTTTGAAAATTGTAAGAGGTAGAAATGGAAATTGCTTTAATTATAGACACTAATCCAACAGTAAAGCATGTGATTCTTGTATCCAGAGCAACATGCAGAATTTCTGACAAGTTTGTTCTTCTGACCTTTTGAAGTTCTCTTTCTCTTGTGCTTCCCAAAGGCATTCAACATAGATTGTTTATAGGATTTTTTTTAAGGATAAACTTTTGAGCTTTTGTTTTTTCCAGAATAATTGTAGATTATTCATGTTTGTGAAAATTTCTCCCTTATAAGGAATATCTTGGAAATGCTTTTAATAGTTTTCCTTTTTCTTGTACCTTTTAACCTTCTGATATTCTTCTGCATTTTCTTACTTTAAAAAATATATATTCATGCTCAGAAGTTTCTTGGGGTTAAAAATTAGGCATTTTTCCTCAGAATGATATATTGATCTTTAGAAAACAAAATAAACATTTTAATTTAACAGCAAACACATTCTACTAGGCTTTGATTTTTCTGGGCCAGGTGTATAGCTAAACTGTTTGTAATTGAACTGAACTGTTTATAGCTTTGTACAAGTAGTATAGAAAATCTACCAGCGTGTATGCATGTGTGAGTATGTGCCCATGTGCACATAGACACGTATTTGATCAGAAATTACCTCTAAGTGAGATACATGAGTAGTAGAAGAAATCTTAAAAATTACTGTTTTCCATTTCCTAAGAAGGAGGGAAACAAGATGATTAACTATAGTTAATTGATAAATAAGTTATAGTAATATATTTTTTTTCCATTTACACCAAAGCTTTTTACTACAGTGAAGGATTACATAAAATGCTGCCAGCCTGATTTTATGAACATATTTATCCCATTGCATTATGTGTGGTAAACTTGACAAATATGTGAAAGCATAGTTGTGACTAAATTAAAATAGTAGAAGATTTTTGCCCCTGGTTATTCCATTTCATTTTATTGTATTAACTCAGCCAAATCCACATACCATATACAGGAATAGGATATGATGGTAAATGCAGGGAATGGAAAGCCAGAAACAGAGCCAGGCAACTGCTTTTGAGGGCCACTGTTTTTCTAATCTGTTTTTCTCTTGGGAGAGAAGGTGGTAAGAGCAGACCTTGAAGGAATGTTTCTTTCATCCAGAGGCATGGCTCAGCTGGCAGGAGCATTCTGTAGGTTGACAATTTTGTAGATCGCCTCAAATGCATTCTATTCAAATCAACAAATAGAAAAAAAATATTTCGAGTGCTCTACAACTGTCCCTAACTTGAATCTGTTTCCTAGTTTGTTGAAATGTAGCCAATGATCAGAAAATTCCCCTGTCCCTGGAAGAGAGATTTATTAGCATTGGCATCGGGGAGGTTCATGGTTTGCTCTAGTACTGTATGAAATAGAATCACAAAGGCAGTGTTTATTACTATTTCAGATCCAAACTTTAGAGGAATCTGAGCACAAACTATTAGGTTTGATTTATGTTGTGTCTCCCTTCCCTCCCCATTGTTGTTGTTAAAATAGATTTAATGTGATTACTAAAGGACTCTTATACATGTAAGTGTAGTTTAGGTCATGATAGAACTTTTAGTTGTCACTGTTAGTGTGTAGAGAGAGAAAACCTGCTCTTATAAACCTTGAAATGAATAACGCCTATTTTAATTCTGAGATTTTACCACAAATGAATGAAAATTTCAGTTTGGGAATAATATGGTTCTTTTTGTTTTTGACTGTTGGTTTTTGGTTATGGAAAAGATGACTCTTTAAAATTTCCTTTGTTTCAGTTGCTATAGCAACCTGCCAATGTCCTAGACATGGACAGCTTCCTGTACATCAAACCAAGCTCACTCAGCTGACATTTTGTTACAATGAGGTTTTTAGCACATCATAGGAATTCCTCTACAGGATGTTGAGTAACATGGGGCCTCTCCAAGACGGACTAAATAAGGTCTCTGTTTCTCTAGATTTACTGCTATCTCATAATTTGAAAAATCATACATTCTGGGTATAAGAATGCTGAGGTTTCCGGGGAACTTTAGCACAATTGTCAAACAGCAATTCATATTTCCTTTTCTGTGCCTTAATGGCTCATTGGAGAAATATCTAAATCACATTGGGGACATAAAAATTACAGAAGAAATCTCATATAGACTTTGAGGTTGAAGGGTGATTTAATTGTTAAGAGGTTTTCAAGAACTATGTATTGCTTCATGTAGTTGTTGCTTATCAATAGTGAACTTTGTACTTTGGAATGGTGGTTCTAATTCACTGGGGTTGTAAATCAAGTGTGTTTCCACATAAACGTGGAAGCAGGTTTTCTGTATTCTGCTATGGAAAGTTGGATGACTTTTGAGCTGAGCTCTAACGGAAAAGACAAATTGATTTAGAAGAGGATTTACATTACATTTTCAATTTAACTTCTATTTTTGAAAGTGGTATGTGAAACTCAATGAAAGCCGACTGGAACAATTTATATGGTTTCATTTCATTGTGATTAATTTTTCAGTTATCATCATTGGCTAATTTGTGTTATAATTATATTTGAATTGGATGATGATTTGCTTTTCAGAAAACAAATGGAAAAGGGCTAAGGAAACGTAGGAAAGTTACTTAAATGAGGCATTAGTTCTTTGGCCTTGTATGTGGAAAAAAGTAGAAATCAACCCCTTGTGGATGTTCAGATCATGAGAAATGCACCTGTCTAAATTATTTCCCACAGTAGTAGCTCAGAGATGCATGCGAGCAGGCATGAGAAAAATGCCTTTTGAATATATCTAAATACGGTTGATAATCAGAATGGAAATGCTGATATCAAAATTTCAAAAAACTGATAAATTTTGTGTGTTTAACTGTATGACAGGAAAGAATATTATTCCTTATAACTATACTGGTACTGTACTGGGGAGAATAAGATAGCTGAGAAAACTATTGAGAAGGGCAAAGTTGAAGGCATATCATTGTTATAGAAGAGGACTTATTTGAAAAAAAAAAAAGAAGAGGACTTATTTGAAATGACTGCCAGAAATTCTATTATCAGAAATAAAAATAATATACAAAGCATAGGCATATACCCCAGGACAGCAGAAAACAGGTACCATGAGATTAAATATTTATTGAAAACATTGCCACTTATGTGAAATCCTGGACAAACTGGAACATTGTAAAACAAACATTTATAAGTCTTGGGGCAGAGCAAAAAGAGGAACTTGAGGAAGTTGGGAGCCTTTGCTAGAGCAGAAGTGGATGCAGGTTCTGGGAAGCATAGTGACAAAGGGGTGAAAAGACTACTGAATTTGGTTCCTATTCACTGGACCTGTCAATGGCTTCCGCTGTTGAGATACAGTAATGCCTCTTGCAGAAAGGCTATAGGCTTGTCTTCCGACATCTTTCCTTTCTTGTTCCTCTCTCTTTCCTTTTCCTTTCCAGGTTCTCTAAAAAAGAGACTCCCAAACACAATCTAACCAAACCAAGGCAAATCTCTTCCTTTGTTATGGATGTCCAAAGTTCCTTAGATTGAGGACAAAACCTAAAATTCAGTATTTCATTTTATTTATTTTTTTAAAAGATTTTATTTATTTATTTGACAGAGAGAGATTACAAGTAGGCAGAGAGGCAGGCAGAGAGAGAGGGGAAAGCAGGCTCCCTGCTGAGCAGAGAGCCCAATGCGCGGCTCGATCCCAGGACCCCGAGATCATGACCCGAGCCGAAGGCAGAGGCTTTAACCCACTGAGCCACCCAGGTGCCCCTAAAATTCAGTATTTTAAACCAAAGCAAATGCTTGGCCAGATAACACTTGAATTGAACCTCATTCACAGGAAAATGTGATCAACTCTTGAACAAGAAGCATGTGTTGAGAGCCATTTCCTTTTGAAACAGGATGAAGGGGAGGAGAGAGCTGTGAACTTCCCATGTGTGTTTTGGGATGGAAAGGATTTGAGGAGAAGATCTGATCAACATCTCAGTTCCCTGAGGGTCAGCCTTGAGACATTCTACTAAAGGGCAATTTGTTGTGTGTGGTTATAAATCCACCAATGTATAAACCAACAAACAGTCCTACACAGCATCCCTGGGCCCAACGATTTTGATCAGTTTTGCCCTCACCACACCTGTCCTTATTTTGAAGGAGCCTCTTTTCAGAGTGAAAGCAAGCATGAGGGTTTCTTCCTGCACTGACCAACCACATCTTCCAAGTAAATGCCTCCCTAGACCTCAGAGAGGAATAGCAGAAAGAAGGAGAAAGAAAGAAATGAGAAAAGAATAAAGAATTGTAGGGGAATGAGAATAATAGAGTTTTGTTTTTTTTTTTTTAAGATTTTTATTTATTTATTTATTTGTAAGAGAGAGAGAGAGAGAGAGAGAGAGTACACACGTACAAGCTGGGGAAGTGGCAGGCAGAGGGAGAAACAGGCTCCCTGTGGAGCAAGGAGCCCTATGCGAGACTCAATGCCAGGATCCTGGGATCATGACCTGATCTGAAGGCAGATGCTTAACAGACTGAGCCACGCAGATGTCCCAAGAATAATAGAGATATAAAGAGTTTTTAGGAAGTATCAGTGCTTATGTCTCATTTTGTTTTGATCATTGATATCCCAGCAACT
>CM052886.1:73554589-73662777 GCA_028534135.1 Potos flavus
TTAGCTCATTTAAGTTCAGTCACTTTCAAAGTGCAACAATTTTACAATGGCTGCAATTTCTAACTGCAATTTAGGCAATTTAGGAAGGGGCACATGTGAAAAAAAGGTGTACACCAAACGAAGGAAACATGTGCTGCACATTTAAAACTTAGAGACTAGTTGCTGGGATATCAATGATCAAAACAAAATGAGACATAAGAAACAACCACCAAACTGGATCAAAGGAACAGTTTGTTTATATTCCCGTACGTAGAGAAAATACAAAGATAAATGTGGCCATTTAAGTAGCCCATACAGTGAAAGAAGGCCTTCAAGTGAAAATTAGCCTCAAGTACTGAGGGAGCAAAGTCAGTATGTTCTTGAAAGTAAGTATTCTTGGTTTCAGTGAAATATGTAACTAATTTCCCTCCAGAGATGAGATGTCCTGTCAGCAGTTACAGTTATTTATAATGGAGTTAGAATTTTCCATTTGTGCTTGGGGTCTGGTAGGATGCCCAGCTCCTGTTTTATTTATTTTTCCCCTCTAAATCCTACAATATGATAAGTTTCTGTCTACCCAGATTTCTTTCTTTCTTTTTTTTTTTACTTATCGTTATCTTTACTCTTCTTGTTGAAATTTAGTGGTTTAATTATGAGTATTTTTAAGGTATTCATTTTTACTCTTTGATTCAAGTAAAATAATAGTCTTCAAAAATCTTGTAACAGTTTTATATATCATTTGCTAGAATTTACAACAATTGCTGGTGAGTGTATGCTGTAGAAGCAGATAGTTTTATATTTATGTCATGCTGTGGCATAAACCCCAGTAAAGGTAGCCAATATAAAGTGACCTGTATATTTATCTTACATTTAAATTATGGAAAGTGAGGGTTTTATTCGAAGACATCTGTGCCTCCTATTAAGTTGAGGTTTCCATATTTTTCCATTTGGGTTGTATTATTATTATTTTTTTTTTTGAATTGAAAGAGCCAAAATTTAGTAGCAGACATTTTCGATCAGCTAGAACAAGTGGTGTGTTTTGTTTTGATGACTAATTGCTTTAAAGTTTTCCAGAAGAATTGGTGGTTTTTTGTTTCGTCAGAGTTAAGCTATATTGGAAGTTTGCACTTCTTTTAAATTTCATGAGCAAATAGAGTTTTCATCAAAAAATGATGCTGGAATTAATTTTTGCAAGTGATATGAAATTGTTGCAGTTGTCATAGGTCATACATTGAAACTGAGCTTATTTAAATTACATTAGAGAGAAAGAGATGATGGTAAAGAAATGTAGATCTTTGTGAACAATGGGCTATGTTATAAAGTAGACTGACACAGCATAAAATTTTGGGATTTAGATGCCTTTTTTTCCCTTGGAGAACAAATTTTTTAGGCACGTACTCCTTCGTGTTTGGATGGCATCCTTGTCCTGAAGCGCCTTCCAGTCTGACTGAACATTTGGGGACTAGGGTGATAAGTAGGAATCAGAAAGGATTCTAGAGTTTGATTCCATCAATCTGCTGCACTGACAGAACAGGACAGACAGCTCAGAAAGAAGAAATGGCACAGACCTGTACCCTTGGGGCAAATAATACATTATATGTTAATAAAAAATAAAAAATTGGAAAAACAGAAAAAGAAAGAAAGTAGAAATGGGCAACTGTAGACAAACTGAGTCTGAGTCCAGCAAGTTAGGATGTCCACCAGGATGAAGGAATATTTCTGTATCTAGTAGACATTGAAAAATAATTCTCCTTTAATTTCTATTCTAGAACGCGGTTCACCTACGGATTTCATTACTAAAGATATCACCGACACATCAATTGGGGCGTATTGGACATCTGCTCCAGGAATGGTTCGAGGTTATAGGGTCTCATGGAAATCGCTTTATGATGATATTGAGACTGGAGAGAAAAGTCTTCCTGGAGATGCAATACATACTGTGATAGAAAATCTGCAGCCAGAGACCAAATACAAGGTTTCAGTCTTTGCAGTTTACAGCAGTGGAGAAGGAGAACCTTTAAATGGAGAAGCCACAACTGAATGTAGGTAACATCATGAGTGTGTTTAGGCATGTGTTGGTGCTACCTAATGGCTATCAGCTCAAGTAACAGTTTAATCACTTGCCTTTATTTTCCATTCTATGATAAATGGGGATGAAAAATTAAGACCTTTAAAGACTGTGGTTTAAATTCAGGTTCATTTAGTTCACTTAGTATAAAAATTATATCACGTTTTGAAATATCGAATCCTGTCCAACTACCTGTATTTGTCTCTCTCTCTGTCTTTTTTTCCTGGTAGGATGGTCAACTAGATAAGAAACTCAACTAGTGAAAAGATCAGGAGCCATGGAGACAAAGAGACTATAGGCCCATTGATAGCTGTATGACTTCGAGCAAATTACTTAACCTTCTTTGACTCTGTTTCCTTATCTGTAGATTGCAGTCTCAGAGTTGTCTTGAGGATTAAATGAAATAACAATGTGCAAAGCACCAAGCATAGTGCCTGGCCACTTAGAGTTGATTGATACATCAGAGTGGCTATCAAGACTATGATTATTATATACCCAAGACCAATTCTAGAGACTTCACTTCATCCCTCTTGTATTTGGTAAGGTTAAATCGAAAGTCCACTCAATTTTCTGGTGGCTCAGATTTACCTTAATGTCATTAATATTCTTTCTGGCGAATAATTTTGAATGACTTATCATCATTTAGTATCAGCTAGTTGGTGAAAGACGTGCCAACATTCCTTAATTCTCTTCCCTAAGAAGCCATTTGTTAAGCATATAGGCATTTCTAAGAATTTATAGGAGGAAAGTTGATTCCTTTTGTTCTGGGAGGGTTTTAGGAAAAGGGGAAAGAATGGGACATTCCTGCATTTCCTTTATTAAAAAGAAATGGAAGGATTGACAGATTTTTCTGGTAAGGGAGGGGAGAGGGAAGTGCCGTAAGCAATTTCAGATAAGCCCTGTATCCTGATTTTAAGTTGTCCTTAAGTTGAAGTCTTTTGGTCTGAGTTGTCTGAACTCATCTCTCTTTTTTTTAATCACTGGCAAACTCAGTAGGATGTGTCTAAGTTTAAATCTGTGTCAAAATTAACCAGATTAAAAAAATCAAACTCCTTATTGGAAATTTAATATGTGAAAAGGCCTATTTCTCAGATGGTCACATGATTGGTTTCTATGGTAGTAAACGAAATCTCAGTCTGAATATATTGGCTGCTGTAGTTTAAGAATCTGGCAGAAATTTATTTGTTGTAAAGAGAAATCATGTTATAAACTAGGCCAGATATAATACATCTAGCTAAATTTATCTGTAGAAGTAAAGATACAATTCATGTGGTTGAGCAAGTACAAAAGTATATGTATTTAGAGGGAAGCTTTTTCAAAAATTCTCCTCCGTTGTGTCTTCTTACAAAAAGACCGAGTCTTCAGATATTTATTTGGGATTGAAAATCTTCACAAAGGCTATGTTTTAGCCAAATGCAAATATGTTAGCAGAAATCCTAATAAATAAATAAATTTTCATCTCTAAGGAGCTGAACCTCTAAGAAATTGTCAGTACTTCTTGGCTAATTGATTGATTTACCTTTAAAGGTAAGTGAAGAGAAAGGCCTTTTTTGAACTAGGAGTAGATTAGGCAGGAATGAAACATTTGTTTTTTTTGAGTTTTATTTCTATGCAAATTGCTCAAACATCTAAGCAGATAAGAGAGAAGGCAAGAACCTTTGTGCTGCTACCATTTTGTTGTATTTTATTTTGCTCTCTTCGTGGGAAGTAAAGCAGTTTAGAAAGTGCTTGAGAAATCTGAGTCAGATGTGGTATTTAGGTGGTGGATGAATCCTAAAGTATGGATAAGTAGGCAGAGTCATTGGGTTATGTCCTTAGAGTTTCTTACAGACTTCCAAGGGGACATTTTGGAAATATTTTCAGGATTGCTTTTACCTAAAACTCAGCAATATGCTACACAGAATGTTGATACAATGAAAACCATGGATTGTGGCTAGAAAGCCAGCAGATGGGAGCCTGTCTATTGGACCTCCAGTTTATGGCAGCTGGTTTAGCCGAGGTGCAATGGGTGTTGGAAAGCATCTCGTGAGAGTTTCTAAAATGTGAAAAGAACTTACAGTGTGAATGTTGCACCATTTTATAGTGTGTGGCATATGTCAGGGAGGTGAAAAATCTTGCTTTTTATTCATGGGATGCCAACAAGGCTTTTTTCCCCCCCTAATATCCAAAGTTTTCCATTAAAACTAGGATAAGCTATGTTGTCCTTATGCTCGCATAGCTGCTTTTAAGATTTTCTTTTTATCACTGATTTGAAGCAATTTGCTTCTGATGTGCTTGATGTAGTTTTTGTAGTTTTTTTTCATGCTTCTTGAGCTTAGGGGGTTCATTGAGCTTCTTGGATCTATGAGTTTATAGGTTTATACAATTTGAAAATATTTAGACCATTATTTTTCTCAAATACTTTATTACACCCCACTCTCTTTAGGTACTCCAATTATGCATGTGTCAGTCTGTTTGAAGTTATCACACAGTTTACTATTGTGCTGTTTCGTTTTTCAATCTTTTTTTTCTTGTGTTTCATTTCAGATAGTTTCCATTATCATGTTAAGTTTCACTAATGTTTCTTTCTGCAATTTCAAATCTGCTGTCCATACCATTTTGTGTATCTTTCATCTCAGACATTGTATTTTCCATCTCTAGAAGTTTGGTTTGAGTTTCCTTTATATGTTCTATGGCTTTACTTAACATGTCTACTACTTCTTCTGCCATCATCAACGTCTGGAATATAGGTGTCATAGCTGTTTTCCTATCCTTTGTGAATAATTATGTCCTATATGTCATTTCTGAGTTGCTTCTATATATTTGATTTTTCTTCTTCTTGTGGGTTGTCTTAGCTTCAGCTGCCATAACAAAATACCAGGAACTGATGGCTTAAACAACAGAAATCTGTTTTCTCACATTGCTAGAGGCTGGAAGTCCAAGATCAAAGTTCTGGCAGAATTTGATTTCTGGTGAGAACTCTGCTCCTCACTTGCAGATGGCCATCTTCTCGCTATATCCTCCCATGGCCTTTCCTCCTCTCTGCATGTGGGTGGAGGGGGGAGTGAGGGCACGTTCTGATGTCTCCTCTTCATTTTATAAGGATTTCAATCCCATCAGATTAGTACCGTACTCTTATGCTTTTATGACCTTATTTAATCCTGATTACCTCCCTAAGGTCCCATCACCAAATACTATCACATTAGAGCTTAAGGCTCTACCAAATGAATTTTAAGGAGACACAATCATTCAGTCAATAACATAAGTCATATTTTTTTCCTTTTTTGCGTGCCTGATAATTTTTATTAGATACCAGACTTTTTGAATTTTACTTTGCTGGGTGCCAGATATTTTTACATTCCTATAAATATCCTTAAGTTTTGCTCTGGGATTCAGTCAAGTTACTTGGAAATAGTTTAATTTTTCTCAAGCTTTCATTTAAGTTGTGTTAGAACTAGACCAGAGGATTCTTTAGCTTAGGGATAACTTTGCTTCATTACTGGGGCATTACTGGGGACCTGCATGAATTCTAGGAATTAATTGTTCCTTCTGCTTCTTTTGGGTGGTTCTTTCCCTAGTTTTGTATAGTTTCCTCATGCATATGCACTGATTAATACTGGGCTGGAGATTCTGGGAGGACCTCTTGCAGATTTTTGGAGCTTTTCCCTCTGTTACACCATCTCCTCTCCAATACTCTGCTCTGCAATTCTAGATGCCTTGGACTCCCCTGACTCACGGAACTATCTCCATAATTGAGTGAGATCACCAGGCTCCATCTGGTTTCTCTCTTCCTAAACTGGGGCTGGAAATTCTCTCTAAGCAACAAGCCAGGACAATTATAAATCTCACTCTCATTTCTTTCTATGTCTTAGGGATCACTGTCCTACATTGTCTGATGTCCAATGTTTTAAAGATGTTCTCTCTCTCTGTATATATTTAGTTTATTCAGATTTTTTTAGTTGTTTCAAGTGGTCCTTGCCTATTTGAACATGAAAATTTCTCATAAGATTAAGAGAGATTCTTTGCAACATTTCCTCCAGTTTAGTGTCTTTCGTATAGAAAATGCTTATGACCTTTGAATGTTAAGATTATTGAACTTAGTGAAATGATCTTGCTTATAAACTCTAACTATGTAGAAGAAAAGAAATATGTGTTGGCTGTTTGTGGATGTGGGATGATCTGTTTCTGACACAGTTATTGGTAATTATGACATACTAGTAAAAATTATTAAATAATATTGATTATATATTTATAACATGTTATATGTATATAACATGTTATATATTTATAACATTTATAACATTTTTACATATAGCATTTCCTAAAACACTTAGTGTATGCCAATTTATCTTTAGAGCCCTTGAGATATTTTTATGTGTTAGAGTTTCCTATTTTGTGTTCATAGTTTTACATGTCTGTGGCAGAAAGAATAGCATTAAAATTCGTTAACTCTGGCTGGTCATTTATGGACTGTACCCTCTGCTGAAAAGACCCAAATAATATTTCTGACCCTAAATTCACGATTTTTAGTATTCCCCACAGCATGATAACCACAAGAATTATTTACAGCTGGAAATACAATAAAAATTCGAAAAGCTCATCTCCGGAAATGGATGTTTTCTTTACTAAAGTCTCTAGAATGCAAAAGGAAATCCGTGCAATAAGACCTTCCATTTTTTTAGTTATTAGCTAGATGGAGAGAAAACATCTTACCATGATCTCCCTGAGATTAGGCTCACACGCCATCATGAATTTATGAGAGATTGTACTGCTAAACAAGAGCACAGTGTACATATTTAAGAAACCACAGTTTCTTTTCACATAAATGGAAAGTACACGTGTATCTTCTTTCATAGTATACATTGTCGTCTTCCTTTTATCTCATAGTATCCCAAGATTCAAAAACCTTAAAAGTGGATGAAGAAACAGAAAACACGATGAGAGTTACCTGGAAACCAGCACCTGGGAAAGTCATCAACTACCGGGTTGTGTATCGCTCCCGTGGGGGTGGGCGACAAATGGTTGCCAAAGTGCCACCCACAGTCACCTCAACAGTGTTAAAACGACTTCAACCCCAGACTACATATGATATCACAGTCCTCCCAATGTATAAGACAGGAGAAGGAAAGCTTAGGCAAGGATCAGGAACAACAGGTATAAAATGATAATTTTTTTGGGGAGGGAAAAGAGTGTTATATTTGAAGGAAGGTTTTCATACATCTACTTTATTTGTAAATGTCTGAAATTAATTCTGTAATAAATTAAATTGTAATAATTAGATAGGATGCCTAATTAGCATTCTATTTTTACCACTCATGTTTCTGTTAAAATGATTCTACATATTAATGTTCTAATGCTAATCTAATCTTCTCAGTTGTGAGAATTATTTATATGTTCACTTGGGTAGCACTTCGTTATCAGGATTTTTATTGGGTATTATATCCTGTGCTATTCGACTTAACCCATTTGATAAATATACAATTTGAAGTGTGGTGTATGTGATGATTCCCATGTATATCACTTAGATATTTCTAATTCATTTTCTTATTGCAGGGGGGGAATAAAAAATCCAAAGCTTTAGTCTTATGGATAATATTTTAAAATCTTTTTATCTTTACAGCTTCTCGATTTAAGTCACCCAGAAACCTCAAAACATCTGACCCAACCATGTCGAGCTTCCGAGTGACTTGGGAGCCTGCGCCCGGGGAAGTAAAGGGTTATAAGGTCACGTTCCACCCCACAGGGGATGACAGAAGACTGGGGGAGTTAGTGGTTGGACCATATGACAATACAGTGGTTCTGGAAGAACTTAGGTAGGAATGAACTATATTCAGTTTTTGTTAAAAGATTGAATAATTTATGGAAATTAGTAGGCCTTCCACAGATAATCACTTATGTGTCTGTTTGCTGGCGGAAGGTTTAGAATCAGCGGAAGTTGCTCTCTCATTCTTGGACTTGCTGAAGTTGAGGTTAGGATTCAGAGGTTAGCAGAAGTTTTTGTAATGTTTTAATGATTTTTGTTATTAAGTGATCAGGAATGGCATTTTTTCAATGACATCCTACTTTTTAAAAATTAACATCCATATTATGTGATTTCACCCAAAGCAGCGTGTCCTTAACCACGCCTGTGGAAGTGTGGGGGTTCTTGTGCTTTCTGGAAAGGCCCAGGTGACTCACGCTGAGATGCTGAGTATGAATCCCCTACCAGGGTGGGCCATGGCAGAGAGAAGCAGGACTTTGTGCTTGGTGCCAGCTGGCCGGATTGGGGAAGGGTGGGCTGATTAAAGGTCTTGCTTCAGGCTGTGCAGTGGAAAACAAGGAAGTTTGAGTTTGAACAGCACCCTACATTCATTACAGTAGGAAGAATGGACTACTGTGTATTGCCTTTTGGAAAGTTTGTTTGTCTCAATCATTCATTCACCAATATTGAAATCTATATAGATGCTCACTATTTACTTTTATCAGATTAGAGAGGATGAAATTTAGTGAGCCCACTGTGTGCCAGTCACTTTATATTACTTTGCAAGATACAACATTTAAATTACTCTCTTAAAGCCCATTGCTTAGAAGCAGTGTGTTACAACCCGCTTTAAGTGAATGTTTGTAAATCAAGATGAATGTCTTTAATAAAGCCAAATATGCTGCCACTTGAGCCAGTATACATACAGACTATATATTTTAACATTTCAGGGCAGGTACCACCTATAAAGTAAATGTTTTTGGAATGTTTGATGGAGGAGAAAGTTCACCACTTGTTGGGCAAGAAATGACAACCCTTTCTGACACAACTGTAATGCCAATTTTATCTTCTGGTAAGAAATTGAATTACGTTCTCCTAGGAAATCTTAATATTATGAGACCATTTCGAATGTGAACTATTAGGTTAATTGCATGGTGAAAAGCAGCTATAAACATTTTATACTAAAATGTATTTAAATAATTTACATGCCTAAAAACATATCTTCAAACATCCAGCTAAGCATATCTTTGGCAATATTTTTTTAAGGCCTGTCTGTCAGCATTGCATTGGTTACATAGTACTGTATTATTTAAAGATGAGTTTTGGCAATGGGTAGGTAATATACATTTTCTCTCTTTTTGATGACTAAAGTACAAGTTTATTTTGTTAATGTGGTTGCAGAAATTATTAATTTGGGCCGAGCAAGCAGAGTTGGGTTATAAAAGTAGGTTGACAACCGTACCTTGGAAAGCAACATGGTAACATAAGGCAACATAGATTTTATGTAACCTTATGTAACATACGGTAACACAGATTTTCTTGCTCCTGCCACACTTTTAGCTTCCATGGGCATAAAGCTATTTTGAACATTCTTAGAGGTGGAAGTAGTGGATAGAATTTACTTCCCAATATTTTCCAGCATTTGATAAAGAAAGAGTAGATCTGGGCAGGGTAGGGGAAGGCTTGCAAAGGCTTAGGTGTTTGGAGTAGTATCTGGGAGTCCTCAATCCTGATGGAGAGTACTGCACACGAAGGACACCTTTGTAGTGTGATGAGCACCATTTAATTTTTCTCAAAGAGTTTTTTTTTTTTTAATGGTATAAAGATGAGATGCTAAAATGGCAAGAATTGGGAATAGTCGTAGCTGGTAATGTAAGCTCCCAGAAAAGAGAGCATTTAAAAAATATGGATGTGGATAAAATAAACAAAAGTGTCAAATCCTGCTGTTTTGCATGAATGTTCTGTTGTTTCTGTTATGATGATATTAACTGACTTATATTTTTATTTTGTAGCTTGTGCACTGAGGATATTGGGATTTTTCTCTTTCCAAAGCACCCTAGCTTTGTGTTTGTGCTTGTTGTCTGTACAGCTCTCGATTTGTATATTTGTTTGCATACTTCTTCTAAGTTGTCTTCCTTCTTTCTTGGTTTTTTAAATGTGCAGACTTCACCATCTGTATTTACTTGATTGTTATACATAGTCGATGATAAAGTTAAACAGCTAACAACTTAATAATATAATAGCTACCCAGTTTTAAAACAAGGTATCTTTATTTCAAAAAGGTCTAATTTTAAGAGTCATGTGTCTAATCCTTCGTGATATATGGGATAATTACCCAGAAGTTTAATTACTTTAGAAGGTGTTTTTAGCTCACTAAGACCCTTCTTAGCTCACACATTTTATCAGTTCATTTCATACGGCTAATGACCATTACATCCTGTGGAAAAATGCAGCATTTAATCTTTAGATCACATTAAAATTTTATTAAAATTATTGATGCCTTTTAGTGAGAGCCATACATTTTCATTCATTTATTTCAGCTCTTGGGTTTGTGAGCCCATTCACATTTACAGTGATGGTTTAATTTAGGTCTCCAGGGTCTATGACTGTGGGCAGGAAATATAGTCAAAGATGAAGGAAAGATTCGCCATAGAAATAATCGTTGGAGGAATTGGTGATTCTCATGAATGTTATTTGAGGTTAATAAACCATATGGATGTATGCTGAGAGTCTTGACCTCCAAATCACAAAGCTAAGCTACAGAGCTCAAGCAGCTAGGCAAGCATCCAGGGATGGCAGAGGCATGGCTAGGAAGTAACCCTGTTAAGAATTTTCTCCTTACCCTGCCCTGTCTCATGATTGCCATGTCAGGGATGGAGTGTCTCACCAGAGCGGAAGCAGACATTGTGTTGCTGGTGGATGGATCATGGAGCATTGGCCGGGCAAATTTTCGAACTGTGAGGAGTTTCATCTCTCGCATTGTAGAAGTCTTTGAGATTGGTCCCAAAAGAGTACAAATTGGTAGGTCTGACAGTATTGAAGACCTTTAGACATTTTCATCATGCTCTTTTATATATGCTAATGCCAATGATGTTATTTTAGCCCTTGCTCAGTATAGTGGGGACCCCAGAACAGAGTGGCAGCTAAATGCTCACAAAGACAAGAAGAGCTTGTTGCAAGCTGTGGCAAACTTACCATACAAAGGAGGCAATACTCTCACAGGTGAGTAAGGGTGATGTGGTGTGCTTTTAGCTCTTGCTTTTGGTCAGAACTTGTGGCTGAATAATGATGTGACTGGTTCTCCTTTAAAAATCCCACTAGGCATGGCTTTGAATTTCATTCATCAACAGAGCTTCAGGACCCAAGCTGGCATGAGGCCTCGAGCTCGAAAAATTGGTGTTCTCATCACTGATGGAAAGTCACAAGATGATGTTGAGGCACCTTCAAAGAACCTCAAGGATGAAGGCGTAGAGCTGTTTGCTATTGGTAAGCACTCAGAAGGCTAGCAGTGCCCCTGGGATTACAAAAGCTGAGGATATTCTTGCAGTTAAAAAATTTTTTTGAAGCACAAAAAACAAACAAACATATTTTCCCTATCACACAATTTATCAAAATGATATGCCAAGAAGTTAATTCATTTTCTTCTTTTCCCCTCGTAATGGGACAGAACTACGTGGCTTCTTAGAAGAAAGTAATGGATCAAGAGGACAAATGTACTATTAATAGGATTCAGGAAAATTCCTGTTTGGTTTTCCACGGCACCATGTTTATTTTTGATAGCCATTATTTTATTTTCCAGAAAAAACACTCAAGAGACACTTTTTGGTGGGAAATTGGTGCTAGAAGCATTTAGAAGAATCTAATTCAGAATAGCCTTTAGTTTATATTATTTTTTCCTTTGTTTCTATTTTGTAACTACAGATAATCATTTTATTATTAAGGAAAATCACATATACATTCTACTTAACATTGAAAATTCAAATGCTTTTAATTTGAATATGTCCTTTTTTCCCTAAGGTATTAAAAATGCTGATGAAGATGAACTAAAGATGATTGCAACAGATCCTGATGATATCCATGCATACAACGTGGCAGATTTTGAGTCACTCTCTAAGATTGTAGATGACCTCACCATTAACTTGTGTAATAGTGTCAAAGGTCCAGGTAAGATTAGCCTAGGGTTTCTCACCCTTTGCACTGTTGATATTTGGGGCAGATAATTATTTTTGGGATGGGGAAGGGAACCCTTTAGTGTATTAGGAGATGTTTAGCAGCATTCCTTGGCTCTGCCCACTGGATGTTGGTGGCATCCCTTAAGTTGTGACAACTAAAATATCTTCAAATATTGCCAAAGGTCTGCTGGGGAAAATAATGCCCTCAGTTGAGAATTATTAGTTTAGTCCCTGATTTTTTCCCTGATTTGTTTCTGATGGCAGCAAACTAGAAATGCCTTGTAGCTTATTTGAAGATAAATAATGTGGTAGAAATGGTTCATATGCCTTGGGTATTGAGGATGCATTTATTTGACTTTTTCTTTTTGAGTTTTTCTCTCCAAACATTTATAGATTTTCTTTTTGGATTTTGAACAACAGACTGACCTTTTCCCTGGAGAAATAAACCAGCCAGGAAGCCAGAATTTGTAGGCTTCTGGCTCTGGATTAGCTGAGAGAGTTGTAGTTTTTTTAGTTGGAGAGGACTTTGAGTGGGGATGAAAACATCTTTTATCTGTGTTCCTTTATTTTTTTTTTATCAACTATGTAATAGTTGCATTCATTCTAGTTTCTCAGACAGTAAAATTGCTTGATAATTTTGTAGGCTTGATTATGACCCAACTATAATAAAGGTTAGAGTACTAAGAATGGAGATGCTGTCCCCAGCTTTCCAAAGACAGTTGAAGGAGTTTTTATGCAACTGATTGACATGCTAATGAAGTCATTGGATTAATTCTCTTTAAATTATTATTGGGGACATCTTTCTAATGGTCATAGTGAGCTTAGTATTTCTATTTTCATTTATGTTAATTCTAGATATTGTTCTGTAGTCATTCTGATGTTCATTGGTCATTTCACTTTATCTACCTACAGAGAGCACAATCACAGGCAGTAGGGTATTCCCAAATTTTAAAAGACTTGGTTTTTTTTTCTTCTTTCTTAACTAAGAAAGTGGTTAGTTTCTCTTACCACTGAACTAGGTCCTGTAGGGGTACTAAACATAAATAAGAAACCAATTCTGTTCTTACAGAGCATAACCTATAGTTAAGGAGATAAGACATGATGAATTTAAATGTGGTGAACTTGGGTGGTACCAACAGTGATAGAGACAATAGAATTGCCAAGACTGAAAACCTTCTTCAATAATTATATGTATAAGATTAGAGAAAGGAGGACGTATTCAAGGATGATTCAGAGGTTAACTGGTAAACTAGTGGTGTCATAAAGGAAAGGTGGGACCAAGTTTTAATGAAAGACAATGAACTTAGCCTTGAATCTTCTGAGACTGAAGAATCCTTTGCCTACCCATTCAGAGAGGTCTTATGAGCAGTGGGACCGTAGACTGATATACTGTATATCAGTATATCAAGATGTGTGTACAAGTTTGAAATTTGGGAAATAATACTATTTTAATTTAATTTCAAATTTCATCACCTTGCTATAATAATGAAAAAAGCATATGTATTTTATTTTCATGTGTAGGTGACTTGGAGGCACCTTCTAACCTAGTTATTTCTGAGCGAACCCATCGTTCTCTTAGAGTGAGCTGGACACCTCCTTCTGACAGTGTGGATAGGTATAAGGTGGAATACTACCCAGTTTCTGGAGGGAAACGTCAAGAAGTGAGTAGGCAATACCTATAACCCATTCCTTCCTGATAGTGAGATTGAGTCCTTCACATTAGGGCTCAGAAAAATGTTGGGTGTGGAGCAAGAAAGATGTAGACTGGGGCAGAACTGAGTCAGCAATGGTGCTTTCATTTGGGCTTAATTAAAGGGAAAGATCTTTGCTTAAATTCTTATGGTTTCCATGAACTGCAGAATATCAATATGGTTTTTAATTAAAGGTTGCTTAATTTTGAATTTATATTAGAGTCATGGAGTTGGAAGGAAACATTAAAGATGATCTAGTTTTACCCACTCATTTTACAAATAAGGAAACAGCAGCTGGGAGAATAAATTATATGAATTGTCTAAGATCTCATCGTAATCTGGTAATTTCCAAAAACAAAAGACAATGACTTCATTGAAATATAATTTCTAAGTTCATTGCAGTTAACTACTTTGTAATTATAGTAGAAAAAAGGGAAGCAATTACAACATAAGTTATTATTTTTTTTATTTTTTCCCCTAGTTTTATGTGAGCCGACTGGACAGTAGCACAGTACTGAAAGATCTGAAGCCTGAAACTGAGTATGTTGTTAATGTGTATTCTGTAGTGGAAGATGAATATAGTGAACCTCTGAAGGGCACAGAAAAAACCTGTAAGTCTGATTTGAAAAAAAGAAAAATCTTCTCCTTATTATCTTTTTTAAGATAAACAGGAGGCATTCCATGTGGGATTTTTGGCAGCCTTCCAAATCATTCCTTTATTCAATATCCATTCAACAAATATTTACTGAGTGTGTTCTTTGTACAAGTGCTCAGTAAATACTCAACTGCTCTTACTGGCTGTTCTTGCCATCATGGGATCCCACTGGTGGAATGCGTAGTCATGGCCATAGATAACTTAGAGGGATAACTTAACTTTCACAGAGTTATTCACTTCTTAAGAAAGGTATCATGTGGGGAGTGGGACTAAGATTAGGAAGGGGAGCTGTGCAGAGGTGACCTATTTCAGTTTTGCAGGTGGTCAGATCTTCCTCCTGTCAATGAGATCACCCTTTTCTTCTGGCCTTTGCCTCCTGGCCTTTACTTGAGAGGCTCTAATGGCTTTTACTTTGAGTAGAGCTTTTGGCAGAGATGTTCCTTGCTCCTACTCCTGGCAGGGTTTCTGAGGCCTGGTAGGGTTTTCAAAGCCATATAAAGATACTTTTTCCTTCTCCCATCTTCTTGGCTGGACTCCAGGGGAAGGGAGGCCCTAATAAGACAAAGGAGTGGGCATCACTTTCTCTAAGGCAAGAACTGACTCTATTTACAGTTCTGTTAAGTGTTTATCTCTTCTCTCTTTCTTTACTATGTTAGTTTTAGGTGTAGAACTCTGTAAGTCAACATTTGTGTACACTACAAAGTGATCACCCCTCAAAGTCTATTACCATCCATCACTCCACACTTGATCCTCTACCCCTTTCACCTACCCTCCAACCCCAATTCCCTCTGGCAACCACTGATTTGTTCTCTGTATCCATGAATTTGGTTTTGTTTGATTGTTTGGTTTTTACTTGTTTTTAGACTCCACATATGAGTGAATCAGATGCTATTTGTCTTTCTCCTGGTTTATTTCACTTAGCATCATACCCTCAAGGCCCATCACAAATGGAAAGATTTCATTCTTTTTTATGGCTGAGCAGTACTCCATTATATATATATGTCATATACAACTTGTATATATATCACCTCTTCTTTATCCATTTATCCATCAATGCACATGTAGGTTGTTTCTATATTTTGGCTATTATAAGTAATGCTGCAATGAACATAGAGGTGCATATATCTTTTGAATTAGTGGTTTTGTATTCTTTGAATAAATAGCCACTAGTGGAATAGCTAAATCATATGATAGTGCTATTCTTAATCTTTTTTTATAGAATCTGCCTACCATCTTCTATAGTGGCTGGACCAATTTCAATCCCACCAATGGTGTGTGAGCTTGCCAGCAATTGTTATTTCTGGTCTTTTTGATAATAATCATTCTAACACATATGAATGAGGTGATATCTCATTGTAGTTTTGATTTACGTTTCCCTAATAATTAGTGATGTTGAACATCTTTGCATGCGCCGGGTAGTGATCTGTATGTCTTCTTTGGAAAAATATTTATTTACATCCTCTGCCAATTTTTTAATTGGATTGCTTTGTTGTTCTTGTTGCTACTGAACTGTATGAGTTCTTTATACAGTTTGGATATTAACTCCTTATTGGAGTTATGATTTGTAAATATCTTCTCCCATTAAGTAGGTTGCCTTTTTGTTTTGATGATGGTTTCCTTTGCTGTGCAGAAGCTTTTTAGTTTGCTGTGGTCTCATTTGTCTATTTTTCCTTTGTTTTCCGTGCCTTTGGAGTCTGAGCCACAAAAACATCACCAAGACTGATGTCAAGGAGCTTACCATCTATGTTTTGATTCTAGGCGTTTTATGGTTTCAGGTCTTACATTTAAGTCTTTAATCCATTTTGAGTTAATTTTTGTGTATGGTATAAAACAGTGGTCTAGTTTCACTCTTTTGCCTGTGGCTCACCAGTTTTTCAATACCACTTATTGAAGAGACTCCATACATTCCATTGTATGTTCTTGGCTCCTCTGTCATAAATTAATTATCCATATAAGTGTGGGTTTATTTCTGGACTTCCAATTCTGTTCCATTGACGTGTGTGTGTGTGTGTGTGTGTGTGTGTGTGTGTGCGCGTGTGTATTTGTGCTAGTGCCATACTGTTTTTATTACTGTATCTTTGTAGTATAATTTGAAATCAGGGAGAGTAATACCTTCAACTTTGGTCTTCTTTCCCTGTGATTGCCTTGGCTATTTAAGATCTTTTGTGGTTTCATACAAAGTTTAGCATTACTTGTTCTATTTTTGTGAAATATGCCATTGTAATCTTGATAAGAATTACATTGTAGATTTCTGTGGATACTATGGACATTTTAGCAATATTAATTCTTCCAGTCTGTGAGCACAGTATATCCTTCCATGTGTTTGTGTATCTTCAATTTCTTTCATCAGTGTCCTGTAGTTTTCAGTGTAAAGGTCTTTCACCTCCTTGGTTAAATTTATTCCTAGATATTTTATTCTTTTTGATGAAATTATAAATGAGATTGTTACTCTTAATTTGTCTTTTTGATAGTTTGTTGTTAGTGTATGGAAACACCACAGAGCTCTGTATATTGATTTTATATCTTGTGATTTTACTGAATTCATTTAGTGGTGGGTCTAACAGTTTCTTTGTGGAGTCTTTAGGGTTTTCTATATATATTATCATCACTTGCAAATAGTGACCATTTTAGTTCTTCCTGTCTGATTTTAATACTTTTTTTTTTTCTTGCCTAGCTGCTATGTCTAGGACTTCCAATACTATGTTGAATATATGTGGTGAGAGTGAGCATCCTTGTCTTGTTCTTGAACTTGGAAGAAAGTCTTTCAGCTTTTCCTACTGAATGTAATGTTATCTGTGAGTTTGTCCTATAATGTCTCTTTATATGAGGTATATTTCCTCTATAGCCATTTTTTGAGAGTTTTTTTTATCATAAATGGATGGTTAATTTTCTGCATCTATTGAGATGATCATGTGATTTTTATCTTTCATTTTGTTAATATTTTGTTAATGTTAATATCACATTGTTATGTTAATGTCATCACAATAACATCAAATAACAACATCACAATGTTAATATCACAATGTTAATATCACATTGATTTGTGTATTCGAGTCATTTTTGCATCCCTGGAATAAATCCCACTTGATCATAATTTATGAGGCTTTTAATGTATTGTTGAATTTGGTCTGCTGATATTTTGTTGATGATTTTTACATCTATGTTTGTCAAGGATATTGACCCATAATTTTCTTTTTTTTGGTCTCATCCTTGTCTGGTTTTAGTATCAGGGTAGTGTTGGCCTTGTAAAATGTGTTCGGAAGCATTCCCTTCTCTTTAATTTTTGGAAGAGTTTGAGCAGGACAGGTATTAAATCTTATTGGCTGTTTAGAAGAGTTCACCAGTGAAGTTGTTTGGTTCTGAACTTCTGTTTATTGAAAGGTTTTTGATTACTGATTCAATCTTCTTGCTAGTAATCAGTCTACTTAGGTTTTCTATTTTTTTCTAATTCAGTCATGGAAAACTGTATATTTCTAAGAATTCGCCCTTTTCTTCTAGGTTGTCTGGTTTGTTGGCATATTGTGGTTCATATTGGTGTCTTATGATCCTTTGTATTTCTGTGGTATCAGTAACTTTTCTTTCATTTCTGATTTTATTTATTTGAGTCCTTTTTCTTTTTTCTTCGTTAGTTACCTAAAGGTTTGTCGATTTTGTTTATCTTTTACAGCTCTTTGTTTCACTAATCTTTCCTATTTTCATTTTACTCTCTATTTAATTTATTTCTGACTCTGATTTTTTTTTTTTAAAGATTTTATTTATTTATTTGACACAGAGAGAGAGATTACAAGTAGGCAAAGGCAGGCAGAGGGAGAGGGGGAAACAGGCTCCCGCTGAGCAGAGAGCCCGATGTGGGGCTCCATCCCAGGACCCTGAGATCATGACCTGAGCCGAAGGCAGAGGCTCTAACCCACTGAGCCAGCCAGGAGTCCCTCTGACTCTGATTTTATTATTTCCTTTCTTCTACTAACTTGTGGGCCTCCTTTGTTTTTCTAGTTTCTTTAGGTGTAACATTAGATTGTTTACTTGAGATTTTTCTTATTTCTTGAGGTAGGCCTATCTCTGTCTAAGAGTCCTTTTGTTGTATCTCATAGATTTTGGTATGTTATATTTCTTTCAGTTTTCTCTAGGTATTTTTTAATTTCTCCTTTGATTTTTTTTGATGACCTCATGGTTGTTCCATTGTATGTTGTTTGATTTTAATGTTTTTGTATTTTTTCCAGTTTTGTTATTGTAATTGATTTCTAGTTTCTTAACTATTGTCAGAAAAGATGCTTGATGTGATTTCAGTCTTCTTGAATTTATTGACTTATTTTGTGGTTCAACATGTAACCTATCTTGGAGAATGTTCCATGTGCACTTGAGAAGAACGTGCATTCTGTGACTTTTGGATGAAATATTCTATATATGTATCTACTATGTATATTTCTATTATGTCCATGTGATCTAATGTGTCAATTAAGGTCAAAATTTTCTTATTGATATTCTGTCTCATAATCTATTCATTGTTGTAAGTGAGGTGTTAAAGTCCCCTACCATTGTTGTTTTCTTTTCAATTTCTCCCTTTAGGTTTTCAAATATTTGTTTTATGTATTTTTGTATTCTTTTGTTGGGTGTTTATAAGTAAACACTTATTTATAAATGTTATACCTTCTGGTTGGATTCATCCCATTATCATAATGTTGTGCTTCTCTTTGTCTTTTAGTACAGTCTTTGTTTTTAAGTCTATTTTGTCTGATATGAGCATAGCTATGCCAGCTTTCTTTTCATTTCCATTTGCATGGAATAATTTTTCCCCTTCCTTCACGTCTGTATGTGTCCTTACTTCTGAAGGGAGTCTTTTATAGGTAGCATATAGACAGTTCTTTTTTTTTTTTTAAATTCAACTTAGCCACTATTTGTCTTTTGATTGGTAAATTTGGCTCATTTATATTTGAAGTAATTATCAATAGGTATGTACACATTTCCATTTTGTTGTTTTCTGGCTGTTTTTGAAGTTCTTCTTTGTCCTTTTTTTCCCCTCTTTCTTTTTTCCCTTGTGGTTTGCTGGCTTTCTTTAATGTTATGGTTGGATCCTTTCTTATTTTCTTCTATATATTTAGTATAAGTTTTTCTTCATGGTTACTGTGAGGTTCACATGTAGCATCTTATGTATATATAACAGTCTCTTTTAAATTGATAGCAACTTAAATTTGAAGACATTCCAAAGCTTTACATTTTTATCCCCCATATTTTATATCTTTGATGATACATTTTATGTCTTTTTATTTTATGCATCCTTCGCTAATTATTGTAATTATAATTAATTTTACTGCGTTTTGACTTTGTACTTTTTGATCTTCATACTTGCCTTATCAGTGATTGATCTACTTTTACTGTCTATTTACCTTTTCCAGTGAGATTGTTATTTTCATATATTTTCTTATTATTAATGATTGTCTTTTCTTTTCAGTGTAGAGAAATCCCTTTAACATTTCTTATAAGGTCACTTTAGAGGTGATGAACTCCTTTAGCTTTTGCTTATCTGGAAAACTCTTAAATGCTCCTTCAAGTCTAGATGATAATCTTGCTGGATAGAGAATTCTTGGTTGGAAAATTTTTCCTTTCAGCATTTTGAATATGTCATGACCTTTCCTTCCAGCCTGTAAAATTTCTGCTGAAAAATCTCTGATAGCCTTATGGGGTTTCCCTTGTATAGAGTAAATTGTTTTTCTCTAGCTATTTTAAGATTCTCTCTTTATTCTTAACTTGTACCATTTTAATTATAATGTGCTTTGGTGTGGTTCTCTTTGGGTCCATCTTTTTGGGGGGGGGTTCTCTGGGCTTTCTGAACCCAAATATCTGTTTTCTTCCCCAGATAAGGGTAATTTTCAGCTATTATTTCTTTGAATAATTTTTCTGGCCCTTTTTCTCTCTTCTCCTTCTAGGACCTCTATAATGCAAATATTATGCCATTTGATGTTGTCCTAAAGGTCCCTTTAGGTATTCTTAATTTTAAAATTCTTTCTCATTTTGTTGCTCTGTCTGGTTGAGATCCTTTGCTTTGTCTTCCAGCCCACTGATTTGGGCTTCTACTTCATCTATTCTGCTGTTGAAATCCTCTAGTATATTATTCATTTCAGTTATAACATCTGTTTGGTATTTTCTTCTAGTTTCTCTTTGTTGAAGTTCTCACTGTGTTCATCCATCCTCCTGTGTTCAGTGAACATCTTTATGATCATTACTTTGAACTCTTTATTGAGTAGGTTGCTATCTTCATATCATTAAAATCTTTTTCTGGGAATTTGTCCAGTTCTTTGGTTTGGAATGTAGTCCTCTGTCTCCTCGTTTTGCCTGACTCTCTGTGTGTATGTATCAGGCAAAACTGCTACCTCTCCCAGTCTTGAAGGAGTGCTCTTGTGTAGGAGATGATCTATGGGGTCCGGAGTGCTGTCTCCCCTGGCCTCCAGAGCCAGGCACCCATCTTGTGGGTGGGACATCTCTTGTGTGGACTGTGTGCACCTGCTGGCTGTGGTGGGGCCACAGCTGTGGTGCAGGGTAGGTGGGATATGGGGCAGTCACCCAGCCTGGTTGTAGTGTGACTGCTGCTAGTGGTTAGAGCATGTAGCATGCATACTGGTGCTTGCAGACATGAGGAAGAACACCAAAAAGGGTGCTTCCAGCTCTGTTACTAACAAGTTAGAATGAGATTGCAAAAATGACATCTGCTGGTGCTTCTGTCCTTAGAGAAAGTCACTGCAGGATCCTGCCTCTCTGGCAGCTGCTTTAAGATTAGTAAGCAGGTCTGCCTCACTTATGATCTAGGCATTTTCCAAATTATTGCTTTTATGTTGGATCTCAGGGCAAGTGGGTCTGTGCACGAGCCCATTGAAAGCAGGTTCTCTATTCCCTACAGTTTTATGGTTCCCTTGGACTCTATCCCTGTTCATTTTCAAAATGAGGCATTTTAGGGGCTTCTCTTTCAGGTGCTGGACTCAAAGATCAAGGTGCACACTCGTTTTGTTTCTTGAGGGATAGTTCCATATTTTGGGAATTCCTTCCCAGTTGTGTGTCACCATGCTTGGGGTGGGGTCTGGGCAGGGCTGAGTTTCTACCTTTCCTACCTGCTTGATATGTCTCTTTTATTTTTGTTGTGGAGGCACCATTCGTCTAGTTCTCAGGTCCTTTTGAGAGGATATGATTTCATATGTAGCTATAAATTTATTGTATCCATGGGAGGAAGTGATTTCAGAGTGTTCTTATGCTGCCATCTTGAAAACTTCCTCCATGTTTTCTATTACTAGCCTTCATATTACACCATAGGAGATGGGAAATAACGTATTTCATAATGGGCAGGATTAATCTGATAATTTCTGAAAACTTTAAACTCAATCTTTGGACAGTATATGCCAATCTATATGGGCATTAAATGAAGAGGAGACTGTAAATCTTTTACTGTGCCTCATGAACCTATCTTCAAAAAGCCCACAAATCCCCTAAGTTCCAGTTATTAATGTATGACACTCTCACTTAAATTTATTTTTTGTGAAAGGTGAAGTAAAATACTGTGCTGGTTACTTATGTATGAAATTCTATGATTGAAGACTGAAAATAGTCAGCTTAAAGATGTTCCAGAAAAAGAGATTGAAATATCAGGAAGTTGGTATCTATTTTGGCTTCCATATAGATTCATTAGAATGCCAGTAGAAATTTGAACTTTGTTCCTCTATGAAATAGTTGTAACTTGCAGTCCTGAGTATGAGACGGCAATGAACAATGAGATTGGGTTTTTCAGGAGAGAGGAAAGAATTCTGTTGACTCTCACTGACTTCTCACAGCAACTCAGTTTCTATTTAGCATATATAAATATCACTTAGTAAGTAGGAAACAACAATTAAAAATGAGTAGAATGACAGGGATTGGACTGATGTCTGCCTTTACATTCCAACAGTACCAGTCCCCGTGGTCAGCATGAATATTTATGATGTTAGCCCTACCACCATGCATGTGCAATGGCAGCCAGTGGGAGGGGCTACTGGCTACACCTTGTCATACGAACCCATCAACGGCACAGAACCAAGAAAACCCAAAGAGGTGGGAGACATTTGTTTATTTATCATTGGGTCTTTCTGAGACTTCATAGTTTTAGAGTCTGCATTTAACTGCAGTTGCTTATGAACTTATTTATAACTTTACATGCAAAACAGAAAAATAGAAAATTAGACTTGGGGCCTGTGACACATTTTAAAAGACATTGGCATGAAGAAGAAAATTTATTTCAGAGAGATGAAAAAGAAAAGTTGTGTTATCATCTAGCAGTTACAAATAGGTTGTAATTGGCTATTCCCAGTAAGTGGAAAGGTTTGATTTGAATGTCTTATTTCCCTTTGGCATGTCCATATGCAGATGCGTGTGGGACCGACAGTGAATGACGTGCAACTGACTGATCTTTTTCCCAACACCGAGTATGCAGTCACAGTCCAGGCTGCCTTGCATGACCTCACTAGTGAACCTGTCACTGCTCGGGAAGTCACATGTAAGATATTGCTAGTGTTCCTTCTTTCCTTATTTCTGTAAATATAATGTTCATTAGAATTTTTCTTTCACCCAACAATGCTATCAATAATTTGATAATTTATGCATAAGTTACAGGGTTTTCCTTATGGCAATCAAATTTGAGAATTAAAATTAACTCTAGACTTAAGGCAACATCTTAAATTGATTCTAGGATGTACGTTTTTTGACACTGAACATAGCTGATATTGAGACGTTTCTTACAATTGATGGTGTACTTTTGGCCAAATGTCAGAGCCTGAAGCATAAAATAATGGTACATCTTAAAGTTGCTGTTGTTGTAGATCCATGAAGTAGCGTATATAGCCCTGGTGAGAAGGGAATGTTGGGTGAGTGTAATTTTGGAGGAAGATACTAGACTTAAGATTAAGATGTTCCAAGTTCTTGCTGAAGTAAGTACTTCATGGCACATATAGAAAAGTCTGTTTCAATTAAGTGAGTTAATCAGCTTACTCAATCGAAAAACATATTGGTCATCTGTTATACTTCAGTCACTATGCTAGATTTTGGGAATGTACCACTAGGTAATACCAGGCAGCGTAGAGCACGTGGACTCCTTTGTGGTTTGCACTTCTCTTGTGTGTGTTGATCAATTCCTTCTGTGTTTTTGGTTTGCTTCACTGGTATTTAGGTGCTTTTTCTTGAAAAGTGACAAGGATTGCACCTAGAACCCTTGCCTTTCCTGGCTGGAAGTTCTGTTTTATGCTTGTTGAGATCATGATGAGATAGATGACTTGGCTTACATTTGAGGCTCAGCCCACATTTTTAAGGCAATTAAGAAGACAGAAGAAATCTTCAAAGAGGAAGGGGGATTGAGAAGCATGATAAGGCTGAAAAGAGAAAGAGCCCCTATAGGGTGGGACAGTATAAATCCATTGACAACAAATAATCACTTTTTATTTATTAGGCCCTGTCTGGAACTGGTGGCTTTGTAGAAATGAGGTAGTGGCATATGGAAAGAGTGGGAAGCCAGCTAGGGATGGAAACGTGTGTTCTCAAAGTGCTGGGAGAGAAGACCCAAGAGTCATAGTGGGGTGAAAGGCAAGTGTGGTCGTGGATTTGATATAAAGTTGACTGCACCAGTAGAGGAAGGGAGTCCACAGAGCGATGCTGAGAGACAAAAACATTGAAGGGATGAAGGTGCAGAATCATGTAGGTGGAGGGAGACATTCAGGAGGAGAGATGCACAGAGCCAAAATGAGAGACAAAAGGAAATTGGTCAACGGGCAGCTAGAAAGTGAGATCTGTCTCATATAACAAAAGAAAGTTTCTTTGTTAGTTATCCTCATCTTTGTTCTTTTTAAGGTAAGGCTTTGACTTGGCAAAAATTTGTCATTTGAATTTTCTTGTAACCATTTAGACCCCTGTGGATTTTCTTATAAGCTTACCAGGTGCTTAATTTTGGCCTGTGTTCATTCTTCACTCTCATAACCATTTGCTTTTCTATCATTTTCTATTCTTAAGAGAGCATAACTTTTTGGATTTTGTTTTCTATCTTAACTGATTTAAATATCTGAGAAAGAAACACAAGCTGTACATTTGTGGTGAATTATGATTTACGATAGCTGAGCAGCAAGTAATAGCTTATGAAAATAGAGTGGAGGTTTACATATAGAAGAGAAATTAGAATTGTAATAAAAATATCAACTTATCATATTTAAAAAAATCCTTCTTAAGAGGACTTGAGCTCTACCTGGTAGGATCATAGTACTTTTATCATCAGAGCTATTTGTTTAAAGTTACTTTGGTGCACACTGTTAAATGTCCTCTAAACAACTCCTTGAAAGCTTGTGTGAATGCTTTAGAGCTTTGTGGTTGAGAGCGACATCTGGACCTCATTTCTCATGCATCTCCAGTGCCTTTACCCAAACCTCGAGATCTAAGACTCAGAGATGTGACTCACAGCACCATGAATGTCTTATGGGAACCCGCGCCTGGAAAAGTGCGGAAATATATCGTTCGCTACAAAACACCAGAAGACGATGTCAAAGAGGTAAGTTGAAGATTAGAATGGACTTGGAAATATTTGTTTTCCTAGTAGGTTTAACAACGAGAACTCAAAAAAGTACAGAGGATAGCATGTTTTGGATATTTGTCACTTTATTAATCTAGGGGTGAAAGCTTGTTACATAGAGTGATTTTTGAATATCAATAATATATTGGATTGTGTTGCATTTATTTTAGAAATGTTTTCTTCTGTGATACTAATCTCAAAATCATAATCCCTTAGTGGACAAAGAGTCATAGAATGTAGATAGTACTAAAAAAAAATCATATAATAATGTGTCTAAAAATAAAAGCTAGTAAGGGGTGCAGGAAAGAAGAGGGGAGTTTGTCAGATAACAGGAGGATAAGAAAATGGAGAAAGACTGAGAGAAAGGGTAAATAAATAGATTCTTAGAGGAGAGTCCCTTTGGCTATGAGCATTTTTGTGATGGGGCAGAGATCTGTTTCCATGACGACCTAATTCAAAGTGGGAGCAAATTGAGGGCTTTCACTAGAGAATGGGTTTAAAACTTATGTGTGCTTGGGGGCGTATTAATGTCAGAATCTCAGAGACATTTTTGGAAAATAGAAATGGTTTCCGTAAGCCCCTAGTTATTGACTATGCTGGTCAGTTGGATCATATCAAAGCTAATTTATACATATGCACATATTCATTCTGGGTTTCAATTTCAAAAGAGACACAATGACTAGAGGGTCTCACAGGGCTCTTGTGCACAGCAAATGAGATAATGAGATAATGCACAGGAGAACATTTCTGAGAGAAATAAGGCAGTGATACAAAGGGAAACAGAGAAACTGTCAGTGAAAAATGATTAAGTTGTTTGAATCTGTTGGCAGTCATTATTTACCCAACCCTAGCATTCAGATAGAGCTCTAGTACATACATTTTCCCATTTTAGAAGCATTTAAACAGTCTCCAGTTCCTGGACTCTTATGCATATTGGAAAACATTGCTATTTTTTGTAGCACAATTCTTACACTCTTGTGCTAAGAGGTACAATAAACAACAGAGATGTTAAAACTAGACTTAAAAATAGTTCTACTGCTCTATTACAGGTAGAGGTAGACAGGTCACGGACCAGCACCCCTCTCAAAGACCTCATCTCACAAACCCTGTACACAGTAGGCGTCTCTGCAGTGTATGATGAAGGGGAGTCTCCCCCTGTGACTGCTCAGGAAACTACCCGTAAGTTGTAATCGTGCCTCACTGATAATTGAGAAACAACATGACATGACCATGTAACTGAACTTATTCGGTCCTTTTGTTTCTTGGTGCCATTTTTTTTGAGTATTTAATGTTTGAATTCGCAGATTGCTTTTCACTTATTTTCTTCCCATCTTCTGCCTTCATGTCCATTCTTTTTATTTATTTTTTATTTTTATTTTCAATTAAGCTTTTTATGTTAATTTAATTTAATTTTAATTCCACTATAACATATGGTGTTACATTAGTTTTACATATACAATAGAGTGAGTCAACATGTCCATTCCTTTTATGATAATTTTTATCCTCCTATTATTCTATCATCCACTGCCATTACTTCATCTTCCAGATACTTAACTGTTGTGTGTTTTATGTGTGTGGTTGTGAACGTGCTTGCAGGTGAGGGGGCGATGGGGAGGAAGTATGTTCTTGATGCATGTTGGACATTTTCTCTGGGAAAGTTGTGTTAGTTGTCAAATATTTTTTGAGATCTTACTATATGTAAAGTGCTGTCAGGGCTAACAAAATATAAGTATCTTTGCCCTTACCAGTTCATGGTTTCATTGTGGAGATAAGAAAAGTTAATTGACAACACATGGAATGTTGTAGGGACAGTGAGGTAAGTGGCGCTCAGACTGCATGCCGTCGGATGTCAGGTGAAGGGGAGGCTTAATGGAGAGGCAGGGGAGATGGAGGGCAGCCTTCCTAGGCCCCTCACCTGCTCCATTTTGTTGCTGCTTCCAGAGATGTCTGTTTCTTTTCCTGTCAGGGTGCTTCTGTAGTATTTAACCCAATATGATTGCCTTTTTGTTTTTTCCTATCTATTCTGCTTTCCCCTTGCTCCCCCCCCAGTGAAGGCAGAGACACACTTATTTTGTACAACTTTGCATCTCCACTGCCTGGCACCATGCTCAGCACATAATTTCCTGCTCGAATAGGGGCTAACAACTTGAGGTCTAGAGCCCTCACTGTTCTGAAGAAATATAATGAGAGCTACTTACATAATTAAAAATTTTCTAGTAGCCACATTTGAAAAAGTAGAAAGAAGGGTAACTAATTTTGATAATGTATTATATTCAACCCAATATATAAAAAATATTATCATTTCAACATGTATCAGTAGAATAAGCATTAAGATATTTCACATAATTTTTTTCCATAATTCTTTGAAATCCAGTGTATGTTAATTTTATACTTACAGTATGTCTCAATTTGGACTAGCCACATTTCAAGTACTCAGTAGCTGTATATGGCTAGTGACTCTGAGAGTAGATGGCACAGGTCTAGAGAATTTAAATGACTTGCCCCGCCTCATCTAGTAAGCTACTGGTGGGATCAATACAAATCTGGAACTTTTACTTCCTCTTCTGTCAGTCCCTCACTAGAGGCTCAGAAACTTCTTTCATACCTAGCTGTCTATACCTGATTAGGCCTCTTGTCAAATGGCACAGCCTATGCCTTCACATCAGACATCACATCAACTTCTGCTACTTTCTTACCAGTGATCCCCCTTAGCAATCTCACTTGCCTTCCTGGCGTCAGTTCTTACTTGGTGAGGGTAGTGTCTGGACTTGAAAATTGGTGCATATGGGTAGACTGACAGCTTTGCACAAGCATAACAGGTGGAGTAGAGGAAAAAAGTCAAGAAAAAAGACTAGTGAAAGCAGGTAAGTTAGTATACTAAATCAGTGCTTTCGATATGTGGCTTTAATCCTTGAGATGTCCTAATAACTTTAGGTGTAGGCAGAGTGCATCCTTAACAGTTGGTTTGTTTTGCAGTTGTGCCTCTGGACGTGGTACCACTCATTTTCTCTCAATGAGCCTTTTCATTGTAATTATTAGAAATACATTTTTGATGGCCCTGGATTTTGTGTAGTCAGATTTGGTCAGTAGTGGATAGAGAAATAATTGATGATGAATGCTCAGAAGCGGGGGCAGACATTCCAGATTCCTTGTGCTGTGAACTAACTAGAGTGCCTGGTCAATGGAGGGGCTCTTAATTAGGGTGTTAGAGTCATCAGCACCGTAGGGTTATTCCTATCTCTGGACACAGTCAGTACAGTCTGCTTTAGTTGTGTTCAACATTAGCGTTCTATAGGAAAACCTCATGCATGGTTTACTTAGATCATAATATTTCATAGACCATGATAGCCCATGTACTTTCTGATAATTAATACCAAAGTTTGTGCTTATGTGTACTGCCCCGTGAACAAGTTCATGGTTTTGACATGTAAATGTTCAGCTTTCAAATATGACATGGAAAAAAATGTGTGAGACGCAGGATGATTAACTAGGTTAGAAGAGTCTTACTGAGAGGTACTTTTTAAAAAAAAAATCTCCATTTTTTTTTTTTATTATTGTGTTATGTTCGTCACCCTACAGTACATCATTAGTTTTTGATGTAGTATTCCATGATTCATTGTTTGCATGTAACACCCAGTGCTCCATGCACCGTTTTAACGGAACACAAATAGTAACCTATTATATCCATATGGTGTCTGAAGTTTTCGGAGCTTTCTCTTATATTTCCCTTTCAGATGCACTGAGTTGGTAAGATACTTGGTTCTAAATGATGTTTTCAGTGTGTTTCCTCATGTCCATGAAGATAAAACAAGGTGGTTTTATTATATCATTTGTGTATTATATTGTTTGTTCAGAAACTTAGTCCTGCTTTATTTACCTCATGATAGGCACGGTGCCAGCCCCAACAAACCTAAGGATTACTGAAGTAACACCAGAGAGCTTCCGAGGGACTTGGGATCATGGAGCTTCAGATGTGTCCCTCTACAGGATAACCTGGGCACCTTTGGGAAGCTCAGATAGGATGGAGGTAGTGTTAATTCTCTTCCTTCCTCCCTTTCCTCCTTCCCCTGTCCCTCCCCTCATCTCGCCCCTCCCTTCCCTTCCCTCCCTCCCTTCCTTCCTTCCGTTTTTTAAAAAATCATATTTCATGACAAGGAATCTTGTTTGAAATAGGTATTACCTCTGTT
The DNA here is from genome assembly GCA_028534135.1 of Potos flavus. Classification (NCBI taxonomy): domain Eukaryota; kingdom Metazoa; phylum Chordata; class Mammalia; order Carnivora; family Procyonidae; genus Potos; species Potos flavus. Next base: position 73,583,625 of record CM052886.1, read on the forward strand.
GCCTGAAAAGCATCCTTTCCTATTAGTGACATTTGAGCTCCTGGCATGTATCAAAGGTGGAAGAATATCTGGCTAAATAATGTCAACAAACTGCCACTGAGAGTATGATAGACATGGTGACTTAATTTTGTGTGTTTTTTTTTTTTCTTTCTCTTTCACTAAGACCATCTTAAATGGAGATGAAAATACTTTGGTGTTTGAAAACCTGAACCCGAACACTCTCTATGAAGTTTCTGTTACTGCCATTTATCCTGATGAGTCAGAAAGTGATGACCTGACTGGCAGCGAGCGCACACGTAGGTGTTCAGCTTTCAAATAGGACATTATTATTTTAAAGTTAATTTAAAAAAATAGAGCTATAGCTATATTAGTAATATTTCCCCAAATTCTGTGTTTTTTTTTTAATTTTAGCACGTTTGGTACCCTTAACAACACAAGGTAAGAGTTTAATTTGCTGAACCATACGAATGACGAAATAATGAATGAATGAATGAATGAACAAATGAATGAATGGAAAAAATACCACAAAATCCATTGTAAACATGTTTTTCTGCTTTTAAATTGTAAGGCATCTCTTGGGACCTTTTTTAAAACCTTTTTTGAGAAACTTTGCTTTACTGGCATTTGTTAAGGGGTCGTTTAAGATTCCATGACCATTACTTACCATGAGGTCAAATTTAGTCCTAAACCTAAAAGTATACTGATTTTCTTGCAAATGGTGCTTATTTTGGGAGGAGGCCTCATTCTATGAGCTTACTGTGTTTCTCAACAACTTTTCAGCTCCAAAAAGTGGCCCACGAAACCTTCAGGTGTACAATGCAACATCTAACAGCTTGACTGTTAAATGGGATCCCGCCAGTGGTCGTGTGCAGAAATACAGAATTACTTACCAGCCTTCAACAGGAGAAGGCAATGAGCAAATGGTAATTTTTTTGAAAAAAAATATAACCTGGACAAATTCTACCTCTTCTCCTCAAACATTCCCCACCCCCGTGTATAGTTAGTCATACTACTGTGAGAGATGCAAAATTTACTATAATGAATGGAGTTATTTGACTCCAGTCCTGATGGGAGCTCGGACATCCTCATGGGGGATGAAAGTTGCTATTCATGGTGGGTAGCCCCACAGCATCAGGCATGTGCCTCACGCATAGACACTTCCTTTAAAAACTCTTAGGGCTGGATTATCTATGAAGATTTCTAGATTTTTTATTTGGTCTTTAGATTTTTAATCTGTATCTCTCAAACTTAATAAAATACTGGAAGTTTGCCAAATTTCTGTTATTGTAATTTTCTGGTGTTTGCATGTCATAAGGTATCTCTTATATCTGGAGTTTCCAGATCTAGGTGGCTGTTCACCTAATTCATACTGTTTATTAATTTTATAGTTATCCAAATGGAGGTTTCTGAGAAAGGTGGTGTGACTGTCAATAGCCTTCATCTTCTTTATCTTTCTGGTCTTCCCCGTTTACAGAATCCTAGTCCATTCACCTTGTTTATGTTAGTTGTCTGTTTTTGAACCTTCCCCAGCTTTGTTTTGTGAAATGTGTGACTAGAACTGCACATATATCATCATAGGTCGGGAAGCACCATGATTTTTTATGCCAGGAGGGGATGCTTCCTGATTTATTTCAAATGCCTCTTTTGGTAGGGTCCAGTATTTTGTTGACATGCTTTGGGCTATAGTATTTCCTCACACAGTCTTAGAGAGAGATATGAGTTATTATTAATTAGTCACCTGACTTACTGAGCTCCAGCAAATGGCTTCTATGTCTTCCCAGTTTAGAGATGTTAGCAGGCATGGATGCTGGCAGTGGTTAAAGGTTTCTGATATAGCATATTAAGTGGGTTTTGCTGAACCAGAACCTCTCCTATCCCTAGTGTGACTTTCGAGTTGATCTTCTGAGGTTTCCATACAATTAGTCTTAGGTAGTATCTTTGGATAGAAATGTTGTGTAATTAAATAGGTTACCAATAATAAACTAAATACCAACTGTAGTCAAGTGGCTTTTGTAGGAAATAAGATAAGACATATGTGATGAACTGATATTTTCATGTCAGAAACAGAACTTCTTTTGCCTATGTCAGGCCAGATTTGGGTAAAACTATAAAGCAGGTGAGGCTTGTCCCCAGCATTTCCCCTCTTGGTGATAGTGACCCTCCAACTGCCGTCCTCAGTTTCGTTACTGTCTCGCAGGGGTTTATTATAACTTGAAGAAGTCTCATAAACTCACCCTCTGGAAAGTATTAGCTGACAATCCCTCGAGGTTTGTTATTCTTAGGGATATTTGCATTTTACTGCTAGTCCGCGAAGTAAAGTAATGAATCACTGATACTAGAATTATTTTGGAGAGTTGGACACCCCTCTGCTTACTCATAGGGCTAGTTCTACTAAGTGGACGCCTACAGATTTGTTAAATATCAAATAGCTTGTACGGATATTGATAACTTCTCTCCCATAACGTCAAATATTCAATTTAGTAAAATTAGCCACTGTCTTTCAATTTGCCTCATACTAAGGATGAGTACAGTGTTTCATTGAGATTTTCTCTGGAACTCAAAGAGTTGATGGGTGGTAAGTTGGAAACATCTGGACTCTTACTGGCATGTCCAGCTGTCCAGATGCGCACTCTTTGTGGGCAGCGTGCCATTTTCATACGATTTTAATTAGTATCACGTAAGTATTTGAATTCGGTAGACTGTTAACAAATCATACAAATTTTCTTTCAACAAGACAGCTAGATGGCCTTCAGCAGTGAATAAAAAATTTTGAACTCTGTAATTGGAGGAAATTGAAAAGCTTCATACCACAAGGCTGGTATCATACAGATGGCTGAGAACCCCGGCCTGAGTGTGGTCTGGCAAAGGGTCCAGTCACGTAGTTTGCACAGCTAATGTTGTTAGATGGCAGTTTTGGGGGGAAACATCAAAGTTTTAGATCTTCTGCTGAATCATTTTAATGTGTTCTCTAAAGCAAATAAAAAAACCTCTGTAAAAAAGTAAAAATAACAGCAAATGGTGTGGAGCCTCTAATATTTGGCAATTCTTTGCTATCTAGCTCACTTATAATTAATGCCTTTTGGGGGAAGAGCTCTGTGAAATGTGTTTTGGATGAAATTTTGCTGCGCTGGCGGCAAGCAAGTTGGAATATCTTTTCAAGGTCACCAGTTTAAGGCTTAGAATGCCTTTTATGATTTAAGGTGCATATTTTACATTTAAAATTATACCATAAGATATATTTTAAATCTTCAGTGTGGTATGTTTCCGGATTTTGGACAGGATCTCAAACAGCTCCCTTGTAGAAAGAGCTTTCTCTAACAGATCAGTGAAACGGAGAGAACAAGGCTAACACTTACTCTTATCTTGCTCCAGACCACAATCGGGGGGCGGCAGAACAGTGTGGTCTTGCAGAAACTGAAGCCCGATACTCCTTACACCATCACTGTGTCCTCCCTCTATCCTGATGGCGAAGGAGGTCGGATGACAGGGAGAGGCAAGACCAGTAAGTACCAGACCCTTGTAGCTTCTTTATTAGCTACCGCAGAATCCCATCTTTTCCTGGGAACAGTGGGGTGACATGGTTTTGATAATCAAATTTTAATGCATTTAAAAAATGGTATTAGGGGAGATACCATGATCACGAAGGTGGTTTTCCCAGGGCGAGGCTCATCCATTGCACTCCGGATGTGCTGACCCCTGCGATTTCCCCAAATGTGGGAAACTCGACTGCTTAATATGTGGTAAAAAAAAAAAAAAATGGTATTAATCGCTTTTAATATCCTTGCTCAGAGTTACTGGTCTCTGTTTATGGAGAAAGACATTTATTACTTTCTAGGATTTAAAAAACAAAAACAAACCAAAGCCACCCTGGGACCAAAATATCTCAGGGAGAGGAGATGTGTACCAGATTACCCCAGACATTCTTTTATTTATTCACTACTTCAACAAATATTTATAGGGGGCCCACCGTGGGGTCCCTGCCATGTTTGAGGTGCCTTGGAAATATCAAGGAACCTGCATTTTGAGCGTGCTTGGTTGTCAGGATCATAGCGTCCAGTGATTTCTGTGCATTGCAGAACCTCTGAATACCGTGAGGAACCTCAGAGTATATGACCCTTCTACCAGCACCTTGAATGTTCGCTGGGACCATGCAGAGGGAAACCCTCGTCAGTACAAGCTCTTCTATGCACCAACAGCAGGTGGTCCTGAGGAACTGGTAATTATGTTCTGGAGTGAAAATTCCATGTTTCTTTAAACTGTAGCTGAATGATTTAAAAGGCAAGCTAAAAAGGTTAACCAATTTGCTTTAGGGCTGAAAGAGTTCGTATTCATTTATTAAAACTCGGTAGAGGCTAATAGATTGTTGCCTTAGTGCCTTGGTGATAGGAGGGTTGGGGGGGAATTGAGCTGGGAGAAGTAATCATTTCCCGAAATTCTAAAGGGGGATCCTAGAGTGAGCATAGGGGTCTAGAGAAGTCTTTATCCCCTCTTGTAACAGTTCATGCGGGGCACATCTTTATATCCCGGTATTACAGTACTTGCTTCTTGACTGGGTCTTGAGTTAGTGTTTTGAGTATTATGTTGTTTGAGGTATTAGTTCTTTTACAAGCTTTTCAAATCAAGTGCTTTATGTTTATTAAAATCTTTAGGTACCAATCCCTGGGAATACCAATTATGCCATTCTTAGGAATCTGCAGCCAGATACCCCATACACTGTTACAGTAGTTCCCATTTATACTGAAGGTGATGGAGGACGCACATCAGATACTGGGAGGACATGTAAGTTGAGAAGAAAAAAAAAATTTAGCTTTTTCATTATAAAGGCCGCATAGGCCCGTTAAGAAAATTTGGAAGATCCCAAATTATAAAATAAATATATACCAATTACCCATGGTTTATCTTCCAAACACCACCAACTGTTAGCACTTTGATGTCTGAAATAACACATTTATGATGGTGTTTTTATTCTGAAATGATACTATCAGGATTTATGAATGCACATACGATCATCAGTCTGCTATTTCAGTCATTCTCTTTCACTGACAGAAGTTCATTTTGCTTTGCTTTGTGCTTTACACATTTGTGTGAAGCTGTGCTTTTTAATTGGCTTTCAGGGTGTGAATTGTTTATCGCATTACGTGCTTGCACATTTCTCCGGTTTGCTAATGAAGTGCTTTTGGTCATCAAAATTCTGCGTACTTTTGTTTACCGTTAACATCTTGAGAAACCAGTTTATAGCGGTTTTTCCATTCTTCATAGTATTGCTTACAGGCTTTTGTGCATACTAATAAAGAATTTCTTTGGCTTTAAAAATATACTTGCTGATGGCTAAAAGGAAGCAAGTACGGGTGGTTCCTTCTGGTAAGAGATTAGTGCTCTAGAAAGATGATGTTGTTGGCTCAAGTGGACTTTGGGGTTAATACATGGATTTTATTTGTATGTTTTTCTAAGTCCCACTTGGGGCATGTAATTGAGAACTGAGTATGTTCTATTTCTCCCCCTTTTGCCTTTTCTTTTAATCACAGAAAATATCAGTAGTTATTTCTTGAATGAAGAATGAATGAATGAATGAATGATTGAAGCCAGCTGACTGAATTAGATGGGCTTCATAGCAGTTGTCAGTTCATACTTAGAAGGCAGACACTGTAGAATTCCCTTTCTCTATCTCTCCATTATCTGTGTTGGAAAACCAAAGCTGCTTTTCCACTTTCTTGTCCCTTATCCCTTGTCCTTTTTTGGCCAGCCCAGTACTACTACTTTTACTACCTTGTTTTTATTGGCAACAACTCTGCTTCCGTATCGACAAAGGCCATAATTGGCTAACTTAGACTAAGTTTGGATTTGGAGGGTTTTAATCTGCTTTTGTGTGTAGATAATTTGAAGTGGAAGGAGGGCAGTGTTTTATCCTGTTACAGAGCGTAAGTCCTAGAGAAGCGATCATGAAGGCTCGACATACATAAACAGATTTCAGAAAATATGTGTCGGCTTCTCTTTCCCCAGTGGTGAGAGGGCTGGCAAGGAATGTGCATGTGTACAATCCGACGCCAAACAGCCTTGATGTCCGTTGGGACCCCGCGCCTGGGCCCGTGCAGCAGTATCGCATCGTGTATTCTCCTGTGGCGGGCACGAGACCCTCGGAGTCTGTAAGTGACTTTGTCTTCTTAGACTTCAGTCCAAGAGCTGTGTAGATTCCCCTGTGCCTCCAGCCATGGTTGCTGGGCCAGAAGAATAAGTCAGTTGTCAGTGTGGCCCGCAGTCTCCTGGGAGCATCCTTTCCTGATGAACCTAGTCTTGTGTTTGTGTCTTGTTCACTGGCCTGTGAGAATGCCAGCCACAAACATGACAATGAATAATGCTTAAATGTTTGTTCCTAAGGATTTAAGGCAGGGTACTAACTACAGGGTTAGTTGGAAAAAATGAATTTTGGGAAAATACTAATTAGCTATATGAGTTAACAAGCCCAGGAGTAAATGCAAATCACTGATAGACCTTGTCGATATGGGCTTTTGTTGTAACATAGAAATGTCTCATTGTGAAAACATCTTAACGTTTGCCTTCACTGGCCTTACGAATTGTCCAGTTTATTTTCACTTCACAGTGCTATTTGGTTTTATAAGTAGATTAATAAATGTAGGAATCAGAAATTACTAATTTGAATAAGGATAGACTCAAAACACCTAAGGGAAAGTAAATCGATAGACTAATTTATGTCTTTCTAAATATGGACAATGGTGGCGAACAAAGATAAATAATTTGCGAGTCCCTGTATTTGGTAGGACTTACTCAGACAACATTGCCATTATCCATTTGTGGAGTGGCTCTCTATTTTAACACGAAATTTCTTCCCTACTAGCATGTGGGGGAATCCCTTCTCTTATGTGTGTCTAACATTCAGGATGCTCTGTAGGTAACTACCATGAGCCCCGAATGTTGTATTTCAGAATCTTCACAATAAACATAAATGAGAGATATTTGAAGCTCTAAGGGTAGCATAGTTTATTACCTTAGTGATTATGAACTCACGGTTTTTTGGGAGGGGGAATTTCTGAGAAATTGTATCTCACAGCATGGCTTTGTCAGATCTCATGAGAAAGCATAGTAGTGAGCTTCTGACCTGCCTAGGCTCAGCTTTTTATTATAAATGTTACTATGTTGACTACTAGAAGACTTGATAAGCATTTGAGTTGCTGTCAAACAGAATTTGGCATTTCCTCCCCTCCAGATTGTGGTGCCAGGAAACACGCGCACGGTGCACCTGGAGCGGCTGATTCCCGACACACCCTATTCTGTGAACATTGTAGCTCTCTACTCGGATGGAGAGGGGAATCCCAGCCCTGGCCAGGGCCGAACGCGTGAGGCAGAAATCCTTTCCCCACCCCATTCCCTCCTAACTCGGTTGGCAGGGCTTCTCTGAGTGAGTGAGAAGTGGGAGGTGGGCGGTGACTGAGAGGTGGTGAGAGCTTTCTCCACCTCTGCACAGGCAAGGGTAAGCCTGGGCATGAGGTTCCGCCTGGGCATCCCCACATTCAAATTCCAGGCTGAGGCCCTGGGCCCCTGACTGCCGGTCAGTGCTGAGTGAACTGCAGTCCGCCATTTTCTCATCTGGGACTTAAGTGAAGGAGGGGTTTTTCTCTTCTGCCCTGCAGTGAGTCTTGTCACCAAGCGGGAACTTTAGAAATGTGAGGGCTAGGCCTCTGTGTTTCATTAAACAGGAGGTGGTTATAGTAGTTTAAAATAATCCCTTTCTCTCCCAGTCTGTATATTTAGGCTCAAACCTAGCTCGGTGTTATGGAAAGTTCGGCACGTAACCGTAGCTCCGAAATGTAGCACTTTCTGTTGTTTATGGTTTCCCACTAAAACCAGAGCAGGTATATATTTTATCAAAAGGGAGTAAACATCCTAATGAATGTGAAACTCCCACAAGTAACTTCCTTCATCTGACCCGGGTAAAATTCTTTTATATCCCTCCCGTCACCCCCATGCTCACCGTGCTCACAGATAGGCAACTAACTTGATTGTATTTTTATTTATTTAGTACCACGAAGTGGGCCAAGAAATATGAGAGTCTTTGGGGAGACAACCAACAGCCTCTCTGTATCCTGGGATCATGCCGACGGACCAGTTCAGCAATACAGGATCATTTATTCTCCCACTGTTGGAGATCCCATTGATGAATATGTGAGTCAACTTCTCATTTAGTTGAGCATTTTGTAAACTCTGACCTGGTTGGAAGGTGAAATTAAGCTTTTTTCTTTGGGTGTGTACTGTTAATTACAGTTGAGTAATTGTGTGACAGTCACATTTTATATGACTTCCTCTGACACAATATTGGCAACACCCAAAGACGTCTATTGTGGTCTCCCACGTTACAGAGAATCAATGGGCCCATTTCTGTTCTAAAGACAGACTGAAAAATTGTCTTATTGCATGAAATGCATATTTCTAGCCATCTAATTCTATGTATAGGAACTAGATCTAGTGAGACATGATACCTAATATTCTGAGCTACTTAATGTTCAAAAGATGTGACCATCCCCATCCTATCCTTTCTTTAAATCTAATTTCGCTACAAGATATTCCCTAAGTATTCAAGCGCTAACTGATGTCTCTTTTCTTCAAATTTAACATTTCTCGTTACTCTTTAGTTTTGGAATATACATGCTCTCATATTAGTTTCAAACTTTTTGTGTGTCACACTATCTCTTGAGAACCACATCTAGGTTTCTTGTAGCTTCCTCATAGCCCTCACTAGGCATATCCATTTGTTATGGGTGGAAAAACTCACCACTCTTTAAAAAGTGTAGTGATTAGTTGAAGTGTTAGGTCAGCCGAAGATTACACAAAATGTTGGTAGTAAAGCAGTTAGGTCTGTGGTTTGCAACCATTTTGCCACAGACCCTCTTGGATCATTCCCCCTTTGTTGTCCCCATGTTATGTTTCATCTATTTGAACTTGATTTGTTAAGCTTTAATTCAAACCTGCATTTTTATTCATCAGAAACACATGTAATTGTCATTTAGAGTTTCTGATCAAAATGAGATAAACGGTATTACCACACTTAGTTTGCCAAAGCAAAGAAGCTGGTATTTTAGCGTTTATTCAGCTTTGCCATGGACGAATACTCGACTTCCCCTACTTTCTGAAAACATTAAAAATATAATTTCTTCCCTCAATTCACCATTTGTACTCAGGGGACTCTATGCTGGAAATCACTGGCATAAGTGAGGCATGTTGTTTGTAGAAGTAAAGCATAGAGTTGGAAGAGAGATTGAGAGATTTATCTGGTTCACTTCCACATCACAGAGATAGTTGAACGTACTTTCCACTTCCTGTTTTTCATCTTTTCCACCTAATTAGTATCAGCCAAGCTGATCTTCCTGAGTCCTCGAAGTCCATGTTTGCTCACCAATGCATTCTCAGCAGCTCTCACCACGCCTGGCCCACAGTGGCTGCATGAGGCATATTTGTTGCAGGAATGCATGGAAATGTAACCCACAGATGGGAGATGGAGACAAACGAAGGGCTCCTGCGTGGTGCAGTGGTCGGTAATGTGCGCTGAGCTGTCGTGTGCGTTCTTACCTTTCATCCTCACCATTTCCTCCAGAGACGCTAGGTCACAAGGCTGGCAAATGGCTGACCTGGGTGGGATTCGAGCTCAGATCTCTCTGACTCTCAAACCATTCTTGCGCGCTGCACAGCGTAGGCAGTGTAGACCTTGCCGACATGAGCATTGTGCGACAGAAGCAAAACATGAAGAAACCGTTGCTGTTTATAGAAATACATAAAACAGTGTTGTCTTTTGATCTGGAAGGCCTCTGGCTGATAATTAATTTGTAATTTAACTTCCCTACAGACCACCGTCCCAGGCAGAAGGAATAATGTGATGCTGCAGCCGCTACAACCTGATACTCCATATAAAATTACTGTTATTGCTGTTTATGAAGATGGGGATGGCGGCCATCTAACAGGAAATGGAAGAACCGGTAAATGTCTTATCACTTTTATAATCTTTAAGTTTTGCATTTACCAATGCATCCCAATACTCCATTAATACTGCATTAACATATACATTAAGCCTTGAATTTTGGCAAAAATGATATGGGAACAGAATTCATATTTTAACTTTTTAAATGTGTACCATAAGAAGAAAAAGGAGACAAAAATCTGCATATTCAGCTTTGCTCGAGATAGTTTTGTTCCTCCTTTGGAAAACCATTGCCTAGTTTCCGAATAATGTTTTAGTTTGCGTGGTATCAGTGAAGGAGGTAGATGTTAACTCAGTAAATGTAGTATCAGCAAAAAACACTATCCTGATAGAATCTTAAGTCATAAATAAAGAAGCAAGGTGATTAAAAATCATCTTCTGTCTTTACAGTTTTTTCTGTTTTTCTCTAGTGTACCAAGTAATTTATAGAAAATTATCGGCATTTAGGCCCCTTTCTACCTTACACAGGAGTCAATTTCTTATTGTTTAGAGCAGAGGCTCCCCAAGTTGGTTGCTCACTGAAATCACCTGAAGAGCTTTAAAATGTGCTTGTGCCTGGGGACCCCCCCTAGAGATGCTAATGGACCTGGCCTGAGGGGTAGCCTGGATCCACTTGCGATCTAGTGTTCTAGTGTTCAGCCAAGATCGGAAGTCACTGGTTCAGCATAAAGGCAGGCTGGGCTACTGGTCTGAGTTCTGTTACTGGTCAATGTTGGCGTTCCTCTTTCCACTTCACTGCAGAAATCCACTTAAGTAAATGATTTCAGGTTCCCTGCTACACTTGGTTGCCCAAACTCTTTTGGTGCTTAAATAATCTTGACATTACAGAATTTGGGAGAGGTGACATTTGAAAGCTCCCAAGAGAAAAGCATGACCAGAGTTGTTTTAACTTAGTCTCTCAAGGCCAGGAAGTTACATATTTATTGATACTTATTGTCTACAGGACGGAGTCAGTGGAGACTCAGTTTAATAAATCAAGATGATTTAAATGGAAAACATTTCATTTTTCACATTCCCTTAGGTTTTAGAATATATTTTGGTACTTTTCTGGGGGAAATGCATGTTTTAGAATTCTGTGCTTATCAAAATATATTAAAAAAAATCTTTACCAGACTTGACTTTTCTAGGATACGCCAAAGCCATTTCTAGTTTCTCTTGCAAAAAAAGTTTTTAAGTTGAATTCTGTATTTGTGTAATGCTATAAATAATAACTCAGGGGCGAGTCAGCATGCTGCCTGACAGCATTGGTTTACAGGGTGTGGGGTTAGAGGCAGTAACTCTGGAGGCTTGAGGATTTGCTCTAGGTTATATGCTGGGGGAAGAGAGAAGGGTGCTGAGAATGAACATCATTTTAGTCATTAGCTAGCTGTGTGGTCTTGGGCAAATCAAATCTTATTTATGTGATAAGGTGGTTGGACTAGACAGTTTCTAAATTGTTTTTTGGCTCTAACAATCTATAATCTATAACATGCTAAAAATGGTATGAGATCTCTTGTAGTTTTTGTAATTCTGCATTATATAACCTAAGAGCTCTGGGACTCATCAGTTCCTGAGTCCATTTGAGTTGCTGTTTGAATTTGGAAAACTAGTAAGCTTTCTGTTGAACATTTCAACACTTTTAGATTGTTTTCTGGATGAGGGCATTATAGGATTTTATTAAATTATTCTCATGGGACCGCACTATCAGTACTCATAATCAGTACTCATAAAGTTCTGTGCTCTCCTTGTGTGTCAGTGAAAGGTCAATAACGTGTGCCAATATTTGCTTGCAGTGGGACTGCTTCCACCTCAAAACATACACATCTCTGATGAATGGTACACAAGATTCAGGATATCCTGGGATCCTTCACCCTCTCCAGTTCTTGGATATAAAATTGTGTATAAGCCAGTGGGTAAGGAAGCACCTTTTTTTATCATAAAAATGCATGAGAGAGTTATTTGTTTATGAGGGAGCTGATTAGAGTCTCTTGATCAGTTATCACATTGAGTCCCCTCCCACTAGAGGCAATATTTTTGGAAATAATGTTCTAAGGCAATAGTCTGAAGTGTCATTGTTACTATGGGTGTAGATGAGAGTCTCTTCATATTGCATGATTAAAAAGTTTGGCCTGGTTCATAAAATTACACTAATGGAATCTGAATCCAGACATTCTGTATGTTATTATGATTGTGAAATAATGCATATTTAATCAATATAAACTTCTTATTTTCCCATTAAGTCAAGGTGTTATTCCATTTTGGGCATATGCATTGTAGTCTATTCCTGCCAGGCTTGCTTTCAACTTCCCATTGACGTTTACACCTCAATGGATATCCCATTGATTAATCCAATGATTAATGGATTTATTATTTTTGTTTTTATGTTCTGTCCATATGCTTAGCAAAATGGAAGAAAAATACTCTTCGTACCAAATTTGCCAGGGTCTGTTCCATGCACCCAGAAAGGATGTGAGCTAGGAAGAGATAAAGGAGAGATGACAAGAGAGGAGACATGAGCCTTAAGAGAGATAACTGAAAGAAGGAGGAGGTGTTGGTAACTGAGGGGACCTTCAGTAACCAAACTTGTGGGACAAGGACCAAGACAGAAGTTCTTAAATCATCTCTACAACAAATTGGAAAAACGTTAATTGAGCACCTACTGTGTGCAAAGCACCATGCTGCCAAAGTGGTTTAGAGAAGAAACTTGAGGGTTTAGGATAGTTAATTGTGTGATTGAATTTATTCATCAAAGGAACATTGATGACATATCTAATACATTCTAGGTACTGTGCTATGTATGCTTCGAGAATAAGAGGTGAAGAATTTGGTCTCTGTTTATAGTTTTGTTTTTTGCCATATAATGGAATGTGTGTTATAGTGAGCAAGTGCATCATGGGCTGTGGAATTAATGGTGTTCATACTATCATTTGAGTATAACTTATTTGATTTTAAGGAAAGTTTGAGACTAGGGGTGGAATATTTCTATGTCTTTTTGTGATTGTTTTTAAAGGTTCCAGTGAGCCCATGGAAGTTTTTGTTGGAGAAATGACATCATACACGTTACACAATCTCAATCCTAGCACCACCTATGATGTGAATGTTTATGCTCAATATGATTCTGGACTCAGTGTCCCCCTGACGGATCAAGGCACTACCTGTGAGTCATGTATCTTTTTCATGGTTGTAAGAAAAATGTAGTACAAATTGCAAGGTCAGCCTGTTTTAGTTTTATTTCTTCTTAACATATACATGTTTCCTCAGCATTAAGTGAGTGGATCTTTCTTGTTCAGCCAAACAAATATATAAGGAATATAATTGAGTACACAGAAATGTATGTGATGAGATATTTTTGTATCTCATATATTTCGAATGTTGAAAGATAAGAAGTATAGAAATTATGATTTATCCATGAATTATCTGTAAAATTAGATTTGGAATGCTATTTGGTTTTTGACATATGAGGTTAAAACTTACATTACCTAAATACATTGATTCAGTTGAAAGTTTTCACAGAAATGACGCGTTTACTGACTCAGCCCAAAGACAGATTTTGTTGTCAACAAGAACTAAATAACTACTTAAGGATTTAGAAGATAACCCTTTAGAAAAATATCTTACTATTTTACATGAGACATCTTTGTTATTTGTAGTGTCTAGTGGGACTATGCGGAATGTCTTTCCCTTGAAAATTAGTGATAGAAAGAGAGGTCTGTTTTAGCTGTATCATATGTCCATGTGTGTTTCATGTAAGTTTCTTACAAGGAGACATACTAAGAATTTAGGCATTTTTTTTTCAGCCACAGTAGAAGTTTTAAAATTGTTGTGATTAAAAGTATGCTTTTTTTGTTTTTATTTGCGAAGTAAATCTATTTCTTTTTTTTTCTTTATGTTGTAGTGTATTTAAATGTGACAGATCTGAAAACTTACCAGGTTGGGTGGGATACATTCTGTGTTCGATGGTCTCCTCACCGGGCAGCCACCTCCTACAGGCTAAAACTAAGCCCCACCGATGGTACGTGTGCCAAGAAATTAAAAAAATCAAATAATAATAATAATAAAAAAGAACTGGAACACATAGTAGCAACACTTTAAACTTCAGTAAAGGAGATGAAATGATATATAAAAATGTCTTTAAATATAACTGATGGTGACACTGGTATTTCCTTTTGTCATAATTAGGAACCAGAGGACAAGAAATCACAGTGCGTGGATCAGAAACCAGTCACTGCTTCACTGGCCTTTCACCAGACGCTGATTATGGCGTCACTGTTTTTGTGCAGACACCGAATCTCGAGGGACCGGGAGTCTCTGTCAAAGAACATACCAGTAAGTTTTTGAGTAATATGAAAGTCTCTGTAAGGCTTCCGAATAGAATGTTCTAGGTGAGGGAGACTTAAGTGTCTCCTGTGTAGGCACCTTTCCCTGTGGGTCCCAGTAATGATTATAATGATGGCAGATTCATGAAGAAGGAATCTGTGGCTGGTTCAGGACCTTTCTCTACAACAAATCCATGTTTTCCCTGTTACAGAGTTGGTATTATTTTAAGGATAAGGCTACAGGAGGGCGATATGGTTCTAGCTGGCAGTGAGAGGTGGAATATGCATATAGTAGTGACTTTTACTCATTGACCCTATTCGAAGGCCTTTCATGCATCCTTTGAGTCGTGGTTTTGCTTTCTGCAGCTGTAGTCAGTGTTGGAAAGACTACCGATGATACCAAATTGGATAAAATAGAATTTCCAGTCTATCAGTGCCAATGAGACTCGATTTGCTATCTAGGACTTAAATTGCTCTTAAAATGCACTTCCTGTGATATGAAATTTGCACAGGTTATGTTCTTCTAATTATCCTTTTTTAATTCTAGCTGTAAAACCAACAGAAGCCCCTACGGAGCCACCCACGCCTCCTCCCCCTCCCACAATTCCACCGGCCCGGGATGGTAAGTGGCGGTACATTCAGCTGATAGGGATTTATTGCCTTCTTATTTATGGAGCCTATATATGATTTCCAATTGATATAGGGTATTTCTGATTTACTGTTCTCGCTGAAGAGTTTTTAGATAAAAACAAAAGACTATCAGTAATTGTTCTTCTCCCCCCTCAGGCCCATTTTGGTGTGAATGAAATCAGTCATAAACTATAGCTCTTCAGTTGGAACTGTTTCCTCAATTTTGCAGATTAATGTGTAGTGATACTTTGCGTAGTCCACAGTCACATGATGGGCATTTTTTTCTCCTAGCTACTGGCGTCAGTAGGCACTGTGAACTGTTTTGGCTGTATCTTCAACCTATCCCTGGGGCCTTTGACTTTGGAATTCGGGGCTTCTGCCCTGGATTGCACAAAGCTAAAAAATGCTCATTCACTGAAGTTCGAGATATAATTGTCACTTGCAGTGAACTGGCAAAAAGACATGCTGAGCTAATGGGACTGGTCTCTCAGTAATTTGGGGGCAATTCTCAGTGTTTTATCAGATTAAGTTTAAGCTAATTAACTACTGGTTTATTCTTTTCTCACATTCTATTTTTAGCATTTAATTTTGAAAGAACTTCAGATTTTTAAAGTATTTTTCTTTTGTCTTAGAAGGTTCTAGAATGCTACAACTTTATTAAGCTTATTAAATAAATAAAATTAAAAATTAAAATTATATTCTTATAGGATAAAATAATATACAGGGCAAATGTATTATTAATATAAGGTAAAATAATAATGGGTTTCTTTAAATTAGGCTATTGAAAGAAATTCAGTAAATAAACTTGGCTTAAAACTGTTAATTTTTTTTTCTTAATAGACTCTACTTTTTAAAGCAGTCTTAGGTTCACAGCACGATTGAGCTGAAACTACATGGAGTTCCATATATACCCCCTGTGGGCCACCCCCCACCCCCGTCACTCAGCCTCCCCCGGTATCAACATCCAGCATCAAAATGGTGCATTTGTTACAATCCATGAGCCCACACCGACACATCATTTTCATCCACAGTCCACAGTTTACATTAGGGTTCACTGTTGGTGCTGTATATTCTACATGTTAAGTTTTTATATACTAAAATTTTAATTTTTTTTAACTCTCCAAATCTGAAAATTAAAATCAAAGACATTATTTTGTTCCTTCCCTTTCTTCCCTCTGTATAATTCTAGTGACCTAATTTAAAATGAAAAGACACCTTATTTGCACCAAATCTTTGATAATTATATACAAAATCTCCCAACCCACTGATGGCTATTCTTAAATTCTGGACATTGTAGCTTTTCATTTGATTTCCTCCTCATCCATTGTTTGAAGCCGCTTGAACAGTTCCATGAGGGAAGAGCATATATTTGCATAATGGATCTAAACAGATGGAGTAATTCCAGAGCAGAGGTTGAGGGCCAGTTAGACTAGAGCTTCTCAAACTTTATTATGCATGGGATTTGTCCAGGTATGTTTTGTTGCTAATCTGACCCAGGAGGTCTGGGGTAGGGCCCAGGATCCTGCATTTCTGGAAGCTCACAGGAGATGCTGCTGCTGTTGAACTACACTTTGAGTAACGAGGTTTTAGGCTACATTTCTTGGTTTTGTAACTTCATTTGAATGGAAAATTTCATGAGAATTGGGGTTTCTCTGTTTTTTTCCCCCAGTATGCAAAGGGGCCAAGGCAGATATTGTATTCTTGACTGATGCCTCCTGGAGTATCGGGGATGATAATTTTAACAAAGTCGTAAAATTCATCTTCAATACTGTGGGGGCTTTTGATGAAATCAGTCCTGCTGGAATTCAGGTGGGTACTGTTTCATAGGTGGGTATTCATTTGTAATGTCTTGCTGTTTCCTTTGAATATTGGTTTTTAAGTAGATTTTGACTTGTTATTTACTATTTTCTCGACACATATATCATGTATTTTCGGGAAGGAGTTGGGTGTAAATGGCAAATAGAAAAATAAACCCTCCTCTAGGTATTTTCTTGGCTAGATGATACTCCTTTTGGAGATTTTAGGGCATTCCTACTCTGACTTCCTGCTTAAGACTTGAGACGATGATACATTTTCCATAAAAGGTCATCTAATGTTCTGGAAACTAAATGCATTATGATTGTCATGCCCTGTTAAGTTAGAGGACTCAGCGATGAATAGTGACTGGAGTGGGTGTGTGGCATTTTGTACTTGGTCATTGTGCCATTCTAGATTATGAAAATAAGAGATTTTGACATAAGCCACAAATAATTTCATAAACAAATCACTTCTTCTTTTATGGAATATACTAAATTTCAAATCCCCAAATAATCCTGTGAACATTTTTGCAACCCAAGGAGAGTAAAAATTCAAGCTAGTCTTAATTTAACGTGTCAGCAACTAAGCAACTTTTTTCATCCTTTTAGAAATTGAGATTTCTAATAAAAAGTAAAAATTTAAAATAAGTACTGTAGTTTATTAACTTCTATGTGCCAGCTACTTTCTATATATGATTACCAGTCCTTAAAATGACTCTAGAAAGTAAGTATAATTATTTCCATTTTACTGATATGGAAACAAAAGCCCTGAGATGCAGAGAACTTGCCCTAGGTCACATAGCTACCAGTTGGCAGATTCAGGATTTGAGCCCATTGAATTCTGACTATGAAGCCTGTAGTCTTTCCAGTAAATCATACTGCTACTAAGTTTGAGGTAAGAAGAAGCAGTTGGCTGAGAACCAATCGCTTTGCTGACATTTGAGTTCAAGATGGTGTGTTCTCATTTCTAATCCTGGGACGTCACTCTTCCCCAGCTTTACCCATCCCTTCCTACGTCCTAGAGAAAGGATGTGGATACTATGTAACTACAGCATATTTACAATGTTAATGTTATTGACAATTTCATCGAAGAATAGAAATGAAAGAATTTAATGAGACAATAGTAGTCAGTGTTATAATATTAGCTATAAAGAGCTTATAATGTTCTGTTATCTCTAAGACACTTCCCCATTCAACAGCAGGAGGAGCCACTGGAGAATTAAAATATAAAAAGAGGTGTCTTAACCTCACCATGGACCACATTCCCTTTCAGGTCTCATTTGTGCAGTACAGTGACGAGGTCAAGTCTGAGTTCAAGCTGAACACATACAATGACAAGGCCCAAGCCCTGGGGGCCCTCCAGAATATTAGGTACAGAGGAGGCAACACAAGAACAGGTACGGTTTATCAAAGTGTACGTAGACCTTCACCTTCCAAAGCGTTGGGAGTGGTAGAACCGAGTGTACTATCACATTTCATTTTTCAGATTCTTAATCAGTTGAGTGTGACTAGTGGCACTTGGATAGTTTTCACTGAATTGACACTAAAATGTTCCATGCCACACTCTATAGGCAAGGCTCTCACATTTATCAAGGAGAAGGTGTTGACCTGGGAGAGCGGCATGAGGAAGAATGTCCCCAAGGTGCTGGTTGTGGTCACAGACGGTCGGTCACAGGATGAGGTCAAGAAGGCAGCTTTGGTCATCCAGCAGTCAGGTAAGCACAGGCATGAATTTGAACCTAGTGATTGCACTCATTATCTTAACATGTTTTACATGTTCAGGAATGATTGCAAAAGATGAAACTGCTCCTTTTACTTTACTTTTACTTTACTGTTCCTGCTTTACTCCGGACTCCGTACCCTTGAAATGTTAGTTTATATTTAATCATGGATGGTTTACTGATTGCTCAAAAAGGACATTGTGTATATCTTTGTTCAAGATGTGACTCAGGGTGTGTGAAAAAGCAAACCTAACTTCCCCATAGTGGCTGGAAGGCTATGGAATGCAGGTAGAGAATGCTTCTAGAGCAGGCTTCCTGCAGATGTGAATTTTGATGCTGTGTAAGGAGAAACCTAGGGAAGTCTTTATCTTTAGCAAATCCTTGCAGATGCAGACCCAAGGCAGATTGCTGAAAGGAGGTATAGTGAGGCCTCAAGAAGACATCTTTGGGGTAGACCTTGAAAATCAAATATCCTGAGAGCCTCCTGGCAACACCTTCCCCTTGGATTTGTTTTTTAAAATTAGTAGAGATGAAATGAGGTCTTACCAGTAGTTGCATTCACACCCTCCACACCCCCAAATCCCAACCTCCATATTTTGGAGAGAATTCTATTTTGTGCATGATCTATTGTAGTAAATTACAAAACAATTTGTTATATGGAATTTGTCATCTGTACATACATGATTCTTTGGCTAAGATATGAGTCATGATTAGTGTTAAATCATACTGTCTTTTTCAATACAGATTGTTCTTTGCACTATTTTTTTTAAACAAATTTTTGCCTTTATGTTAATCAGTTATCTACATATTTTGGGCTTTTGGCTGATTTAAGTTTGGGGTTATGAATACTTGCTCAGGTTATCTTATTCATATCTCATTAGAGAACTGATTTCTTATATAGTCTACTTTTTCTACTTTCAAATTAAGCTTTTGGAGTGAAGTCTTTGTTTATTTGTATTAGCCTAAATAAACGAAAGTTTATTGCCAGTGGGAATTGTCGATTCCACTTCAAAAGTGGTCAGAGTGCTGCCTTTGTGCCTGAGTTTGTTGAGAATATCAGTTTCAAGAACTCAAATTTTAAAATAAGCCCATTCTTGGTTTCTGAATTATATAAGCTTAAAATGTTAATGGTGCCTAAGAGAGCTATCGAATGGATTGGTATATTAGGACTGTGATCTCTGCACCACATTAAGACTTTCTGCTGTTAAATGTGCTTCTCTTAATTGTTAGGATTTTATTTTAGGAAACCCAATTAGTTGAGTTTTCTAAGCCAGAAAATAGGAAGACCTGGAAAAAGTACATGTTTATTAAAGAGAGTTTATGTCAACTAAAAGGACTTGCTGCATCTACTGAGAAAATACAGCATCGTTCCTGAAAAGATTTTATTTTGAATTGCTAAAACAACAAAGGACAGAAAATGGGATATGTAATTCATTCCATAACCACTGCTTTGCAGGGTTCAGTGTCTTTGTAGTTGGTGTGGCTGACGTTGACTACAACGAGCTTGCCAACATTGCCAGCAAACCAAGCGAACGGCACGTGTTCATTGTTGATGACTTTGAATCTTTTGAGAAGATTGAGGACAACCTCATTACATTTGTCTGTGAAACTGCCACTTCAAGTAAGTTACGATCCAAATGGATCCACAATCTCACCTGTTTTGGAAGATAACAATTTAGTGGACATCTGTCTGTCCTATAAGGGATCAAGTCTGTGCATAAATAGATTCTGGGGAAATCACTTGGGAATCTGATGAGTCATTGTTCCTACTGAGATTGTGCTGAATGTGTGTTTGTCAGAGGTCCTGTTTTAGCCTTGATGATGTGATATTCCTTGTATGGAAATGAAATGTTTTAACATATCCTTTTCCCACCATCCTGATGCTGTGACATTTGAGTAAATTAATCTTCAGCTTAGAAATGCTTTTATAGAAGCACTTCTGTAAGATGGAGGTTTTCCCTATTAGTAATCAATTGGTATTTGTTGTGTCAACATCCGTGGTTCAAGGGAGCAATGAAAACACTGACTTTTGCGTGTGCACTGCATAGAAATGCACTTGGTTCTCATTTGTTTTGTTGGGTGTAGATTTTTTGTTTTTTGCCAAGACTTCAAGTTCAGCTTTTAAAATACAGTGAAGGACCAAAGATTAATTATTTCAGTCAATTTATCCTCTTCCCCATTCATAAGCGCCGATTCTTGGGATATTATATTTTGGAGACAGTTTTGTGGCTAGTATAGACCCCTGGTCCTAGGGAGGGCCGGCTTTACAAGTATTATATTTCCCCCTATTTAGCATTACTAAAAACTCAGAACTCCCCGTAGAGGTGGCAATAGTCAACAAACACCAGTGGTTTACTATGAGAGCTTATGCTGAAGCTCAGCATGGAGCTGCGCTGGGGGGAGTGGGTCTGGAAGTACTCCCTTGAACTCACGGGGTCCTGAAAGCCACCCTCCCCTCACCCCCAGTCCTGACTCTGGGGGGTCCAGGGTGAAAACTACGGCACACTCCTCACTGTTAGGTGATGTTTGGTAGCCCACATGAAGCTCGGCAGCGGCGTGGCAAAGATGGTTGAATAGGGACGAACTCCTCCTGGCTTTGCATACATTTAAAATCCCTTGGGAGAAAGCTTCTTTAATCTATTGAAGAACATCTGAAAATTTAATTCTCTTTAATTCTATTTTAATTTATTGAATTCCCTATTAAGTCCTTTAACTCTATTTTACCATTCCTAAGAACCCTGTAAAATTCCCACTTGGACTGGAGAAATTTACAAAAACATGGATTATATTAGTCGGTACTAGAATTCCTAGAAAGGAAGTGTACAAAAATAACTTACAAAAGTGTAGATTGGTGTTATTTTTTATAAACGGATCAGCAATTACTTGGTACATGTCCATAGCTGACTTCCATGCGTATATAATGTTTGTGTATCATGTTGATGAATCATACTTAAAGAGCACTGTATATTGCAGGTTGTCCTCTCATTTATTTGGATGGCTACACCTCACCAGGTAAGCCTTTATACCCTTGAACTAATTTATTTCAGGATTTAAGCAATAAAATCATTAAAATGACCTCATTTCAATATTTGCTTTTCTTTTTTTTGATGTAAAGGTTTTAAGATGCTTGAAGCATACAACCTGACAGAAAAGAATTTTGCTTCTGTACCAGGAGTCTCTTTGGAGTCAGGGTCTTTCCCCAGCTACTCAGCTTACAAGCTTCAGAAGAATGCCTTTGTGAATCAGCCTACGGCGTAAGTGTGACAACTAGGAGGTTCCTTTTCTTATAATGGGCCTGACACTTTACTGAGGTTCTTAGAATTTGTGCTGACTTCTTAAAAGCTAGAAACATTAGAATTGTCAGAAGTCTCCTTATGGATTATTTAGTTTAGTTTCCTTAAATACAGTCGGGTCAAATGTCTTCCATCGTGTCCCACAGACTAGGACTCAAGCCTTGCTATTCTCAGACCCAAGAATCTCATCCTGGTTCTGTAGTATTATGGATTTCTGTTTAAACAGGAAGGCAACTAATTATTTCGAACATTTCTCCCTGTGGTGCAGAGGGACTGAATGGAATAAGTGCAGAATGGGAGCCGGCATTCTTTTTAGTGTTTCAGGTCTCCAGAAGATGAAATATTGTGGCAGTTTTGCTTGTCCAAGATCATACAGGCAGTGGTTAGTTTTTATTGGCCAGTGCTCTGGCAATCTGTTGGGTAGCTCTAGCTGTTGTTATTTTACTTCATGAAAGTTTGCACCTGGGTATCATAACTAAAATATGTATTTTTTTGTTCATTAGAATTAAAACACTTTAATGTCGAAAATGTGTGTTTGGCAGCTTTTTGGAGAGAAAAGAACGAGAAGAAATAAAGCTTTCAGAACCTTAGGACAGGGTCAGAAAATGATGTCTGAAATTTGAAATGCTCTGGGAAAGTTGATGGAAAATTCTGACTAAAACCAAAACTAATGTCTTTTAAGAAAGCACAGATTACATTGTTGTAGTTTGACCACATTGGAAGTTCCTAACTCTGTCATGGTTAACCATGTTGGTTCGCAGCTTTAGGTTTGTCAGTGAACCTTAATACCCAGTGTTTAACTTTCAGTCACCACAAGATATGATTCCTACATTTTAACCAACGACAGCCTACTGTGTTCTCAAGAGTCAGAACTTGTGGCTGAAAGAAGCTGAAAGAAAGAAGCATAAATGCAATTAAAAGTTTTTTCATAAACACTCACTAACCGAGGAAGGAGAAAAATAGATTGGGTGAAGATATAATGGTGAAGATAATATTTTACATGGAATATTATGAAGATAGTGGGTTCTTTGCACATACAAAAGGCATCGTGTCAGCTTGCCCGAGAACACATGTTTTAAGAAGCAGGGCAGCATTGTATTCCAAAGACACCAGTGGTGTGGTATTGGGACATGAAACCTCAAGAGATATTCTGTGCCCTCTGTCAAAGTTTGTGGAGGAATAGCTTCTTTTCTGTCCAAGAGTTGATAAGTAAAGCCTTTTTGCTACCTTCAGGAAGAAAGTATTATTAAATGGTCTCAGACAGAAACCCATCAATCCTGCTTCAAAGGTTCCCCCCGAACAATGACTGAGTCAACTCTGGAAGAACACATGGGACCACATTTTTTTGTCGAATAATCTTAGAGCCAAGAAACACTTCCTTTTAATTGAATCACATCCTTTATCATCACTAAACGTTTGCACATGTACATGGCCTTAACATTTATTACTGGTTGTATTTTTGGGAACATGTGAGCTTCTGGAGATTATGTGATTTATTGAATTTCAAGGGAGGAATTTGGAAGTGTAAAAACGACTAGAGGTAGGGAAGGAGAAATTAAAGCCTTAAGCCATATGACTTATGATCTCATACCTTTGACATTGGAAATTAAGTATATTTAGTAAGATTCTTCTCTTTAAATTACATCCGTAGATATAATATTTATCACTCTAAAATTATTATGTAATTTTATAATCATCTTTGTGTCTAGAAAAATTAATAGGATATTAACAGCTTTTAACAGTAGAATAAAAGACCTTTGGGCAATTTCCCAGACTTTTGTGCCCTTAGCAGATTGTAAATAGTCAATTAACTACTTATGTAATTGATCTTTAGTGTTCTTTTGATGTGTTTCCTAAATTTTTCCTCTTCTCATATGTGCCAGATTATTATGAATGGATTCTAATACTACCGATAATGAGATTATCATACAAAGATTTAAAATATCCTCTATTTCTGGTGAGAAATCCTTATTAAATACTAATTAATCAATTATGTTTTATCCAACAGAGATCTACACCCAAATGGACTCCCTTCTTCATACACGATTATATTATTGTTCAGACTTCTCCCAGAAACTCCCAGTGACCCTTTTGCAATTTGGCAAATCACAGATAGAGACTACAAACCACAAGTTGGAGTGATTGCAGATCGTAAGGATTTTTATCTTATACTAAGGCACATGCATACATATTTTTTATTATGTTTTCTCTTTATGTCTCTTTAAGAACCTTCTGAATATAAATATTTACTTGATATATACTTTTATGTTTAATGTTTTAAAAATATGCCAGTAAATATTCTAATTACATTTTATCTCAATCTAAGTGATTGACTATTTTAGAAATCTCTCCAGCAGGAGTTATTTGTTAATACTTTCAACATAAAGCATACTATGTGTGTGATTTAATAACATTTATGTGTTGGTTATAGCTTCTAGCAAGACATTATCATTCTTTAACAAGGATACAAGAGGTGAGGTGCAAACTGTTACATTTGACACAGATGAAGTGAAGACAATATTTTATGGAAGTTTTCACAAGGTAAAAACATAAAATTATCCATTTTTTATAGATAAAAAATATGACTTAAAAATTTAAACTAATTTATAATTTATTAAAATGTCAGGCTAACTTGGTAGAAACATAGTTATGTCTTTTAAGAACAAAATCTCATTTTAGAGGATTTGATTAATTCAAGAATATTTAAAATAAAACAATGATTCTACTAATAAAGAGAAACCAGTACTAACATTTTGATATATTTTTAGTGCTACTATCCTTTCAAAATATGAGTCACATAGTGTACGTAGTATTGGATGCCTATTTTTTTCTACCTACCGTATTATTGTGAACCTTTATGTCATCTCATTTCAAAAGCTTAATTTTTGTGGACTGTATTTTAATTGATAAAATTATTCTTTTTTAGAGCATACTAAGCCGCTTCTGCTTGCTCGTTTATTGAAAAGTTATAAACATGGTAGTCCAAAAGTTATGATTATCTACCAAAATAATTAATATACATATTTATGAGATTAACTTTTCAATAAATACTTATAACTTCTCTAAAAATATTAAAATTTCTAAGATGGATTCTTAGGGGTTGATCTATTCTTGTTGATCTTCATTAGTTTTTTGCATGTCGACATCAGAGAATAATATAGACTTTCTATCAAATTTCTAAAGGATGATTAACTGACACATAAATACTAAAGTTGGGCTCATTAGAAATGAGAAGAACCGTCTAGGTTAACAATGGACTTCTTTTATTTATTTATTTATTTATTTATTTGACAGAGAGCACACAAGCGGGGGGAGTGGCAGGCAGAGAGAAGGAGAAGGAAAAGCAGGCTCCCCACTGAGTAGGGAGCCTGATGTGGGGCTCAGTCCTAGGACCTGGGATGGTGACCCAAGCCGAAGGCAGATGCTTAACTGACTGAGCCACCCAGGTGCTCCATCAATGGACTTCTTAATGGTATTCCTTCATCCATTGGATTGAGTTAAGAGGAGGAATGCCACTTGGGCAACAGTATGTTACTGAGAAAATTAGTCCTCGTGCATAGAAGACAAATATTTCTGATTTAGTCTGATTCTCAAGTGAAAATTGAACTTTCCTGTACTTGAGTAGTTTAGCTAGATTTCTTGCAGATTCTACTCCTGAGAATCTTGGTTTCTTTCCAGAATGTTATTTTTAATTGATGAATCACTGTTGCCAGATGGCAAGGGACTCTCCTCATGGAACTCAAAGTGGCTTCAATGTGCACATTAGTGAGGAAAAAAAAAAAAACAAAACAAAAAGGAAAAACAAAAATTTCTGAGTATAATGCATATCTACTCAACAGTTTTCAGATTTCCATGATGAAGTACAGTAAAATAAATGCCTCACCAGGAAAGCACATTCTAGTTTGACAAATATTATTAGCTTTAACTGCTCCTTATCTGATAGTAGATGTTGAATTTGGCTAAGTTCTCATGAAGTTTTTTGGCTCATTGATACACCTATTAAACTTACATTTGAGTATTTGCTAAAAAGAACTATTTTATTTTTCCTTTCATACCACTGAAGTTATTAGAAATTTAGTCTTCTGTGAACCAACTGATAACAACTTAAAAACTATTATTTTTAAATTTCTAACTTTCATCAAATACTTCATTTTACTCAGGGAAAAAAAGGCAGTATTTTGCAGAGGTCTGTAGTGACAGTCATTAATTATAAATCAAGATAATTTTTTTTTTTATATTTCCTTTTTTGCCTTTATAGAGGGGTATTTGTGTTCTTAGGTTTTATGTAATGCCTCTTCTTTTTCCTCCCGACAAGCTCTCTCTTTTTTTTTTTTTAAGATTTTATTTATTTATTTGACACAGAGCCATCACAAGTAGGCAGAGGCAGGCAGAGAGAGGGGGAAGCAGTTTCCCTGCTGAGCAGAGAGCCCGATGTGGGGTTTGATCCCAGGACCCTAAGATCATGACCTGAGCCAAAGGCAGAGGCTTTAACCCACTGAGCCACCCAGGCGCCAACCGAACAAGCTCTCTTGTTTACTCAAATCTCTACCTCCTTTTTTCATCAGACCTTTCTTTTTTTACTTTCTCCTCTACTTTTCACTATACTCTTTTTCTTCCTCCATTCCTCTACCCCATTTTTTAAAACCTATTCTCACTTATCTCAATTCAAGTGCCAAGTTTAGTCACTGTTTACATTCTTTACTGATCCAAAGATTCACTTTTCTTTCATTTTCCATCTAATTTGGAAACTAAAGTTCTTCAGTCTTTTGGATGAGAATGGGTGGTACTCTGATAACAGGAAATTAATGAAAATGACATGCAGAGGGCTCTTGGGAGAGATGGTGGATAGTCTAAAAGAGCTTAAATAAGGAATGGCAGACAGCTATGTCTTCTTAAGGATTCTCTTGACAAGTTTTTATGTCTCTGTTCCAAATGAGAAGTTTATAATAAGAAGAAAAAATGGAATAGATGAAAAATAAAGATTTAGGGAATGGCAGAGCTTGGGAAGGGAGATGAGTTGATAAGAGTGTTCCTGTTGTTTTCTACTTTTCTGTGACCAAAAAATGTTTCACAGCTAGGAAATAGTCCCTAAATACTTGGGATAGTGGTCTACAGATGAAGAGCCCACTGTGAAAATGTTATGATGCATGTGTTTAAAATGTAATGAAACCTATTGAAGAGACTGTAGCAAAATATGTTTTTAACATGAGTTTCTTAATGGTTGGTATTGACTGACAATTGGAATAATTTTGTTACAAATTAAAAATTTTTATTTTTGAAATAATTTTGGAGGGTACTATGATTTTTCAAATATTTTGTGAATTTTTGGCCCTGAGATTATTCATACAAGAGCCAAAAAATAAATTTTTTTAAAAGCTGGGTGTGGAGCCCAGTGCAGGGTTTGAACTCAAGACCCTGAGATCAAGACCTGAGCTGAGATCAAGAGTTGAACGCTTAACTGACTGAACTACCCAGGCATCCCAAGTTTTAGTTCTTATTAGACAATAAATATCTTGGGAATGCATATACAATGTTCTTCTTGAATTCAATATTAGATGATTGTTTTAGGAATACTTAAAATTTATTTTTAGTAGTCTATGTATCAATTTTATATAAAAGCAATCAATATGTAATTCACACTTAAAACTAATAGATGCACTGAATTAGTATTTTGCTAGTGATTCTATATGGGAAAAATATTCACTGTTTAAAGACATCTCCAGAGATTATTCTAATGCTTATTGAGTCAAAGCATTTAAGAGAATTTCTGTTCCTTTTAACTTGGAGCCAAACTTTTCAAAGTAATCATCAAGTACTTACTTGAGTATTTGTGCTGTGATAAGTGGAAACTATGAGCATAACTATAAACTCAAAGATTACCTGCAACCATTTTTTACATTGTTGAAATACAAATGTTTTGTTAATTATCTGCACTAATAGATTTCACATTCTGAGTGTCCTCAATATCAGATAAGAAATAAACAACATAAGATTCTTTTCTTATTAGGAAATTGAATCTTGTATCTATTGATTTCCAGAATTGAATCTCTATAGAATACGTGTGCTAATTCTTTACCATGTTAGGTATCTATATGGTGTGCAAGTTCTTTCTGACCGAGATTAGGGGGCAACAAATTAAAAATTGAATTTAGCAAAATCAGTGGAAGACATTTGAGGCTCCTTTCTATTGAGTATAATAATATATTAATAATTTCTTAATTTGTATTTGAATAGTTCTTTATAGTTAATGGAATCATTTCATCTACTACTCATCTCTGGTCATCTCAGTAATGGTACATATGGGAAAATAGGAAGTTATGCTGTATGTCTGGATGAGGGCTCATTCAGTTTGATGTTGTTAATAAATGACATTGACATTGCAACCTGGTTCTTGGATTTTTAGTCCAAGACTTGATTTGAGTTAAGAGTAACTTAAAGAACATATTTTTTAACTTGTGATCTGAAAAATGCAGAAGTCAACAAAGTTTTTTGGGGTAGAAATTTTATAATGGAAACAAATGATCTTTTTAGGTTCATATCGTAGTGACCTCAAAAAGTGTTAAGATTTACATCGACTGCTATGAAATCATAGAAAAAGACATCAAGGAAGCTGGAAATATCACAACTGATGGTTATGAAATTCTTGGAAAGCTTCTTAAAGGGGAGAGGAAATCAGCCACAGTAAGTAACATATTTCTTTTTTTCTGGGTACCTTGTGTTAAGATTGAAATCACATTTTAAAAATAATCAGTGAGTTGTTTTTTTGTTTTTTGTTTTTCTCAGTGAGTTTTTTTTTTTTTAAAGATTTTATTTATTATTTGAGAGAGAGAGACAGAGAAAGAGCATGAGCAGAGAGGGGAAGGGCAGAGGGAGAAGCAGGCTCCCCATTGAGCAGGGAGGCGGATGTCTTGGGATCATAACCTGAGCCAAAGGCAGACGCTTAACCAACTGAGCCACCCCGGTGCTCCCTAGGGGAATTTTAAATTGTCATATGTCTTAGATAGAAACACTGAAAAAGTTACATTGAGGAAATACGCTACTGACACAATATAGTAATGTGCTTGACTGCTAAAAACAAAATAAGATGTCAAGGCAACAGAGAACATCATGTAGTCATCTTGAAACAGGATCAAGTTGGAGAGTACAACACAAATAGTTGCCAGGATAATCAGTGAAATCTAAAATAACTAATTTTTTTTGTTCTTCAAAGATAGCGATTGATAGTACAAATCTTTGCAATCAAGACATTAAGCATTTGTAGCTTAATGACACAGACCCAGGCTGTCACTGTCATAGAGCCTACACTCTCTCACAGAGGAGTCATCATCCGTCTGTCTCAGAAGGAAGAGTGGTGTAGGGGGCGGCCAGCTGACCAACTGCAATACTCACAATTTGCACTGGCTCAAGTTTGAGGTGGGAGCATGCCAGTCGTATTTACAGTGCTCTCTAATAATACAATTTTAAATTTAGAGTTTTCACTCTCTCAGGCTAATTAAGTTCAAATTAAATGTCAATCAATAATACTATTGTTCTAAACATCTTTGTTTTTAACATCTTTGGCTTCTATTAATTGCATTTATTTAATTTAGCTTTCTTCCATGGACAGGATTTCCTTTTCCTAGATTCACAAGCGAAGTTTTTATTCCACAATGTAGAAATAATTAGTGCACACTTAATATATTGTGATTAACATCTGGACTTATAATTAAATTTTAAAATTTTTTAGAGATTAATAGAATAATATGTTTAATCCTCTAAATTAATAGCAATGATAATGATGATTACTAAGATTTATCAAGCACTTAGAATGTACCTTTTTATTTTTCTTTATTGAAGTATAGGCAACACATAATGTTACGTTAATTTTAGGTGTACAGCAATGATTCAACAAGCTTATACATAGACTTTTTATTGAATATTGGATTTGTTCTTTACATAGAATAAGTGTAACAGGTTTATAAAAGGACGGCTATATCCAAGCAATCTTTTCCTTTTCACCAAAAGAGCTTTATTTTTAAAATGTAGAAATACAGAAAGCATATACTATATTGAAATAGTTAAGCAGAGGGTAATCATAAAAGTTCCTAGTCAGCCTGTCAGACCCCAGGTAAGAATTTATGAAAAGAAAAGCATCAGTTTTAGAATAAATGAGGAGTTTTTTTTAATGTTATTTTTCTATAAGGGTGGACTCTCAAAAGTTGATTTAAATTTGTAGACTCTTCAAATTCTTAATTAAATAAAGTTTTAATTCTTAAATAAATTAATGTTCTCTTTAAAAAGACAAAACTCAATCAAGCATTTTATTTTATCCAAGGAAGTGAATCAGAAGTGGGAATTTCACATACGCATTTTGCCTTAACATCTCTTTCTCTTAGGCATAGTTTTTTATGTTCTTTGCTTATGGAGTAAGGATCACGTTGCTCTCAAGGGTTTGCACCCTTGAGAGAGTCTCTGTGAGAAATTGGCAAAGATTAAAATGCGGAAAAGTTAATATAAAATGTTTTTCGTGCATCTTTAGCTGATGTTGCTGTTGGTTGTTTGCAGTTCCAAATCCAGAATTTTGATATTGTCTGCAGTCCAGTATGGACCAGTAGAGACCGATGCTGTGATATTCCCTCTAGGGTAAGTAAAATGGAGTAGAATAATGTTGTGATCTTAAGAGTCCTCCCGGAATAAGGGATGTGGATGCAGATGGTCTGGGAGAGGAAGTAGCACTCAGCAGCTGAGTCTCCAGGATAGAGCTAAGGGACAGGCGTTATGTGCATGCTCACCCACTACCACAGTGCGGGCCAAGGACCCCTCCTTCCAAAGCCGGGAATACTACAAGACCACATCTGGAAATTCTCCCTAGCAGCCAGCGTGGTTATGTGTAGTTAGAAAAGTCCTGCTGAGTCAGCATGTTTGATAAATCTACTTATTACAAAAACCCTCCTATTGCTTGTAAAATATCAGCATTTTACAGAATGAACCATCATCTCTATGGATATCTAAGGCTTATGGCAGACATAACTATATTACTTTGTGAGATGATGGTTTTCCCTCACTGTATCTGCGTAAGTGGTGATAGTTACAAACTTGAACTTAATGATGGATTGGACTCTTCTGGCAAGCAATGAGCCATATACATCCCCAGGATGAATGTATGTTGTTTATTCAAGAAATAATTATTGAGCACCTATTTATTATAAGCCAGGCCGAATTCTATGTGTTTGGGTTACAACAGTGAAAAATGAACATTCTGGTGGAAGGAAGGGGGAGAGAAAGAATTAACAAGTAGATATACACTACATTACAAAGTAGAAAGTCCTATGATACGAAGCAAATCCGGGTGAAGGGATAGAGAGCTGGGTGAGTACCATCAGCTCCCAGAGATAAGGTGAGGTTGAAACAGAGACCTGATGAAGCAAAGGAGTGGAAAATGTGGATAAGGGAGAAACAGCATTCCAGTCGGAGGAGACTGTACATGCAAAGGCCCTACGGCCAAAAAGTGCCCTCAATATCTGAGAAATATTAAGTAGGAACAGTGGGGCTGGAGCTATGTGATTGGAGGGGCAGTGGCAGGCAGTGAGATGGGCAAGGTGGTGCTAGTTTGCCGAACATGTAAGGCCTTGTAGGCTTGGAAAGGATTTTAGATTTTACCCCAAATGAAATGGTATTGCTATCTGAGCTACTCAGCATTTCTCTAACACTGGATCAGGGAAAAATTGTATTAAATTACCAGTGGTCTCTGTGGTGGTTTTGTAAACACTTGTTATGTAAGGTTTCCTAAAGTAAAACATAAAATAAAGATGTAAAGGACCAAAGCAGGATTCAACATAACACTGTTTGTCATGCTAAATACAAATTATTTCTTCAAGTTGAGAAACAGATTTCCTTGTGTATATAAGATAAGTGGGGCGGAGGGAGGATTGGAAGTCGTTTTGCTCTCAATTCATAGGCAAATATGCTTTTCAAAATTTCAGAGAGATGAAGCAAAATGCCCTGCTCTTCCAAATGCTTGCACATGTACACAGGACAGCGTTGGACCTCCAGGTCCACCCGGGCCTGCGGTAAGGGAACTGCAACAGTCCTAGCTTTTCCTCTAAATCTTTGGAGCAATCATCTTTTTGCCAATATAGAGTGGATAAAATGCTTCCAGCCATCTGTATTTTCTAGGACAGAGCAAGCTAAACTGTAGACCATTTTTTGTGGTATGTTTTGAGATCTGAAATGAAATAAATCAAGACATTGATTTATTATGAAATAAATCAACACATTTCTCCAGTCATGCAGGAATGAATGGTAGTGGCTAGTATTCAAAAGCTTTGCTCTTAAAGATGTGAATCTGGGTTTCCATCTGTAATCACATGATTTTGAAAATTTCTTCTGTCTCCTAAAAGCTTCTTGTATGTATGTTATGGAACCATGGTTGAGAAGCTGACCCAAAACAAGTTGTTTAGAACTTAGGATATGTATACTTTATGTAGCGGACATATGAGAATAACATGCAAGGAGGGAAATTTACATATGTGATATTACAAACTCTGTAAGCAGAGGGGTTTGGAATAACTTGAGTAAGAAGTCTATGACCAGGTCTGTTCATGGGGGAGGGGAGACCAAGAAAGTGCAAGGCACAACATTGAAGATTGCAGTGATAGATTTCACTAATCAGTGTGGAACCCCTTGATCTAACCTGGTGTGGTTTTGTGGAATGGAAGGGATACCACTAAGGCCTATCGGCCTCTTTTAAGAAAACGGTTGATTAATGTAGGAAAAGCTCCAAGATTCTCAGAACACGAATTTTATCATACTTGGGTCATAGCAAATAATGTAAGTTGATTTTAGATTAATTACAAACTAGCTTCTCACATATAGAATCTAATGTCACTGAAATTACCACCATTTATTTATTTATTTTTTATTAACAGTAACTTACCTGATTTATATTTGTAATCATAAAATTATATCCTGGATGTGAGTTAGATGTTTTTGAGAAGTAAAGATTTTTTGTCCTCTAATTATAAGATAATATTATTGGATGTCACTGTCATATTTATTTCCTCTTTGTTCAGTGAACTCTGAATTCCAGTTACCAAAGTACATGTTCTGAGATCCTGAGAGTTTCAAGATACTCTTCTTTTTGCATTTTAGTTTTTCTGAAGAATGCATACATATAATTCCAAAACAGAATTTTCTCCTTACTGTATTTAAATAATGCTTGTTTTTTCCATTAAACTTCAAATTTTTAAATAAACTTCAGAACTTGCAAATGATTAAGAAAAGTTCAGAATGTAAAAGTGAGACACTTAAAATGTATAAGGTTTTGAAATTCTCTTTCCCCACGTATTTATATGACATGTAAAATTTACTTCAATATTTTGAAGGTAGCTACAGAAGTATTGATTGCCTAGAGAATGCCCTGCTGCTGGAAGTAATTTCTATATATCAACTTCTCCCTACTGTCCTTATTTTCACCCTAAAATCTGTTCTTACTATGTATTTTAGGGAGGTCCCGGTGCTAAAGGTCCCAGAGGTGAAAGAGGAATCAGTGGGGCAGTTGTAAGTATATTTTAGAGAGCATTTAAATTTTCATGTATATGTTGAAGTCTGATTGTTCAAATTTCCACTAAGGGGACATGTGACCTTGAGCAAATTAGTTCAAGTTTAGTGTGCTTTAGGCAACATAGGTACTTATGCCTTGTCTCTGGTTGTCAAGGTGATGGATTAGACTAGCCAGAGAAAGAGTTGTCAAAGGCATCTCACTGCTGTAGGAATTACACAGTGGAAATCTGCCCAAGAACCTAAGGGTTTTGCTGCAACGTGGAGAAACAGAGCTGGTCACCAAGTCATCAGTCGGAAGAACCACAGGAAGCAGAGTCCTGCTGGGAAGCTGGAGAGGGTTGGGAGCAATTGCACTGCTCTTTATTTTACCTGTCTCAGAGAAAGAGCTGAGTGGCCACGTATGCATTCACTGGGGGTCACCGGCCCCTTTCTAACCAGGTCCAGCTCAAGCTTATTAGGGCAATCTATTATGAATATAATGTATACTTTTTTGTCATAATATTACTAATTATAATCTAACCCAGTTAGGAAAGGGTGAGGCTGGGATGCTAACCCAGGGTCTTGACTCCCAAGTTCACACGTTTTCCACCTGGACATGTTGCAAAGAAGTTCCAGCATAGAGCATCTTCTTAGTGGGTATCTGTGTTTCCTTGCTTGATTCATGTATACATTAGTCCCAGAATTAAGCCCATGTCTAAGAGAAATCAGGACTAGCTAAAACTAAATCAAATCCACTGAAATTCAAGCTTTGATCTCATATGAATTCACGAATATAAATGTATGAATATATCATATTCAATGTATTTGACTTCTTTTAAAAAATCTACTTCTAATGGGACTTTTGGAAAATTAAGTGCTCTTGTGATGCAAAACGTTATTGCACTTTTCAGTTGATCTTTAATGAGTAATAAAGGGACGAAAGGAATGGTATTAATAAATGCTTTTATAAGCATGTAGATTTCTAAAATGTTCGCAAACATTATATGATTAATGTCTTAGAGTTATGATGATAGGGTTCTGATTGGATGTTAGCCCTGGAAGGTCATTACATGACTTTGTGGTTGTTTCTCTCTTGTGTGTTTTAGGGGCCCCCTGGCCCTCGTGGAGACACAGGTCCTCCAGGCCCCCAGGGTCCTCCAGGCCCCCAGGGACCCAACGGACTCTCTATTCCGGGAGAACAAGTAAGCACAAAGGCTTTCTGTATTTCAGTGAGGATGGTGAATTAACATTAAGTTGAAGTGGAATATTTTTTACTGTTTTTTGCCAAACTCAGATGTTTTCTGAGAACTCAACAAGGTTAGTCATTGAGATAACTTCTTATGACCAATTTCAGGTATATAAATAGCGTATGTAATAATGGATAAATGTGTAGATAAAATTATTGCCACTAACTTGACCTTTAAAAAGTAATAGGTGATGCATAGGTTCTTCAACATCTTGAAAGCTTTGAAATTACTTTCAGCCTTGGCAGCGCATGGCTAATATTGATGACCTTAAGGCAAGCTTGCATTATTTATCTAGGTCATTACTTCCTTAAAAAAAACTTTCAAGTAAAATGTTGACCTTTTGTTCCAAATGCAAATCTAAAGTTATAAAAGGTTTTTACCCCTTAAGACTCATATTTTATTTAACTAATATTATTTTTTCTATGTCTTAAACAAAAAAATACAGTAGACAAATTACGATAACTGTACAGTTTTAAAATCGAGTCTAAACTCCCTCTTAAGATGCCTTAATAGATAAATTTTTTTTGGCACTTAGAGGAAAAATAATCGACATCAGGTATAGCTAGGAATGAGATATGTGGAGGGATAGGGCCTTCTCGCTCAAAATTGTTGACTACATCTACTTTTAGCTTCTTCTGTTCAAAAGGGACTTTTGGAGCTTTTACCTGTCTTACTACTATTATTAAATTAATTAGTTTTAATTAATTCAACTTGGCCTTTGTTACAAATGTCTTCTAGCACGTAGTTATAAAGATCCAAATTATGTTACAACATAATTTTCATTGATTGACTATCTTCCTATTAAAATTAGCACCTAATTAAATATATTAAAAAAATAGCTTTTTCCCTTCAAATTTTATTTCTGTGAAAATCCTTTCTGTTAAACTATATTCTCTTAAAATAGTAGGTATATCATCCCATAATTATATAAAATTATTCTATAACAAGTGGAAATCAGAACACAGCATTTGTAGTTTAAAAAAGTGAGCATCAATCCCCAAAATGATTTATTCACCCTACCTTCCGAAATGTGTTTATATTGGATTTATGAAGTGATGGAGATTTCAGAAGTGACTCATGTCTTCCCCTTTCACTTGATCTTTGTAAAATGCCTGAGGACTGTTTTCCCATTGCTTCTCTAGGGGCGCCAGGGGATGAAAGGTGATGCTGGAGAGCCAGGACTTCCTGGCCGAACAGTGAGTTATTCTTTAAGTTGCCTTTTCTTTCACTTGTCAAGTGCCATTTGAAAAGTTGCCCTTGTAGTGCCCCAAAAGGTGAACCCAGGGGAAGCAGCAGAGCAGAAGCTGGGCTGTGGGCTTCCCGTGATTTCCATTTCATCCTCTGGTCTTTGTTGTCAAGTTTGTGCTATTCGATTCAGGTGTCATCTTCTGGACAATCACCTACGATATGGCTGACACCGTGCTTAATTCTGGTTTTCTGTTGCTTTTCGAAGCCCCCTGAAAATTTTTTTTAAAGATTTTATTTATTTATTTGAGAGAGATAGAGAGAACGGGGGAGGGCAGAGGAAGAGAGAGCAGCAGACTCCCCACTGAGCAGGGAGCCTGAAGCAGCGCTCTCCATCCCAGGACTCTGAGATCATGACCTGAGCCAAAGGTAGACACTTAACGAACTGAGCGACCCAGGCACCACCACCCCCTGAAATTTTTTTCAAGCATTTTGAAGAATAAAAAGTGTCTTTTCCCATATAGGAACTATATAATAGCATTTCACTCGTTTGTTTCCTTTTGTGTAGGGAACTCCAGGATTACCTGGCCCACCAGGACCAGTGGGACCTCCAGGAGATAGAGTAAGTTTTCTTGGGCAGGCTCTGATGATGTTGGATAGGACATCACATTGTTGCCTATTAATGAAAAACCATCCACAATTCAGTTTGCATGGCTGGAGATGCAGGACCCACAGATCTTGCAGAAGGCTGAAAAACTAGTTATCAGGGGACCACCTGACACCAGATCAATCTCAAGGTCTATGAAACAAAATAGTGGGACTTTCGGCAGGTCCCTGAAATTTTCATTTTGGGAATTAAAAAAAAATGTTATCCTAGTCAGAAAAAAAGTTCATAAAAGGAGTTTTAGCTAATTAGAGATTCAAGAATCCTAACAAATTCTTTTAAATCATAAGATTAAGTTCTTTTTACGAGGCACCTTTTGTGTAACTCTGAGAGTAGTCTTAATTTTCATGGCATTTTCTATGAAGTCAGGACATCTTTTCTAACACATGTAGAACTCAGATTCCACCTTTACACCTTGAGGATGGGATAGACAACTGTTCTTAGTAGGAATTTTGCTTATTTGTGGCAGCGTTCAAGTTTCTCTTGATTTTGATGGAATCAGTGCAGGAAACTTCATCTTTTCTAGGACAAGTAATAAGAAGCACAGTGAACATAACTTCTATGTTCTATTCAATGTTACGGGAACATTTGGTTTCATAGGAAACGATGAATACTTTAATGAGGGATTTTAGTGTCAGAACCAAGGAACTGTTGACTTTTCAGTATCTTAGGGTTCAGACAACAACCCAGAGTAGTCTGTATTCTGACTAATCAAGTTAAAGCTTGTGATCAGCAGCAGGATCTGAGAGAGCTAACACTGTGATGGCTATCACACTGATTTGCTAACCTTAATACCTCTAAGACACCAGGCAGAAGAGGAGGGTAATTCAATTGGAGCAAAGATTTGCCCAGATAATACTGAGTGGTGGATGATATGCCAGTGAACTTTATTTGCCTACTTTTGAATTTGGGAAAGTGAGAGGGGTCAGAGAGAAAACTATGTTCTTTGGAAATCTGTGACCTGGAGATGGTACTTAATGTAATACATTTTTCTGACTCTTTTGAGACTGGTACTACAGTTTTTTTGAATTCCTATTTTATTATAAAAGACAATAGGAAGATTGCAGAGGTGACAAGTTGGTCTGTTCAATTAGAAAACAAAACCAAAGATACTGCAACTGAGTGACGAAGGGCTGACTCACTCGGTGCTGTTATTGTGGAGGTCTTGTTGCATCCGTCACGTCCAGCCGCTGTGGGCTTCCTGCAGGTGCTGTAGGCCACCAGTGGTGTCCCAGCAGCAGACTCTTCCCCAGACTGGTGGTCAGGCAGCCACTGCCACCATCACTGCTTCTCTGAAAAAAAATGAGGGAATGGGAAGTTTCTTGCTTTTTTGCTTTTTCACTCTCAGACACTAATCTGTGAATCCAACTTTGTGGTGAGGCTCCCCAGATCTCCCAGGTTGAGAATGAGAAAACTTCTTAGGAAATCATTCCCCTCTTTCCCACCCAGGCTTGTTCATCTGCCTACCACTTAGTTTCCTATCGCTAATGCTGAAAGTAGGGTGCACAGCTGATAGAACATAAACAACTTTGGAAAGTTAGATAGACTTTGGTATAGGCATTGTGGCTGAAAGAAAGAAAGAAAGAGAAAAAGAAAGGAAGGGAGGAAGGGAGGAAGGGAGGGGGAAGAAAGAAAGAAAGAGAAGAAAAGAAAAGAGAGAAAGAAAGAAACTTGAACTCTGTGGTGGAAGAGAAGAAAGCTCACGAGAGCAAGCCCAAGGACCACAGTGAGGAAGGAAGAAGACTTGTTACCAAGAAGGAGTTGGCGGGAATTGGATGCATGGATTGTCTCCAGCATACATGATTTGCAAAATGATGTACAACTTTGGGGACCATTAGAAAGAAACAAAAGAACTGCATGTATAGATATCTAATACATGTGTACAATCATGGGTCTTCTCAGCCAGCCTCACATAGGGGGAAGCAACAATAACCACTGCAGCTTTGAAAGTGGAGAAAAAAATAAAATTATAGCAAAAGTCCTGCAGATGGCTCAGTGGGCAGACTTTCTAAAGACATCAGAATAAGATCCTTTTCACCCCAACTTAGATATATGTTTCTTCTAAAAGAAAGTGGTTGATCAGTGTTCATGAATGGACCCTTCATATATATATGTGTACATATATATATATTACGTTCAGCCTTAAGGAAATCCTGTCATTTGCAACAACATGGATTAAACTTGAATCTGGAGGACATTATGGTAAGTGAAATGAGCCAAGCACAGAAAGAGAAATACTACATGATCTCACTTATGTATGGGATCTAAAAAAAGTTGAACTCATGGAGGCAAAAAGTAAAATGGTGGTTGCCATGGGCAGGAGTGAGAGGGATACAGAGAGATGTTGGTTAAAGCTACAAAGTTGCAGTTGTTATGTAGGATGAATGAGCTTTGGAGATCTAATGCACAGCATGGTGACTATAATGAATAATACTACATAGTATACTTGAAATTTGCTAATAGAGTAGATCTTTAAATGTTCTCATTGTACTCAAAAAATGATATCTGTGTGAGGTGCTGTTTATGTCAATTATCTTGGTCGCGGTAATCATTTCACAGTGTATACATACATCAAAACATCATGTTGTACATCATAAATACATAAAACTTTTATTTGTCAATTATACTTCAATGAAGCTGGGGGAAAAAAAGGATATGGTTGATCAGGAAGTCCGTAAGCTGACTGAGAAGGATTATTTAGAAATATAATATTTACCTAAACAAATAAACAAAAGAGTGTCCTATATAGATGTTGGAGAAATTTAGATGGAAGAAATGCAATTCGAACTGCTAAGCAATATACCGCCAGAGCCTTTTTCTTCTTCAGTGGCTCTCAGAAGCAATGGTGATGTTACATCAGATGAACTTGGAGTCTGTTTTTTGTTAAGCAGGCCTGAATCTCCCTGAAAACAGTCTGAAATCTTTATCTGTTTAAGTTTATGGAAAAAAAAAAATTGAGAGGGGGTGGTGGTGGTGGAATATTTCTAACACAATTTTATAGAAATAATTTAAACGTCCTCTGTTGTAAAATCGATGGAAGCATGGATACTGAATGCCGGCAGCAATCCAAATGCTCTTGATTTTTGCTAGAATCCAAGAATATGGATGAAATTATCACTCTTATTCCCTGCAGAAAATGAGACAAAAATCTCCTTTGACAGAGGAATGCAAGAACTATAAAAAAAGACCTGACTCCGAAGTCGTCTGCTGAATTTCAGAGCTCTCGCTGTTGGAGTGAATGCTAACTGGGTAGCGGAGTGACTCATTCCAGGCAGAGGTCATCTGGCAGTTGGACGGAGGCAGGTCCAGGTCGTGAGAGCCACAGAGCAGGCCTGCAGGGCAGGGTGCGGTGCTGCAGGGGCACATCTCTCTTCCCAGTCAGCCTGACACCCATGCGGATCTGGCCTTCTGTGCCAGATGAGGAAAGACAAACCACTAAAACCATTAGCGAAGGATCTGAGGATTTTCTTTCACGTGGAAGGCAGTTAAGACAACTTCACACATTTCCAGGGTCGGAGAGAGAAATGCCCCAGGAGTGGAGACATCACAGGTCTTGCCCTTGGCTGTCTGGCCATTGTTTAGGAAGCAAGAGAGTTTTTACTCAAGTGATTGGCCTTTCCTTCATCTTTTAGGATACCATGAGTTTTGGGCAGCATTTCCTTCCTCCCACTTTGATTCTCTCTGGGCTAGTTTGTGGACGTTGACTTTTTAGTAGAAAAGGTTAGCCTTACTCTAGGCTTACTCACGCTCGTACACAAGCAAAAGCTAACATCTTTATAAAAGTAGTCTACCTTCTTCAGAGAAGACTCTTAAAATGACTTTATTTATACCTGTATAATTGAGTAAGTATGGAAATGAACTATTCAGTAAAAGGCATAATGTAAATTGGAAAGCATTTTTGGGGGGAGTATATTTGTCTTCATATTGGAAGGTTATTTGCTGTTGGGTACTTCACTCTTAGCGATCTTTTTAGTCTCTTTCCTTTTCACTCGGTCATTATTTCACTAATCCATAATTAATTTTATGTTTACAATAGGGCTTTACTGGAAAAGATGGTGCAATGGGACCCAGGGGCCCTCCCGGGCCACCGGTAAGAACTGAAGAGATTGCATTATTGTCTCCCCACCTCACAACCCCTGCCCCCATTTGCTAGGGAAAAACCCAGTAACCTGGCCTTTGAGGCACATTCCATCAGTCTTGTGGGGAACTCTGTCAAGGGAGCTGTTGGTTTGGTTTTCCTAGATCAAAATGGGCTACAGAAAACAGATAGGTTAAAATACAGAGTCTTTCTTCTTAATCAAGTTATATTTGAAAAATAGAAAAATACCCCTAACTAACTTGGCCACTGGCTGGTTAGTGCTCCTGTTCCTTCCAAACCCATGTTGAGTGGTAGGGTTTTAAGACCTTACTGATTACTTTCTATTCTAAAATTTTGAGAATCTATGGTCTGTGATATTTCAGTTTTATTGATATTTATTGCTGAGCACTATCAGTCATTCAGAGGAAATAAGTTTCACCCAAGTAGGTCGTCTAATTAAGATCTTTGGGGAAACTACCAAAGCCAATGATTTGGAAAGTTATCATCTATATACCTGCATCTGGGTGAGATCATAATGAACTTGTGTGAGGTGCTGGATGTTCTTCATGTCTGATGGGAGGATATGAATACTTGAGCGCATGTGTTAAAATAATATTATTATTTATGTTTAACATATATGTTCTCAGGTGGAGGAGAGTGTAAATGTATAGTAAACTTGCATTTTAAATACTATGGAGCTTACTTAATATTTGCAAAAGGATTAACTGTCTTACAAAATTTGATGATTCCCTTTTAAGGAAATTTGGGGCTTTAGAACATAAAGTATTGGTTAGGAGATATTATAAATATTCTATGAAAAATATGGCTAAAGCCTTTTAAAGCTGTGTTAAAAGCAACAGGGAAAAATTCTTATGGTTTGGATAGGATGAGGGGTGCTGACATGATAGAAGAAAATGGAAGTGTAGAGAAGGCACCAAAAAAAAGTGAATTTCTGGGCGGAGAGCAGGACTCCCAGGAACAAGGGCAGACTCTGTCACAGTGGTGCCTGATTTAGCACAAACCCAGCTACTTTCTTAATTTCTTCCCCAACCATTGCTTTCACTCCTGTCTTTTGATGGATTTTCTGGTTTCGCAACAGAGATAAACTGAAAAACAGGGATTGCTTTCTGTAATTTCATTTAGTAACCAAGCTACTAGAATCACAGTCTGTAAATTGTGAAACTGATTGTGTGTATGTACAGATTTTTTCCAAATGGTCCTAAAGTATATTTGAGAACTATGTACTCCATAAGATTGAGAATTATCAAGATTTTTTTTTCCTTCATGCTATCCTAAAATTTGGTTTTACTCTTCCCTGTTGCATGCTGCCTCTGTGAAAGGCTTTTAAAGCTGGCCACGTTGGCTAGTTTACTTGAGATGGGATTTTTCTTTCATCGTGTCCTTCCCTTTCTTGGCCTGGCCCTTGTGTTGCAGGGAAGCCCAGGCTCCCCAGGCGTCACAGGACCGAGCGGGAAACCAGGAAAACCCGGAGACCATGGCAGACCCGTAAGTGGACAGATTGCGTGTCGAGAGTCCTTTTCCCTGTGGCCATAAATAACGAGGATGCTGCAAGGCTTTGACCTATTTATGTTATCTCTGCCCTAATGGGTTTGAAGCATTTGTTGAAACTCTGCTAAACCCATGGATTTCACTTGGTACCAGTTCTAAAATTTTTCTCTCCGACTTATAATATTCGGGGATGAAAATTGTGGTCATAGGGTTTCTTTAAAAGGGGAATGGGATTTTGTGCCAAGGCACATATTTCTGCACTGTATAAACACTCAAAGCGGGATCAGCAGAATGATGCTTTTATTTAGGAGTGGTATGCTGCTTAAGATAGAAAATACGTGATGCTGGTTCTCGGCGCCTCAATCTCGTCCAGAGTTTGCAGATGTTAACCCTTCATGAAGGTCATCCAGCCACGCATTCACTCATTTCCCTTTCACTGAGGGTGTTAGAACAGTAGTCCCAGGATTAAAAGGATTTCTCTA
The DNA here is from genome assembly GCA_028534135.1 of Potos flavus. Classification (NCBI taxonomy): domain Eukaryota; kingdom Metazoa; phylum Chordata; class Mammalia; order Carnivora; family Procyonidae; genus Potos; species Potos flavus. The sequence goes on from CM052886.1 coordinate 73,626,030, forward strand.
ATCCACTGCTTTACTTTTTTATACGGCCCTTTCTTTCAGCCAGATGGTTTGGTTAAAATAATAGTTAGGATGGCATTATGTGAATCTGGTATTTTCAAGTGAGTCCCTCCAAAACTGAATTTGAAGTGCCTAAAATGACAAATCCAGAAGTATTCGTAATGACTGTTGAGCATCATCTTCTTCTTTATAGCCTTTTTTTTCTTTGTATGTATGAAGTGTGAAAATATTTTCAGCAGTTTATTTGTCTGAATTGAATTCTAAGAGCTAAAAGTTTATGACGAAGATAATGAAGTCCAACTATTAGCAATGACACAAATCCATCAGGGCTGTTCTCTGGACAGAACGCTCTCTTTTTTTAAAAATTATTGTCCAAGTTATGTAAATCCCACGCTTAAAAACTGTTTAATGTCAAAGAAACTTAGGGTAGAATCTTTATGTGACAGGGCCTGCCTTCCTTGTTTACATAAAATTAAGCAAGCCGCATAAAGATGAAAGGACTCCTGATATACTTTACAATCTGTGTGTACCCTAGAACATGAATTTATTACTCTCTTTTCCTCAATGAATCACAGCAGAAACTTCACAAGAGCAGTTAAAAGCACAGGGAACCTTTCTACCCATTCACAGTTCTGCTTCATTTGAATATGACTGAAATGGAGTCTCACATAAGAATCTACCTGATGTGATTGATGGCTGGAGGTAGAAACCTAAAAGAAACTTCTGCTCCCTTTACTTGAAATGGGATCTCTAGATACTGGTAATAAAGATGATTTCTACAAATCATATATAGTAGAACAATGTCAGAGTGGCAGTAAATTAAAACACACACACACACACACACATCAGGAACAATCTCAAAGTAGCAGTAAATGTAGGAGAAAAAATTCCTCGCAATTTACAGAGGGCTCCAAACTGAGTCATAATAGTGTCTCCATTGGAGTTTAATATTTTTGGCAAAGGGAGCGCCAAACTCTAGTTTCTTATTATAATCTGGTAACATTTATTTGGACCTTACCCACCCTCTTTTCTCCCTTTATTTTCCTCATCCTTCTAAGGTGGCAAATTGCTCCTTCTTTTCTTCTCTTTTTGGACGTACCTTTAATTTCTAAAACTAAAACTAGCAGATGGGTGTATAAAGGTCTTAGCAAAGAGCATGGCTCAATCACTGTTAGCTCATGTCATTAGCTAGGGTCACCAGTGGGTATCTTCTTGCTAACTTGTAACACACGATGTTGTATAGAGGATGTTTTAAGGAACTGCTTGTGGAATATCTGCGGTTACTCAACACCCGTTTAGTGTCTAAATGTGTTAGTCCGTGTTCCAGGGTCCGTCTGGAGATATAACAAAGTTTGTGTAAACAAGGCAACGTCCTTGCCTTCATGGAGATTCTTCTAGTGGGGGATATAGACCAAGAATGTGTGATGAAACAATATAGTTTCTGGTGGTGTTGAGTAATATGAAGAAAAAGGAAATGGAGTAAGGGGTCAGGGAGTAGTAGTGATAATGAGAAGGGAGCTATTTTAGCTATAGGAGTCAGGAAGCCTCTCTGAGGAGGTGACACTGTAGTGATGTGAGGGGAGAAACTGAGGATCTGTGGGAAGAAGATTCCAGGTACGAACAAAAGCCCCGAGTGAGGAACGAGTCTGGCAAGTGAAGGAACAGCAGAGAGGCCTGCGTACCCTAAGTGAAGGGCGTTGAAGGGGAGAGGGATAACAGGCAAGGTCAGAGAGCCGGGCAAGGTGATCATGTGGATCATCTGGCCGATGATACAGAATTCTTATTTTATGCTAAGTGTGACGGGAAGCCCTTAGAGGCAAAGGAGTGACATAATCTTATTTCCCTTTTAAAAATATCAGTCTGGCTTCTGTGTGGAAAATAGACGCTACAGGGGCAAAATGGGAAAACAGGAAGCCCAGTGAGGAAGATATTGGAGTTGTTAAGGCAAAATTCTTGGAGGCTCTAAGGAGTGGTTTGGTGTGGGGTGTTATCTGAGTATTGGGTTTGGAGTGGTTTGGATGTTCCTTCCATGATCACATTTGGCAGCCTAGAAGCACATTATGGAAAGACTAAGACTTCTTGCACTTCAGAAAACTTTTTAAAGATCGTCTCTGCCCAGTGAGAGGCTTGACCGAGGAGGGACAAATATTCTGTGGCTGTGTTTCGATTTGGGACTACCATTTGGACTGAGTTATTTAGTAAGAGAGACACATGGTTCCTTTTATACCCAGTGCGCACATGTGCATGCACGCACACGCACACACACGTACACATATACACATATACACAACAATTGGAGGAAGTCAGAGATATCTATTTAGTTAGGAGATTGACCAAAAGCCCCCTGATTCTTACTAGAACTGAACGCGGATTAACCTCACGGATGGTCTACAATAAGAAGCTGAGCTACCCAGCCATGGTGATGTAAAGGAAAGCATAATGGTACCAAGGGCAGTTTCTCATCCATATTTTAGTTTCAGGCTTATATTGTGAACAGCATCATAAATGTATACAGAGCACGTAACTTCTAAATGTGTGATCATAAAAATTTACCTCTCAGCACTAATTTGGAGGATATGGGCTTCTCAGAGAGACAGACAGAGAGACAGGGAAAGACAAAAAGATTCCTTTTTACAGAAAGGCAAACTGCAAGCAACATGGACAGAAAGATGCTGTGTCATTTTGCTAATCCGTTAGAAAGCAGACCTTGCTGCCTTTCATCATGTGCCTTCATGAATCATTTTAGATCATGTTTGTCATCTTCTAATCTATGAAATTCCTGTATTTCAGGGTCCATCTGGGTTGAAAGGAGAGAAAGGCGATAGAGTATGTATTTCTTAAAATCTGATTTATGTTTATTTTGTGTGTTAAACATTGAAGTCTGAAACTGTAGAAATAATATGCTAATGATTCTCATTGATTTAATTAACAAGGGAGACATTGCTTCCCAGAACATGATGCGAGCAGTTGCAAGACAAGTCTGTGAACAATTGATAAGTGGTAACATTTCTTTTCATTTTTAATGTGTGAGTGGTGTTTAAATTTATTGCAGGAGAATGCAGAGTTGAGTCATAAAGTTTCTAAGATATATGTCTCTCTTTCATTTTGATGATCTTGCATTTTTATACATTCTCAGTTTTGGATCTGGTTAGATAAAACTAGTGATATTTTAATGACTGTCATTAAGGTAAAATAAGAACCCAAAGTAAAATAATAGCCTGTTATCCTATACTTAATCTGATGCAAAATCATATTTTGAAAGGGTGTTTCAATTTCCTTTTTAGGATTTTCAGTGATCTTCACCTGGGTTTATGTAGAAGCAGTAAATATTGGATTTTTAAAGTTATAAACTTTAAGTTATTCTATGACTTTAAGGAAGGAAGCCCATCAAAATTAATTTGATCACGGAAAGTACATTTTGGTGGGGACCTTTTTATTGCCTTATTTTTCAGACTCTTTCTTCTTATTCTATGAAGCCTACTGAGTAATAAAGTTCAGTGCCCACAAACCAAGTATGGCCTTAAACTCAAGGTTCCCTGTGTCAGAAGTCTTAACAGTGTTTCTTTGAGTGTGATCTTGAGGAACACCCTCATTAGAATCACCTTGTTAAAAATGAGGGTTCCTGGGCCACTCTAAACATAGCAAATCACTGTCTTTGGACATGAGGCCCAGAAATCTGTATTTTTCAAAGGATCCCACAGGCAATTCCCACTGAGACTGCAGCCTGATTATCAGTCTTAGGTACACACAAAAATGGTATACTTTCTTACTTTAAGAAAGGTTCTCTTTTGAGTGACATCATCTGGCAAACCCCAGGGCTTTATATCAGAGCCGTATTAAACTTTCACAACTCTTTTATGGTTTATAGTAATGCTGTGGCTTACTGGTCAGTATTTTGTGGAGACAACTGTTTATCAGGGATCATTTTGTCCTGGATGGTTGGAGTGTTTTATTTTTAGGCTTCTAATTAGAATGTGTCCTTGAGGGGAAGGAATGGAGATGGGTTGCACTAGACACTAAGAGAAAAGAGTTTCACCATCTCATTCCTTCCCCACTGGGTTTCTTAATAACAAGTCTTTCTGTTTGTAGGTCAGATGAACAGATTCAATCAGATGCTGAATCAGATTCCAAATGATTATCACTCCAGTCGTAACCAACCGGGCCCACCGGGTCCCCCAGGCCCCCCTGGCAATGCGGGAGCCAGAGGTGAACCGGGACCTGGGGGGCGACCAGGCTTCCCCGGCACACCAGGGATGCAGGGACCCCCGGGGGAACGAGGTGGGTGTCTCCGGCTGCTACGCAGGGATAAAGGAAGGAGTTTCAAGTGTGGGATCTGGGTCAGGTTGAAAAGCATGTAGAAGACTGAACTTGGCAAACTGCTTTAACCATTCTTGTTTGGACAGCCCCAGAAGAGCTGTTTGTCCACGAACCTGTCTTTTCATTCAGGCAGCCCCAGCCATCGAGATCTGTATCAAAGAACACAGGAAGATTTTATCAGGAGATCTCAGTAAAGATAATGCTATGTTCTGATGGTGGTTGTCATTGTTGATGGAAGAAACTGTATTCTGGCAAACTCACTCACACACTAAAATCTGATTAATTATTGTGACTGGCAAGAGTTGGGCACCAACTGAATGTACTTAAGCAGCCCTACAGTTTTAGATCCAAACTCTTCCGGTGCCTTGATTTAGGGCCTGGCACTGGTCTTACGTGTTTGTTTGGCTTTAATTTCATGGTAGATAAGTGTCACTGAAGGAAAAGAAGAAAAATAGGATTATTTGATTCCAGATGTTTCAGGACTCTGGTGTTCGCTTTTGTCAAAGCGGCAGTTAATATTGTGGAGAAGACTTCGATACTTCGGGAATTCTGACGGTTTGGATGCTGTGCAGTGGGGCTACCGAAGATAAGATACCTTTAAGATGTTTCTCAATGAGTTGTAACTCTTTATTCAAGATTCCTGTTCTTAATTACTGTTTCTAAAAAAAATATATTAGACATCTTTGTTTTCTTCAAATAATTTTTCCCCTGACTTGTAGCCAGATTTGTTTCTTGGCCATGAATCTGGAATTACCCAAATGTCTAGAAAGAATTTGGCTTCAGGAGTGAACTTCTGTGAAAAATTAGGTTCTGCTTTCACTAAAAGAAGTGAACTACTTGAATTAAGCATTATCAGTTAAGATGAAAACTACGTGTTTCCTGATAATTTTCTCCCTGCGCTTTCTCTTTTTGTCCTCGATTAGGGTTGCCGGGAGAGAAGGGCGAAAGGGGTATTGGGTCTCCAGGACCTCGAGGGCTGCCTGGCCCCCCAGGTACGTGTGCCGGGACATCAAATAAGTAAACAGCAGAAACACTGGGAGAGCATACAACCCCAAGAGATTCACGATCTCATCCTTTTCTCTTCAGGCAGGCCTGCCACCATGAATATATTTTAGCAAGAAGTTTAGCTTGTATAATCTTCTCATTTTTATGTTCTCTTTGTTCAAAAAACTGTTTGCATGTGTTCCATTAAGCATTTACTATAACTTTAACACACGAGGGTATGAGTTTTAGTGACACAGAGGGTTGCTGTTTTCATTTTTATGGAATTCCTATTTATTTTGTTTGGCCACATAGCTTTTCAGGATGGTGTTATTTCCTGTTTCTTCTGGTATTCTTCAAGAGGTTGCTAGCAGACAGAAACTATATTCTTACTAAAAAGCCTGACACATTGTAAGATTTCATTCACAGTTTCTTTATTGATGTTTTGGAAAGAAATAAGTCATCTGGTTGTTTTATGCATTTTGTTTCCTAGTCTGAAAATGAATTTTTGTTTTTCTTCATTGTAAGGTCCACAAGACCCTTGTAAGGTCCACAAGGTCAGCCCTAGTGGTTAAATCTTTATGTTAACCATAAATAAGTACAAAATCCAGAAATAACATCTCTTTACATAGTCTGGAGGTGTGGAGCACGCACTCCCATGTTTTCCTGGCAGTCTGATGTGGCTAATATAGCCATTTTCTTCGGAGAGTTTTATCTCTGTGAGAGTGCGAGCCATCCAGGGAACTCATTGATAGCTTTAGTTTGGCTTACTTCAGTTTTCTTTGGATAAAATCATTAAAGTAGTTATATCTCTGTCATTAACTCTCGATTGCTCACTGGTAAGAAAGTTCCTCACTTGGGTTCATACTGGTGATTTATTAAGGAAATATTTTCTTACCATACTCTAGTGTGTCATTTAGTCTTGAGAATTGTTGATTGCCTCGGGAGATATATTTAACAAAAGGGGAAATCTTTGTTTTAACCCCATACCAGGTCCACAGGGAGAATCCAGAACAGGTCCACCAGGGTCCACAGGATCAAGAGGTCCTCCTGGCCCCCCGGGTCGTCCTGGAAACTCAGGTATCCGAGGCCCCCCAGGTCCTCCTGGATACTGTGACTCATCGCAGTGTGCCAGCATCCCATACAATGGACAAGGCTATCCAGGTATGTTGTTGCCCGTGTAGGAATCCAGATTCACCTGAATTAAGAACCTTTATGGAAATCAAGTTCCCTAGGATGGATGGAAGGTTGATTTGGGGATTTCTTGAAGATATCCTCTTCCAGTTAAGTGTTTTGATTATGTAGTAACATCATTCTCTCTCAAAGTGTAAAACATTACTTCATTGTTGGGAGTTGAATAATTATTTGCTCTTCCTTCTGGTATTTCTACATTTGCCAAATCACATCGTAAACCTCTCCTTAATTTCTTCTGGGAGTTCAGAGAATGCTATCAAATGACTTTTTTGTTTGTTTGTTTTTAAACCCAAAGATTGGGAACAGGGATTTGTTGAATATAATTGTAGAATATCAAGAGTACATACTAAAAAATTGTTTTGGGAACCTAATGTTTAGGCAAACTTCTTGGTAACATGGTACAGACAACTGAAAATAATTCACTGTCTCACGCTGTCCATAGTATTAACATGCATAAAATCTGGGGTTTAATTTTTTCAGAGAGTTGGTAGTGCAAATCTAGTGTTTGACCATTACAGAGGCCAGATGTCTTATGCCTACTTTTGGGGTTGGGGGGACAGGGATCTGGGAATAAGAAACTCATGCTGTGGTCACTGGAGACCTTTTCATCAGCGCACCCTTAAGCATCTTGCAAGTTTTAAAAATGATACCGCTGTTTGATATGGTTGGCTACTAGCAAATAGTGCATGAGTAGTTGAATATCTAAATATCTATATATCTATATATTTATGTGCATACTTACGTATGACCAAAAGTAATAATGAATTTTAATGCAAATTTCTCATGCAGCTCGTTCACAAAATTATAATTTAATTCTTTATGAGATAAATTTTAATTCCCTCTACCTTATGGTATGTACGAATAACTGGAAATATATGGATATATATATATATTTTTTAACCATTACATACTTAGATGGATGTGTATATATATATTTTTGCATAGTAATTCAACTTTTAAAAACTATCATCTTTGACCTGTTTCAGGTTCCGGCTAACAAATTTTCTAAGTCTCCAGTGCTGCTTACAGTTTGAATACATGAAAATCCTGTTTCTGAGATGTTTGCGCACGTGCTTATTAGGAAATGAGTCTGTATGGAAATTTCACCACAGATATGGTTAAAGAGCCGGGTGGACATCATAAAGGAGGGTGGAGACTCTTTATACTAACTTGAATGAGACAAAAGCAGTGGTGTTAGTTTATAAGCCTGATGCATTTCAGTAATAATGTAGAAAAATATTATTAAAAAAAGAAAAAAGTTCAAACCCACAACCACGAGGAGCCTCATTGTGAAAGAGGCGCATAGTAAAACTACTAACCAGCGGAGGTTATGCCATTTTGAGAGAAACAATTAACCTGGTTAAAGAGAAATGTCTTATGTAAATAATAAACTAATTGTGGCTTGTAAATGATTTGTATGTGATCCTGTCCACTAAAATCACTTAACAATTCTACAATAAGCTTCTGCATCAAAGCCTGCTGCTTGCTCTGTGCCGGAATAACACCGAATGGAATCTCCTCATCTCTTGCTTGTTAGCCATGTGTCTGATTCAGGGCATGTGTCTTATTATTCTTATTTTTTGTACATGTACTCTCATTTGGGTTTTGTAACTGCAACTTTCAAACCAAAGTTTTACAATCACTTTTTCTCTTCCTGTTTTGCTCTAGTCACTGGTGTTCCTTTACCCCCCCGACTGTAACTCAGTCTGTGGGAGAGACAGCCACAAAAATGTCATGTACTGTATACTACCTGGTGATAGTTGATTTTCACCTCCACAGTTCGGTTTCTAGGAGCCAATAAAACTTCCCCTTACCTCCTCATCTTTCCAAATTGTTCTTTGAATTGAGGGGTTTGAACTCATGAACGGTTGCTTGGGGATTTGCGAAAATCCTACCTAGGTTTCCGCGTTTACAGTTCTTTGACGCAGCCTCTGACCGGTCCCAGGTACTTGTGCAATGATTGTATTTACTGCTGGATCCTTGAAGGTTTAAAAAAAAAAAGTGCCATTTCATTATTTGATCATCACCAAATTCTCTCTGCAAATGGACGTAATCAGAACATTGTAACTTATCTATTTATAGTGATGAGATTAAGACTGGAGTGCCATCACCTCGGGTGATGATTTAGCTTTTGCTGTATGTGTGCCTTCCAAATCATGCCATAACTGTAATGTTGAATCGGACAGAGCCCTACGTGCCCGAAGGCGGGGCCTACCTGCCCGAGCGCGAGCCCTTCATCGTGCCGGTGGAGCCGGAGCGGACGGCGGACGAGTACGAGGACTACGGCGCCGACGAGCCTGGCGACGAGCATCCTCCCCACGGGCGCTGGCGGCGCGCTCTGCCCCGCGACCCTCGGCAGTGAACCTGAGACCGCGCGCGGCGCGGCCACTCGGGGGGGAGGGGTTGGGATTTTCATTCACAGGTCAGACAGAGCAGTGTACGTCTTCTCTGCGATGTATCTTCCGGCGTTGCTTCATCCCAAGAGTACGTTTTCTGACTGTAGAGAAACTTGTTTCTGCAGGAAACCTAGCTCGCTGCACAGTCTTGTAGACATTTTTGCCTTTGCCCTTGAAATGCTTGCAAAATACTTTGCTCGGAAAGCTGCAAGGAGAGAGCGTGCCTTGTGCCTTCAGTTAGCACAAAGGGCAGCCTCAGTGAAACTCTTAGGTTAAGCAGTAAGTCCTGGAACCCAGAGCTACTGTATATTTCCAGAGGGCAGTTCATCTTTTCCAATACTTGTTTGCAATTCAGTTACACCACGATTCAAGTAATTCCCCTCTTCAAACCAAAAAGGAGGGGAAAAAAACAACTCCATTGCAATTATTTATCTTCCTCTTCTATCTTCTGTTACACATTAGGGCATAGAAGGCTCTTATACATCTCCTTTAACAACCACAAACCTTAAGCCATGTAGCTGAAATTATTGTATCAACTGGATACAATTCCATATTGCCTTAAACCTCCTTGTTTTAGACACACTAACATTTATGCCAAATTGCAGATTATTCTGCAGAGATGGAATTGCATGTTTGTGTTGTATATTTAGTATGAACTATTTTTTTCAGAACATAATGTTTCTTAGTTATCAAAAGCAGTTGGAAAATGTTTGCAAGACTATGAACATAGAATTGCTGCTTTTATATTTTAACTGCAGATTGTGAATTTCACTGCCTTATATTATTTATTTCTGAAACAAAAGAGGCATTTTTCAATAAAACTACTGAAAATTTGACATGGTATGTTCTTTCTTTGAATGGCCTTTTGGACTGTTCTGGCAGTTGTCACAACAAACAAGTTTATATCCTTGGATACGGTTACAAATCTTGCTAATACTATTAAATTATGCTAAATAACTTTAGATTTTTAATGATACGGTGAAGTCATAGAGAATGTTGAGAGCCTTAAAAAGCTCAGCAGATTCCAAAGGCTTTATTGGGAATGTAGAGGATGTGTGGGTTGGTGGAAAAACAAGGAGGAGACCTAGGAGTATCCTAGGAGACCCCAAACAACCAAATAATCTTTAACAACCCACATGATTTTGATTTAATCACCTTCCTATACCATATTTTACCCAATAATATGTTTAATGCAAAAAGGAAAATTCCTTAATGGAAATTTTTACATTTAGTTTTAAAAATTTCCTAAAATTTCCTAAATGTAAAAAATTCCTTTTGCACTTTGATGAATTCAGTAACTTCACTCTAAATAGCAAAGGAAAAATAAATAAATAAATAAATAAATAAATAAATAAATAGCAAAGGAAACAATGTAAATGTTGGTTTGAAAGAACCGTCAGTGGAAGGAGAAAGGTCGTGATAAAAAATTTGCTACAGAGCAAAACATCTGAGTTAAATACTTCCTGGAGACCAAGATCAAAAGGAAAGAACATTAAATGAATACATTGTGTTCAGGAGGTTTCCAGCAGATAGTGATAAAATCATAGCATTCACCCCTAATTCCCCAGTACCTACATACATTTATTTATTTATTTATTTATTTATTTATTTATTTAATTTAGCCAGCATATAGTAAGTACATCATTAGTTTTTGATGTAGTGTTCAACGATTCATTAGTTGCGTGTAACAAACCAGTGGTCATCACCACGCATGCCCTCCTTAATACCCATCACCCAGTTACCCCATCCCCCCACCCCCTCCCTTCTGTAACCTACAATTTTAAAGTTAGAAGAGACCACTGAGATCATCCCAGTTCAATTCTTTGCTTTATGGAGAAGGAAACAGACTCAGCTAATTAGCATCAGAACAAGACTAAGACTCTAGGTCTTGTGGTTCTTAACCCAGCTTCATTACCAGATGCTCCTCCCTCCCCTCCTGGAAACACTTGCTTTCTGGGCAGGAGCTTTCAAACCTTACAGTTCTATGAATTTATTCTGATTAATTTTCTGATTCATTTGGGTTTTGATGCTCCTTGATGAAGAGCCTCTGTATCAGGAGATTGAAGGCAGTTTCAGCTCCTTGTCACTGACCCAGCTGAGTCCCAAGACCACATGAGCTTAGGGCACAAAGGAATTCCATGTTCTCTCACTTGCTCAGTGTGGGTTTGATTCTTGACATTGATGATATACTGAATTAACTACCTGCTAGTCTGTGCTGGGAGAGGAGATGAGGGGCCAAGGCAGTTCTAACCAGGGGATAAGCACAAAATTAATACCTAGCTGAGATATATGTTGTGATTTTTATTTTCATAGCATATTTTCTCCTAGGTTTGATGAATCTTATGTTAAAATCATTTTTGTAATATCTGATTGAGTGAATATGGACACATGATAGGGAGAAGAGGCCAGGTAGCCTGGGTTCAAAAACTAATGGTAACATGTAACTGCTGGTTTATTTATTCAAACTTACTTTGGAGGGAACATAGCACAACCTGAAACACTTATTCTAGCCCTTTAAATTTGAAAATATTATAAGAAATTCATTTTCTATAATTTATATTAGAAGGTAGGGCTCTTAGTTTTAAGAAACTAGTCTGAAAAGTGGGAAGGGATTGTAGCTTCTAATGAGGTCTACTGTGGGAGATATTTCAAAATTTAAAAACAACATATACAGAGATAGTAAATTTCTGAATATTCTTATAAGAATATTTTGTACAGTGGGATTAACAAATTTTTAAAGTAAGTTTGACAGGTGGCTGCATGTATATTTTCTCAGATTTGTGAGCATCTGTTTTGAGTCTGTAAAGAATTATGCTGCCTATGGGGTTACTCAAGCTAGCATTTAATTTTTGTACAAATAAGGTGAATTAAATTGTTCCTAATATGATTTTCCTATATGAAATCATATATTGTTCCTATATGATTTTTAATATACATTGTACTGTATTTGGCAGATTAGGTTATGTCCTCATTTGGTTTCAGTCATAATTTCTCCATAATAAAAGGGGCTTCATTATACTACCCTTATATGGTTTGAGTGCCTTATAAAGAATAGCTAATAATATAAAAATAGCTGTGGTAAATCTTTTATTTTCAAAGACAATCTTTTAAATACAAATTAACGTTGATCCCAAAGTAACTCTATACTTGTGGTTAGAAAATAAATTTAAATGCGAATATCTAAATGAATGCTTATTAACTTTTCCACTCTTAGATCTGGCTGCTGAAGGCTATTGGAAAAACGACAAAGACTTGCTTTCAGGGAATGACCTATGTGTGGTCACTTGCAGATTCTGTCTCCAATGCTGATGTCTTACCTGGTTCTGTATCAGTACATCCAACAGTATATCACTCCTTGAAGTTCTACAGACAACTCAAAATTAACACGTTTGATATTTACTAGGATTAGAATTCAGCTGTGACCAACAGAAAGTCACAAAATAACAGTAGCCTAAACAAGTAGCGATATCTTTATTCCTCATGTTTAAAAAGTCAAAGACCCAAGCTCTTTCTATCCTGCTGCTCTTCCTTTTGTGGTTTCCATGGCCCAGTTAAACTGATGATCCAAGATTGTTAATAGAGCTCTGAGTATGATGTACATATTCCCCTGCAGGAAGGAGAAAGGACAGAAAAAACCCCCGCCCTTCCATTTAAGTACACTTCCTGGAAGTCGCAAACGTAACTTATAACGACTAATTTATATTCCATACAAATAGCCAGAACTTAGTCATTTGGCTATATCCAGCTATAAGTGTGAAATGTTACCTTTATTTTGGGTGGCCATGTGCCGAATGAAAATCAGCTACTCTGTTACTGTGTGAGAGGGGAAAGGAATACTGGGGGTCAACTCAAGGCTTCAGTCTTTGACACAGTGTCCAAACCTCAACATATCTCTCCATAAATCTGATTTCCTCCATTGCCCCCCCCCAACTCTCCTACCATCAAGTTCCTCAGGCCAGAAATTTGAGAATGACCTTAAACTCTTCCTTCCTTCATTTCTCACATCTAATTAGCGAAGACTAGTTGAGTGAACTACATATATCTGAATCACCCTTATGACTCAACTGTTACTGCTCAATTTTAGACCCTTGGGATTTCTTGTCATGACTATAATAAATGGTCTCTTAAAGGGTCTCTTCTCCTGTAGCGTTGGCCCCCCTCAAATAAGTCTTCAGATTCCAGAATGAGTCAGCATGTTGGAGATGGAGACCCCAGAATATGTGTATTTTAAATATATTCTTCATGTGAGTCATAATGATCAGCCAGAATGGGAAACTTTTACACCTTCTGTCTTTGGCTTTGGATATACTTTTTATGCCAAAACTATATTTCTAGCCCAGTCCTTTCTTTTGATCCTTTAGGCATATATATCCAACTGCTTTGGTACATCTCCAGTGGACATTTTACCAGGCATTTCAAATTTAGTATGAACAAAGTGAAATCCCTCACCTCTTTGTCCAGACCCAGTTTTTTTCTACCAGACAAGTTTCTTGTCTTTGTGAGTGATACTTTCTAAATTGCTTAACTCAGAAACCTGATAAGTAACATGACTTTTCTTTCCCTCACCTCCTACATCCCATCAATCACTAAATGCTTTTGATTCTATCTCCTAAGCATCTTTCACCTGTTCACCTCTCTGTGTCCCTGCTGCCATTCTCTCCCTCTAGGCCCCATTCACTTGTCTGGATTCCTCAGAAGTTGTCTATCTGATCTCTTTCCAGCCACTCTTCCTTCACTCCAATCCATTTTTCTTACAGCTTGGCAGCCAAAATGATTGTTAAGAGTACAAATCTAGTCACATCACTACATTTCTTAGAAATTTTTAGTGGTGTCTAGTTCAGAAACCTTACCAATACTCATTAGTCATTAAGGACTTGCGCTCTTTCTAGAGCTCATGATACTTCACTTGACATCATGATACCTCACTTCTGTCATTTGATTTTCCAACTACACTGGACTTCCTGCCCTGCCCCTCCATTATTTTGAGCCTTCACAGGTGCTATTTCCTTTCCCTGGAACATGCTATCTTCATTTGGTCACATCCTTTTAATCCTTTAATGTGATGCTGAAATAATCACTTTCTTTGGGATACCTGTCTTATCACTTCCCAAATTCAAGATTCCTGCAACGTGGCAGAGACCATATTTATTTTTTTCATTCTTGTGCTCTTAGCAGCCACCAAGTGCTGGTATTTAGGTGGTGTTCAAAAAATATTTATTGAATGAATAACTTCAGGTGGAACAAAATATTTTCCTTGACACACCAGATTCTATTTGAATCTTCAAAATACTGTATGAAGATTGAATAATTCATATGTAATTGAACTTCTTCATGTCCACTTTGTTGTAGAGCAGTGCTTTTCCCTCCCACCTGCTGTAGTAGCCACCAGTGATCGAGAGTCTTGATTATTCCTTCCTTTGGGCTGTTATATAATTATGCTTCTTTTCATGGTACTATCCATACTGTTGGAGGAGGACATAAAGAGAACACGACCACCAGTTGACCTATGAGCTGGACCTGGGCAATCAGAGCCTCTCCCCATCTCTGCCCTTCCCATTCCCACGCTAGGAGATGTTTCAAGGATACAGCCTTGAGAGAGTAAGGTGTTGGGAACATCTGGACTAAATACAAAACTGAACCCAGTTAAGACCTCTACATATACTTTTTGAAGGTTCTGGTGAGGGGATGGGGATATCTACTTGTCTTGTAGCCACCCAACACAAGCCTTGTAAGTTCCCTTGCTTATTAAAACTGCCAGCTACCAATCTGGAATGGTCTGCCTTTTTCTTTGTTTTCCCCTTGTCCTCTTTGTATAGGAGACAGTTTCAGATGTCACCAGGGAAGCTCCCAAGGTTTTGAACCAACAGTTGGTGAGCCAGCTAGGACAGATGGGTGTTGGGAGAGAGACATCCATGAGGGAAATCCTGTGTTGATCATTGACCTCTATTGGGGAAGGGTGGCCCATATGTTAAATACTTGTGGCCCACAGTGTGAGACTGTGGGGACGCCCCGGACATGCTGGCTGGTCTAATGCACTTGTTGGAGGAACTGTGCATGGCAGACACTGGAGCAAAGAGAAACTCATGGCTGCCACAGGGGGCTGGGCTCTACTGTGGACAGTTCGGCTGCACATCCACGTGCAATTAGAGCTGAAGCTCGAGCTAGAATGTTGGAGGTAGAGCTGAGATTAGAGAAGGATGTGAGGTTGTCTGCAAATCTGTTGGCTTTGGGGCTGACAGATGAGGTGAGAGAACAGAATAATAGGTTGGTGACCCTAGCTTGTCATTCTGTTAAACTACGAGGTTGCAAGCTGCTGTGGATGAAGGTGGAGCACTGGTGACCAAGCCTCACTGGGACACGAAGAGGTGGAATCCCTGGGAAAGTGAAGAGAGCAAAACAGAGGATACTGTGGTGATTGACAGTGGAATGGATGAACACCCCATGCTGTCTGACTCCTAAGACAAAAGAAAGCAAAAGCACAGCCACCGCAACCTGGGGCAGCCCCCAGTTCATGACGAGAGAATATACTGCCCCTGAGCTTATTGTTATAGCTGCCAAGTTCCAGCAAAAGTCCAGGGGAAGTATCCAGCTGTAGTTAGTGCAGCTATGACGGTGGGGGTAGGCGAGGTGAGGTAGGGTGGTGGTGGCGGGAGTGTGATGGGAGGCAGTGGCGTTAGTTTCTGACTCAGCAGGAAGCAAAGAAAACGAGCAACCTTCCTCACACCATGCCCTCCAATAGTACCTGTGCTTAGGGGGTTCGAGGCGCTCACTACTGTATAGATTGAATTATTCTAATCTGCAGGGAGGCTCGGCCCAGTGAGGGAGTTTCTCTTCTCCCTGGGCATGTATGAACCAGGAAATCTCTGGAGGAGGTACAACAAATTCCTAGGGAGTAGGGAGTGAGACAGATCATCTATGCCCCTGTCTTTGAAGGCCCAGATTGGGTCATATTCGCTGCGGGAATGAAAGCCATGATACTCCAGTCTGCCCTTGTAACTGGTATGGATGCTGATATCTATGCTGAGCCTATTTGTGGGATGAGACATTCATGATATTAGGCCGTCCGTTGCTGATTTGGGGGAAACTGACAAATCCTGGGAATTGGAATGCTTGTGGGAAAAACCCGAGACGGAGGGAGCTTAAAAATCAAAAAGTTATTTCGACCAATTATAAAGTAAAAAAGTAACCCAGAAGCAAATGTAGCTTGACTTTATTGCTGCCGAGATCTCACTTGAAAAGACAGACTAAAACCTAATAATATGTTGGCCAGTCTATGGAAAGCCTTGAAAATGGACAATGGTTCAGACCTACCCCACCTGCCCCTACTATCCCTTATGCCCCATCTGCTCCAGCAGAGGCCTCAAGGATGCAACCTATCAGGGGTGGGGCCACCCACACCCTGGGGACAGGATGCAAGCCAAGCTTGCCTGCAGGTGAGGGCTGTGGGAGGCAATCAGAGGCTTCATGTTGAGCTCACTATTCACTGACATCTCAGAGATAAACAAAAGGTCCCCCTCAGAAGTTTTCTGGCCCTCTTAGTAGTATCAATGGTTAGGATTATGGGTAGGAAGTTCCCTTTGACAATGCAATATGGACATTCTCTTCCATAAGAGAATATCATATCTCCTCAGTACCAGGGAAAACATTGGGAATAGACATTTTATAAGGTCAAACTCTGAACACCTATACAGGTGAATTCTATCTCCGGGTTATAGTCATCAAACCAGTGCTAAAGAGAAATGCCAAGTGGGAACCGGTAAGAATGGCAACTGTCAGTGGGGGACATAAGGAAATAGGAGAACAGAACCAAGTAGGTATTGCAATCCCTTCCCATTGTGTTTTCAAGCCTGGTATTGTTGGCCAAAAAGATAGCTCATGGCGGAAGACTGTGGACTACTAAGAATTCAACAAGTATCACTCTCCATCCATGCATCTGTGCCCAGCATTGACGCCATCTTAGATACCTTGGCCATGGTCCTAGCAGTGTGCCACATTTTACTGGACTTAGCAAATACTAAAATGCAAAAAATCTACCTGTCTTGTGGCTGCCTGAGACAAGCCTTATAAACAAGTTCTCTTGCTTATTAAATCTGCCACCTACCAATGGGGAGTGATCTGTCTCTCTCTTTGGTATCTCCTTGACCTCTGTGTACAGGGGCCAGTTTCGGATGTTACCTGGGAATCTCCTGAAGTTTTGAACTAACACCTATACTTGTGAATTCGAGGCAACATGAACAGTAAAGAGTAGATAACTGGCTAGATGATAAGAAATATTTCACGTTCTCTACTTCAAGGTTGATAACTGGAAAATGAGAAATAGAGGTTGTTCCAAAGTCTCACTGAGTTATTAATTCAAAAAGCCTCAGGTGCTCAGGAAATGCCACAGAGAAGAAAGGATGTTTTTATCTTCCTTCACTAAAAAGAACTCTTTTGTCCAAACCACTCCCTTCAGAACCGATACCTCATAGGATGGTTACACAATGGTGTTTGCTATGAAATTGATGTTTTGTTGAGAGAACTGTTGTCAGTCATTGGAGCTTTTGATTGTAGCTAAAATTGCCCCAAATGGGATAACCAAGCATATAAAATGGGAAATACCTTTAATCAGAACGTTTCCCAGGGTTGCCAAATTAAAGCAGAGGTGAGATATTTATCGATTTAAATTTCTGCTGTTTATATACCTCAAAGCAGAAGCTACTGAAACATGTAGTTTAAGGTCAATTCATTTGAGTAGAGCTCAACTAACAAAGAGAATTTACACAGTTTTCTTCTATATATACCTCTAACTTTACATTTTCTTATAATGTGTATTTTGTTTTTCTCAACCTCTCATTTCTTAGTTTCTCATTGAACAATATTAATCTCAGAACAGAACACAAAATGTAATTGATGCAAGGACATATTAGGTTAGATTTTAAGAGACATTCTAATGAAGTTATAAAATATTTTCCATGGATGTTTTAAAGACAGGAAATAAAACAGACATGTAAGCTCTTTTGTGCCTGGCATGATGCTAAGTGCCCTCCACTTAGGCATTCTTGAAAGTATTTTTATCCCCATTGTACAAATGAGAAAAAAAAACTTTCAGAAAGTTAAACGGCTGCTGAAGGTCATACAGTTAGGAAAGAGGAGGCTTCCACTCTATGCCTTTCTCCTACACTGTGCTGTCCTCACCTCTGGTGGTGTCATCAGAGTTTTGTCTCTAAGTCATGATGCAGGTAAGAATGCCAACTTTGCTCTCCGACAGACTGGGGTTTGAGCCATAGTGTGGATGCTTTCTTTCTGTTATCTTAAGAAGTTAGTTTACCTATTCCAAAGTTCTGAAAACTTGGGCCTTATGCTCATCTCTAGAGTTGCAGGAACATTAATACCAATATTTTTGATATTTCTGACCATATTAAAAAATTAGGCCCGGGGCGCCTGGGTGGCTCAGTCGATTGAGCGTCTGCCTTGGCCTCAAGTCATGATCCCGGCGTCCTGGGATGGAGACCTGGGTTGGGGTGAGGGAGTCCCTGCTCAGCGGGGAGTCTGCTTCTCCCTCTGCCCCTCCTCGCCCCTAATGTGTGTGTGTGCGAGCGCGCTCTCTCTCTCAAATAAATAAATAAATCTTTTTAAAAAAATAAAAAGTCCAGATACAAATCCTGTGAGAAGGTATTTAGAGAGTTCCCCAGTAGTTATTCCAGCTCATGCAAGGGTTGTTCAGTTCACTTTCCAGCCAAAGCTTTCTTACTTTCCCTTCAATTTCCATTCCATCATGTGAAGTTTTAACACCTGTTTCTCCTTTTACATGTTGATAGCTTATAGTCCCTATTTTCAGGACTCTTCCCAATCGAGTGAGAGGAGCTAATTATGTGAACGTGTCTAGCACATCGGTACTAAAAAGAAATGCTGTCTCTTTCCCCACAATAGCTCCAGTAAATTGGTTTTAATGTAGTGATTGGATTTCTCAGTGCTTCCTGGAGATCATGGTGAAAGCTATTGCAAAAGGTTTTAGTAAATCTCTTACACCGCAGGAATTTAATGTTCCGTGCCTTGACTTAACCAGATGGAAGAATGTGGAGGAGGAACACGGTAGGGCTGCATGAAACGGGGAAACTCTGGGAATAATTTTTTTTTAACCTCTATCAGAATTTGTTAATGAGGAGAGTTTCACAATTTTTAAAGATATTAGAATTATGTCTTTCTTAAATAACATTGTGTTCTTAGATTGTGAAGCCAAGAGTTACATTTTAAGAATAAAATAGGAACGGAAAGCAAGTCACCCAGGGCTTGGCAGTGCAGTAATGGAAACAGAAAGGCTCTGGAACCAGGAAGACCTGGATGCAAGTCTGGATTTGCCACTTACTAGCTGCTTTGGGAAAGTAATTCAACTTCTCTGAACTTTACTTTTCTAATCTATAAAATGACTATATCTCCCCTTGTAATGTTGTATCAGAGGTAATTCACGCATAAATACCTGACATGTACAAATTTACTTTTCATCTAGTGGAAATTCTTAAATGGGGAGAATTGTTTTTTCAACATTTGATACAGGGCTTATTTCCATGTGGATATTCTGTCATTCATTATAATGAATGGGATACCAGCAAGCTGTTATAAGGGAGAGAATGTACCAGGAAAAAAAAGGTAGCTTTCGCACAGTCTTTTATACTATGTCTAGGACCGACGGGGAATTCCTCTTCTGTCCTCAAGTTAATCAGCTATTTAGCAGAATTATCTTTGCCATGGCATATTTCTTAGCAGAAATCTATCTCGAATTTATTTATTTATTTATTTATTTATTTATTTATTTATTTATTTATTTTTCTATCTTGAATTTAAAGGACTATCAGTGAGGTTAATAACTATCTTCAGAATTGATATAAGGATTAGATACCATCATGTTAGCGAAGCACATGTTCAAGAAATGATAGGTCTTGTTACTAGCAGAAATACCTTAAAAGATCTATCAATTCAGACAACGACACCAAGGATTTAATTACATTTACTCTCCAAACTGGATGCAATCTAATTGTTTACTGTGACTTTATCTTGAGTATTTTTGAGAGCTTCCTCAAATTGGGCTGGCCATTAAATGAATTGTTGACTGAAGTATTCCTCGGACTTCCAGCACATCTGATGTGTAAATATTCTGATCTGCAGATGAGTAAAGTGTATGTCCAGAAAATCACTTCAACAAATTTAGAGCTTGATAATTTATTTGTGAATAGAACGCATGCCTCTTGGCCATCGCCTCAAATACTGACAACATTCCACTCCTTTAGAATTGAAGGAAAAACAATAACATATGTCAACCAGGAGTCAAAATGGCCTTTGATATTCTGTGGCATGCAGCTGGGCGAGGGGGTCACTCAGACATCCTGGACACAGAAGTTTCATATGGGTTTTGATTTTTGTGGGCAGGCAGCCCTAACCACTGAGTACTTTCCATGTGAAATCCAAAGTCTCTTCCTGGAGCTTGTGGATAGCAAGAAACTTCCTAAAAAGTTGGCCTGACTTCTCATTAAATCTTTGGTCACAAGTTCACAGAAAATGACTAGGCAATTGTATACTAATTCTTCAGTGAAATATAATAAAAAGATTATTAAAATTGAGTGTAATAAGATGATAAAAGCTGAACTAGATTGGCAGGGTGGGTGAAGGGCAGTGGGGGACTAGTAGGAAGGAATCTTTTTGAAGAAGGTTATGCTTGTGCTAAGTCAAAAAAGAAAAGACTTCCCTTTTATCACTCTCAAGCATGGTGCTAACTCAAATATCTTCTGTAAAATGAGGCCTCATTATTCCTACAACATAGTGGAAAACAAGTAGTATATAGAAAGATTACATTCTATAAAGGCTAAGAATAGCCTTTACTGTGATAGAAATTGGTAGATCTTTGTTTTAGTTCTGATTTTTAATGAGTAGCCAACATTTAAGTTAATTCACTAACATTATTAATAATATCAAAGATTTATTGTTTTACCACGTGTCACTATGGTACCAAACATACAATAGGCATTAAGTGAGCTAATACATGGCAAGCACTTAGATTAGTTCATGCCACATGACGAATGCTCAAGAACATTTTTAGCAATTATTGTTATCACAATCTACTATTATATACAACTTATTATATAATGGATATGTGGACATAAGTTTGAAGAGATTAAGTAATATACTCAGGGTCACAAAGCTAGTAAACAACAAATTTGGGACTGGAATTCAGGAATCTCTAATTCAGAGCCCAAATTCTGAATCATTGTGATATACTCTCAGTTTATTGAAATTATTTTCTAGCAACCTGTAAACTAAATTTGTATTAAGTAATGGTGGAGAACATGAGCTTGTACACATTACTTTAACCTAGACTATTGGCAGCTCGTTTTTTAAAGCCCTGGTAACATGTTGTATACTGTAAAGAACAATTTATTCATTAGTGGGATTTAAAAATCTCTGGAGATAAAGCAGATATGCATAAACAGGTGGTACAGATATACCAGGAATCTGATAATGCTGGTGAAAAGGAAGTTTCACCGATGTGGGACTCAATCCCTGGACCCTGAGATCATGACCTGAGCTGAAGGCAGACACTTAACGACTGAGCCACCCAGGCACCCAAAGTTTCTGCCTCAAGTTTGACTCAGGTCCTGAGCTCAGGGTTGTGGAATAGAGCCCTGTGTTGGGCTCCATGTTCAGCATTGAGTCTGCTTGGGTTTCTTTCTCTCCCTCTCCCACTTCCCCTCGCTCTGCTTGCACATGCTCTCTTTCTCCCTCTCTAAAATAAATAAATAAAATCTTAAAAAAAAATAGAGAATAGAAAAAAGCAGGAGAGAAAATTAATAAAACCAGAACTCGGTTCTTTGAGAAGATAAACAAGATGGACAAATCTTTAGCTAGACTGATCAAGGGAAAAAAAAAGACTCAAATTGGAGAAATCAGGAATGAAAGAGGGCAATTACCTCTGACTTTTAGAAATTAAAAGAATTATAAAGAAATAATATAAATAACTTCATGCCAACAAATTAATTTAGATGAAATGGATAAATTTCAAGTATCGTGCAAACTGTCCAAGCTGACTCAAGGAATCTGAACAGACTTATAGCAAGTGAAGAGAGATCGCATTAATAATTAAAAACTACCCCAAAGGAAGTCCCACCCACAGATGTCTTCACTGGTAAACTCTACCAAACATTTAAAGAAAAAATTTAATAACAATTTTAACAAATTCTTCCAGAAAATAGAAGAGAAAATAACAATCCCAATTCATTATATGAATCTGGTATTACGCTGACAGCAAAACCAGACAAAGATATCAAAGGCAAACAAAATGCTGTCTTTTATGGTTTTATACAAAACCAATATCTTTTATGAATATACAAGCCAAAATCTCCAACAAAATACTAGCAAAATACCAGCAAACCAAATTCAGTAGCATATAAAAAGAATTATACGCCATGACCAAGTAGGATTTATCCCAGGAATGCAGTTTATGGTTTAAGAATTGAAAATCAATTGATGTAATACACCACATCAACAGAATAAAGAACCCAAAACCACACAATCACTTCCATAGACCCAGAAAAAGCGTTTGACAAAACCCAATACTACTTCAGGATAAAAACATTCAATAAACTTGAGCAGAAGGAAATTTCCTCAATTCGACAAAGGAATTTACAAACAACCTCACTGCTAAAATCAAACTTAATGGTGGTAGACTGAATCTATCTGTACCCTAAGATCAGGAACAAGACAAAGACGATCACTCCCGCCACTTTCATTCACATTATTTTGGAGATTCTAGATGAGGAATTTAGGAAAGAAAAAGAAACAAAAGATTTCCAAATTAGAAAGGAAGAAGTAAATTTTTATCTATTTGCAGATGATGATGTTATGTAAAGAGAATCCTAAGAAATCTACTAAAAACTATGAGAACTGGTAAATGAGATGAGTCAGTTTGCAAGATACAGGATCAATACACAATAATCAGCTGAGTTTCTGTATACTAGTAATGAGCAATCTGAAAATTAAGATGAAAAAATCCATTTATAACAGCATCCAAAAAAAATAAAATGGAATAAGTTTGACAAAAGAAATACAAAACTTACACTCTGAAAACAAAAGAAAATATTGAGAGAAATTATAGAGGTCCTAATTAAGTACAGAGACATCCCATATTCATGGATTTGATAACTTCATATTATTAAGATGGGAATTCTTTTCAGATTGACTTACAAATTCAACACAACTTTTATCAGAATCCCAGGTGGCTTCTTTGCAGAAATTGACAAGATGCTCCTAAAATTAATATGAAGTTCAAGGAATCTAGAACAGCTAAAACAATCTTGAAAAAGAATCATAAAGTTGGAGGACCAAGACTTCCTGATTTCAAAACTTACTATGAAGCTATAATATTCAAGACAGTCTGGTCAGGCATAAGAGTAGACAAATAGAACAATAGAATGATAATAAGAATCTGTAAATAAACCCTTATATTTATGTTGAATTGATTTTCAATAAGTGTACCCGGACAATTCAACGCGGAAAGGACAGTCTTTTCAATAAATTTTGTCGAGACTCCTGGATAGCCACATGCAAATGGTTTCCTTTCTTACACCATACACAAAAATTAGCTCAAAATAGATAAACGGACTAAATGTAAGAGGTAAAATTATAACATGTTTGAAGTTAAGTATAGGACTAAATCACTTTGATACTGCTTTAGATAAAACCTTCTTAGAGGTGAACAAAAGCAACAAAATAAATAGATATGTTGGAGTTCATCAAAATTAAAACTTTTTGTGTTTTAAAGGATATACCAAGAAAGCAAAGAGACAACCCAGAGTATTGGAGAAAATATTTGCAGATCACATATTTGATAAGTGACTTATATATGTATATGGAAAGAACTCTTACATCTAAGTAATGAAAAGAGGTATAACCCCATTAAAAACGGGCATAAAATCTCAGTGGCCATTTTACTGAAGAAGGTGTAAAAATGGCCATTTAGCAAATGAAATGGTGTTCAACATCATTACTCATCAGGGAACTGCAAATCAAAACCACAGTGGGACACCACTTATCCTCATTAAGATGTTTATAATTAAGATGAGATAATAACAAATGTTAGGAGGCATGTGGAGAAATAAGAACAATCACACACTGGATGATAAGAATGTAACATGGTGCAACTTTTTTGAGAATATATCAAAAAATATACCACACCATACACAAAGACAGCATTAGTGTAACTATAGTAAAAACCATGGAACGAAACACTTGAAATGGGTGAATTGTGTCTCAATAAAGCTATTCTATTAAAAAAAGAAAAAGGAGGAATTTTAGGATGGGTAACAAAAGTTGGATCAGGGCTGAGTGGTGGTCAGAAACTTAGGGAATTTGATGTCAAACATTTTTTTCTTTTGGCGATCCATCTCAGTCTCCACAGGTGCTTGTCTTGCTCCTGGCATGTCTGACTTGATCGCTGCTTGTGTTCAAACCCTATTTTGTGTATGTGTGTGTGTGTCTGTGGGGCGGGTGCCACAGGGAACACTTTAAGTTTTGTTAGTGATCTATATTCTGGGGCAAATCAATTTTGGATAAAAGGTTTAATCAGGGAAATGGGAAAGAACCTCTGGAGACACCAGATATCATGGAAAGAAGGTGAATGGAATTGCAAAAGGCTGAGAAAAGGGAGGTTGGAAGAACCAGAAGCCTTCCTTATTAAGATCACAGCTCAGCCAAGCGCTCTACTTCCATTGTCACACTCTTGTGGACATGAATTCCACAGGGAAAGGTCCCATATTGTATGGGTGGGACTGGCCAAGAAAGATTCTGTCTTACTTTTATGAAGATTGTTGGGGCCAATAGCTCTACCAGATTATGTCTGTGACAGACTCAGCCTAGATCAAATCATGGAAAGCCAGGGGGAAACTCCTCTGTCTGGGTTGTTGGAAATACTTGAGGAGAAAATTGGGTTATCAAAATATAATCTAGATATCTTCAGTCTGAATGCTTTCCCCTGTTTGGCCCAAGAACGCTAGTTTCGTGATTTTCAATTACTAGAGGGAACATTTTTCCTGGGAATGGTTGAAGATCATATCAGAATCTGAGAGTTTGTGGGTATTTGAACATGCAAATGTTCGATATCCTTATTCTGTTAGTAACACAAATTACAGACAATGAAGCGCTTTAGTCCTTTTGGTTAGTGGAAATATGCAGGAGAGAAATGAGAAAGCACTGTTAGAGACACGGGGTAGAGAGTGTTGATAAAGAGTGCCCTAGACCAGCAGGATGTAAAGAAGTCAGGAATGAAGGATGAGATGCGAGGGTGATTTTAGTACTTGGAACAGTGCAGTGAGGGCTGTGTTTGACTCAGTGACTGAGTGCTGAGGGAAAGTGTTCGTTCACCATCTGTGATGTCTCGTATTGATCACACGTTCAGATCTCCCCCCAGCTTTTTCTACGGAACCTCTTGTGGGAAAGAGCAATAAAATTTTTCGTGTGGTCCACACAGACTCCCCTAGGGAGGCTTGCACTTCAGAAAGCACATGGCTTATCAACTTGAATTACCGATGCTAGATGATTGGCCAGAAAACAAGAGTCCTATAGTTTTTAAGAGTGTTTGAGATCATATGCTCTTTTTAAAAGTGAGATTGTGCAAGGATGAAATTTCAAGTTAAGTATTAAGCTGACTTTTTTAATGGGAATGATTCATATCTCTAGTGGTATGAATCAATTATCCCTTCCAAAATAGAGTCATTAATTCACAAATATACCTACGTAAAGTGTGCTGGTTATTCTCCCTTTTCTCACCCTTCAGCCCTAACCCCTAGATCTACTCTGTGCTCTTGGCCTCTGGAAGCTAATGTATTAGGAAGAAATCACTTGGGCTCTTTTCCTGGCTGAGCACCAGCAGGAGATCAGAGGAAGGGGGAGACCACTTATTTTGATGTCCCATGTCTGGCAGTAGTTGTGTCCTACCACACTGTACCTCCTGCTGGGAGTCTTCCTCTCCTCAGCTCCAATTCTCCGTGAGCTCTGACAACAACAACATCGATGTTTTCTCCCCAGATCTCTTCACTGCTGGGGGTGGTAATGCCTTCCCATTAGCAAGTTCCATTGCTAGTTTCTGGATGCTTCACCATTCTTAGTGTATTTTCTTAACTTTCTCACACCTTCGTAAACCTTCTCTTTATTAAAGCCTTATCCTTTGCACCCTTCTGGAGAATTTCTTTTTCTGAGACTCTGACTGATACACAAGGTGTCAAAATTTAAGAAAAGAACACCAATTGGCATTAGAAGTAGGTTGGTTATGATCTGACTCACTGGTCCTTGGGGACAAGGCTTTACTTTCCTGAGCTTCTATTTCGCCTCGTGTAAAAAGAGCAGGAAAGTATCCTCTGACTCGAAACCAAACACAACATAAATGGCTGAAAGGGAAAGTGGCAGAATGGACACATCGATGGACAGGCCTCATCGTTTTTAGGTAGTGGAAACAGACACAAGAACAAACAGGCCGAAATCGGGCGCTGTGGGGAAATTTTATCTTTGTAAAGGAGGACTACTAACAGAAAATTCAGTCTCAAGCCACACATAACCTAAGGCTGGATTTCCTTTAGATAAGGAAAACTGATACATTGGCACAGCAAGCTGGGGAGACCTGGAATTTTAAGGAGTTCATGTAGGAAAAGGCAGGCTTTTCCTTGATTCCCAAATGCTCTAAATCAGGGAGAATTAACTCACTGACAAGGTATCAGCCAGTTGCCATCATGCCATCAGGGTTCCAGCCTGAAGGTCCCGGAGTCCCTGCGAACTCTAGTTTTAGAAGGCTCCAGGCGCACCCTGGGTCCAGAGTTTTCCTTCAGTTCTCAGACTTTGTCACATTCGACTTGCACACTCCTAAGGAACTCTTTTTTTTTAATCTTACCTTTCCATTCCTGGTGCCCAGAAAGCACAAAAATGGATGGTTTAAAAATAACGACTACTTTCAGTTTTATTAAAATGCAGACCAATTTTCAATAAAACCAGATTTATTCATTAGCCTTACAGTGTTCTGCTTTCCTGGAGGGCTTGAGTGTGCTGTTTGCACTTTTTCAGAAGGCTAGCTGCCAAAATGTCAAATGTGGGGATGAATGAGAGAGTATGGAGGGAAAGTAAGCAGAGAAAAACAAATGAAGACATTGTGGAGAGAAAGAATGTATTTGGAAAGAGACACACAGAGAGAGATTGAGAGCTAAATTTTGATCAACAACGGTTAGAGGAATGATGGCTATAATATATTAGCTTGTTGACTAACTGCAGAAGAAAGGAAAAGCATCCCCATGATATTCGGAGAACTTTTCATTGAATATCTAATTTGGAAGTAAAATCTCCAAAAGAAATGCTGAAAATGATGAATTGTAAAAATTCGATATTCATATAAATCCTGGATGAACACATTTACAAGAAGGCTCAAGGGTTGTTGTCTAACACAATTTGGTAAATTTTGAAAATATGAACAAATGGAATAAGATCCACCTCTTGATTTTGTTCGTTGTTGTCCATTCACCATGAGAAAGGAAAGGGGTCACCCAAGATGAGCACAGGCATTCTCATAAAAGTGAGAACAATCATTTAACTGATGTCTGTAATTGGAATAGCTTCTCTAGGAATGAGTCTCTTCAGCTTCCAAAGATAAGGAATGCTCCTTTTTAAACTAATGCTATATGTATTTCTTTTTGAAGTTCTTCCAGCTTTCATCAGTTATGTTTGATTTTATTTGGGGTATTTTTTTTCCCTAGCCAGCATCGTCTGCACATGAGGTTCCAAGGAAACCTTATTTCAAGAACAGCTTGAATCAATTCAGCTTTGGCATATCAGAGCAAGACCTAAATGTCTCATCCTATTGTATGTCATCTTCTGGCATGTATACTATCATTATTCACAGCACTTAATTCTGTGGTCATCTTATTTTTCCTTGTTGCTTTATCCATAGCTCTTGTTCCCTCTCTCCAAAAACACCAAGTAATTATCTTGGGAAAACCAATAGAAAGCCTGATTGTTAGCCCCCCAAACCTGGAGATGTAGGGAAGAAACGTATATGGGTAAAACATAAAGGAAGAAATTGGGCCAATTCTCTAACTTCTTGTGGATGTGATTAAAATATTATTATCTCTTGATATTTACTATGGTTTATAAGGAACTTCTTGTGATTATTTCCATAAAATACTAGAATAAATAGCTTTATAAAATCGTAGACTATAAATACTTTCTGCTTATTCCCATGCTGAATTAAATTAACTTCTTGAATACCCAAGTGCCTCAAAAGCTTAATTTATAGTTTCCAATGATCTTTTAAATGATGAGCTTTATGATTTTCGAAGGGCTTTTCACTTAAAAATTTTGATGACACCCATTGACATTGATAAGTCCTTTGGCATTTCAGCTGTAAGTGAGCAACCCTGGCTTGAAATATAATACATAATATAGACAAATGCACGGTTAAGCTGAAAGTCACATTGTACTCATCATATATATATATGATGTTGAGTATTTCTTTTGGTGTTTCATTGGTGTTATTGCTGTTTTCACCTGAATTCTAATGATTTATCAGTTCAAAATAGATACTGATGGTAGAGTTTAGACTTCCCTAAACAAGACCGAAAGTAAAACTTTTAAACTTAGGCTCATTTCGTTGGTGGCAAGATATACCAATGAATTACTACCTTTGGGATTTTACTATTCTCTCCGATAAGAACATTGCAACATAACTAAGGGATTTGAGTTTCCTAGAGGAAAGGCATTCCTGGCAGAAGGAATCCCTTGTAAAAATCTGTGGAGAAACATGAAGAGACGGAAGAGAAGGCTGGGAGGGCACAGGGCTGGGTTCGGAGAGGGAAACGGGAACCAGATGGGGGAGATAGGGTCTTGCAGTCAATCTGAGAAACTTAACTTTTGTCTTAAGGAGGAGCATGAAGGTGCTGTCCAGAGAGGATGAGGGAGATATTTACTCCGAGTGTGACAGGATCAGAAGTGCTCATTTATCCAACCCTGGCTTTCCCCCAAGCATAGCTGGGTCTTACTGTCATTGTGGAATTCTTTCCTCCAGTCATTGCCTGGGAAACAGAGGCAGTCAGGAGCCAGAGGGAAGAGAACAAGACTGGTTTTTTAGAGTTCCTTTCTTGCCTGGGAGATGGCTACTTTGCTGAATTTAAAGGGGAAACCAAACTTGCTTATAAAGTTTCTGTTAGGTGACTTGTCAATATATTTGTTTGTGTGGAGTCAGTAGACCAGATGAGCAACATCTCCTCCTCCTCATGCTTCTGTTTCTGTGCCCTTTGCCGACTGAGGGCATTTAAATTTAAATTTCCTAGCCAATTCTGACAGAATTTCCTAGCCAATTCTGACAAAATGGAAACGCAAAACCTACAGATCCCAACGGAGGTATTACATTGTTATTCAGGGAATTTTCTTCACTCATTCCTCATTTTCATTTTTCTTTAAGATTATGTAGGTGGAGACTTCTGAGAACTCTCTTGAGCACTAGCTTCGTTCACCGTTCAGATGGGTAATCATCCTTCTAAACCAATCTTATTGTCAAGGAAGGAAAAGGGAGAGAATAGGAGACAAGGAGATCCAGTTTCTGCCCCAGGCACAGTGTGTTCTCAGTTGAGAATGTGTTAAGATTTCCAAGCTGGATTACTGTCCCAGTGGTTGATATTTTTAGATTATACTGATAATCAGAGAAGTTATCTGAAAAGTAATTAAACAAAAGAGCTTCTAAATCCACACTAATGGAAACCCATATTACAGACATGTGTTATTATTAAAACATAGTAGGCACTCAAATATGTTTTGAATAAATGATTGAGCAAATATCCTCCTGGGCATTGAAGGACTTATAAACATATGGTGTTCCAGTATAAAGACTAAACTATTTGGACATGTCCCTCTGTGGGATTTTCACAGTTTTGGCCAGATTCTGTTTTGTTTTGCCTGCTTCTGTTTGCTTGATAGTGAAGATTTGAAATCTGAGGCTTTCCAAGTGCAATTCGTCAATCTTGAGCCCTCTATTTCGACAGAGCACACATAAAATATGTTTTTTATTATTAATTAATTTATTCAGAGGCACTGTGTCAGCCTCTTTTGATGAATCTATGAAGTAAGACACCCTCTGCCCCTCATAAATTCTTAGTTTATAGCACAGGATAATTTCTTAGAAAATACCAAAGTAACCTCATTTGGAAGACAAGTCAAATGGTAGCCAATTGGCTATCTAAGCCCTTTATCTGAATAAATTTCCAGAGTTCTCAAATGTGGCACAACTTATGAGCTCCTTCCTGTCTGCCTATAAATATATTCAGGTTTCCCCTCTTAAGAAAATCATGCCTTAGACACTTTATCTCATTCCTTCCTTTCACTGCCAAACTTCTTGAGAAACGTCTTTGCCTGTTGCTTTCATCTTCTCGCCATCAACTTCAGCCATAATTCCATGGAACATGGCCGGCATTCCCATGACTCATCTCAAGTGGCTCTTGCAAGGCCACTGAAGATCACTATATACAAAGGCTTTTTTCCTTTTATACTATTCTCTTTGATGCTTGCTGCATAAGACACTGTTGGCCTCCCCCTCTTTCTCGAAACTCTCTTCCCTTGTTTTCCATATTAGCACGTTCTAATTCTGTTATCTGAATGGCTGCTCTCTCTTGCCTCATGGGTCCTCTCCCCTTTGCTTCCTGAATATGTGGGTACCTGCAGAATTTTCTGACTTGCGTTGTTTCCATTTTTCCTTCTGTGGGTTCTAGCACCTGGGTTTTCCTTCAGAGAATCAACTTCTATATCATCTTCAGTCCATGTAGTGACAGGGGGCTGACCCAGCAACTTGGTATCAGGGCTCAGCACCTGGCCCTGGCCTCCACCATCAACATGTTCCAGCCCATTTCCAGGAGGCAAGTTAGTTTTGTGTATCTGCAAGGTTACTTGAATACAAGCTGGTTAAAGTTTGTTGCTCCAAGATTCTGTTTTGTAAGTTTTGGGGGTGCTATTTAACTCTGACTAGATATACTGGTTTGAGATACCTTCCTCCTAGGCCCCAGTTTTTGCAATGAATAGAAAGCTCAGATCATGGATTGTTTTTTCTAAGAGTTAGGATACAAGAGGTCTGTATCATATTTTTTCCTCTCTTTGTTAAATACAGGGAAAATTTGGTTGAAATTTCGTCTTTACTACTAACTATTAGAGAGCTTCTGTCAGGCCACATTTGGGCAATGTTTTAGTAAGTAAAATGCTTTGAATCACACAAAGTCTTAGATCAGTCCATTTTTTCCACGAGTGACTTGGTTTGAGAGGTCAGATGACAGTGGTAGGGACACATTGCTGGATCAAAAGTTACACACATGTGTAGTTTTGCTACATAGGCCAAATCACTTTCTATCAATATAGCAACTCGTATTTCCATCACCGCTGTGTGAGAGCCCCAGCTAGTACTGGGGATTATTGACTCCTAATTTTTGCTCCTTAGGTAAGTAAAAAATGGCCTCTTGTCATTTCTTTTTTTCTTTGCAATTTCAAGACTACCAGTGAACTTAAGCACGTTTCATGTGCTTATGAGCTACTCTCATGTTCTCTTCTGTGTTCAGTTACTTAGTCTTTCTCCTTTCTAATCGGCAATTTGAGGGGCTCTTTGTTTATAAATATTTACCCGTGGATAGTCACGACGGTTGCAAATATTTTCTTCCAGGGAGAAGTGCAATCTTTATCACAGAAACATTTTACATTTTAATGAAGTCAAATTTGCCAAACTTCTCTTTTGGGAATTCAGGGTTTTCTGTCTTCCTAATGAAGGTCTACACATATCCTCTGTGTTTATATATATGTTTATAAATTAATATGTAAAATCAGATCCTGCAATATGTGGGGTTATGTTGTAGCTCCCTTGCCCGGGCTGGAGGGGGAGGGCCCACTCCATGTTACTCTTACGTTCCCGGTTTCTTTGGTTGGGAGGAGCTGGGAGCTGTCTTCAACCTGGGCTATGCACGAACCCCCCTCGCTGTGCGTAGCACGGGAGTACTCCGCGCCTCGCCATGGCTTTGCTCTGGGGGCCACCAGCTCTGTTCACTTACCTCTTGGTTTGAGCACTGCTTAATCACAGAGCTTCTGGGAATTGCTGCCAACTCCTCTGGTCAGATGGGGCCAGAAGGCACTCTTCGTAGTGGATGGGGCTGATTCATCTCCTTGCCTGAGCGTGGGCCCACACGGCTCTAGGGCCAGCAAAGTTCCTCATCTGAGGATCTGACTCAGGCAGATGGGCAACTTGTCAAGTTCCATGGTCAGAGTGAACCCCTGTTCCGCTTCTGCCGATGAACAAAGCTGAGGTTGGGATTAGTACTAGGGTGCTGCAGGAGTGAGCTCAGTCTGCCAAAATCCTTGTGCTGGTTGTGAGAATTCCCTTCTGCTCCTCTGTCAGTCAGATGCCCAGTGGTGGAGCCCTGCAGATTCCTATGCAATCCCCGTGGTGTGAGATCACAGTAGGGGCTTCAGCAAAGCAACTCACAGCACTGTGGGGGCTGGACGTCCTCCCAGCTTCTCTTTTCCACTGAAGGAATCGGAGACTCAGAGGAGACCCCTTTGTGGTGTTGAGCTATTTTGCAGGGGAGTGATGTGGTCAACCTATAGCCATTTCTTTTATCCTTCTAATACAGTCTGTCTTAGTGTCTGTCGTGCAGGGGTACTTTAGACTCACCCGGTATTCTAGGATGCTCTCAGTGGTGTTTTGTTCTTGAATAGTTGTTAGTTCTCGTGAGGGAGACTGAAATCAGAAACAACCTATGTCGCCATTTTGGTGACATCATTCTCTTCCTTTTGTTGCCTTTTGCAGTCACATTTTTCCAGGGCATGTGTGTGAAACAAACCACACATGTAGAGCCTTATGGATTAATTTAAACAACATGAGGGAAGTGTCCAGAACTTCCCAGTTATTATATGAGCAACAGTAACCATCACTTTCGTTGAAAACGAATTTCTGCTCTCCATGGTCGTGAGTTTGTCAGCATCTTTATTAATACCATTTTAATGCCTTTAAAAAAAGGTCCAAATAATCGAGGATTGAAGTTCATGGAGAATCTCTGTATTTAATTAAAATAGTTGTTTTATGAGGCTGAGAACTTAAACTGTTGTCTGGAGTCCTTAAGTGATTCTTTATAGATTTGTGCAAGGCAAAAACCAGCTTAAGACATTTGTTCCCATTTTCTTAGGGGAGAGTATCTTTTGAAAATTACTCGTGTCCATGAATTGGAGCAACAAGGCTGTTTTCCATAGACAAGTACTTTATGAAAAGTATGTCTTATATTTATATTCTTTTATCAAATCGTATTTAAGGAAAGTATTTGGATCTGATTATAGTTAGGAAACTCAGAGATTTCATAGGCCCACATCATCAGCAATGATCAAAATTTAGATTAAGAGATGTTTTATAAAGTCACTAAAATAAGTTAAAAACATGGCATCAGTTAACTCAGGTTTCCACTAAAGTGTATAACTGATGAAAGAAATATCAGTTGTCTTTGATTCTGTGGATAGAGACAGTGCCTTAGTAGAAATTTCAATACCTTCCCCCAGTGCCTTTCCATCTCTGTCAAGAATTTGTGCAAACTTCATGGGATAATTCCAAGCCACTTCACCAAGAGACAAGAGAGTTTCCTTCTTCTGAAGTCGTCAGCTGCTAGTCTGAAACCAAATAATATATGACATAAGGCTATTTCCCAAGATGATTGACTTATTTTATTATCTGAAGTTAAACCCTTTCATATCCCCTAAAAGGGGAAAATGTGTCAAGTAAAAGTTGTTCCATATATAAGTCAATATTCCTATTATATTCATCTTTCCTCTGTAGCTCAACTCATCACTCATCAAGCACGGAAAGATCTAATTCAGATGTAGTCATTGATTGAACCAAAAGTGAACACTTGACCCGTGTGTTCCTAGAAGAAAGAGTTGTGCCCACAACTCTGCCTTGTCTTATCAGATTTCATTTTGTAAAACCTAGAAAAAAGAAACGTGGAAGGAAGCAGACAGTTGGAACTGAGGAGATCACAGGGGAAGCATTGGAGCTGGATGCATTGTTATACCGCGTGTTTAACTAGAGTATGAGCAAGTGAGGGAAGGAGACGTAGGGATGTATTACAGAGGCTTAGATTGGGAGGGACTATTGGCCCCATGAGGCAGCATGAGGCTTTTAGGTCCTTATTCCCAAGTTCTCTTGATGCGTGGAAGTATCTTCTATCCCCTGTGTTTGCGAGAGCCCCTTATCCTTTCAACTTGACTTAGTAGGAACAATTTCTGTTTCTTGCAGCCAAAAGAGTCTTTTTTTTTTTTTTTTTTAACATAAAATGTATTATTTGCCCCAGGGGTACATGTCTGTGAATCATCAGGCTTACACATTTCCAGCACTTACCATAGTACATACCCTCCCCAATGTCTATAACCCAGGCACCCTATCCCTACCACCCTACCCCCCAGCAACCCTCAGTTTGTTTCATGAATTTAGGAGTCTCTTATGGTTTGTCTCCCTCCTGATCCCATCTTGTTTCATTTCCCCCCACCCCCAAGACCCCCTTCCCTGCCTCTCAAATTCTTCATATCAGAGAGATCATATGATAATTATCTCTCTCTGATTGACTTATTTTGCTTAGCATAATACCCTCTAGTTCCATTCACGTTATTGCAAATGGTAAGATTTCGTTTCTCTTGAGGGCTGCATAGTATTCCATTGTGTGTGTGTGTGTGTGTGTGTGTGTGTGTGTGTGTGTGTGTGTATATATATATATATATACATATATCTCACATCTTCTTTATCATTCATCTGTTGATGGACCTCTACGTTCTTTCCATAGTTTGGCTATTGTAGACATTGCTGCTATAAACATTTGGGTGCATGTGCCCCTTCGGATCACTACATTTGTATCTTTAGGGTAAATACCCCATAGTGTGATTGCAGCCAAAAGAGTCTTCACTGAAACAAAGATAAAGACATTATTATAAAATCCCAAAGATTTGGAGGTGGACTGATAATAGTAGTATGCTTTAGAAAGAACACTGGTCCCTTCTACTCAAGCCCTGGCACTCTTGCCAACAGCAGAGCGGCCCCTAGAATGAATTTTAAATTTCTAGGTCACAGATTATTTACCCGCAAAATAGGAGAGGAGAAAGAGGATTGAATTGCACTATCTGTGAATTTCCCTCAGATTTTAACATTCTTGGAATCTACCAATTTCGTTTAATTTCAAGTGGGGATAGCTATTTGGTTTCTGTAAATTCTAGAGAGCAGAGAGAAATGTATAGATCAGGGAATCATGGAGGCCCAGGAGTAGAGGCTTCTTAGATTATAGGTCCAGGGACCCTCAGTCAATTTTGGCATCTGAAATACACGGTCATCTGACAGAGCTAAAGAGTGTCCCTTTACTTTTTATATTGGTACCAACTCAGAGGAGAGACAGGCTGAGATAAGAAATGCAAGTTCCTATATGCTTCAGTTACCCAGTGTGGGAGCCCCTTCTCTGGGATTTGGAAGTTTCTACCCAGAGTATCTTCTGTTCTCTAATAGTAATAGACAGTAAACTCTTTTCATTTCAGTAAAATAGCTGGAAGGGGACTGGAGACCTTATCTGATCATCTATGGCTAAAATGGCCTTATAGATATAGAGTGGGATCTAAGGATACTTACAGTCATGCTGGAGGATTCTCTTGTTGCTCTTCTTCTCCCCCTCATCCCCCCACCCCCCGTTCTGTCCTCCCTTTCCATTACCCAGCTCAGATTTTATACCTTAAATTCCATAAGTGATGGTAAGCACTGGCTTCTAGACGCTAGAGTCTCATTCAAGACTTCTATTTAAAATTAAAATTCTCTCCGAAGATGGCCTAATAGCAAGTTTTCTCCTCTTTCCAAAGAAGATAATCCTGGATTATCCAGATGGGCCCAATTTAATCATAAGAATCCTTAAAAGCAGAGAATCTTTCCATGCTGGGGCCAGAATAAGGGCGAAATGTGACTATGGGAGAATGGCAGAGAGATGCAATGTCGTAGGCACTAAAAGTGGAGAAGGGGACCACAAACCAAGAAATGGACATAGTCTCTAAGGCTGGAAAAGTCAAGGAAATAGATTCTCTCCTAGAGCTTCCAGAAAGTAATGCAACCTGTTTACATCTTGATTTTAGCCCAGTGAGACCTGGGTTGGACTCTTAACCTGCAGAACTATATATAATAGATTGTGTTCAGCCACCAAATTTGTGGTAATTTCTTACAGCAGGAAAAGAAAAACCAATATGGTCTACATGACTATGAGCACTGCGGTGTTTACCTTTTCTCTAGAATTACAGTCTAGATTCCTGATGATCAAAGTACAGTTGGCAACTTTTTGTGATTTGTAGTCTAGAGCTCTTTCCACTGAACCAGAACTCAGAAGATCAGAATGGAAAGAAGACCAGGCCAGGGTTTAAGTGCAGGTTCTCTGTTTGGTAATTATGGAAACTGCAGCGAATCACTTAAACACTTTGTCTCCAGTTTCCTCAACTCTACCATAAGGGCTTTGAAGTAAGATAACCTCTATCTCATTTTAGTGTTCGCCCTTGATGATTTCTCTGACTGCTTGCCTTATGCTGGGGGTTAGTGTTAATGGGACACTCTGTCTAAATGACCCCCATCCACCAGGAAGTGGTTTGATGGGAAGTTGAATGATGAACAGTACTATGTCTCATACTTAAATTTTTTTTTAAATTTTTTATTATTTTTTTATTTTTTAATTAACACATAATGTATTATTTGCCCCAGGGTACATGTCTGTGGATCCTCAGGCTTACACATTTCACAGCACTTACCATAGCACATACCCTCCTCAGTGTCCATAACCCAG
>CM052886.1:73663277-73852501 GCA_028534135.1 Potos flavus
CTGCCGCGAGCTCCCGCGCCGCTCCTCCCGGAGGAGGAAGGAGGGGGTCTCTCCGGATCTGCCCCTTGTGGGGTCCCTGCTCGAAGAGCAGCGGCCTGACTGTGCCGGGATCACGGTCCAAGGTAAGCCCGAGCTGGTAGCCCACTGTTTGGCTCTGTCTCTGCCGTTGGCTTCCCTGTTCTGATACCTGGGAGCTCTGTCACCCTCAGACACCCCCGGTCTTTCTGTGACCCCACGGGTCCTGAAACCACGCTGTCCCCACGAGGGCTCCACCCCCCGCTTAGCCTCTGGAGCGATGTCCCTCAGTGGAGCCGATTTCTAAAAGTTCCAATTT
Source organism: Potos flavus (assembly GCA_028534135.1). NCBI lineage: Eukaryota > Metazoa > Chordata > Mammalia > Carnivora > Procyonidae > Potos > Potos flavus. The sequence continues at coordinate 73,663,612 of CM052886.1, forward strand.
TGTGCTCCTCTGCTCTGCCGCTGCCGGGAGCCGGCCCCTCGCCCCGCAGTCTATCTTCTCGTCCCTTTGGATTCACTTTTCTGCACGTCCTACCTTCTGGTAAGTGGTCGATTTTCTGTTCCTAGAGGTGCTGTTCGTCTTCTCTTCTATTTCCTGCTAAGTTTGTAGTTTTTTAGAGTGGTTTGATAACTATCTAGCTGAACTTCTGGGATCAGACACTATCTCTGCCTCTTACTCCTCCGCCATCTTGCTCCTCTCTCCCTCATACTTAACTTTTAAGTGTAGTTTTGCTTGTTTGGTGAAGGATGGGCATTTAAAAGTATTTGTCAAGGGGAAATGTTTTATCCTAATCTTTATGATGCCTCCATAAGAAGTGACATTTGAGGACCTTTTAGGATGTGACAGAGAGTAGACCAAATCAAGGACCCAAAACTTCCAGTTTAATTTTCAGCAGAATATTAATTATTTATTTTACAGTTATTGTAGAGCAGAATTAATTGATCTCACAACTTCTCTTCAGTATGAAATACAGATTCTTTGATAATGTATCTTTTTCTTATTTTTATCCCATCAAGACTTTTGCCTTTGTAGTTTGCATAGCAATTATTCTTTTCTCTTAGAATAGTCTGTTCTACATTTCTGACATGCTATTTACTTTAATCTGCCTCAAAATAGTTATTTACATTTTTGACTCATTTGATTACCTTCATTAACTTTTTTACTGATGCAATTTTAAAAACCTATCAACAAAACCTAAACCTTCCTTAAGTTCTTTTTAGTTATTTTGCCAATAATAATATATGTTAATGGTTGCTTGTTTATTGTATGTTGAATGGCTTTGGTTACTGAGGTAGAGGAAATATGTTTTAGTTTTGGAGTTATTTTGATGTCAGTTACAAAACCTTTATTTTGAAATTCATATTTCCTTTGTTGTCAGGCAAATGAACATCAGGAGACTGAATGCATTAGAGAAGAACCGTACTTTAATTGTTTTTCTTAGCTGAATATCAAAACTTTGCATGAAATGTACAAAACCTAACCTTAGAGTCATGCTGAGATCCATGTAAACTGATATATAATATTCAGGACCATATAATTATAGAATGTCATAATTGGCAAGAACTCTAAACTACAGTTATTATTATTTTTATTATAAACATTTGTTTCAAGCCTTTTGAGTCAAATGTTTACTAAATCTACTAAAATAATTAGATTAGAAAATTAAATCCTACATGTAAAATAAGTTTAGAATAAACAGTCGATTCTATCTGAATAATAAAAACAACTCTAAAGGGAAGAAATATTCAATTTATAGCCCCTTTTGAATTTACATTTTAAATTGCTAGTACTTCATGATGACCCTGAGTCTAAAACAAGTCATTAAGGTGACCATTTAGTAGGTGGCCCAGCAGTGGAAAGAACACTTGGCACTGGGCCCACAGGCTGGGACATCTGCCCCATTGCTAGCTCTTCCTACATGTGCAATCTTGTAATAGTTCTTTCACTTTTCAGGTCTTTAGTTATTTCATAGTCCAAATGAGGTTCTTGATCACCAGCTTAGAGCCTCATCAGTAATACATTATTTAGAGAAAATGTCCAGAATATGGCAGGGATTCAACAAATCATTTTGTTCCTGCATATATTCCATTTGGTTCCTACAGCATGATACTTCTATAGCACTCTTCCAGAAAAATCCGAGGATTGTTCATGGCATACTTTATATTCCGTGGGGCTTAATACTTTATGTCCCATGATGTCTTGCATGTTAGAATATTCATTTGAGTAGTGGGTTACCTCACCTGCATTGTAGGCATGGTGCTAACAGTGAGATCATCTACATAAAAGTACTATAGATATGGGTGCGTGGGTGGCTCAGTGGGTTAAAGCCTTCCACTCAGGTCACGATCTCATGGTCCTGGAATCAAGCGCCACATTGGGCTCTATGCTCAGTGGGGAGCCTGCTTCCCTCTCTCTCTCTGCCTGCCTCTCTGCCTACTTGTGATCTCTCTCTCTCTCTCTCTGTCAAATAAATAAATAAAATCTTAAAAAAAAAGTGCTATAGATATAAGGCTACTGTAGTGTTTGCTGGAAATCTTAGATGGCCTTTTCTTACTCATTTGTATTAGTGTATAAGAATTTGTGATATGAATTTTTGTATTTGCTTCATTCGTGAGTCTATTTTTTCTTTATCATTTATTTCCAATTTTTGCTATAGTTCTTCATTTTATATAACTTTGTATAATGTCACTTCTGTTTTAGAACAAGGTGGGATACTAACAAACATATATATGTGTGTGTATGCACACACACTAATATCATAATCACTGATTTTAAAATAATACACTACAGAGAAGTGGGTGAGCTTTAGAATTCTGTCTAATTTGTACATGGTATACTTCTGATTGTCTTTAGCTGTTGGATATAACAGCTTTGTGATAAAAAAGAATGAATTTTGGGCATCAGGCTGGGAAATTTTCCCCTTAGAAACATTGCAAGCCAAATTTATGAAAGGAGTGAGCCTATATTGTCAGTTTGTTTATGTACGCTTGTAACAAAGGGTTTGCAACACATTGTACTTTAGATTAAACCAATTAGCATTTAACTACTTCAACGATGATTTTCAATTTTTTAACTATTTCAATGAGGGAAATTCACCCAACAGACCTACCTGGGGTCTTCCCAGCTCTCCCAGACAAAGCATAATTCTGGAGTTTGTTGCCCATACGCATCTGGAATATATTACTGCAAGAGAGCTTGGGGATCTTTCCGAGGCTTGGGTTTCTTCAGAGGTACTGTTTTGGGAGATGTGATACCCTGGCAAATAATATTTTAGTTTAATATTGGACCCATTTACAAATTTGGCTCTAATGATACTTTTTTTGAGGATTCACCATCCCTATTCCTTCCTTCCCTCCTTCTTTCCTTCCTCCCTCCCTCCCTCCCTCCCTCCTTCCCTTCCTTCTTTCCCTCCCACCCTCTCCTTCCTCCCTTCCTTCCTTCCTTCCTTCCTTCCTTCCTTCCTTCCTTCCTTCCAGATTTATTTCTTTGAGAGAGACAGAGAGAGAGAGAAAGAGAGAGCAAGTGCAGGGAGAGGGCAGAGGGAGAGGGGGAGAATTCCAAGTAGACTTCCCATTGAACACGGAGCCCTATGTGGGGCTCAGTTCCACAACCCTGAGATCATGACCTGAGCCAAAATCAAGGGTCAGAAGCTTAATGGAATGAGACACCCAGGCGCCCCTCCCTGACTCTTTCTAATTCACTTCCACTTGCTGTCTAAACTCTTTCTACCCTGGGTCCACATTTATCTTCCTCCAGCTGGCACATCAATTTCTGGACACACGGGCACAGTATATCAAAAAGCATATACAATATACATTATTTATATTTCTTCTAAACTTCAAAAAAGATATTTTTGAAAATAAAACAACTGAGCAGTGTTTTGTTTTGTCTTGTTTTCCTAAAACATAAACCACTTAGCAAAGGAACAGAACATACCTGGTCTGATGTTTTGTAACAATACAATTTATTTACTTTAATCTTATAAGAGAAATAAATACAAATGTAAGCACATTTTTTTTGTTGGCACAAAATCCTTTAAAAACGAGTGCTTCTTTTTTCTTTCTTTTGTTTTTTCCCAGATTTCATGCCACTTATTACGTTGTCCCAGTCTCTGCATATTAATTAACCTGGAGACTGCATTAATATAGTATGCTGAATGTTTATGGGATGCTGATGGCTTTGTGAACAGGTTCATTCTATGGGTTGCAAAAACAGCCTGAAGGCTTATAAATGGTTAGTCATTCAATCAGTTCTAAGGAAGCCACCACCCACAGAGAGGGGCAAAATTCATAACATTTATTTTCTTTAAAATCTTCTGTAGACTTGAATTTGATATGGCAGATTTCAAATATTAATTTCTTCAATTCTCCCCTCCCCAAAGCAATGAGCTCCCCATCACTGGACGTATTCAAACAGATAATAGACAATGATGTCAGAAATATAAAGATCTCCTGAAATATGTGTGTGTCAAGCATTAAGCAAAAAGGACTATTTAAGAACATGAGCGTAACTTCACTGTACTATTTAGTCTGCCATGGTCTTCCTCGAGTCTAAGATTCAATACTGAAGAACTTTGCTTTTTTTTTTTTTCTTAATATGGATAACCAAAAGTGCTTTCTACCCATAATGTCAGCCAACTCTACTTCCTAACTAGCTCTTACGCCTCAAGTATTAAAATATCAAAATATGTGTGTGAAGATCCAATAAAAACACTCAAAATTTTAGGGAAGAGATATTGGGAGTCCTTTGGGATGTATAAGTGAACAGGATGACTAAGTTTATTTGTAACTTCCAGTTTGGTTGGATGCCCGGGCAAATTCAATTCCTATTATGTATGAAGTAAAATTTTGGGATGTGAAAATGTCCACTTACCAGTTCTATTATTAATGAAATTTCTCAGATTTTTTTTGATATAAGAAATAATACGAAAAATATTTTCATGGAGGTTAAGGTATTGCAATAATAATAAAAAATATATATATAGTGAAATCTTACTATTTACAAAGCACTGTTCTTAAGGACTTTGCAGGTCTTCCTTCAATAATTTCCACAATGTTCTTCTGAGATTATTAATTTGATCATCTCCCTTTAACTGATGAGAAAACTAAAGACCAGAGAACGGAAAGAACTCTCCTAAGGTCATTTGGAAGGGATGCATACGATCAGGATTCAAACACAGGCAATCTTGTGTTAGAATCTGTGTTTTTTACCACATATCATGCTATCTCCCAGATAATTCAAACTCAGCAAGACTTGGATTCAAATCCTGGCTAGAACTTGTATCAACTGAGTAACCCTGGAAACTGGGTCTCAGTTTTCTCCTCTGTAAAATAAGCAGAGTAATACGTGTCCTACTGGGCTGTTATTAAGAATAAATGAGAGAATCTACATAAACGAATAGCATAGTACCTGGCACAAAGTAGATATTACTATCAAATGCCAGATGCTTCTCCTTCCCTTAATGCAATAGAGTTAAAAAAATTTGTGGAGGGAAAGAAAAACCCTCCCTCTCTCACACGATCTTTACAAAACCTAGTTAAAACATTTAATAACAAATGACTTACTCATTCTCCATATTATTTAAGATTATTGTAAAGAAAGCAGAAAATAGTTACCTGCAAGCATTGAAACTTGTCTATTTGTTTTCTCTCCTTTCCCTTCCTTCTGCTACTGTTCAGTGGTGATGTTTTTATGATAGGATGGGTGGGATTGGGGCTGAGGCAGAAACAGTTGAATCTGTGGTTCTTTTTGGAATTTTCATTATAAGTTCATGAATGTTCCTTTGATTAGATTTTGTTATACATTTTCTTGAAAAGATCGTTGTTTACCATCTCTTAAATGAGGACTGACACAATGTAGATTCCACATCTTGTAATAAGCGAAACCCCTAGTGAACATTACTCTAAGAAGAGAATCAGGTATACAGGATTTGTGGTGAAACTGGCATATGAAGGAGAGATCTATGTGTTAGACAGCATTCAGCTATGCTTCTCCAGCAGTAACTGGGTCTGTTGATGTAGAGGAGGGGTTCAGGCATCTCCGATATCTAAATCTGAGGGCTGTGAGGAGGGAAAAGTACAATGAACTCAGCGTTCTTCCGTCTGTTGAGTCCCTCGGTGTCAGGCTCTGAAGGAGCCAAGCTTGTGGTGAGAGGGGCAAACAACAGATCGTTGAAAAAATGTGCCCTTGTCCTTCCACTGCCGTTCTTTAGAATAGTTTAGCTTGAACATCTTTAACATATCATACACTTATCTGGTATTGGATACACGGAAAAAAGTCAGCATTGTGCTCTGTGGGTCATAGGCTGTGGTTTGGCAAGCCACGTGCATGGATTCCCAGGGCACTCAAACCCACATGAGTAATGGTAACCAAACCCCTTTTCCATTTCCCACCCATACACATGTCTGCAGAAGAAAAAGACTAAACAAAATGTTCTTTTTTTATCCTAAATGAAAACAAATAGAAAAATGAGTGGCAGAAAGATCTGGTCCAGTTTACTGTAAATGCCTCTGGAAAAGAGGCCCTATCACAGTAAGTGAGAAATCTTTTGTTCTCAGGTTTGAAATACCAGTACACTTTCCTCGAATATTCAACCTATGAGCTCCTCTCAATATAAATGACGTCTTACTGAGTAACTCCCTTGCTGCAAAAGGTGTGGGTCACCAGAGTGGGAGGCCTGTTCTCAGAGAATTTGGAATTTTCCTTTTAATAATTTTATTTAAAATTTTATATTTGTTTTCTCGATAAAGGTAGCAGAAGTAACACAAGTGTTTGTATCTGCTCCCTTTCTAAATTCTACTAAAGGAATGGTAAGGGAATAAAACAGAGAGAATACCAAAAGGATGAAGAGAGAGAGGGAGGGGATAACAACAGGTGAGAGATGACAAGTCTGTGAAAAGTAATAATGAGAAGCAGAAAAAAAAACCTTATGGGTAAATAGAAAGCAATATTGAAGAAATGTCTAAGAAAGCAGAATGGCACATAGAAAGACAAGATAAAAGGTATGAAAAAATTGAGGTTCAATCTAGGTTCTAAGAGGTCCTTAGAGGACAACATTCACTTAAGAGAAATTATGAATGGAGGACCAGAAAATTAGAAGAAATTTCAAATAATCCATATAAGGACATAAGTTTTCAGATTAGAGGGCCTGTCAAATGTCCAGAATAAAAAAAAAATAAGACCCACATCAAAATTTATTAGGAAGTAGAGAGAAGATTCTGAAAAAATCTAGGTTGATAAAATGTCATCTTTTCCATTGAGGGCTAAGAATGGCATAAACTACTCAAAGAAACTGTGAGCTAGAAAATAATGAAGAAATACTTCCAAAATTATGAGTGTAAGTTATATCCTCCCTGGAAATTATAGTACTGAATCGTTCAAGTTTTCAAAAAATCATCTGTCCTGCATTCTTTCTTAAAGAACTACTGAAGTTTGTAAGAAATAGAAGTAGGGGACCCAGAAAACATGAGACAAAGGATTTTCAGGATAGTGACCAAGGGAAGTCTGAGTTATTCCTGTTAACAGTTATTCACATAGTCATAATAATGTAAACACTGATTATTATTTTGGCCAAAAATTTGATATAATCATATCAGGAAAATAGGGAGAGGTACAGTAAGTTTATTATCGTTGGTGGTGTTGGGAATAGGGGATGCAGTGTAAGAGAGCAGAATTCTGACTTATCATAATAGGAAATAATGTTTAAAATCAATAAGTCAAGGAACAGCAGCGGAAGCACATTACTTAGTGTTATAGAGTTGAAGACTGTAAGATTGGTTGCAAGTGTGAAATTAGTTGCTTCCAGGAGAACGAACGTGGTTTTGGTAAGGATTAGGCAAGTTTTCTTTTTTTATGGCTTTTTAGTACTATTAGAATTTTTTAAACTATATGCCTGAAAGACATAAAAATAAATACAAAAAAGCATGTAATGTTCTCTTATTTTATCAATCAGGATAGATTTAGGTTATGCTATAGTAACAAACAACTCCAAAGTTTCAGTAGCTTAATGCAGGAAAAGTTATGTGTATGCTTCATGTCCAACATGAGTTAGGGGACGTCTTGGATTTCTACTTCTGTAGTCACTCAGGAAGCCAGGGATGGAGGCTTTGTGTCAACTGAGTTTTCATAATCATTGTAGTAATGACCAGGAAACTCTGGAGGTTTCTAATTGGCATTTGAGTGCTCTGGCCCAGAAATGCCACTCATTACTTTTGCTCATAACTTACTGGTCAAAGTTAGTCACCTGGTCACACCCAGGCTCAAGAATATTAGGAAATTCACACCCAAAACCCAAAACATCCAGTCAAGAAATGGGCAGAAGACATGAAGACACATTTCTCCAAAGAAGACATCCAAAAGGCCAACAGACACATGAAAAATGCGCAACGTCACTTGGCATCAGGAAAATACAAATCAAAACCACAATGAGATCTCACCTCACATGGGTCAGAGTGGCTAAAATTAACGACTCAGGAAACAACAGATGTTGGCGAGGATGTGGAGAATGATGAACCCTCTAACACGGTTGGTGGGAATGCAATCTGATGCAGCTACTCTGGAAAACCATGTGGAGGTTCCTCAAAAAGTTTAAATAGAGCTACCCTACGACCCAGCAATTGCACTAGTAGGTATTTATGTAAATGATACAAACAAAGTGATTCGAAGGGGCACCTGCACCCCAATGTTTATAGCAGCAATGTCCACGATAGCCAAACTATGGAAAAAGCCCAGATGTCCATCAACAGATGAATGGATAAAGAAGATGTGGCATAAACACACACACACACACACACACACACACACACACACACACACACACACAGGAATATTACTCAGCCATCAAAAAGAATGAAATCTTGCCATTTGCAATGATGTGGATGGAGCTAGAGGGTATTATGCAAAGTGAAATAAGTCAGTCAGAGAAAGGCAAATACCATATGATCTCACTCACATGTGGAATTTAAGAAATAAAACAGATGAACATAGAAGAAGGGAGGGAAGAATAAAATAAGACAAAACAGAAAGGGAGGCAAATCATAAGAGACTTTTAACTATAGGGAACACCCTGAGAGTTGCTGGACGGGAGGTTGGTGGGGGTTGAGGGTAACTGGGTGATGGGCATTAAGGAGGGCATGTGATATAATGATCACTAGGTATTATATGCAACTGACGAATCATTAAATTCTACTTCTGGGGGAAAAAAGCATACTAGGCAGTTCAGTGCTCCATGTGCACAAAGGGTGAGGAGAACTAGGTATCAGTGAGCAGAATGAGTGACCATCCATGAATTTTTCCATTTCATTTTAGTCTTTGTTCCCTATCTCTCTCCTTTCAATCTTCTACCTTCCAAACCAAGTAATCGGTGTTAATTAAGTGAATGTTTCTCCACTCTATGTTTTTATAAAAATGCAGCCATTGTCTATATATGTTGCTCTCTAACTTGTTTTTCTTACTCAGCAATGTACTGTATTTTCTTGTTTTTTGTATTTGTTTTTTATACTGTATTTTTTAAGGTCAAAATATTTTAAGGTAACCGTACATAGCATAGCATGAATATACTACAATTTCTTTAACCAATCTCTTACTGTAGTTATTGAGGATGTTTATAGATTTTGTCACAGAAAACATAGCAACAGTGAGTATTCTTGCACATCCATCTTTCTAGGCTGGAACTTTATTCTTTTCAGGTGACACCCAGAAGTGGGATTGTTGAAGGGTGGTTTTACATTTTGAATAGTCATCACCGAATTACTTTCCTTTGAGATTGTTGCAATTTATACTTCCACCAGCAAAAAGCAAGTTGCCCACTGAACAGCCATCCGTATGAGCACCATGCAGTCTTTCTTTTTCCTTTTTCTAAATTTCTTTCACTAAATTGATGGGTTAAAGTTTAATTAAGGAGATATGACAAATGTGCTCGAAATGACTGATGATGAAGAGAATATGTAAACAAGAAAAAAATAAAGTGTTAAGGCAGTACAAAAGATTCTCAAGGGGAAGACGGTTCTTGAACTATAAGGAAGTCAAAGAACATTCCAGAGGAGGAGAACAACACAAACAACCTCCCAGAGGCAAGGGCGCTGCTGCCAAATCTGCTAAACTGCAAGATAGGCTCGCCTGAAGTGGAAAACACATGGTGGACAGTAGGGTAAACACAGTGCTGGGCCGGTAGGGTGGGAGAGGATTGTTCTAGGTGTTATGATGAGGCAAAATTTAGACCCGAAATGGAAGGGAAAAGTCAGTGAGCATTGATTTCTCCACAGCAAAGTGACGTAATAGGCAAGTGCTCCAGAGAGACTTTTGGTTAGGAGGCTGCAGGTAGATTGAATGGAGACGAGCCAGGATGGGTTGTGCTAAAAGAGGCACAAACAGGGTTCAAATGTCCCGATCCATGTCTCCTTGCATGGAGCAGACACGCTTTTGCTTAAAGAAAGAACACAGTGACATAGAGTTAAACTGTAGTTGTTTATTTTACAACCCTTGAAATCTTACCAGAATGGCAAAAAACAAAAGAGCAGAAATGGGAGGGAAATCGGGCTACACGGAGAAGCAAAGGAATGAATAAGACTAATTCAGAACATGCCATGAAAGAAGAAAGCAACATTAAACAGCAAAAGGCAACAAATAATTTGGCAAAGGCATCCTCTGTATAAACACAGCTGTCAGAGAACAGGAGAACTCAAAGCAAAACCACCTCCTAGAATGAGTAATATAATGTACAACTACTATAGGAAGGAAAACTATTATATAGGTTAAACTTCTGATATATTTTTGGCTGGTGAATACAATGTAACTATAATTCTTTCATAATTTGGATTGTTTAGATAGGTTTTTTTTTTATTGGATATCGATTGTAGCCTTTGTTTTAGACTGGGAGGAAAACAAATGCTATTTTTAGAATGTGGTATGAGACCTCAGAGTAACATATGATCATCATATAAACTAATAGGAAAAGTAGAGACATAGATGATACACGGGATTATGTGTAAAGATGTATATTACATGTATACACACACACACACACACACAGACACACACACGCCCTTTCCTGGCAATGAAGTAGCCACGTTACTAACAGGCTAATAAAAGTTGAGCAGATTTTAAAATCAAACAACAAAAAACAGGTTCCATTTTTAAATATTGAAACGTAACCAGTGACTTCCTTGAAATTCTTTCAGTTTTCTGATCTCTTTCTACAACAATAGAGGAGGAGCCATTTGAACCACAATCTTTTTGTTCTTGAGGGACATTGACTTCTCAATCAAAACAGAATAATGAACAATTACTTTATTTTTTATTTTTATTTTTTAAAAAGATTTTATTTATTTATTTGACAGAGAGAGAGAGGGATCACAAGTAGGCAGAAAGGCAGGCAGAGAGAGAGGGGGAAGCAGGCTACCCACTGAGCAGAGAGCCCAATGTGGGACTAGATCCCAAGACCCTGAGATCATGACCTGAGCTGAAGGCAGAGGCTTTAACCCACTGAGCCACCCAAGCGTCCCCAGAATAATGAACAATTACTTTAAATAGGTAACTCTGCAGGGATTTCTTTGGACATTTTATCGCATTTTTTTTTTTCCCTCAGGGTGGGTGATGTAATGTTCTTGCTCTCCTTTCTCTAGACTGGTTTTGTCTGTTGGCTCTGCCCGTTATGCATTTGTTGGATGGTAGCTCTAGGTAACGTGACGAGTCGTCTCTCTTCTCTCAGAGCCCACTTCTTTTGAGTGACACCCTCCTTCACCACTTGCCATTCACATTCTTCTCTGTCCCTTCCTTCTACATTAGTGTAAGATATGAGAGATAACAAATGTCACATTGCTTCTGTCATTCTGGCAGTTCTATCATTCAATCAACTCGCCATATTATTTCTTTCTTTCTTTATTTAGCATCTTAATTTTATTTTTTCAGTGTTCCAAGAGTCATTGTTCATGCACCACACCCAGTGCTCCATGCAATACATGCCCTCCTCAATACCCACCTCCAGGCTCACCCATCCCCCCACTCCCCTCCCCTCCCAAACCCTCAGTTTGTTTCTCAAAGTCCACAGTCTCTCATGCTTGGTCTCCCCCTCCAATTTACCCCAATTTACTTTTCCTTTCCTTCTTCTGATGTCCTCCATGTTATTCCTTATGCTCCACAAGTGAAACCATATAATAATTGACATTCTCTGCTTGACTCATTTCACTTGGCATAATCTCCTCCAGTTCCATCCATGTTGATACAAAAGTTGGGTATTCATCCTTTCTGATGGAGGTGTAATATTCCACTGTATATATGTACCATATTTTCTTTATCCATTCATCTGTTGAAGGGCATCTTGGCTCTTTCCACAGTTTGGCGATTGTGGCCATTGGTGCTATGAACATTGGGGTACATATGGCCCTTCTTTTCACTACATCTGTATCTTTGGGGTAAATACCCAGTAGTGCAATTGCAGGGTCATAGGGTAGCTCTATTTTTAATTTTTTGAGGAATCTCCACACTGTTTTCCAAAGTGGCTGCACCAACTTGCATTCCCATCAACAGTGTAAGAGGGTTCCCCTTTCCCTACATCCTCTCCAACACTTGTTGTTTCCTGTCTTGTTAATTTTGGCCATTCTAACCCGTGTAAGGTGGTGCCTCAATGTGGTTTTGATTTGAAATTCCCTGATTCACCATATTATTTTTGACAGCAGTATCAAAGGCCATTTTGTGGAAAGTAATGCATACCTTTGTGACATCATTTTAAGGTGAGGAGTTTAACCTCAAGAACAAAGTTTTCTAAGCTGTCTTGGTGTTTAATGTTACTCCCTATAACTATAATATACATAGCTTTGTAGAAACTATGTAGGTAAGTTACATAAAGCGCAAAGAGAAAAAGGAAAACAGAAAAAAATTTAATTTCTTTTTATATCCCATTTTCAGTTCAGAATTCGAGAGTTAAAGTGGATTTTTTTGTAGTTAATTTCAGAGAGAAGATCTGAAATTGGCATTCTAGGGGGATATTATATTGGGGTGAGATGTCTGGCATGGGCAAGAATTTGCTTTCTAAAGTCATTTCCCACCTCCTACACTGGTGGTTCTCAAATTATTTGTGGTAGAGAACTAGCTTTTCCCCCATCTCTGCACACTGGTATCTTTGTAAAAGTCAATAAAACTACTAACAACAACAACAACAAAAAAGCATAATCCCCCAAATTTAATATTGAATTTAAACATAAGACTACTCTGTCAAGTTGCTCTAAAAGTTTATAAATGCCCATCTCTAGGTGTGCACTAATCTTAATACAGATGAGAAGGGGGAAGCTCAGGGATGCATGGGACAGTGATGGACCACGCTTTGAGAACTGTCCCTGACATTATTGCCCATCAGCATTTACAATTTCCCAGAAAAGCGATTCTTCATGGTGTGGTGCAGAACATTATCGATAAAATAAAATTAATGAAAAAGAAATGGGAAGAACATAATATGCTTGGCTCTGAAATATACACACTTCTGAAGTTCCAAGATAGACTGAGTAACTAAGGGCTCATGGGATGTGTGAAGGCTGATCTACAGCCAACTGTGAACTCACCAAAAAACTACAGTATATGTATTGGAATGTGATTTCTTAAGTGCCTTATTCCTGTAAGGAGATGGATAAAATTGTAGTCAACCAAACCGCTTTCTGTGGTTTTTGGAAGAAAGCTCTTGATAAGCCAGCTGGGAGTTGAAGGTGAGACTCTAAGAAATCAAAGGAGCACAGAACTGTTTTGGGCAGCGCAGTGTGACCCTTGATTGGTCAAGTCTGTGAACTTTGACATGAATCTGAGCTCTGCTACTTATAAGGTCTGTGAACCTGAAAATGTCACTTTCCTGACTGTTTCCTTGAGTGGAAAAAGGAGTCATAATAATAGTGTACTTCATAGGGCTGCTACCGAGATGATTAAAAATATGGTGCTCAGTATGTATTAGTTATTATTGTTAATAATAATCACAAATTGTTTCCTATGTCGGTAATGTTACTGCAGACTCTAAGGGTGGAAGGTAGGTCTACATTTAAGGACATTCACCTTAGTTAGATAGGACGATATTCCTTAAAATCTTACACAAAAGGTTAATTATGTTCCGCGCCAAAAGGTTCTATAGCCCAATAAATTTTGGAAACCCTGCATGTTTTGAGACTCACAGTGATTTGTATAAAGCACGTTGTTCACACACGTATTCCTTTCCTTACACTGTGCCACTCATTCTCTTTTTCCTTCATAAATTTTACAACTTACCTAAGACCCTGGTCAAACCACGTGTTCTTTTCCCCATAGTCTCCCTTATAGTTTCAGCCATGGTGGTCTCACTTCTTCTGAAATCCTAGACACTTAGCATCTGTTTCATTGAGTTCATGGATAGATGTCCTACTGAACTCTGGATATGTTGTTTATGCGAATGCTGTTTTCTTAACTGGCATGTAGATCTTTGAAAATGGTACCGTTTTATGCTAGAAATTCTAACAGCGTAACAAATGTATGTTGGTTAGTATTTTTTATTTAACATCTGGAGCTGTTTCAAGTTTATTTGGTATGAGTCCCAAGTTGCTAACATGAAGAAATGAGTTCCATTTGCAGCCCTAATGGTTACCATACAAATTGGAAATGATCACCTTTGCTTGTTCATGTAAGTGAATAATTCACAAGTTCAACTAAAAATAAAACTTTTGTAATTATAAATTATAGCCAACAACTAAGCATATGATCTTTAAACTGACATTAAATAGCACTAAATATATTCATAAGGAGTAGAATAATAAAATATACTTATTAAAGTCATACTTCATTTCTTCCTAGTTTGATTATTGGGGTGACCTCTTTCCTAGGTGGTTTGGAAAAGATCAGATGATGAAATTATTTTAAAATCAAATCTTGGGGCTTGAAAAGTGCTTGAAGACTCATCTAGTTCTCTTCTGTAAGTTTCCACTTAGAGATATGTCCCTATAAACTGCAGCAAGGTTAGAATCCATGTTTTTGTAGAAAGGGAAATGGCCCAAATAGTTATAAACTTTTGTAGAACAGAAAATACTCAAACTTTTCTCTACCTCTTAATTCCATCTCAATATATCTGTTTGCTGTTATTTGAAGATCGTTTGAGAAACGTTGAGTGGATGGTAGTGAACTTCTTGTAAAAAATAATCTAAAATGTGCTATCAAATTAAAAGAAAATTACTAGAAATTCAAAAGTTTAAAGCAATGAAAACTATTCTAAAATACAGAGCAAAGAAGTTTTTGCTAAAAACTGGTCTGTGAACCAGTGGAACTGAGACAGAGAAAAAAATTAGCGAGTAGTTCTGAATTTTTGAAAACAGGGTTTATCATTAAAACCCATTCTTGGGTATGTTTGCCATGACCTGCCTTCAATATCCTCCCAAGGCAAAGCCCTCATTGGTTTTGAGAAGCTACTGCTTGCCCTTGGAGCAGAAGGCCATGCGTGCCCCTTGCCTCCTACTCCAGCAAGGTGACCTCTGCACTTCCCAGTTGTCACATGACCTGCTCAGCTCCAACTTGCATCTGGCAGACACCTGCATCACAGTATTTAAGGCAGTGGCAGCCAAAACCCATTTTTCACATTGTGCTGAGTTTGAGTGTGGTTGGGTGCAGGTTTGCATTTTTGCTCCCAGTGCCAGATGCTGGAGGTGTTGAGACAGACGGTGGCCGCTGCCTGAAAGCATCATTGTCAGCAGAGAGATGCAAAACATGTGAAGACGGCAGATGGCGCCGTGATGAGTGCCAGTGCTAGGGGAGCTGTAGGGGAAGGGCCAGTAAACACTGTGGTAGGGAGCTAGCTTTTGAAGTGAAGAGCAAGTGGAGATGGGTAAGGCATCTTGGGAAACGGAAACAGCACTTGCTAAGGCACCAGAACATGGAAAGTGTGAGCTTGAGGGAAGAGCACAATTTAGATGGGTGGGTAGATGGTTGGGAGTATCAATCAGAAGACGAAATTGCAAATGTAGATTAGGTCTTATTTTTACCTTTTGCCTTTTGTCTTTTTTTGGTTTTGTTTTCTGTAGTACTTACTCTGTGTCTCCCATAAATCAATGCAACTCCTAGAAAGGAGAGAGAGATTTCTACTTCCTGTATAATTCCTATCGGTTACCAGACAAGTATTTGTTGGTTGCTAATTAGATTACATGCTAGATTATAGTGTTAGACTCGGATCATTAAACAGTAACAGAATCTATCTTAATATGCAAAATTATAAAAAATGGTAGTAGTTATAAAGAGGCTTACTTAACACCACTGCGTGGAACTTTGTGTCAAAACAGTTTCTTATATAAGTAATTAAAAATATTTTGTTGATAACATAAATACTATGTAAATATTTTTTTATTTAGTCTTATAATTTTTTAATACTCTTTTGATTATTCTTTTGATTCCCAGGGCGGGATATATTTATGATTTTAGAATATCTTTTGTTACTCCATTGTCACAATACCTGTTACAAAATTTTATCACCTTTCAGACTTGATAAATGAATGCTTTTCTTTGGCTATTTAATTTTATGATGGCCACTGGAAACACTTGGCATACTATGTATATTCCAGAAAAGTGGTAGATAAAATCACATTTGAAAAAATCGCAAGATATTGTAAAAGCATGAAGGGAACAAGATAACAGCTCCCTGATTTGATTACTTTTGTGATGTGGATGCCAGTTTCCATTTGGCTTTTTTCGACTCTAGATTTTTATCCATCAGATACATCAGAGAGATGGTGCATAGCTCTCTTAAAGAGAATTCCAGAGACTTCTCATGATAATATATCATCCTACAACTTTTAGAAAAAAATCAAAGTAATTTTTAAGTAAGGCTGTCAATGAAATCTTAATTAACTTCACATTATCTAAAATAAATATAATGGAAGTTATTGCTCAGTTGCAGTTTTATTGAATTGCAATTCACAAAAGATTAAGTCTGTCAACCCTAATGGAAGGATTTTTTAAAGAACTGTGTTTACAGAAATGTAATGAACAAACAGTATTTTAGCCAAAAAGATTGTGTAAATATTCAGAATCTCAAGAATTTAAGAACAGGGGAATGTGGGAACGCCTGGGTGGCTCAGTCAGTTAAGCGTCTGCCTTCGGCTCAGGTCTTGATCTTGGGGTCCTGGGATTGAGTTCCCCATCGGGCTCCCTGCTCAGTGGGGAGTCTGCTTCTCCCTCTGCCTGCTGCTGCCCCTGCTTGTGCTCTCTCTTTCCCTCTCTCTGACAAATACATAAATAAAATCTTAAAAAAAAAAGAACAGGAGAATCTGATTTACCAGACACTAACAACATGTCAGAGTGGCTTCTATTTAATCCAAAGTTCCCGTCTTTAATAGAAGTAAGGTTTGCAGCACTTCCAGTAGGGAGCACGTGACTGCCAATGTAAACTCATGCTCACTGTTGAGAATGGAGCCCGGCAAGATGAAAAATATTGAGAGACCGTGACCTCCTTTAATTCAGCCTAATAGCTGGCTAAATCTGAGACGTAATTAGCTTATGTATTTACCCTACCTTTTCACAAAATGGTAGCTGGAGGTCTGTAGGACCAACTTACGTAAATGGACCTACTTTTTGCAAATCCATCTGGAGATTGTTGAATATAACTCACTGACTTTCATATGAACATTTCTTCTTGTTCTCATGCTTCCTTAGAAACATAAGCATTTATGCATGGCCCCTGGTGCTCTCACTGCTATCAACTTCTCCCCTGCTGCAAACTGATGCGTTAGTGTAATATTTTTAAAAACCTTACACTCAAAAAGGTAAAAAAAATATATATATATATCTGTCAGTTTTGCTAGCTACAAGTTTTGCTAGCTACAAGACTGATCCCAAAAAAGAAAAAAAAAAAAAAGGGAAGGGGTCATTTGTACACTAGATGAGAAGTAGAAAAGATTTTAAAAGTACTTTTTCTCTGTACTCAATCTAAGGAAAAAATGTTTTCTCAAATGCAACAATAAAAGGACATATTCAGAAAGCAATTTTATTTTTGACTATGTTTTTCTGTTTACCTCTAAGCTATTTTATGTGATTGCTATCAAATTCATTTCCTGTGCTTTTCTAAGCTCTTTGGAGAGTCACCGCTTGAGGGATCCACTTGATTCCTGGCTGTCATTGAGGGATTTGTGGGAGCAGGGAATTTTCTTTATGGGAAAACTTTTAATTGAAGATTTTTTGATAGATACATGAATGCTCACCTTTTCTATTTCTTTTTTTAAAGATTTTATTCATTTATTTGAGAGAGAAAGAGCACAAACAGGGGGATTGGCAGGCAGAGGGAGTGAGAGAAGCAGGCTCCCTGCTGAGCAAGGAGCCCGATGTGGGATTCGATCCCAAGACCCTGGGATCATGACCCGAGCCGAAGGCAGACGCTTAACTGACTGAGCCACCCTGGTATCCCTCTATTTCTTTTTGTATAAATTTTGTGTAGCTGTTTTCCCACTTGTTTCTCTACTTCAGCTAAATGTTCAAATTTATTGGCACAAAGTCATTCATAAGATCTCTTATTGTTCAATAGTCAGTAGTCAATAGAAGAATCAATCTCTGTTTTTGGAGATTTTTCTTTATTATATTTTGTTATCCATTTTGTTAATTTCTCCTCTTACCTTTTTATTTCCTTCCTTCTACTTTTTTGGGGTTTATTTTTGGTTGCTTCTTTTAACTCTAACACAATTAACTGTGAGATAAGTCATAATCGCATTTCTTTGCTAATCTATGCATTAGAGGTTATAAAGTTTTCTCTAAGCAAGGCTTCAGCTGTATCTCACCAAGTTTTACTCTGGTGTATATCATTTAGTTTTGTAATTTCTACTATCATTGTGTTTTGTAATTTCTACTATGATTTCTTCTTTTACTGATGTTTTACTTAGAAGTGTATTGTTTACTAAATCAGGTTGATTTTAAATTTCCTATTTCCTCTTAAGTGGCTTTGCAGTTATAGATTCTTTCGGTTGTTAGTGTAGAGTTAAAACATGTTTCCTTTAATTATTAAAGTCTAATACGAATAAGTACTGTTACCAGTTTTGTACAATGTTTAGATCTTAGAACTCCACTGACCGTCGGCCACCTTTTACTATTCTTATCTGCTGTTGTTGTTTTCATTCTACATACAGTTTAAACTCCACGCAACATTACTATTATCATTTTATACTGTCATATTGATTTAGATTTCTTTCTTTCTCAATTGCCATATGTCTGGTGTAAATTATTTTCCCTTTACCTGCAAGGTTCTCTCTCCTTTTCTAGCTTAGTTTAGTTTCAGTATTTGATAGGGCAGCTTCCAAAATGAGTTGGATTTAAAGTTGGCAGCTAATTTCTTTGACCTCTTTAAAGTCACGATTCCATTATTATCTGGCTTCAGTCATTTCTGTCTAGGGGTCTGTTTAAGTTTTACTGCTGCTTTGAAGGTGATGATTTTGTGTTTGTTTTTAAAGATTCTATCTATCTATCTATCTATCTATCTATCATCTATCATCATTTATCTATCCTCTATCTATCTATCTATCTATCTATCTATCTATCTATCTATCTATCATCTATCTATCATTATGTATCTATCTATCATCTATCATCATTTATCTATCCTCTATCTATCTATCATCTATCTATCTATCTATCATTATCTATCTATCTATCATCTATCATCATCTATCTATCCTCTATCTATCTATGTATCTATCCATCATCTGTCTGGAGAGAGAGCATTCTGAGCAGGGAGAGGGAAGGGAGAGGGAGAATGAGAGAATCTCCAGCAGACTTTGCGCTGAGTGCTGAGCCCCATGTGGGGCTCAGTCTCACAACCCGGAGATCATGACCTGAGCTGAAACCAAGATTCAAATGCTCAACCCACTGAGCCAAACA
Organism: Potos flavus; assembly: GCA_028534135.1. Taxonomy (NCBI): domain Eukaryota; kingdom Metazoa; phylum Chordata; class Mammalia; order Carnivora; family Procyonidae; genus Potos; species Potos flavus. The sequence continues at coordinate 73,683,019 of CM052886.1, forward strand.
GGCGCCCCTGTTTGTTTATTTTTGCAGAGTCTATGACTGCTCTTTTTTTTAAAGCTTATATATGTACGTATGTATGTAATCTCTGCACCCAATGTGGGGCTCGAGCTCACGATCCTGAGATCAAGAGTTGCGTGCTCCTCTGACCGAGCCAGCCAGGTGCTACTCTATGACTGCTTTTAAGATTATCCTTCTCTAGCAGCTTTAATATAATGTTCCTGGACATTGTTTACTTTGTTTTCTGCTTTGCATTTTGGGATTTTTCATGCTTTTGCTTAGCGACTTTTATCAAATTTGGAAAATTAGCTATTATCTCTTCAAATATTGCTTTTACTCTACTGACTCTTTTTCCCCTTATGTATATAGGGGAGAGTATGTACATGCTAGGCTTTTTCACCGTGTGACACACACACACACACACACACACACACACGCGTATGTATGTACGTATGTATTTTCTCTCCTCTTCTCCTCTTCATGAGCTGCTTATTGCTTAGTTTCTCCTGAATTGCTCTATTTCCCATTTCTCCTCAGCTCAAAACCATCTGCTCTAAAATCAATTGTTTGATTGTGTTATTAATTTGTCATTGGGTTAGAGAATTTCCATTAGATCATTTTTTATAGTTCTATTTTGATGGCAAAGTTTTCTACTTTGTCATCTACTCTCTAACAAATTAATCACAGTTATTTTAAAGTTAATGTCTGATAATCTAACATATACTTCATTTTTAGCTTGATTTCTATTGTTATCTTCTTTCTTGGCCCCTTTTTCAGGTATTCCTGGTAGGTTTTAATTTAATACCTGATGTGTTCATGTGTGTGTGTGACAGAGAGAAAATTGTAAAGACTGTTATCTTATTCCTGAGAGGATTCGTTACAACTTCTGGCAGATAGTTAGACTCATGGAAGGTCATCTCTGTACAAAGATGGAGCCAGTTCAAGCTGAGCTGGAGTCTTTATAAAGCCTCATCTGTTTACGGTTTGCTTTTCCTCTTAGAATAGAATAGCTTACATCAGAAATACTGATGAGTTTACCAGGATCTTACACACCATTTAGGAGAAAGAGGCACAGAATGTCAGCCACTGGTATTTGCATCTCTTTGAAATTTTTAACTTAAAATTTTCCTGCCTTGGTTTCTGTTGTTTGTTTTTGATCATTTGACTTAATGGAAAATACCTTGCAGGAGGAAAAAAAACTAGCCCCTAAGTACAACACAATTTCATAATTATTGAAGTTTGTCTATACTTTAAATAAGTCTTTCTATTGATGCATTAGAGATCAACGTAATCATATAAATTGTTCAATGGAGCTTTCTGGGTAGCTTCAGATATAATACATTTCGTTCAGCAAAATTTAAACATTTCAATGAGAAATTGATAAAAGATTAGAATCTATATTTGCGCAAAAACTGGGGCAAAATCAAGAGGGAGACAAACCATAAGAGACTCTTAATCTCAGGAAACAGACTGAGAGTTGCTGGAGGGGTGGGAAGTGGGTGGGCTGGGATGGCTGGGTGATGGACACTGGGGAGGCTATGTGCTATGCTGAGTACTTTATGGTGAATGAATTGTGTAAGACTGATCAATCACAGACCTGTACCCCTGAAACAAATAATACATTATATGTTAATTTAAAAAATCTGAAAAAACATTTAAGGAAAAATTCTGAATTCACAAGCTAGACTTCTGTGGCCATTGAGAAAGCCTAGACTTCAGTGTTTATTTGGCAAAAATTGAAAAGGAAATTAAGAAATTACTTATTAATCAATATAGTTATGCAATATGAAGGGAAAATTACTACCATTTGCAGAAGTAGAGGTCAGAAATGAAAGCTTCACTTTTTCTTATACTCAAAGATAACCATTTAAACAGTGTAGAAAGCTTATAATTAAAAAAAGGAGACCCTTGGTGATTTTTTTTAGCCTATATATTTCCAAAAGATGGCTACTTTTAATTCTTTTCATTGCTTCTTCAAGAAATTACCTCCATAATTCTAAATAAAGTATATGTGTAATACTTTCTCTCAATTAGGCATTTTTAGATGTTGTCTATTCACTTCTTACTGTGGTATATATAAAGATTTTAACTCTGTTGCATCTCACTTTTTCCAGTATAGTAATATCGCAATTTTTATTAAATATTTTCATTGATTATTCTAGTAAATATTGTTTACTGCACAGCCAATTAATGTGCATGATTATATTCTCTTTCTTTTTCTGCTGTTTGGATTTCCTGGAATTAATAACTGTGTTTCTTTTTGTTTTTTCATTTGCTGTTTCTTTGAACCTAAGACGGAGTCTTTCCACATTTTCCAACTGCTCTATAGATTACCTCTCTTTACATTTTCCTACATGATCAAATTGGTCAGGTAGTCTGCAATTTCTATTTTTTTCCTCCTGGAGATTTCTAGTGCCTTCTGCCTCCTGCTCTAAAGTAGATTTAGCCTATAGGATGTTAGCTGTCATCCTGGGATGCCCTTTTGCAGAAGCTTCAGGAATTCTCTGTACTTTGTTTCTGTATTGGATTCTCCTTTTCTGTTCATGTCTTTTTCTTGGCTCTCCCACTTCTGGTGATGCACACTGTCCAATAGCTTCCTGAGAAGGGATACATAGGAAATAGAGACCATGAATGCCTGAAATTGTTTACATTTTACCCTTACTCTATGTTGGTAGCTTACTGAGACATAAACTTCTAAGTAGAAAATAATTTTCCATAGAGCTCTGCATTTTAGGGTGTCTGGCCACCTCCAATCTGAGTGGCCATAAAGGGCAGCACTTCCTCTTTATACCAGGAGAACGTTGAATAGTTCTCCTGTTGTGTGTATGGGCATGTGTGTGTCTGCCGTCATCACAAGAACAGCCTCTTCTTGCTTGGGGTTTAAAACCTCTCGTAAACTGGTTACATTGAACTATACATCAGTGCTTCTTCACATATAACGCGGTGGGCTATAATATCTACTACCCATGTTTATGTGTATCGGGAAAGAGATGTTAATAATTAAAAGCTGTTTGCCACAAAAAAAAAAAGAAAATAATTTTCCCAAGAATTTTAAAGATATTACTCCATTATTTTCTTATTTTTATTATTGCTGTTGAGAAGTCCAGTGATACACCTATTCTCAGTTCTTTGCTCGTGACCTTTTTCTTTTTCCTGGAAATTTTAGGATCTTCTCTTTTCTCCTAAACATCCATAGTAAGGTGCCATAGAATGATTACGTACCTATAATCTTCTTTGTCCGGAATGTGTTCAGTTGGGAACCTTATGCTTTTCAGTTCTGTAAAAATTTCTTATATTATTTTTTCTATCTGTTTTGAAAATCCTAATAGATTTTGATATTCTAGATTCTTGTCAGTATCTTCTCTCCCATTTTGTCCACCTGTTTATTTTAGGAAGATTTCTTTATTTTTTAATTAAAAATATTTTATTTATTTATTTGAGAGAGAGAGAGAGAGCAGGAGCAGAGGGTAAAGGGAGAAGCAGGTTCCCCGTTGAACAGGGGATAATGTGGGGCTTGATCCCAGGGCCCTGGGAACATGACCAGAGCCAAAGGCAGATGCTTAACCTACTGAGCCTCCTAGACAACCCAGAAGATTTCTTTATTTTATCTTTCCACTTGCACTCATAATTCTTACTTTCGCTAGCATATTTTTAATTTCTAGGAGATTTTTTTTTTTAGTTTCTAAAAGCACTTTAAAAATAATATCCTGTTTTTATTTCATGCATAGAATATACCCTTATCTCTGAGAGTGGATGATATGATTATTTTCTTTTCTCTCTGTTGTTTTATTTTCTTTTACTACTTGCACGGTCTTGCTTTCTTCTGATGTCCTCACATGATTTCTCTTCTTCATCCAAGAAGCTTTACTCAAATATCTGTTGATGGTCCCTGGCTATTCATTCACACTTAAAAGTGAGTTAAGATCATTATAAACCTCTCGTACATAGTTGGTTTCATTGGCAGGACGGACTCGTTGCAAAGCGAATGGGCGACCATCCAGGTTTGGGGTTGCAATCTACGTATCAAGCATTTGTTTTTTCCTGACTACATTAACTTTCTCCAGCGAGGAGTAGATTCTCCAGTCTGGTAGAAGTTCAGAGACAGTATAAGATCGAAGGGTGGCATTCTGGATCTGCGAAGGAGAAGGCAGGTCTCATTTCACTACTTAGTGTGTAACATTTTCACTTAGTCCACTTGTGTTCAGTCAAGCACCTCATTCCAGTCCTCCTTTCTGCCTTTGTTCCTGAGTCCAGAGCAACTCAGATCTTAGGTTCAATTCATTTAAAAACTATACTTCTTTCTCCTATAGTAAAGGGTAGCAGTTGTTGTGAGATGGGAGTTAGGGGGAAGATGGGAACTGAGGATCCACTGATTAAGGTTTGCCACCGATTAAGGTTTAACTATCTCTAAACTAATGTGTTTGATCCATTATCAAGGACTCAGAGCTAAAACTAGGATCTTGCTATACTGTGTATGTAACTCCTTATTGTTTGTTACTATGTTCTAGAGTGAATTTTTTGAAAGAGTTGAGCGTTCACATAATTAATTCCAAGACTGTTGGTGGTTTCATTTATTAAGCTAAACGGACTCTAAATTAGTCTTTTTTTCTTCCAGAATTTTCTGGGTAATACATCAATCCAGTGATCTCTCTCACTGTAGTTTTTCTCAAACATAATATTCATTCTTGTCTGCCAAATTAGTTACAAAATTTGGAACACTATATATACATTAAAAAAATAGATGACATCTGTTGATTTGGATGTGATTCTTCCTGGCAGGATATAAGATCTCTTTGCTCAGAAAGTACTCTAGTCCTTTTAATCTCCCAGTGATGCAATAAACTTCTCAGTAGACACTTTATGCATATTTGACAGCTATGATTTTAGAAAGTGGAACAGATAGCAAAAAATGAGAATCCAAAGTAACAAAGCTCTTGAGTGATCCTAAAAAAAAGCATGTACAGAACATTTTATATGAAACAACGGTTTGGGAATAAATTGTCTTTCTGGGAAATTAGAAACAGCTTTTTCTTCACAGTTCTACCAGTGAATTCCCATTTAGGCTATGCTAAGCTAAACCATGCTGGTGTACATCTAAATCACCACTAAATGAATGGAAGTGTTTCTACGAATATACACCAATTAATACTACCTGTTCCCTTATCAACTCCTTGGGATAATTTCTGTCAATAGCACCTCCACTTTGATCATGGAGTTTGGTTTCTGGTTTAACTTTCATTTCACTAATGAGGCTAATATGATAGCGTCTGAAATAATCTTTTGGAATCTTCTATATATCTTGTTGAAATGCTACTGGCCAAATTTAGCAAATTTAGCTTCATCAAGTGTAACTCTGATCATATAATCTTTTGGAAAAAAAAAGCAAAAAGCAAAAAACAATAGTTTTTTTTTTCCAAACTGAAAGTTTTTCATCTCTGTGTTTAGCCATATATCAGTGACATCTTCCGAAAAACTCTTGTGGCTGGCCTTTATTTTAGCCAGATCTCAGGAGTGGAGGCAGGCCTGCAGTTGGCTTAGAGGACCCGTGGGCACTCAAAGCGTGGTGTCCACTATGTGGCAGGCTTATCAGCTTCTGATTCTACTTACACGGCTTAGGCTGGAAGATGGAGCCTCAGCCAGAAAATGTCAAGTAAATCCAGCCAAGTGTTTGGCTCTCTCCTGACACTGGAAAAGGGAAATTTTTTTCTTCTTTCACTTACTCTCTCACAAGAGTGTGAACTTGTTTTCTGCAGCCAAAACAAACAAGCTTGAAGATGATGAGACATATCACGCCCAACCACAAAAGGAGGGGGATTATCGGAGGCAGAACCAATGGCTTCAGCATGGCCCCTGGTTCCTGCGTGTACAACACACCTGATGACTTCCAAAGATAGTCCTACAAACCATGGACCTCTCTTTTTCTGCCCCCGCCCCTCAACCCCACTTATATTCCCTCCCAGTACAAATTTGGGTGTGGGCAAAGTAATTCCAAATGGAAGACCAAAATAATGGGTTTGTATGATGAGAGTTTACAGGGCCTGCGCTTACACGCAGAGCCCTGGGGTGCAGGGAACCACCCTGTCTATTGCAGATGGAACGCAAATCCTGCAGTGAGTGAGCAATAACTTATTTTGGCTTGAATAGCTGCCACAGCCATGTGCAGTGAATGTTAGTGATAGCCATTGACATCCTACTTCTTTCTAAAGACAATCTACATAAGCACATAGCCGGATTTCACAATTTTAACTGGAAAAATGGTATTTCTTGTCCCGTGCAACAGGGGTGTAATCAAGAGTAATTGATTTTACATTAAAGTTTAAGGAAAATCACACTTCAGGTAATTTTGAAATATGAATACCTTGAGGAAGGCGCAAACTGATCCCTGAAGAAGAGTTTACTGGGCCTTTTACTCCCAAATAGGCATTTGGAATAGAGGTCAAGATCTAATAATAGTCTCAGGCTATCTGAAGGCTGCGTGCAAGCTTGATTCTAAGGAGTTAACAGGAGGACCACTTAAAAGGTTTTCAAGGACTATTGGCAAGCTTCTATTTGTAAAATTCTGAAGTGAGTAACCTATCATGGCAAGAAAACTACCATGCTGGCGTTTTTTAAAGTAAACTTTTGGTTGAAGCAAAACATGCATAAATAAATGCGCAAGTTTCTAGAGTATAGCTGGAAGAATTTTCACAAAGTACACATATCCATATAACCACTACCTGTAGCAAGATGTTGACCGTTACAACTCCTCTTTGCTCATATCCAATGAGCTAACTATTATTCTGATACGTGGCAGCATTGATGGGCTTGATCTGTTTTGGAGGTTTATGCAAATAGAGACATATAGTTATCTACTTCTTTATTTTTTCAAGATTCATCCATGTTATTGTGTGTGGAAGGTATTTTCCTCATATCTGAATGGTATTCCATTATATGAATATCCCACAATTTCTTTAGTCTCCTGTTGATGGACACTTTAATTTTTTTCCCAGTATTTGCCTGTTTTTGATGGTGCTCCTGTTCACATTTTATACATTTTTGGTGCACATCAGTGTACATTTCTGAGGGGCATTCCACTTAGGAATGGAATCGCTAGTTCATAGGTTATGCATATGTTTGGCTTTAGTAAATATGACCAATGAGCACAAATATACTTACACGTCCCATTGCTCCCCATTCCTTACTGCATTTCTATGTTTTTATCTGGGATCATTTTCCTTTTGTCTAAAGAACTCTACTATTATTTTTTCTTAGACCTTTTAGGAAATAGGTTTTTTTTTTTTCACTTTTTGCTTGTCTGGAAACACTCTCTTTTCACCATTTTAAAAGTTGTTTTTGCTGAATATAGAATTCTAGACAGTTTTTTCTTTTGGCATTCTAAAGTTGTGATTGCATTTTCATATGGTTTCTATCCTTTCTGTTCAGATGGACGATGTCAGTCTTGATGCTGCTCCTTGATTTATAATGTCTTTTTTGTATAGTTATTGTAAGTTTTTTTTCTTTGTTTTTGTGTTATGCTGAAAACTGTGCTTGGAAGTAGTTTTCTTTGTATATATTTTGCTTGGGGCTTTTTGAATCTATGGCTTGTATTTGTAATAACTTTTGGAAAATTCTCACTCATTATCTCTTAGTGACGTATTTGGAGTTTTCCCTACATAATGTCATGTTCTTTATTTGTTCCATTTTAATTTGAATGACTTTATTTTTCTTGTCTAATTATCCTCGTTAGAACCTCCAGTACGATGTGGAATAGGAGTGGTGAGATCTAATACCTTGATTTGTTCCTTATTTTATGGGGAAATTATTCAGTCTTTCACTATTAAGTACTACGTTAGTTGTAGGTTTTTACAGAAGCCCTTTTCAGGTTGAGGAATTTTCCTTCTATTCCTACTGTGTTGAGTGTTGTTGTCATGAAAGGTGTTGGATTTTGTCAAATGCTTTTCTGTGCCTGTTGAAATGGTCATATGGGTTTTGTATTTTATTCTACAGATATGATGTATTACAGTAATTGGATTTTGAGTATTAAACCAACCTTGAATTCCTGGATTAATTCCCACTTGATTATAGTGTATAACCCTTTTCATAATTTTCCGGATTCGGTTTGTGAGGATTTTTCCATATATATTCGTAAGAACTATTTGGTCTGTGTTATTTTTTTCCTGTTATATCTTTATCTGGTTTTGGCATCAGGGTAATACTCTGTCCTCATATGAGTTGGGAATTGTTCTTTCACCTTCTGTTTTATGAGTGTTTGTGAAGGATTGGTATTAATTCTTCTTTTAATGTTTGGTAGCATTTACTAGAAATGCTACTGGGGTCTGGGATTTCTTTCTGGGGAGCTTTAAAACTAATAATTGAATCTCTGTATTAGTTATAGGTCTATTTAGGTTTTCTATGTATTCTGTCAGTTTTGGTGCTCATTTCTAGAAAGTCTCCCATTTCATCTAAGTTATCTAATTTGTTAGTGTACAGTTGTTCATACTATTCCATTATAATTTTTTTCTGAATGTATATAGTAATGTCCCTCTTTCCTTTATGATTTTAGGAATTTCAATTTTCTATCTTTCTTTCTTAGTCAGTCTGTATAAAAATCATTACTATTTAAATATTATTTCTGCCCCTTCTCTTGCTCTTACCACTTGGGGACTCAAATGATACATAAGTAGACATATTCACCATGGTTTTTATGTTTCATATTTGATTCTGTATTTTCTATTGTTTTTGTGTTTAAGTTGGGAAATAGTCTACTGATCTGTCTTCTAGTTAGGTATTTCTCCATTTCTTTCTCTTCACTATATCTTTCACTATTTCTTTATAGGTTAAACTCATTTACTGTGTTCCTTCCTAACTTAGTTATTTTTAAGTTCTAGAGTTTCTATTTTAGTTTTTCCTTATAGATTTCATTTTTGTGACTAAAGTCTTCATTGTCATCTATTTTCTTAGATACATTAGTCACAATTTTAAAGTCTATGCCTGACCACTCAAAAATCTGGATCACTTGTAACTTTTCGTAATTTATTTATTCACTTGATTCCATTTCTTGGGAATGGTGGTAATTTTTAATTGAATGTAACACTATAAATATTATAGAAGTTTGGGTGATAGTATCTTATACCTCAGGAGAAGAGTTACTCTACCTTCTGGCAGGCAGTCAGAGTAAGAGCAGACCTCCTCAATGCAGTTCAAGAGTGTGCTCTCTTGATTCTGGGTCATTAAGTATAACAATGAATTTAGGATATAGAATTTCTTTAGTTTAAATACATCAGGTTTTGAATTTTAAGATACAATCCAGAAAGTGAATCTTTAACAGTTGATTTCAATATCTGTGGCTGTACAAAAGCCAACACAATACTTGAGTAGAAAGGATCCATAGAAAAAAGTGTTGTATTCATTTTAAGCCATGGCCTGCTAAATACTGGAATACTATCAAGTATTTTGTTCTTTGTCCCTCACAGAGTTGGTATTTAGCAGACAGCTTCTCAGAGAATAGATGCTAAGTAATATTTGCTCATTAAACTGAAGATTAGAAGTGCTTGCTTTGAGGTTGGTAGTATCTACTTAACAGAGTTGTTGTAAGGACTAATTATGGGACCAAACAAGCACTGAATGCCCTATGAAAACATTCACTTTTATTGTACACTTAAGAAAATTTTTAGTTTTAAAAATATTGGTTAGCATACCCTTCTTTTTCCCCACTCCCCTCCAGCCCCGACATACCTACATACACACATCCATTGTTGCCTATATTTATGTTGTTCCTATGTTACTTTAGGCTTTGGGCACCAGATATCCCTTTATTTAATATTTCTATCTTACTGGTGGTTTTCAAATTCTAATATTTGACTATTCAGCATTATAGCTGTCCTATCCTATACAATACTTACATTTTCCCAGGTCATTATAAATCTCTTATGAGTTCTTATGTAAGCCTTCAACCTGAATGCTATTTGAGAAGAAATTATAGAGTTTGAGAGTTTATTATAAAGCCAAAGTCAATCCAAACAAATTTCAAATCATTACTAATTTCCCAGAAGTTTTGGATTGGTGACCTTAGTTTTGAAATTGTGGACTGGTTAACTTAAGGCATGAAATATGAACACAATGAAATGTTAAATAAGGCTTCAAGGTCTCTCATGATATAAGAAGAATTGCAAATGAGTTCACGAGAAAGAATTTTATCTTCTGCAATCGGACTTTTTTTTTTTTACACAACAGAAATCATTTTTTTCCCAATTCTTTTCAAATAAAATTAAGGGAAGCTTACGGAATTCAATTAAATACAATCACATGTTTTTTATAATTTGTAAGTCTCAGGATTGTTTATTAGAGCACCTTTAAACAGAGATGCTGTAAACCTCTCAAAAAAAGCCAAAATCTTTGCTTCCTCCTATCAAACACAGGGTTATTTTCAGAAATAAGCAATGTTAATGTTTTTAGATGAAAACAATCTCTTTGGAATATGAATTCCTGTTTTCCTTACAAGAAAGCATTTTACTAAGTTGGTGGAGAATGCTGACATTTAGATTGCACATGCATGGTTACTCACTGATATGTTTAGACTGGATTAATTTAAGGAAAGAGAAATTTTAAAGGCTGTGCACTAGCCAATGAAATGGAGGCAGTGACCTGGCAAGGTCTAAACATGGAGCTTTCTGATATTTAGCATTCGTTAGTGCTACATTGTGATTCAGGAAATGCGTCCTCAACAAAATGGCTGTGAATGTAATTTTTTTTTCTTTTTAAGAACTTGAGGCCTCTCCTTTGGGTCATCACCAACCCAAGAGAGCTGTACATTTTCAGTGAATCACCATTGTGTTTTTACTTCTTTCCAGGAAGGAACTGACTCTTAAATACAATTTTCCCTGCCAAAAAAAGATTTCATTTGTGAGTATCAACTTGTAAAATGAGTTGGAATCACTGTTTTCTGTTCTTTATGCTAAAAAGGGAGCTTGATTAATCAAGTTAAAAATAATAGTATGAACACAGTTCAGCTTATTAACAGGTCCAATTAACAAACCAAATATATTTTATTAGCTACTTTGATGAAAGAAATAGTTTTCTTATTCAATTAAGGTTTATGATGGAAGGACTGAAAAACTAAGGAGAAAAGTGTTTGGTTTAATTTTATTGAAAATTGAGAGAGCCTCCTTTTGAAAATTAGTCATTTACATCTTTTCAATATAGAGGCTGGGAAGCAGTGTGCTCAACATGATACTTTTCTAGTTCAGGGGGATTTGTTCTTTAACCACCCCTATTAGGGCCCATCACAACTCTGTCACCAGAGAAAGAATGTTTACCAGGAACCAAGAGGTCAGTTTTCAAAGTTCAATGGCACCTGGGATCAAAGACTTGTATTTCCTACATATGTTTTGGAAATTCAGTATGGGGATAGATTCTGTCCCTGGGAAAGTAAAAGCACAGGAAGCTCTATATTTAAAACAATAAAATGCCATTAATGCCCTATGAGGTACCAAAACATACTTTAAATCTAGTTAGCAACACATTACTTTACTAGTACCCACATCAATGGACAGAATAAAAAATTTAAAAGTAGACCTTTGTTAAAAGAAGAATTTATGTATTACCCAGAAAAGTGGTCTCACAAATCAGTACGGCCAAGTACTGTTGGATTATATAAGTTGATAAAATTGTGCTATGATGATTGGATAATATTTGGAAAATATAATGGTAAAACTTTATTTCATTGTATACACCAAAGTAAACTCAGATGGATTAAAGAGTTAATATAAAATATAAAACCATATTTTAAAAGAAAAATAGGATTAAAATCCATCTGATTTAGATTAGGGGAAATCTTTCTAAGAATAAAAGCCATGAGGAAGTGCCAAATATTGAAACTACTTTAACATTCAGATGTACAAAGTTTAACCATGCAAACTTTTAACTATGTAAGTATATAAAATACTATCAAAATTAAAAGGCAAATTAATGTGACAAAAGGGTTAATAATCTTCTTACAAGAATAATTATTAAAATGATTAAGAAAAACAACAAGGCTACATGGTCAAACCATATAAAAACAAGACATACAAATGGACTATAATGGATTTTAAAAGGTTCAAATTCATTAGTAAGTGAAAATGCAGTTAAACATTAGGTTCATAGTTCATGAATCATGTGAAAAATGATACCAGGAATGCTGGCAGGGGTAGGCACAAGAAGACTGGTCTAGTCCCTCCTCAGTGGTAGGAATGTCAGTTGTTATTAAGTCCTGGAAAATAATACAGAATGTGTGCTTTTTGGCGAGGAGCATTGTAACGTTGTAATCATTCTAGGAATCCGTTCCTAAGAAATCATCAGACTTTGAGTCAAATGCTGATAAACAGGGAGATTTGTTGCAGCATTATTTGTAGTGGCAAATAACTTGAATAAAGCTCCCCATAAATGTCCCATAAAAATAAGATTATCAAATAAAATAGACGGAATATTATATAAGTATTATAAATTGTGTTTTCAAGGAGTTTTCAAGGTTATGGAAAAATATCCATGGTATGATTGAGATATGGCAAGATAGAAAATTTATATAGAATATGCTATAAATTTTGTAAATTTCCAGTGTGTATGCATACATATGTGTAGGAAAAATACTGGTTGGAAATATATTTAAGTGTCAATAGTACTTTTTTCTAGGTGATAGAACTAGAATAAATTTTAATTTTTGTACTTCATAATTTTTATAATTTCTATATGAAGTTTGGCTTAATTTTTTAATTAGGAGAAAATATCATTTTAAAAAAAGATTTATTTATTTATTTTAGAGAGTGCAAGTGCGAGTGGGGGTAGAGGCAGAGGGAGAGAATCTTCAAGCAGACTTCCCACTGAGCATGGAGCACAATGTGGGGCTCAATCTCATCAGCCATGAGATCATAACCTGAGCTGAAACCAGCAGTTGGACACTTAACTGACTGAGTCATTCAGGTGCCCCCAGAAAAATATTTTTAAGTTAAAAATTCAATATTCACTTTAATAATGAGATCAGTTTACTTGAAATTTTTGAATTTACAATGTCTCATGATGAGCTATGTAAAATTGACTAACGTCTTGATTAATATCTCTGACTCAAACATTTAATACATTCCTTACAAGTTTTAGCAAGTGGGTGACATCCTTGTTCTTCTGTCTCCCTGACTATCTCTTCACTTTTAAAATGTGGCAAGAATAGTGGAACAATGGGTTTCTTTCAAGTAAATGGAGTAATGCAAAAAAAAGAAAAAAAAAAAAAATCAGACATTCCCCATGGGATTTGTCACCTTTTTTTATTCCTGGCAAGACACCGATGATTAGCAAATAGAGAAGTGGCCACAAGGTGACAAGCAATTCTTTCCTTTGATAAAGGCAACATTTATCCCCTCAAAAGGGAAAACTAGTAAACTGGTATGGTTAGGAAACTCAACCCATAAGACTTCTTTTTCTCTCCTTAACCTTCTTCTTTAATCCTTCCATGCAATGTCAGATCTCTTGAGCTGGTCTGTACCTATGTCCAGATTTCCTCACCATTCACTCAGCCTCTCCACCTCCAGCAGTGTCACTTTTTCAGTAAAAGCCCAATCAAAAATATCAGTGCTGAGGTCCAAATCGCCTTGCTCCAGTTTTCTGTTTCCTTGACATCTCCAAAATATGCCAAACTTAATCTTCTTTACTTTGAAACAGTCTCTTCCTTTGCCCTTGTGACACTATATCACCCCTACTAATCATAGGTACTCTTCAAGATTTCATTGGTTCTATGCACTTCTGTCTTTGTAGTCTCTGGGATGGGAGAGAACAAAATTATATTGTCTTACTTTAGCTATTCCTTCTATAAAGATTGTTAGTTTATGAATTTCTTCCATAAGCAACACATCCCACATGCTATGTGCTTAGCTGGGAACTAGTTATATACAGATGAAGAAGGAGAAGGAGAAGGAGAAGGGGGGGGGGGGGGAGAAGAAGAAGAAAAAGAAGAAGACCAACCTTCAAAGTTTTTTAGATGGATTAACTAATTTCATTTCCCCGATAGTCCTGTGGAGCAGACACTATTATTTCTCCCATTTTGCTGATGAGAAAATTGAGGAACAGAGAGTTCAAAACACTCCCCCAGATCACGGAGTTAGGAAGAGGCACACTCAACATTCAAATCCAAGCATTCTGTACTTTTAACACTCTGCTGTAATACTGACAATGCCTTAAACAAATTCAAACTTGAGTGGGAAAGTTGCAAAACTAAGAGAAACTACAATATGGCACGGAGATTGTCTTTACAAGATATAGGAAAAGCCCTGGAAGCACAGGGGAAGGGCATGTAAGTGGTTCTGGAGGTGCAGAGGAAGTTTCCTGGAGTTGAGTTTGCAATGTGAAGATGGGAAAAAGGCAGAGGTAAGTATGCCAAGCAGAGACAACTTCACGTGCAAAGATGTGTACATGATGTGAGAAGCAAGTATTATATTTCTGAGAATTTGCACGTCATATGGTCTTTCTCTCTCTGTGGTGGGTTCTCTAGAGTGATAGGAAATTGAAACAAGAGCTAGGCAGTGACCAGAGACCACAAAACATGGGAAACCATGCTTAAAATGCTGGCTGCTTTTCTGAAAGTGATGGGATGCCACTGAAGGATTTTAAAATGGGTAGCTATACGACCACCTTTCATTTTCTAAAGGCCAGCCTAGAAGCACTACAGAGGATGGAAACAATAGACTGCAGACACCACTGGGTGGGTCGTCCAGGTGAGAGGTGAGAGGGTCACAGCCAAGTGTCCACATTGAGAATGGAGAGGAGAGTCAGACACAACCTTTGGGAGGTAGAATCCACAGAAGTGGTATTTGGTTATATAAGGAGAAAGATCCAAGGGAGGAGTAGGAGTCAAGGATGACTTTTATGCTGTAGGCTTGGGTGAAAGGTGATCTCAATTCCTTAAAGTAAGGAATGGGATAGGGGAACAGGTCTGTGGATGAAGATGTGGAATTCAGTTTCTGAAATGATAAGTTACAATAGGTTACTGAGTAGAACATTGAAAAGGAAGCTGCAAATATAGGTCTTGAAGTAGGATAAGAGGTCGGGGAATACAGAGTGGGGATTCCCAGCGATGTGAAGAATGGCAGATGTGATAATCTTGGGGAAGGCACAAGGCAAGAAGAAAAAACCAAGCAATGGATGCCTCAGAAAATATGGATATTTAAGGGATGAAGAGAGGCAGAGAAAGCAGGAAAGGAGTCAGAGAAAAAAACTGCCAGAGAAATTTGTGTGCAGTTTTGTTAAGTCTCTCAAAATTCATAAAGAGCTGACTAGCTTCCTGTTACTTAAATTGAAATTCCATGAATTTCTAGTGGGAAAGTCTATTCAGGGAAGGAGTGCTGAAGGTGATAAGTTTGGCTTTCTTGCTTTCTGTTGTTTTCTAAGAAAAGACAAGCCTGTTCTCAAAGGATGATAAACAGAAAGATTTATTCTGTGAAGTGCAGCGTTTTGCTGGGCTGACCATCGGAAAGAAAACTGGAAATGGAAGAATAAACATTGAGCTTGCCTGAAAGGAGAATGTCATTTTGGGAGATAAAGTTGGCTACTTGTTATTCTTTGATTCTATGCTTCCCAAACATCTTTGCTTTAATCACTTTTCAATGTAGATTTTGCTGTTAGAATCATACAATCATATGACAAGACAGTTTCACTTCAAGTTATCTTCTGAAAAGAAATTAAAATATATGTCTATATAAAGGCTTAGAATATGAATGCTCATAGCAGCATTTTCACAATAGTCAAAAAAGGGGAAAAAATCCAAACATCCATCAAAGAGTGAGTGGATAAGCAAAATGTGATATATTCATACAGTAGAATACTATTAAGCAATAAATAGGAACAAATTATTTCCTATATGTTGTAACAGGCATGGACCTCAAAAAATTATGTTAAGAGAAAAAAACCAGACACAAAGACTATGTACTGTATAATTCTACTTACATGATATTTCTAGAAAAGGCAGAAACCAAAGCAGTTGTTGCGTGGGGCCAGGGGTAGGGATTTACTGCAAATGATCTAAGGGAAATTTATAGGGTGATGAAATGTTCCCAAACTCTATAAATCCACCAAAAAAAAAAAAAAAAATCAATGACCTGTATACTTGCAATAGGTGAATTTTGTAGTATGTAAGTTTTATTTCAGTAAGGCTTTATGTACCATAAGAATCATAGAATCACTTTTTTATGGCTAAAAGAGATAATGTATCCAACTCTTATTTTGTTTCAGATTCTTCCAATATTTTTTTTTATTATTATTTCTAGTTTTCCCTCTTACATCACTGACAAACTTCTATACGTGGTGACTTTTATTGAACCTGTCTAGGAGACAGACTGAATCATAGACACTTATAGACCAGATGAAACATTATCATAGTATGTAGACTCCTTCCTAAATGACTAAATAGATTTATTTGAATTGGGAACAGAACTTGTTATATGGGATAGAGAAGGTTTATGCTTCCTGTTGATTTTCTCACTTCCTTCCCTTGCATAAATCCATGTTGGTGACTCACTAGGAAAACTAAGAATTCTTAAAGTTTGGTTATGTTTCTCTCTGTTTTTTCTCTGAAGTAAATTAAATCTCTTTCATTCTTGAAATGCAAAATTTTTTGATGAATCTTACAAGTATAAATTGTCAAAGAGAAGGTCCTTGAAAAATCATATATATTGTACATATATGTACTCTTATTTTACCTGTGAGTCTCACAGCTTATTAATAGTAGAGATAGAAACAGAGTCCAGGTTTTGGTTTAAAGTTCCTAAGTGGCTTATGATAGTATTTAAAGATTTCATTCCAGTTACCTAATACTTATCTCTTTGAGCTCTTCTCTGAGAAACAGATCTGTTTATCCAAATTCCAACTAGAAATGTTGGATGATCCATGGATGGCTCTCTCTCCAGGGGCCTAAACTGAAGTCATCATACACTTTTCCTCAAAATAGTTAAGTACTTAAGATCATGTACTTTATTGGCTTTCAAATGACAGCTTTATTGCATGTTAATTTTTTGACCTTGCAGATGTAATTTAGCTTCTTGAAGTCCTTAGTTTGCTTATCTCTAAAATTATAGTACTTACAGAATTGTAATAGCATCCCTTTGGGGTAAATATTAAGTGAGATAATTTATTAAGGTACTCTGCACAAGATTTCAACAACCATAAGGTAGTGGGTTTCTGTTGCTTATAATTAAGAACATTAATTGATAGAACTGTAGAACCCTATCATCAAATGAAAGCGTGCCTAGAATATGGAATGTATAAAACCAATAAACCTTTTTTTCAAATGAGGCTATCCAAGGCTGGGCAAGCTAATTAACTAACTTATGGATTTGCCACCAGTTGATGTGAACTTCATGGTGATTTTAGAGTAAGGAGGGGCAATGGTCTGGAATAATGGCAGCTGCTCAGGTCCATGGGGCCATATCATTTTGTCCCCTAAGAGACTGCAGCAGCGGTCATCTCATGGAAATAGTAGAAAGAGATTAATTCTGCTTCCTTTTTGACTTTTCCCTGGGAGGGTCTGGTAGCTGGTTCGGTAGGCTTCACCAGGGCACTCTGTAGGCTTCATGCATGGGGCCATCCCTTTGTGGAAGGCACGGTGTGGTTAGAGGTAATGAGGCATGGTTGGGAGCTGATGCTGCACGGTTTGTTGAGTTTGGCCTTCCCCACGAGGTCATACAAATAGGAAGCACATTCACATGCTTTTATAGAGAAAGGCTGTGGGCTATAGAATTTAATAGTATGCTTTAGGTGCCAGGCCAGTCTCAGTCTTTGGAAGAAGGGTACATATAGACTATGACTTCTGCACAATGGATTACTCAATAGTTACCATGTGTAACTGGTTGTACTCTCCACCGCAGAGCAAGGGGATCTCTTTTGGCCAAACTGTCCAGAAGGGTTCACCCACAGTCATGACAGGTGTTTTTATTTCACTTTCAGGCTTCTTTGAAAAGCCCTTGGCATGGATAAGTTCTTGGCATGCAAACTTAACCCGAAGGGAGTTCCAAGTTGTAGAAAGCCTTTTCTTTGGCTAATAAAATTCCTCTACCTCTTTCATTACCAACCTCCTCCCTCTGCTTCCAGGAATTTCTTATTTTGAGAGGTCTCAAACTGGCTTACACCAAAAGCTGCATACTGAAAGCTTGATCCTGTATGTTGAAAGATTTTAGAGACCAATATTATATATCCTCGCTTCCTGCTTCTGCATTAAATCTATGCCATCTTCACAGATTCTGGTTCCTTCCTGCCCTTGGTCATCCTATAGCCACATTTCTGTGGAATACAGAAATTAGTAGGATTTGCATGTCACATCAGCCTTTGGGCATTTGTTTTGAAGTATTTATTTTTTAGTTTCTTGCTCATCGTTCGACTCCTCTTTCTTTCCTGATCAGTTACTTCCTTTGTTTCTTCCTTCCTTCCTTTCTTTGCCCTTTCCATCATTTATCACTCTTTAGGGTAGTGGGAAATGTATTAGCTTTCTTCGCCTTTGTCCATTAAAGTGTTTACAGTTACATTAGATAAAAGCACAAACACAAGATTTTTAATGGAAGTGTTTACAACTCTGAGCAGCACAATTATCTCAGCACAACTCTTGTCCAAGGAAACTGCACTGCTAGGTCATGAAATGTCTTGACTTAGAGGGGACAATTTGAAAGCCATCCCCTACCTCCAGACAGACTCTCACCTACTTCATCCCACACAGAGTCTTTGCCAATGGGAATTTTATAACCTCCCCTCTAGTATCTTAATGATGTTTCTTAAGAAATTCGACCTTCTCAGGGGCACCTGGGTGGCTCAGTCAGTTAAGAGGGAACTCTTGGTTTTGGCTCGGGTCTTGATCTCACAGTCATGCGACTGAGCCCCCTATCCGGCTCTGCCCTCAGTGTGGAGTCTGGTTCAAATTTTCTTTCCCACTCACTCTCTAATTAATAAATAAATAAATAAATAAATAAAATCAATAAACAAAATCTTAAAAGAAATTCCGCCTTCTGTTGACACACACATAGAGATGACATGAATGGACAAGGTGTCGGATCCTTTGTCTCTGTATTTCAGAGTATAATTTGACACTGAAATGGACTGGGAATTCCAGATTCAGCTCAAGGTCAAATTTCAGAGGTTTGTTGTTAAGAACTCAAGCTTGCTCTGAGCAAATACTGTTCTGAACCTTAGTACAAAGAAGTCCTTAAAACTGGCCAGCCTACAGAGGTTTTTATGCTGGGTACAAAGACTGGGATTTAACTTGTAGCATTTGGGCTCAGTAAACATCCCTAAAACTGCAATAGAATTTGACACATTTCTGGGGATAGAAAAATACCTTTCCTTCATCAAAATAATTTTGGTATTGGATTACCATGAAAATCCTTATTTCTCCTCTTTATTCAGGGAAAGGAGAACAACTAGAAAATACTCTTCTTCCTTTTTTTTTTTCAAAGACTTTATTTATTTGAGAGAGAATGATAGAACATGAACAGGGTGGAGGGGCAGAGGGAGAGGGAGAAGCAGACAACCCTCCCACTGATCAGGAAGCCCAACACAGGGCTCAATCCCAGGACCCCAGGATCATGACCTGAATTGAAAACACTTAACCAACTGAACCACCCAGGCACTCCAACAATATTCTTCTTTTAATAGCTATTGATATGCATAGTGGAATGAACCAAACTGAGAATATAACTGACATGTAGCTTTTATTGTTCATGAGCAGAAAAGCCATTGCATGTGGGGGGCCACATCTAGGCAAATTCTGAGGAGACGAAATATACGTTTTTATATTTTAATCTCCATATCTGTGCCTTACCCCTTTTTCATTAGTATTCTTTAATGCTCATTTCCATACTCTATAGTACCCAACACTCTTATATGTTCCTCCTACTTTCCCTTTTAAAAACTTGCACTCAGAGATGCCTGGGTGGCTTAGTCAGTTAAGCATCTGCCTTTGGCTCAGGTCATGATTCCAGGGTCCTGGAATCATGTCCCGCATCTGGCTCCTTGCTTGGCAAGGAGCCTGCTTCGCCCTTTGCCTGCGTCTGTCTCTCTCTCTCTGACAAATAAATAAAATCTTAAAAAAAAAAAACAAAAAACTTGCACTCAGGAAAAGATGAAAAATACATTCACACTGTGTTAACAATACCAGGGCTATATATATCAAAAATCACAGAATAAAATTAATTGTAAAACTTTTTGTGGAATTTCAATCAATCAGTAGTACGGGGATAGAATTCTGTGTGGTGGGTCCTACTCCATAGAAATTATGTAATATAGGAACTTGGGCTATAATTTCTGACCTGAAATTAACTATTTGGAATTGTTCTTATGTGATGGCAGGCAAAATATTTGAAAGAGGGGTTGTCTAGAAAAATTAACACAAACACTGGAGAGGTAATCCACCATACCTTCATAAATTTTGCTTTTTTAGTATTAATCTGAGTCTAAAACCTGCCCAACATGGCATTCTCATTTCTATTAATTGGCTGTTAGTTAAGAGTGGATTTAAACTACTAATACCAACTCTGAAAATCGGTCAAACATAAATTACATCAATGGGAAAGCTAACACATAAGTCACTTGACTTCAGTAGTACTCATAATATAGGCCTTGTGTAAATGGACTTCAGGATATGATTACTGAATTAATCTGAAAATAATTTCCAACAAACAAATTTAAAAAACACCAGTTCTCTGTAATTTTTTTTATGGGCTGCCTTCCGACATGGAGGTGCATAGGAAGGAAGAGGAGTGAAGTCAGTATCCATTTCTAGCCTGTAACAAATTGCAACTTTTCTCAAGTGTTTATATAAGTGACCATTTACAAGACTATTCTAGAGGAAACGTGATAAAATAAATCTGTTGGAAATGTGGCCTTTTCAAAATTTTGAGTCAAGAGCCCTTTTATTAGTTTAAATAGTTGGGATTTTTTTATACCTTCTGTTCCTTTCTAACATTCAACCCCACTTTTCATTATGTAATACTTTTTCTTCTCAAGGAGAAAATCTATGTTCACATAAATAATAGGTATATAAAAGCTACCTTTTATAAGACTATCCTAATAGATTATTCTCGAGAGTGGGGAAGACAAATCTTCAATGCCTTTCATAGTGGTTGGCCCGGCTAGATACTCCATAAATGCTAGTTTAGTGAAGAGAAGAAAAAAACAAATGAATGGCCAATTTGAATGATAGACACAGATATTTTACTTTGAAAAGGAGCACAAATTTATGCCTTAAAATGATGTCTGTCTAAAAGTCCTTTATGGAATATCATCCAATTTCCTCTAAAATAATTTAAAAAATAAAAATGTAGTAAAAATGAAAACATAGCCCAAATGTAACCCTTAGAGATGACCTACTGCATATACTTGGAGAAATCTTAAGATATCAAGGTTGCCAATATCTGGATTGATAACAATTCAACTACAAATTTAGCCTAGCTGTATTTTGCCTAATGTAACAAAACCAACTTCACATACCTGAAATAATGGAAGACATCTCCCTTTTTCACTAGGCTCAGAGTTAGGCCCAGGTGATTAATCAGCTAGAAAAATGGGCAAGCAATTCCATTAATTATGCTTTTGGAGGAGAATGATACTGTTCTTCTACTACTCTCATTTTTTCTCCCTACTAAAAAATATGCAAACTCATTAAGAGACAACCTCAGAAGATGTCACCTTTCCAGAAGACTGCCAGAAGATTTGCTGATCAATCAAAACTATACTTACCAAACCTACTGTAATAAGGGAGAACACAACCATTATTGTCTTCGCAATGTCTCAGAAGATGGGGCACCTGGGTGGCTCAGTGGTTAAGTGTCCAACTCTTGGTTTCAGCTCAGGTCATGATCTTAGGGTCATGAGATGGAGTCCCTTGTTGGGCTCAATAGTCAACGTGGAATCTGCTTGAGATTCCCTCCCTCTCTCTCTGTCCCTCCCCCCACTCTCTCTCTTTCTATCTCAAATGAAATAAATAGGTAAAATCTTAAAAAAAAAAAAAAGAAAAGAAATGTCTCAGAAGAGGGAGGTCAGACCAGGATATTTCTATGTGTTAATGTCCAGACTCAAGTTGCTTAAAGCTGGTCTTTCATCATGGGAAACATATTAAAATGGGCAAAGTTCATGGCATAATAGCTTAGGATTGGTGAATGCAATGAAGTGAGGGTCTCGAGTAAATCTTAATAAGCAAGATGTTTGCCTAGATTTTTTTTCTTTTTTAAATAAATTGGTTTACAGGAATTTACTGCAGCAATCAGTGAAATTATTTACTGATTTATATTCCTATCTTCCTTTAATAATGTTCTGAAATAAATATTTAAGTCATGTTGACCGAGATGGGTTGATTTCTCCATTCTGATAGTTAAACTCTGTGGACACAAGTCGTCTCACCTCTCACAAGTTTAGAAGCAGGGGGAGAATGCTGATCATTGTTTCCTGAGACATTCAAAGCCAAGGTGATTGGGGTAGAAATAGGAAGAGTCTCAGTTTTAGTGGATGCTATGGATTACAAATGTACAGAATTTGTTAGGAATATCAGGCATCTAAGGAAAAGGATTTGAAGATCACCCCTAAGTTTAGTTGTACTACATGAAATCCTCCAAGACACTGGGAGCCTGGATTAGAAATTGCACAGTGTTAACCTGTTCATCCTCAGTAAGTCTTAGTTGGCATTTTGACTGGCACACAACTAGGGAATAAGCAGGGCCAAGGACCTAGTCTTTATCCTTACCTGAGGATAAGTACACAGAACGAAACTTACAGAGGATCAATAGAAGTACAATAGGAGAATGGAAAAAGGACACCATTTGTAGCATAGTGCTCAAAATTATTTACCTTGGAAGTCAGAAATGTTTTATATGCTATTTGGCATCTTTGGTAGGGTACAGAATGACCTGACCACTCCAAAAAAGAAGCAGAAAATTATAGGTATTAAAGGGGAAGAGCATAAATAAAGAGACAAGAAGATAAGATAAAAGGGAGGGGAGAAGAAAATAATTAATAGATAAGAAAAAGGGGAGGGGAGGAGAAAATAATTAAAATTAATAGGCTAATAGCACATTTTTTCCTAAAAGTTGACCTAGTTGAAGAATAAACAAAACTTTGAGTTGTGTTACAGAATTTGTGACTTTAAAAACAATTTTTGTTTTAAATATGTCAGAGCAGAGATAGAGTGCTGCTGTTCAAACATGGGAACTAACATCATAGTGCTTATGGTGCCGATGGAAACAAGGATATAGATTTGGGGAGAAAACTAAAATTTAAAAGTTACACTTTTTGTTATTAGTTTGCAAATGACCACAATCACATAAATGTATTTCATGATTCTTTGTATTCATAAAAGCATTTAGAATTTTTCAGAGCAGATGTCTAAAAACAGGTCTTTAAAAAAATTAATAGTGATATAACCCTTATTTCTTTACATTGAGTAATGAGTGGGAGGACACGATAGAACAAAATTTCAATTACATTAGAGCATAGTTAGAAAATTGCTATTTGTTTAGCTCCCAGGGTCCTAAGTGTTCTATATCTTGTAGCTTCTCCCACCGGCAAAGAGAAAATATGGACGATACAGTGCTGGCATAAAAAAGAGAATTTCCTCAGAAGTAGGTGAATGGCTTCACAATTTTTTTTTTGATTAGGGCTGACTCTCTTTTAAAAAGGAGAATCACATTTCTGGTTTCATGTTTTTTCTCTTTCAAAATGGGAGCTCTACAGCCTCTAATTCAGAGATGTGTAAGAAGTTCCACAACTAGGTTTGAGGACAGCAATTGAGTTAGGAAGAACTAGCTAACATAAAGTTAAGTAATACATACAAATAAATAATTTGTATAACTTATAAATAATTTCACAAGCGACATTTAAGAGGAATTTTCTGGATCAGACAGTGAAATGATGCTGCCCTGGAGAATCTCCCCACTCCAATTACAGTGAAATAACAAGTAAGGAAAAACGAGGTGAAAGAAGTCCACAGCAGCAGTTGAAACCAGAAAGTGATAAAACCCAGCACTTCAAAGAACTACAGCTCAAGAAAGAAATATGATTCTGGGATGGCAAGACTCCAAAGCCCACAGCATTCCCCAGGAGCCACACTGATGAGTTCACGAAATCCTAAGAATTCTCCCTACTCTTCCTCAATCTGGAGAGGAACACCCTTATATAGGTCACCTTATATTTCTAAGTGATCATCTTTTAAATGAGAAAGAGCAACACAATTTTACTATATTTTACTGCAGAGTTCTTTCCTTTGTGGTAAGTCTTATCCAGTAAATAGCTATTGTTTTGGTATGCCCTCAAATACAAATTGCTGTAATATACAGATTAGTAGTTGGGTAGAACTTTCAATGTATAAAGGTAAGAATCTGTTTTGAATAATAAAGAGAAAGATGGCTAATGTTTCCCATTAATCAGTGGAGGGAGCCTGGTTCATGCTGAGTTTCGCCGGACTCTTGTCTTCCTCTGTTTCCAACTAGGGGTGAGTGTCACCTCCAGTGATTTGAAAAATACAGATATCCTTCACTTCCTTCTTCAATCCCTTCACCAACTGGAGTTGGGAACCATATATATGTATTTTTAGAAAAAATTTCCACAAACAATTCTATATGCGTACCCTGCTAAACACTCTTTTAAAGTGAAATTTGTTTTGTGAAAAAGTACAGTGAAATAAAAATAAAATAATTGTTCTATGGCTAAATAAATTTGGATTAAATAAGGTAAAAGAAGCTTCTTTTTAAAAAGTAGAGTTATACAGAGATTTTGATATACTAATATAATTGTGAAATTCCAAACAGGGCTATTTTATAAGCAAAGTCTGGAAACAATGAACAAAAGGGCCATGCTGAATTATTTATAAAGAATATTTCAATGCAGCCCAAACTTTTTATCCTCAGGTTCAACAGGAAGATTGTAATCTATTAAATCTGGCTGCAATATGCCAGAACATACTACATCAGTAATAACCAATGGCTAGTCACTTTGTGACTGTTAAAGAAAGGCTGAGAGAATATGCATTCAAAGTTTTAGTGGTGGCCAGGCCTCTCTCAGGGGTGGGCCAGGGTACCTTGCTCTGTGGTTGGCACTGTCCAAGATAAAGCCCCTTGGCTCTGACTCCAACCTGTGACCCTCTTCTGCTCCAAATCTAGGCACATTCAATGAAGAGATTGTTTTTCCCAACTTAAAAAAAAAAAAAAAAGGTTTTAGTGCATATTTGTTTGTTCTTTGGTTCCCCAGGGTTTCTTTCTTTTTACAGTAGAACCCAGAATCCCTTATGGGGCACTACTATCATAAGTGGGCTCAATGTGAAATGCTTCCCAGTTTTTCCCTCTTCCTACGATAGCCAAAGATGCTTTTACTTGCCCTGGGTACATTCGGTGTGCAGGCATGTGATCCACACTTTGCCAGCTCGGCACTTATCTCCATGACTTTAGAGTATAGGAGACATGGGACACCATTTTACTCTTCAAAGCTTCTAGAAAATTCATTGATTAACAAACACTATGTTAAAAATTTTGGAAAAGAGTATTATCTGTAGTGTTATCCACAGTTATTTAGTGATGTTGTTGATGCAATTGGGAAAGTTGAGTGGTTTCCACCAGGCCCTTCCATCCTTCCCTTATGTCTACAGGGAGATGCCCCAGCTTGAAAACCAAGCCAACATAATTCATGGTTAAAAGAGGACAAATTTAAGAATGCGTAAAAAATGAAAAAGTGAGGACAAATGCCATAGGATAGTAAATATTCTCTGTACATTCACAAAACTTAGTGAAGAGCCAGGACTGAAACTGATGCCCGATTCAGGGCTGCTTCCTCTGTTCCCATTTGGCTCTTCACGAAGGGCCGTTCTGAAGAGGGTGACTGTCCCCGGTGTGCAGTTAAAGCAATGGAGAAGCAGTGACTAGATGAGAGGAAAAGAAGAATTTGTCAGTAGGGCTATCGTATGTTCCTGTGAGTTACTAAATCTCTTCTTCAGGAGGCTTCTAAATGAATATCACAACCCATCTCTGTGAGTCTATTTGCAAGTAGCTGGCTAGGGTGTACCCACATTTAGAAAATCAGAACATCGACTAGAGCTTAGGTGTGCAGACCCTGCTCTTACTTTAAGAGGGGTGTCAGCCCTACTGAGTCTATTTCTAAAAGGAGCAGTTAAGCCAAAACAGAGGAGGATGATCTGGGGTGCAGCCTGTGTGGCCAGACTGCCTAAATCCAAATCCTGATTCTCCCACTGACTCACTACATGACTCTAAGCACATTACTTAACTCTTTGTGCCTTGGTTCCTTTGTTGTCAAATGAGGGTAATCATAGCACTGGCTTGTCTGATTTTTGTGAGGATTAAGTGAGTAATAACCACTAAGCAGCCAGGACAAGGTAAGTTTTGGCTCTTACCGATACGTGGTAGCTGCTAAGGTCTCTTCAAGCTTAAGAAAAGGTATCTAAAATTCAGTGCTGTGCAAATGTATTAGAAGTATTGACGACAATGTAAAAAAAAAAGCAGAATGTGGAATTTAAGAAGCAAAACAACCAAAAGAAAAAGCAAAGAGAGAGACAGACCAATAAACAGACTCTTTACATAGAGAACAAACAGATGATTGCCACAGGGGAGGTGGGTGAGGGAATGGGTGAAAGAGGGAATGGGGATTAAGGAGTGCACTTATCATGATGAAAAAAATAAAAAATTAATAAAAAAGCAGAACGAATATGTCTGCCGATGAGGAGAGTCAATCTAGTTGTATTTAAGACATCTTTCCTGAGCGTCCATTATGTACCTCGCAAAGCGCTGAATGGATTAGGCGACACTTTGCCTCGAGTTGGGAAGAACATCTTAAGTAACATTGTCCTCTGATTTATGATGCTCATTGTTTCCCTTTATTTTCATTGTAAAAAAAATTATATAGAAGGATGAAGATATGAAAAATTAGATCTGTGTCCTCAAAACCAAACAATTATCGGAAAAGTGTTAGAATCAAGAAAGGAATCAATAGCCCCCAGGGGAATCTGTGAGTGCTCTTTATGGGAGGTTTGAAGTGTCTTCATTATCACAAATACCTGCCATTCCCACAGAAATGATGGGACACACCAAGCGCTGGGTTTTTAAGAACATAGAAGTTGTTTTGAACAGCATAACACAAACTTGAACTCTTCCTGAATTCCATTCCCTAATCTGAGTTAGAAGTCAGTAAACGTTGAATAACACAAGTTTCTCAGCTCTGTGCTTGTGAGTCTCCATTGGCTGAGCTGGCACATTCAGCCATCTCATTGAAAATTAATTATTGTACCCACTAAAAATTCCTTTGAGTGTGCCAGGGATGCGGAGTGATTTACTGGGATTACTGCTGACAGTTCTGTCCTGGAGTAATGGGCCCCTGATTCACTGGACTTTCCTTAAGTGGAAGCTTATTATTGTTTTCATTCTTAGCTCTAATATTTTCTTTGTCCAGTACCAATTGTTCTCCCCAGATGAAACTTAGATTCTTTTCTTTCGAAATAACCTTGAAAGACTCCGACATAACACTTTGACTAAGCTTGAGTCACGAGACTGGTGCCACCCTGCGCTAAGTTTTTCTTGCCCCTAAGGCCTTTGGCAGAGCCCCTTCTGATATGAATACCATTTGTAGTTTGCCTACAGTTTTAATAAAACCTTTTTTACTGGAATCAGCACTGCTCCTTCCAAGTTGCTGCTTGCCTCAGAAGGCAATGCCCCTAAGTGCCACCATATGAGCAAATCCTGCAAAACTTGCGTCTTTGGTTTTGTTCACAGATGCTGATGAAGAGACGTTCTCCTGAAGAACTCAGGTTATTCGGGTTCAGCTGCATTTTCACATGCGTTGAAGCTTGTTTTAGAAATGTTTTTGAAAGGACTCTCAGCAAACGTGTGAAGAAATTACGTAAATAAAAATAGTGAGGCACTTTCATTTTAAGAAGAGAGTCAGAGACGTTTTCCTGGAATAACATCCCTACTTAGCTCCTGTCTTGAAACAACATTATTACCATGATGAGGTTACCCAAACACAGTCCTTAAGGAAGCGGGCAGATGCTGAACGAGCAAGAGTAACAAGGCTGGTCTACAATAATCCTAACCTGCCCAGGTGGTTGTCGGTCCATGCCTTCCTCATCTCTGTATTTCCCTCTAGCTCCTCGCCTGGGCGAACAGCAGCTCTCTGATGGGGAACCCCTAGTTGAGTGTGTATCACTACATCAGTGCATACTGTCTAGCGTCGGAGAAGTGAATAGGACAGAATCCGCCCAAATCCACCACGTGACTGGAAAGACAATTCCGGATGATGCTGATAACATCTGTTTACAAAACAAATGCCCTCAAAATTCTCAAGAGAGGTCACTGAAGCTGATGGTGATTTATTTTGAAGATTCCTAAATTTGGTTTTCTTTTAAACTTTTCCTCTTACCATCAGAATAAAAAAGGTTGTATTCTTTATTCTAACTGTAAACATTATTTTACATGCAAGTAATTTGTATTTTGTAAAAAAACCCCTACATTAGAGAAAAAGATATTAAAACAAAGTAGGGATGCCTGGGTGGCTCAGTTGGTTAGGCATCTGCCTCCAGCTCAGGTCATGATCCCAGGGTCCTGAGATCGAGTCCCACATCAGGCTCCTTGCTCAGCGGGGAGCCTGTTTCTCCCTCTGCCTGCCACTCCCTCTGCTGCTCTCTCTCTCTCTGACAAATAAATAAATAAAATCTTAAAAAAAAAAAAAAATCAGAATAAAACAAAGTAAAAGTTACCTGAATTCCAGCATCCAGAGATAACTACTCCTACCATTTTGGTGAATGTCCTTGTAAATGTTTGTCCGTCCTAGAGTTCTCCAACTATGCTACATAGAGCTCTGGTTCAGATTTTAAATTATTTTTTAATGAGAAGAGTTTAGTGATAAATTAAGTCTGAGACATGCTAGGTTAAACAATATTAAGTATGTTTCTCTGTTGTAGACCTTTTCAGAAACTTTAATATCTGCTTATGCTATGAGAACCACGAAGAAAAGGTTACTGTGTAGTAGTTTTCAAGCTTGTAACACTGGAATTCCTTTTTGGAAAACAAAACCCTCAAATCTGGAAAATGCTGTCCTTTGAGCACTTACTTATATATTAATATCCTTTACACAAATGAGATAACAGAAATTCAAGCCAATATTTATCATGTTTTCATGTAAACTCAACAATAGAATGTGTAATGAATATGTGTATTCATGCATAGAGATCCACATCATTATTTTTAATGGTTGGGTAATATTCCATTATACATTTATATTATCTTCTATTTAACGAAATTCCCTTTTACTGGCCACTGGGACACAAAGCCTAGATAAAGACATACACACTAAATTTACAAAAATATTTGCAAAATTATAATGAAATCAGTAAGCAAAAAGGTAAACATATCATTAAGAACAAAAATGAGAACATAGACAATTCACAGAAAGAAAAACAGTAAACTAATAGAGACACAAAATTACACTCAAGCACACATCTATACCATGCAAATGAGGACATCGAATTACAATGTTTTATTGATTAGACTGGTAAAGAATAGAAAGACTAACAAAACTCAGCATTGGTGAGGGCTTGAAAAAATTTACACTATTTTCCCTGTTAGTGAAAAATGTAAATTGGTACCACCTTTCTTGGGGGGTAACATCTATATTTATTAAAATTTTTGGTGAGCATATCCTTGGAATCAACAGGTCCACTTTAGATTACTTTTTGGTGGAAAAACCACAATTGTCTTTTATAAGGTATCTGTTATTGCGGTCTTACGGTCGGCTGTGTATGTGCTAAATTTGTGGGCAAGATAAACCTCTGTTCTCCACTTTTCCTTCAAGAAGCTCACAACTTTGAGAGAACCAAGCTCACGCTCACCAAAAAAGCCCACAGAACTTTTTACCAAAAACTTTTGAATACCCAGTAATAAGGCATTTGACTAAAATCAAGATTAGAGGGCGCCTGGGTGGCTCAGTGGGTTAAAGCCTCTGCCTTCGGCTCAGGTCATGATCTCAGGGTCCTGGGATTGAGCCCTGCATTGGGCTCTCTGCTCAGCAGGGAGCCCGCTTCCTCTTCTCTCTCTGCCTGCCTCTCTGCCTACTTATGTCTGTGTCAAATAAATAAATAAAATCTTTAAAAAATAAAATCAAGATTAGAACATTAAAATTAATCAAGCTCTTTCTAAACAGAATTTTTCCACTTTTAGTAGTGATTAAAAGAAAGTTTATATTCCCAGAAGTTCCTGGCAGGGCGAGGCATTTGGTACAACGGGAAATCCTTCTAGTGAGTTAAAGGTTAATGAAGAGCAGGTTTTTTGTTGTTGTTGTTTAGTTTTTTAGTTTTTATTTATTTATTTTTCAGAGAGATAGAGAGAGAGCACAAGCAGGCAGAGTGGCAGGCAGAGGCAGAGGGAGAAGCAGGCTCCCTGCCGAACAAGGAGCCCGATGTGGGACTCGATCCCAGGACTCTGGGATCATGACCTGAGCCGAAGGCAGCTGCTTAACCAACTGAGCCACCCAGGCATCCCAAAAGCAGGTTTTAAAAATCAGGATTTTATATTTGGAGACACACTGGCTTGCACATAGTTGCACTTCTATTTCCATCACGTATACCTCCTTTAGTCACTAAACAGTAGCTTTTTTTCTTCAGAAAAATAAATTCTGGTGTAGAGAGAGAAGTCAGCTAGATGAGAAACCCATTCAGCTGGAAGCTCCATGAGAAAATGAATTGTATTGTAGTCACTACAGTATTGCCAATGTTTATTGCCCTGCCCATTGGGTGGACTCAGTAAAGACTTCTTGACTCTACTTATGAGCAAATCTCATGTTATTAAACCTAGACTTTTGAAGGCAAACTTTCAATGGAAAACTTAGCCATGATACCCACTCCACATCCATGTACTCGTTAAGCATAATTTCCTAGATATAAATATAAAATCACTGAATAGAGAGACTGGGAATGTCAGGGCCAAATGGAAATGTAGCTGAATGAGAATTACAAAGAGTAAATATTTGGAAATGCTCCAGTGTCAAAATCAGATAGGATCATTAAGATGGAGTATCAAGACATAGGTGGATAAGTCACAGGAATAAAAGGTACATCATAGGGAATATAGTCAATGGTGTAACAGCGTTGTGTGGGAACATGAAGTACACTTGTGGTGAGCACAGCATAACTTATAGAGTTGTTGAATCACTATGCCGTACACCTGAGACTGATGAAACATTGTGTGTCAGCTATACTTCAATTAAAAAATAGGCGATCCCACAGATATGAAAACAAAATAGAAGGAGGAGGAAAGGGGATGAGAACAAATACTTGTTAAGTACCTTAAGTGTAGCTGGAGGCTTTATGTATATACTGTGCTTAATCCGACGCTGCAGAATTGTTGTTATTGTGCTTGTTTTACAGACAAGAATAGACTGGGTCTAACAGTTTAAATAATCTGCTAAAGACCATTGGGCTCATCAATGGAATAAATTGCTCATATATTGGAAATAAAATCTACTCTTCCTCATGACAAGGAAAGACCTGCCAAACATAGCAAGGATAGCAAATCAAAGGAACAACATCAGAATAATCAGTTTGATAAGCCAGGATGGTAATTCTCAACCTTTACTGTGTATTAGAATCACTGGAGGGCTTGTTCAAACCAGCATCCTGGGCCCCACCTTTAAAGCTTCTGAGTCAGTGGGTTGGGCGTGGGGCCAGAAAATCTGCATTTTCAAGTAGTTCCCAGGTACTGCTCCTGCAGCTGCCAGACCAGGAACCAAACTTTGAGAACTACTGGAACTTGGCTTTCATCTGTACCGATTTTAGAAAAACAACTGAAAGACATTTTCATAATATCTTTTGGTCAAGATCCTTTCCATATTAATCCATAATTAGTTTCATTCAACAAGCAATGCTTTCAGCAGTGCTGGGACAGGATATGGAATTATAGATTGAAACCTGTTCCCAATCAATAAGATGTAATTGAGTAGGAATTCAAGACAAACTTTGATCATAAAGTCGATATATGGTTAACAAGAAAAAGAGGCTCTAAAAATGCCACGATTACCTCAGGATATATTAATACAAGTCTATATTACAATTATAGGAAGGAACCCACAATTGGGTTGTAGACAGTATCCGGATTAAGAAGTTTAATTCTGGGAGCATAGAACAGAGTCCAGGTGTGAAGAGTTTAGCTCAAACACTCAATGATATTGCTGCCTTGGCATCCATTTTGTTTGGCCAA
The DNA here is from genome assembly GCA_028534135.1 of Potos flavus. NCBI lineage: Eukaryota > Metazoa > Chordata > Mammalia > Carnivora > Procyonidae > Potos > Potos flavus. The sequence continues at coordinate 73,715,229 of CM052886.1, forward strand.
GTGGCTGGCAGCAAGCTTAAACTGATACTAGCCACTCATGTAAACACACACCCTAGATAACAGCCACAAAATCACAAGTAAATGCAACTTCTCCAATGTCCTTTGTGATTAACATTCTCTCCTGCCTCTCAAGGCCTTCCCCTTGTGCCCTCTTAGTAAAACCTCCCAGGAGCTTACCAAAACCCTGCTCTTTTTAGTTTGAATTGTCAATCCAGCCCTAGCCTTGGAACCCAAAGCACTCTACCCATAGGCCTAATAAGGGGAAGAGCCCAGCTACTGTGCTCTCTGCCTGCACCCTGCCTTGACTTTCCCAAGTGGCCCCTTGAGTTGCGCCATGTACCTCCTTCAGAATCTGTGAGTAATAGACTTCTCTATTTCAATTTCCCTTGCGGTCTTTTGTTGAACAGGCTCACTATCTGACATTCCAGGACTCTACTTAATAGATGATAATTTAACAAAGTCAAAACATTGGGATACAGAGAGGTCCAGAACTGCTAAGTAAAATGCTAGGATGTAGGAAAGACTCAATGGTTGAAACTATTGGGTGGTGGAGTGGCAGCCACTACAATGGTGAGGAGTTGTACTAAATTAACTCTATCTACTTCCGACCTACAATTCAGTTCAAATTAAAGGGTAAAGATACATAAACCACTCTTTTGCTACAACACAGAAGGAACCAGGTGCTGCAACAGAGCTAATTAAAAATGTGCCAGGAAAGGACAGGAAGGATGAAGTAGGTAAGACCATCATGATCGACCAAGATTTTGCAGCGATGCTGCATCTGAGGTGGGGCATGAAGAAAATAGCTGAATTTCATAAATTTTTTAAATTCAACCAACACTTCTGGGGCACTCACTGCATGTGGGACTAGGCACGTAGGATACAAAGATAAATAGGAAAATTGTCCCTGCCCTCCAGAGTGCCCAGCCACTGGGCATCAGGTCATGAAAAGAAAATAGATCTGGGTCCCAGGTGTCATGAAGTTCACAGCGTAGTGGAGAGGACTCTGCAATAGAGTGGGATCGAAATTTTGGAAGGGGGTGGGAAAGCTTCTCTAAGGGAAGAGCATGAATAGAAACACAGGTATGGTTGTGACGTGCATGGGGCCCTCTCTCCGGCTGAACAATCCAGTGGATGGGATGTGTGGACATAAAAACTCAATCAATAAAATGAGAGACTGTGTGAATCGGTAATAACGTAGGTGAACATGTAGGTCTGTCTAGTGAAGTTTGGGCCTAACCGTTGGGTAACAGGCTTTATATAGAGGATGCTGGAGAATAGGGGTGACACGATCCAGTCTGTGATCTAGGAGGGTAACTGGAGGCCTAATTAAGGATAGATTTGGGGAGTCAGAGGTTGGATATAAGGAAATTAGATGAGAGATTAGATCTCACTGTTAGAGATCATGAGAAAGATGAGTGCTTTTGTTTCCTAATCACTAGGAAGTTCAAAGATGGACCCAGGTTAAATAATTTGTAAGGAAAAATATACACGACGTCATGCTTAAAAATACTCAAGATAGACATTTCCTTTCTTTCTTCTTTCCTTTCTCCCCATTGTGTCTATTTATTTCTCCCCTATCTGCACCTCTCCCACCTTCTTCACCTCCCCACTCTTTTCCATTTAGGAATATGTTTCTATGTCCATGAGAATACTCTTGTGTTAAAATCAGTAGAGAACAGGGAATTGTAAGTATGTTGGCAAGTCTTTTCTGTGGCTCCCTGATTCTGCAGGTACAAGGATTGGTGGTCTGAACTGGTTTGGTCGCTTTCCGATTGTTCAGGGCCTCTGCGTTATACAACTCAGAGCACGAATCCCATAGAGTCTATGTGCATGGCATTCCCTGGCGTTGGGTGGCATAGATACAGATGGCCGTGCACTTCAGGGCTGGCAATGCAGAATATCCCAGCAAACACCGTGGGCTGTAGAGTTAATCCTGAATCTTACCACTCCCTCATCCCCCTACTGCTCCTATCATGTGACTTGCTTGTTTCCCTATGTTTGCTTTTCTTTTCTCTCCCTCTTTTTTTTTTTTCGATGTTTGCTTTTCTTGTTATCTGACTCCATTCTTCTCATTTTCTGGTTTTGACTTTCCCTTTAAAGCAGCATTATTATTTAAAAAAATATGCAATGAATTAGTCTTTTGGACAACATGTGGCAACACATGGATGCAATGCATGCTAAAATAGCTTCTTTGATAGGTGTTTTCCAAAGTAGGTATGGTGGCAGTTTCTTTGAGCAGAAAGGCTTGCTTCATAGATTTTTTTAAAGTTTCACTGTCTAGCATTTTTTCTACTATGAATGTAATGCCAAGGTTGTATTCCAGACTAAAATCCCAAACAAAAGACAGATTTATGACATTCCTGATGTTATTTCATAATAATTTGTTTACTGTTTTTTTTAAATAAATAAAGTGAAATATTATCTCAAATCAAAGCATAGACATCAAATTCCAAGCAAATGAAATGGAATGACAAAAATTGAGTCAGTGACCCAGAAGTATTTATTGGAGGCCTGTGACAAGCCTAACACTGTGCTGAGTGTCCAGGGAGGCATGAAAGATGTAAAAGAACCATCTTTGCCCGTAAAGATCTTTAAATCTAGATGGAGAAAATCTAGATGACACAGAAAATAATGCAAAAACAATGTAGGAAAATACAAATTGCTTTTGATGGGTAAAAACATTAAGCACAATACTAACCAAACTATATATTCTCAGTGTAGATTAAGTTAGGAAAGTGAAGCCCCAGTGGAACAAACAGACAGGAAAATCAAAGGATAAGTTTTCCCCTTTACAGATACATTTGACATCTTGCTGGTGGTTGGAAAAAGACATTTAATTAAGCTAAAGATACCAATGGTCATGCTGAGAGATAGTAACTCCCAACTCAGGTCAAATGCACAGTAGGGGAAACATTCTGTCTTGGCAGGAAAATGAGATGAAACAAACAGGCACTTTTTCAGGTTCGGAAAAGGCTGCATAAACTGAAATTAGGGGAGAACAAGGCAGAATTATGAAAAGATCTAATGGAAAAGAAATGGTGAACCATTTTGTCTCCATGACTTACATGGGAGTAAAACTGCTATCACATGAGCCCTTTCCTGAAGTCTTCTAATGCCTCAGGCTCACCCTTGAACCCTAGTCTTTCTACCTCCAAAGCTTGTGTTCCTACATCTTTCATCTTTCCATGAATGACCCTGGAGGTGTTGTTGGGAGGGTAATAAAATAAGTTGCTTGAGGGTCTTCTAGGAGACTGAAGACATTAGGAAACCTAAGGTAGAACAGGGAGATTCAAATTCCATTGCCTGAAAAACACTGCAGGTCTAGGAGACCATCAGGGCTGGTGGAGCGGAGGCTGGTAGAGAGTACTCACAGGTCTTGAAGGACCCCCTGTTAATCAGCTTCTGCCATCTGTTAAGGAGATGTGGGCATGGCTGCTCTTCCAGTGTTTTAAGAGGAGCCTGAAATCCAGTTGTCCATGGAAAAACATCTCTCACATTTAAAATATTGCTATTTAATTCAAACTTGTTTGAAAAAATAAAATGCTGTGTAGGCCAAATAAAACATATTTCTAGTTGAAAATTGGCCTGTGAATCAACAGGTTGCAAACTTTAAGACGGTGTGCCACTTGAGCAGCTTTTATTACTTGATGGTTTCTTCCCTTCTTTACCAGAGAAAGCCTTTAGAGTGAAAAGGGTCATCTTCCTCTGTGCCTTTGATTTCTAGAAGGAGAGTGAAGCTGCTGGGGAGAGAGAGGATGGCAATGGATTGCAGGCTCAGAAACTGTATGGGTCTCGAGTGCAGGAGTACCAAATAACCATTTGACTCTGTGCTAATTCCCATGCAGTCTATATCCACGTAGACTGTCAACCTTTGTAGGCAGAGGCAGGCTTTATGTACCTGAGAACGTCATTGGTTAATTGGTCCAGGATTAGGCAGAAGTGAGTGCTCAAGGAACACTCAAATGTTGACTAAAACATCTAGTGTAAACTGAGCCATAGAGAATGGCCAATCTTTGATTATTTTTGAGCTAAGGAAGTCAGTTTTATAGTATTGTGACTGGCTCAAAGTTATCTCTCTTCTCAGATACCAGCGAACCTATGGTTGTAGTGGGCATGATTGGTCTTGAGCAGATGTACAAAGTTATCAGAATTTGTTTTAGGAAGAATTTAACATGACAAACGTTAAGTGTGGACTATAAAGCTGGATTGCCTAGGTTTGAAAACTGGCTCTGCTATTTTCTAGCTGGTTTGCTTCAGTTTTCTCATCTGTATAATGGGGTCAAAAGTAAAATGTACCTTCTAAAAGTAGAACCTACATTGTATCAAAAGAGTTATTGCATGTGACATCTAGAAAGTTCCTGGGCACACAGTAAGCTCTTAGTAAATGCAAACTATCATTTCCTTTTTCTGTTTTTCTGCCTCTCATGATCGGTTGCCTAGAATTACTCCTGCTCCACCTTCTATGGCCCAGCTTTCTTTTGACAGCACTATTTGTCTCCTGATCCAAATGTTTTTCCCATCGGCTCTAGCCCTAGTTGTCACAAGAAAGGCAGTTGGATAAATTATGACTGACCCCAGTTTACTAGGTGACTTCTGCAAGTAACATTTACATTTAAAATAAAACACTCAAAGAGGCAATCTTTTCTTCCCCAAACTTTCCTGATGGCAAGAAACACCCAAGACTGTTAAACCTCCAGATCGCTTCTTTGGAAATTCAGGTTTAGTTAGGCCAGAATGGGCCCTGGGGATCTTTATAAAAAACTACCTCAGGAATTATTATTTAGTAAGTCTGGAAAAACTACTTTAAGCCAAATAACTCCATTTCTGATGATTACATCCTCTATGATTGGCTTGCTTTCTTCTTTCTTGGGAGTGGTTTGTGTGAGTCCCTAAAACACAAACATAGGCCACTCTTGTCCATCCGTACAGATAACCTGAGATCTTAATTTCAAAATTAACAGTGAAATTCTAATTTATAAAAATTGCTGTCATAAGGAGGCAATTAAAGTCTATAAGGAAAAGAGCTTGCTGTAATCATTGCTCATAAAAATACTCTTCAGACTAGTGTTAACTCAAAGAGAGGAGGAACCGTAGCACTTGCTTTACCTGGAAACTTGTTCGAAGGGCACCATCCCAGGTCACACCCTGGACCTCACGAATAAAAATCTGCATTTTATTTATTTATGTAAAATATTCATTTATTTATTTATTTAAGAGAGACAGAGAGAGAGTGAGTAGGAGGGAGAGGGAGAGAGAATCCGAGTGGACTCCCCACTGAGCACAGAACTCAATGCAGGGCTGGATGCCAGGACTATGAGATCATGACCTGAGCTGAAGAGGCTGGAGGCTTAACCTACTGAGCCACCCAGGTGCCCCAAGAATCTGCATTTTAATAGAATCTTTGGGAGATTCACATGCATAGTAGAGTTTGAGAAGCACAGCTTCAGAGCAGGAGAAGACCCAGCTGACATACATTTAATTTACTCAGTATAATTTGGCTGGTAATAAAATTTAAAATTTTTTCCGTTTTTTTTTTATGTTCTCTTTTTAAATAAGGTAATTTGGTGTTTTGTATTTTGACAATACTATTTTTGCTGAAAAAGAAAACATCCTATAATAAAAATTTCTATCTGTAAAGAGTCTTTCCTGCATCTTAAAACTTCCTCCACATATGTAATACTTTAAACAGTAAATTTTAATTAAAAAAATGTAACTACCACAAACATAGCTCAGCAAAAGTGCAAAGTATGCTTTCCACGTGTGCCAACTTAAAGAGAAAACTGCATTAGCATGATCTATTTTGATATACCTGTGGTTTCTTTGCAGTCTATGTCTTGGTCACCTAACTTCTTAATGAAAAGTTAGAGAGAAAAACTAAATCCAATTCAGATCAGTGATATCAATTTGCTACATAGTATCCATTTTTTCATGTTTAATAGGGAGAGCAGTTCACATCTTTTAAAATCAAGTTGACTTAGATATGTGTGATAAAAATTAGCATCGAATTTTTTCTTAAATTTTACCCCTTATTCTCCCACATGCAGCCTCCAAACCTCTTATGTAGCACATGTCCCCTACACAGTAGCTGCTCATTTAATATTTGTTGAATTGAAATAGAATTGAGTTTCACTCACGGACTCTCTTTTATGCTCTTGGTCCCATATCAGTCTTTTCAGTCATGCCTAAATACACATAGGATGCTTATGGCCCACACCATTTTCTTTTCTTTTCTTTTCTTATTTTATTTTGAGAGAGAGAGAGAGAGAACACAAGCACACCAGCAGGGGGAGGGGAAGAGGGAGAGAGAATCTCCAGCTGCTTCTACACTGAGTTCAGAGACCGATGTGAGGCTTGACCCCAAGACCCTGAGATCATGACCTGAACCGAAATTAAGAGTCAGTGACTTACCTACTGAGCCACCCAGGTGCCCCAGTCTACACCATTTTCGATGTGAAAGAGTAATTAAGCTCTCTGTGGACTCATTAAACTCATTGAGTATTATGTTGCTTTTACAGAGTGTTTCTTTGAGGAGAAACATGACCAGGAAAACATGTTTATATGAATTTTTCATCTATTTTTAGTCTATTTGGATGCTCATCAACCACTAAGTGACTCAGACAAAATGTGTTATTTCATGTAAGAAGAAGAAGCTACTGACTAATTGTCTAGAGAACATATGTCCTTTTACCGGAAAGGTAATCAGTTTCTTTGAGTCATCTACACTCTCCAATGGACTGTATCCTGGGAGAGGGGGCATCTGGGTACAATTTTATGTATCAAGTATCTTAGTTTAAAGAAACCAATTCTCCACATACATCTGACTTACAAATGTAAGTAGAAAGAGAGGTCATGGTTATCAAAAGTAGGACAGCAATTACAAGTCACAAGTTGTATTAAGTATCTCAGGGTTTGTCCTACTTTTGATAATCATGACTTTTCTTTCTACTTACATTTGTAAGTCAGATGTATACGGAGAATTGGTTTATTTAAACTAGGATTTTAGCTAATACAACCAACAACCTAGAAGTAGAGTTATTACTGTTTCTTAGAGTTAAAACTGACTTGAAATATCTCCATCATTGGAATATTGTTAGTATGACTCTATTTAAAGTTAAAAATATGGTGAGGGCCAAAGAAAAGCATTTAGTCAATGCTCATTGGGATGGTACATCAATGGCATCAAGTGTATAAATACAAATGTGTTATTTTATGGTAGTCATAAAAATTTTTATAGCTCTTCTCTGCCACACATATCTACTTTTTTGTTAAACTCTTTTAAGTTCAAACAGTTTTGAAATTATAAACATCTGGGGGAAGGATTTTCTTAAAAATTTACTAATTTCATGGCACTTTATTATATTTTCAGAATAGCTGACATTTAAAAACTAAATTACCTATATTCCAACACAAAGAGAGCACACTCAAGTTCATTATGCGGTAAAATGACAATAGCTGTTTTTACAGTGATCTTGGATATTGAGTTTCTAAGGGCATAGAAAAGTAGTAAGAAAATCATATTTAAATTGAAAAAATCTGTTAAAATTATTTCCATATTTTTATAGGGAGGAAGAAAATGTGATATAGACATTATCATACTACTATGAATTTTAAGCTTAATTTTTTTGAGTAAGAAATGAAAGGATGCTGCATATAGTGAGACAAAGGCTGAGAACCCCTTAGAAATATCTTGTGAGATCTACTGTCTTGTCTGGATGAAGCTTGTATCTGCGCTGTCCAATTCAGTTGCCTCTAGAGGGAAGGGGCTATAGGGCACTCCAATGTGGCTATCAAGACTCAACAGATGAATTTTAAATTTTATTTAATGTTAGCTAAAATTTAAGTTTAAATAGTCACACGTGCTATTGGCTGTTATCTGGGTAAGTGCAACTCTATACATTAAAAAAGGATGGAATTCTAGTTCCTACAGAACCACTGCTAACTTTTTCTATGGCGGAATTCTGTCAGTAGATTGCCATATCCCAGAAATTGGTGTTGGATTCTCAGATATTTTTAGACTAACTAGCTAATTTAGATCAAATATTAAGCACAGGTTGTGAGAAGGAGTGGTATATATGCTCAACTCAAGTAGTTTACTATCAGAATCACTAATGTTACTACAAATTCTCTGGCTTTCCAAGAAGTCTGTCCAAAATTCTGCATGTGGGAGCAACTTTAGTGTGAGCTTCTCATTCCCCTTGGCCCAATTCTGCCCACCCCTTCTCCCAAGGAACCTCACCCCTGAGTTACTTATTTGGGCAAAGGAAGGAATGTCTACCATAACAACCATATTCCAAATCTTTTTCTTCAGGCTCTAAATATTGAAAGGCTATACTAATGTGATTTCCATTCATGTGACAGTGACTGGAACATAAATCCAAAGACATACATTGACAAAAGGCAAAAGTTGAAGTCCCCTTCTGATAAAAGTCAAGGGAAGTGACAGAAGTCTGAAGAGCTAGCCAAGCTCTTGAATAAAATGTATGTACCAATGTTAGAGGAAAACAACAACAACAACAATGAAGCATATTTAATGCTCTAGTTTAGGAAACATGAGGGTAAAGAATTTGATCAAGCAGGGTGCCTGGGGCCTCATCGGTTGAGCAATTGACTCTTGATTTCCACTCAGGTCATGATCCCAGGGTTCTGAAATGGACCCTCATGTCAGGCTCTGTGCTCCACACAGTCTGCTTGTCCCTCTACCTCTGTTCTTCTTCTTCCTCCTCCTCCTCCCACCTCTCTCTCTCTCTCAAATAAATAAATAAATAAAATCTTTTAAAAAATAATTTGATCAAGCAATATGTGGCTCGATCAGATTTTATTGGTGCAAGGGAGTTTATGAAGAGCCATTTCAACATCTTACATAATAAATTTATCCAGAGAGGATAAAAGACTTGACTCAGAACACGTGTATATGGGAAGAGAACTCTACTCTACCTTCTGAGTTAATGGCTAGGCCAATGGATTTAACCTAAGAAAATGTTTCCTGCTTCTCTAATACTCTGTAGAAAAAGCCATTTACTACTGTTTCTGGGGCAGGCCTAAAAGATAGCAGTTCAGAGACAACCTAAAGCAGGAATGTCTCTTGTCTCCTTTCCCCAGTGCTAGCCCCAGAAGAGAAATTCCCCAGACAACTTCTCAAATATGAGCTTTTTAGCTACCCGTGATAACCTATAATTTCAAGCCTTTTAAGGTCATTCTGGGAGAGAGGTTTAAGATGAGAGAGTTCTTTTTCCTTTTGAAAAAAGAAACCTCTGGTTTTCCAAACATTTCATAAACCTCTGGAACTCTTTGGAGTGAGCCAGAAGTGGAAAAAGTAACTGGAACTTCTTGGGAAAAATTAGTAGTAGCTGTTGAAAAGAGCATTTATCAGTAATCCAGACAGTGAAGTTTGGACATTGCTGAATAGGCAGAGTGTGGCCAGAAATGGCCAGACTTGGGGTATTGCTGGTCAGATAACCCGGTCTAGAAGTGGGTTGTGTTAGCTTCCTAGGGTTACTGTAAGAAAGTACCACAAAGTGACTTAAAACAATGGAAATGTATTCTCTCATAGTTCTGGAGGCTAGAAATCCAAAATCAAGTTGTCGGCAGGGCCAAGCTCTCCCTGAAGGCCTCAGAGGAGTTTGTTTTATGCCGTTCTCATAGCTTCTGTTGTTGCTGGCAACCCCAGGGTTCTGCGCATAGACACACATGCCAACCTCTACCTCTGTTGTCATTTGGCCTTCTCTCCGTAGTGTTTCTTCTCCTAGTCAGTGCACGTCAGTCTAACTCAGAGGTACCCACACGTGGTGACATCTAGTGAGTCTGGTCATAGGCATCTGAATCCCCATGAATGCTGAAATTCTCTGATGATTTGACTATCCTTTATTCTGCAGACTGCAAGCCCATGTGTTTTCAAGGAATTTTGCTGATGCTGTAGAGCTATCAACATGGAAGGAGAATGAAGTCTATTAACAGCTCTGCAAATCTGAAAGATATAAAGCATGTTTGGCCATTTTTTTGAGAGCCAATAAAATTCCACATAAGCCAAGATGGAACGTGAGACATATGCCATTTTTTTCTGTCTTTAATACCTGTAAGCCATATGAGGGGCATAGTCCCATCTGAAACAGGCTTCACATTTTTGTATATGATAGTTTGCTTCATTGAATGTGGCTCTTTACATGGAAAAGCAGAGATCTATTTTACCCAGCTCCCTATCAACTTTGCCTTGGTTCCCCTGCCCTCTTTCATTTTCAGTTTTGTTTTCAGCCTAGGAGAGAGGCCTTTGTCTTATCCACAATTGAGTTGATGGATCATGTTTATCTAGAGCTACTGTATACATACTGTATACATCACAATCCTAAGGGAAAGCTTCATGAAATGTTCAAGTGTGGTTTGGTTTAAATATTTATAGTGAGTCATATAGACAGCTGATATGAATGAAGAACCACATGTTAAATTTTAAACATTAGGTGAATAACATCAAAGAAGTGGAAATGTTTGCTTCTTGTGAATGTAATCATGGGGTCAAATTTTGGTGCTAATACAGGATCAGATCACTGTATAGTGTTCTCAGCGTGGGGAGGAAATAAAGTAGCTGTTTGTCCCAAGATGAAGGCTTTTGCAAAAGATATGCTACCGTTTGTATTTTCCTTCTTAAAACTTACAAAATCAGAAAAGCATCAGCCAACTATTTTTTAATTTTTACAACTATGGCTTTTCTTAGTACATGAACCATAAAATATCTGTCATTTTATTTTATTTTTAAGATTATTTATTTATTTGAAAGAGAGAGAATGAGAGAGAGGGAGCATGAGAAGGGGAGGGTCAGAAGGAGAAGCAGACTCCCTGCTGAGCAGGGAGTCCGATACGGGACTCGATCCCAGGACTCCAGGATCATGACCTGAGCTGAAGGCAGTTGCTTAACCAAATGAGCCACCCAGGCATCCAAATATCTATCATTTTAAAAAAGTGTTTAACTCATTTCCCCACCTCTTCCTGACTTCTCAAGGTGGAGCTATTGCTGGGCCTAAGTTCAGGCCCAAACCTAGTCCAGTCCCTAAGCCAAGAGTGACCTGGCATGGCAGATCTTTCTGGCAAGAATTGTTGAGAATGACACTAGCTGTGCCAGGCCTCCTAGACTGGGGCCCTGGGCCTTGATTAATGTTTGTCATCCTTTTCCCAGGGAGTGTGATCCTAGTCCCTGAGCCTCCAGTCTTGGTTGCCCCGCCATGAGCACATCTACCTCTGAGGGCCACGATGCCACTCACTTTCCCATTGTTGCTGGCCTGTAGCAACTGACTGCTGCTGGGTTCCACCAAACGGTTTGGCATTCTTGTTACCATCACTTCTGAGAACCACACTTCAGCCTGCTTGATACTGCCATGAACTAACAGGTTGCCTTCCCCTCTTCGCGTTTCCCTAACTTTCTCAAGTCAAGGTCTCAGATACCGAATGCCACTCTCCTATTCTCTAGCATTTCCATTTGTGGACTGCCTTTGGCTGATGTTCTCTAGTTTCCACTGGGAGCTGCTCATGGTGGGGAGGGACCTGTGGTCTGGCCCCAGCAAAGGTTGTGTCGGGAAATTAGCATGGTACTCTGATTGAAAGGGAAGGTCTGTGAAGTTGCATTTGTGAATGGACACAACATTTTCTTCAGATTAAACACGTATTTGAGGTGGTTTTGATAGAGGCTATTGGAGGTTGTAGGTAGTGGGGGTTAAGTCTCCCCAGGGTCTCCCCTTTCTTCTGCTACTGACCTTAAATATTTCTTTTTTTCTATAAAATCTTTCTTTTATCTCAAGATCTTGGAAGTGGTAGGGAAAAAAATAATCCCTAAATATTGTTTGTTTCTTTTAAAAAAACATTATGATCATATTAACACTTGACCAGTGGCCCTAAATATCTTAATCCAAAAGACTAATTTTAGTTTCTTTAGGCAGTACGGTCTGTCAAAGGTGAGGCAGTACTCTTGGTAACTTGGAATGCTTGGATCCAGATGTGGCTGCTTTCTCTAACTTTACGCACAAGGCCATCCAAACAACAGGAATAAAGGTCTTGCTTCTATTTCACTTTTCCCTTTAAAGTCCCAGGTATAATCTCTCAGTAAACTTCCTCTAGGACAGTAACTTTCTCTTTTTTTTTTTTTTTTGACAGTAACTTTCTCTTGAGAATGAATATTTGCTTTGGGTTTTAATTTCTCCAACAAAACAAGATCCTTATCACTGAAGTCCTCATAAAATACCCAATCAAGCCATTTATTCTTCTTACTCATTTCTTGACTGTTTTTCTATTTGGTCTTTCTTTCTCTTTCTACAATAACTCACTCTCCCTTGTGGCTACTTGCTAAGAAAATAAAGTGTGGGAAAGAGACAGAACCAGGAGATAGTTTTTTAGGGGGAAGATAAAACCTAAATTTGAAATTCAGGCGGCCTCACACAAGATGATCAGTAGAAGCCAGAACATCAGGATAATAACAGGAAATGTTATTGAAATAACGTTCTTAAGTATTTGTTTGTTTGTTTGTTTTAAGAAGGATCCCTGACTCTGGCCAGAACCTGTCAGGCAGAAATATTTTCCTTAGCAGGTGTGAGGTCAAAGTAGATTTGTAACTGGTTTGGGAGTCAAACGTGGACAATGGAGTCAGCAACAAAGACGACAGTTCATAAGCTTTCTAAGTTATATTCTGATATGGACTTGAATAATCAACTTTACCTTGGTCTTGAATGATAGGACAAAGGATTTCAGATTTGCCTTCTCCTTATTTCAAAGTGGACGGCATGTCTTCCTAGACTATCTCCTTAAGGAAATAAAAAAACAAAAAGTCTTCAATCTAGAAATCAGAAATCCATTTTTTTCATATACTATAAATTTTGGGAGAAAGCCTTTTATTACTAAGTTTTCCAGTTTTTTTTTACATAAAATTTTTCTATTTGCTTCTTATGCCAAGTACATATTATGAAAATTAGACACATTCTTCTTCTATCTCACACTATATCTAGATAAATCTAGAAGAAAGCCAGTCATAGCCATTTCTGCAGCCTGGGTCCCAGGATAGAGATGACTTGGAGTAGACTTGTGATGGACAGGTGGTATGAGTAAAAATTAGCTTTGCTATGGCAAACCAACAGGGTTGTTTATTGTCACAGTACAATTTGGTATGTATTGGCTGTAACAAAATTACAACTAGCTAAACAACAGCAACAACAGAAATCCACAGTGGCTGATAAGGGATATAGGAATGTTGTGTGTCTGTGTGTGTCTGTGTATGTATGTGTGCAAGCATGATCCTGTACACACATGTGTTTATGTATGGGCACTGGATGAGAAAACCTTTCCCTTTCCTCCTACCATGCATTTGTATATTTTCCTGTAATGAATTCTATTTAGAGTAGTGAATGGGAAAGGAGACACAGTCAAACTGGTTTCATCCATTTCTTGCTGGGTGAGGACAGGGAGAACAATGTTTTGTTTTAATCTAGTAATTAGAAAGGAATTGACTCTGATTGTCTTTGCAGATCTGGCTAGGTTATGACTTTATGTTATTTTCTGTTGTTTTTATATGTTCATGCTGAATGATAGGCATAGCTAAATCTTCATGAATAAAAGATACATTAAATCTTTTGTCCAGCTTAAGCATGAGAGGACAGAGGGAATAAGTCTATAAAATATTGACCATTATTCAAGAAGATGTCTGTGAGTACATAGATGCAACACAGAGCTAATAATGACCAGATTGCACATAGATCCATCTGGTAGATGATATTATTATTCAACCTATTCCCATATGTTTCCAGTAGCTGAACACCCTCCACCTCTTGGGCTACATATGATGCATTGTAGTAATTTTGTATCGTGTTGCCTTTTGTGGGTATCTTCATTAAAATATGCTCTGATTGTAGAATGAGGGATTTTGCATTATCAAAGGGATTTCAAGAATCAATGGTGAGAAAGGAATGTTGGAAGATGAGAAAAATTAGAGCAGGGGTAGTTTTCCCCTGAAATAACAGAAAAGGGACTCATTGTTCTGTATATGATTGAGTGGTTCTGAATCTACTACAAACTTCTTGAAGATGCTGAGTGTGATTTGCTAAAGACAGCATGAGATCTGGAATTCAAGGATGCTTTAGCATGGGTTCCCCAGGAAACAGAGTCTGAAATGAAGATTGGCGTGTAGAAGGTTTATTAGGGGCTACGCTTGAGTTCAATGCCTATGGAAGGGAGAGAAAGAAAGAAAGAGGGAGGAAGAAATTGAGCTCTGATGCAGCCGCATTGGAGACCTTAGCTGACACAGAGGAAAGTTCTCATGATGGGATGGTCTCTCTGAACTATCTCCAGATAGAGGAGAGGACCAAGCCTTTATATCTCCATCATGGGATGAGAAGCACCTTGGAAAAAGGTATGGCTTTGGGTCAAGAACTGACATTGATTTCTATTTTTTTTATTTGTTGTGCAGGCTAGGAAAGCTTAAATTCCCATGAATTATACAGAAATGCTGTATCACATGAGACACTAGAAGAGAGAGAAACCTATGAACAGAGAAGTTTCCTTTAATGCTATTTTTCTTAGGCTCCACAGACTAGAAGGCAGAGCTGCTACACTGCACAGTTCCAAGGGATTCGTGGTCTATTATACAGTTCAGATGAATATTGTCCATATGAATAGCACTCTCTGGATTTGTGCAGTAAACAACCTGTGCAGCCATACACTTGCTGTGCCTTAATATGAGGTGAAAATATAAATGAATGTGATTTTTTGAAATTCCCAGAATTATCTTCTCTCATTTGTCAACATCTGATTGAGTAATGACCCAAACTATAGAGCTGGCTTGTTCTTTTTTTAAGCCCACCCGTCATCACTTGCTTTATCTCATTGTCTTTGTCTTCCTTTGAATCTGTTTCTTTTTCAGATAATCCTAACATGTCCTAAAATATCCAAGGTCTGAGGATCACATTTTAAAGAATAAAGACCAAATAATCTGCTTTCTTTAGGGGGCTGACATTCTCTAACTCTTTCTCTTTTGTAATATGCTGTCAAGTCTGTGCATTTGTTGAAAGATCTCATTACATAAACGGGATGCTTTCTTCAGCAGTGAATGTGAACCCAACCTCTACACATGCACACACCGCCAGAGGAGAGTAGGCAGTCCTAAGAGTCTGCTTAGGGAACATCAGATTTACTCGCATTCTCGCTTCTCAATTATCTTACTTGCCTTCTTCTCACCTCTCAGTTATCTGAGAGAGCTGAGGAAAGGCAGCTGCTCCTGGCAAATGTCTCAGTATAGTGAGGGCACAGCTTCCCTAGTCTTAAAGACCCTGGGCTTCCCTTCCTGCTATGTCATTTCATGAATTTCTATCTTAGCATAATTTTTTTTTTTTTTTTTTTTTGATAGGAGGATCTAGGTTTGGTGGCACCGAGGTCTAAAATGCAGAATGGCATCTGTGTAGTTTCACCTCCTCCCTCAGAGATACAGAATTCTTCTAAGCTACCAGAAAACTGGGTTTATAGACTACCGAGAGCCATTTTGAGGAATTCAATAGACTGGTTACTGAAAATACAAGTTGTCAAAGTAAGAAAACAAAATTAGGAGTTTATCAACCAACAACAGTGTTTGTGGAGTTTTGCTAAAAATGCCTTGGACAAAACTCAAGAGTAACCAACAAGATAGAGCTCACAGCTTGAGTGAAAGATACTGTCATGTAGGGCCTGCAACATTGTAAATGATTTGTAAGGCTTTGGAGCCCAGCGACCTGCCCTGGGGCTGCCAGTCAGGGTGCTTATCCCACTGTTCTGCATCTTGCCAAAAGCACTGCGCCGTCAGCTCCAGGCTCAGAAGCGGGCTTGCATTCCATCAGACTTGGGCTTTTGACCCAACAGTGTCCATTTGCAGCCTGGCCAGTGTCTAATGAGGTGGCTTGGCATGAAACACTCACTGTCCAGTTGAGGGAGCAGCTAATTAGTTAAGTCAGAGAATAAGAAGCAAACAATGAGAGGGAGATGAGAGCTGAAAGGACTGCAGAAAGAAGGATTAGGGAGCCTCTGGGGCACCACGGTTCCAGCTGACCACAAATACCCTCAGTTAAAATACAGCAGGGGAACCTCTGTCACAGGCAGCCAGGCGTTAGCCCTTGACTCTATGTCAGCCACTATGCTGGCCTGTTTCAAAGGATGAAGGGATCTGATTACTGAGGCTGGTTTCATCACCTTTAGTGGGAAAGACCACATATCTGCCTTATGGAAAAGCGTGAACTAGCCAAAGCCAATGCGGAGTAGAGAATGACTGTGGAAAAAGAAAAGGTCAAGTTGTGCAAATCTTGACGGTCAAGGATTTCTCTTCCTACCCACCTTTTCTTCCTTCCAGGAGATTCCTGCCTTCATCCAAATCAAAACAAGGCCCCAGTTTGAATAAATGCCAACTAGTTAGCACACAAATGAATGAATGGAGTTTGCTTGCGAACCATCACCCAGATTTTAGGCACACAGACACTTTTTAAATTCTGAACGATTACATGAGCAAGCTTGTTTTTTAAAGCTGAACAGCCAGGCTGACAGCAGAAAATCTGGAGACATTAAGCAAGGGAACTCCTGAAATTTGTAAGTACATCCATTTTAAGAATATGAGGGTGTGTCTGCATGCATTCTTGGCAGCTGTGGCTGTGTGGCTAGGTGAAAGTATTCAGACTAACCATGAATGGGAAAGAGTTGATAATTGAGGGCAGAGCCCAGCGTGTTCAATTCAGCACGCGGAGGAAAAGATAATATGATTTAATGCCAACTGTGTCCACGTGCTCTTATGGATCTAGTATATTAGTGAACTGGAAAAGTTATCTCCTCTGTTTGTATAAGCATGCCGCTGATATTCCTTATCCCAAGATACATTCCAACCGTTTACGTTTCATGCTTCCTGGAAAACAACATTTCAGACGGCCTGGAAGGTTTTGCTACTTTACGACATTATTGCCAGCATTTCATTAGAACCATATTTAGCTGAATTCTTCAGAATTCTGAATTCTTCAGAAGAATTTTGTACACAAAAAGATGGACCCTGAACTAAATCTTAATATGCCGATATCTTTTGACAAATAATAAGTAACTTGAAAGAGAACTAAAGCTCTTTAAAGGCAACCTTGTTGACTTAGCATTTACCTATCTAACAAACTAAAAATAGCTGTATTGCCCAAAAGTGATTGAACGTTTGGCTTATACGGTGCCACACAGACATGATTTAAAGGCTCAAGAGGAAAACTCTCAAAGACAGCATGAAATCCGATTCCTCAGGCTGTCACAGAGCCAGTCATTGGTGGTCAGAGGGTTGGCCTCAGTGAGCCCATTGTGTATTTATCACAGTCATTGTTCAACCATACCAGTAATTTTTATTCCTAAATTGGTTTTGTGGCTGTTTGTTAGTCCGTGGGAACCCTAAAAAAATGAAATGTTAGGGGCACCTGGATGGCTCAGTGGGTTAAAGCCTCTGCCTTCGGCTCAGGTCATGATCTCAGGGTCCTGGGATCGAGTTCCGCATCGGGCTTTCTGCTCAGCAGGGAGCCTACTTTCCCCTCTCTCTCTGCCTGCCTCTCTGCCTACTTGTGATCTCTCTCTATCTGTCAAATAAATAAATAAAATCTTTAAAAAAAATGAAATGTTAGAGAATGGAAAAGGGGAAAATTTATTTAGAGTCGATCAATTTGGTGAAAAGAAATCCAACGAATCAGTTGGCTGGTAATAGTATCTAGTCTTATCCATAGACTGATGGAGGGATACCGTTTCAATAATGTAGCAGTAGCAACGTTCTAAATGTAGCTCTTCATGAAAGAAAAAAAAAAACAACAACTAAATTTGGAGTTATTTTAAATATATTTAAGTATAAGAATATTCAAAGTTCCCTAATCTTGACTAATTGTATAGCAGTCAGGTCTATTTTTTCAAGTGGGCCTAGTCAGTAAAGTCAGGAAAAAAATGCCAGAGATCTTGATCAGCTTTTGCTGACACCTACTAAGGTTTAACTGAATTCGGCATCTTCAATTTACATAGACTATTATAAGTTGTTTAATGAAAGAGTATTTAATTTATAAAAATTAAACATGCTTCTTGCAGTTTTATTTATAATGAAGTTGTCCAGAAGTTTCTTTTTCATGGGCAATTTTAATGTAAATATTGCTTTGTGTCACCTTCAACCTTTCTGTAGTTCAAAGATGTGAAGTTTAAATTAGTGGTATTTAAGACTATGAAATATCCCAAAACAGAGTCCAAGTTTACTGTAATAATTTGAATATTTTGTAAGAGAAATGAATGTCATAAAACTTGTATCACCGGCATGTGCACAAATAGGCATTATAATTTGGAGACATCCATAATTATTCTAGGTTTTGGGATTCTTTTCTTTTCTTTCTTTTTTTTTTTAGAGAGAGAGAGAGTGCACACGTGTGGGGTGGGGGCAGGGGAGGCAGAGGCAGAGGAAGAGGGAGAAAGAGAGGGAGAGAGAGAAAGAATCTTAAGCCTGGTGTGGGACTCCAACTCATGACCCTTAGATCATGACCTGAGCTAAAATCAAGAGTCTGATGCTTAACTGACTGAGCCACCCAGGCACTCTTGGGATTCTTTTTCAAAACTGAATTCAATTCTGTCTTTCTGAAACCTTTTAGGCCATATTTTGATGTGTGGAAAGTTAAACATAAATGGTTAGGTTACATTTTCCTCTTGCGGTATTTTGTGGTAATTTGCATCAGGCAAGACTTCTGCGATCTGCATCTATAGCTATGCTGTGTACCAGACACCCTATAATGATTGTGTAGCATTGCTGTCCTTTGTCCTTGAATCTCCACTCCCTTCTATGGAGGTCCTTAAGTTTCCTTTCAGGATTTACCTTCCTACTCCTCTTCTTCCTCCCCTTCCTCTCTTCCCCCCCATCATCACCCCTCTCCCTCTCCTATGGCTTCTCATCTTCCTTTCCTCCTTCCCCTTCTTTTCTTCCTCCTCCTCTCTCTCTAATAATATATATAAACATATATATAACATACATATGTTTTATGTAAGGTGATTCAAATACTATATACATACATCTTATGGCAGCAATATTTTGCACCGTTGAAAATTGGAAAATAAAATAAATAAAAATCATATTGCCAACAACTCTAGATTGCCATTTAATGCATTTAATGCATATCTTTTCCAATCTCAGATCTCTATATAATATATATAATACTCATATGCAGTTTTTCATATATACATAGTTTTACATATAACCTATTTCGTGTGTTCTGTGTGTATATATGATATATAAATACATGTGTGTGTATTTATGTGATTTGTTGTTTTATAACATGCTTTTTCCAGTTCATCATCTCCATTTTATAATTTCAGTAAATTTTCATCTTATATAATACCTAAATCTTATTTAAATTTCTCCAGTTGATTTCAGAATGACCATTACTGCTGCTTTGCCCAAAACAGTATCCGATTAACAACCTGCTGTTTATGCCCCATAAAGTTTTCTTTCATCAAGCACAGTCCCTTTTATTATGATACTGACTTGTTGCAAAAACAGGGCCAATTGTCCTGCAGAATGAGTTTGCTTCTCTTGACTGTGTGTAACAATCACGGGAGGGACGGCTTCATGGAATATTCTAGGATGGGACACACTCTAATTTTCTATTCACAGTTTGAGAGTGAAATATCCATTGATAAGTAATTTGCTCTTCCTATCTAGAAGCTTTTATGACATTCTTCTTATTCATCAGGATATGCCTAGTTTCTTTTATATGAAACTGACTAGATCTCAGTGTGCGGATTCAGCTCTTTTCTCAGTGCAAGGATATTATTTTTCATGCACACCATTTTTTCTTTCCAAACACGCATTAGTTGCTTGCTCGGTCTTCTACAACTCTTTCACCTTTTCCCACATGACTTCTACTTCTTTCATTCTTATGCTTTCAGATATTTCTGGTTATTAATCTGGTCGTTCATTGGTCAAACTCCTTTATTTATTACCTACTGATTGACCTTGGTTTGAGAGTAATGATTTGAATCTCTAGAAAATCCTTTTTTTTTTTTTTTTTGGTACTGTGTTTCAATCCTCTTAAGTGTTCATGATTAATTTTTATTCAGGAGATCAACTATCTCTTGCAGCAATTCTATCTCACAGTGTGTGCTTATATTGTTAGTCTGATCTATTTCTTTTAGGCTCTGGGGGCTGTATGGATAGGAAGTTATTTCCCCTACCAGCACACTGGAGCTCAGGCTAGTTGGTAGGAATCCTGTTGTGATGGTCTGATCCATAAACTTCTGGGCTACAGGAAGAATGTCAGCACAATTATAGCACACTTATGGTGTTCCTGGAAGAAGGCTATTCTCTGTCTTCCTACAGTTTCTTAGCTGAGTGAAGGTAAGGAAAACTTTTCATTTGCAGTCTTGGAAATTAGTAGATAGATTATATAGAGAAAAGACCCATAACCCAAGAATCCTATACATGGCCAAGATGCATTCACATGTCAGGGTGAAAGACACGATCTCAGGGATAAGCAAGAACTCAGATTGAATGCCACCCAAATTTCCTATATTTGGAAAATTTATGAGAGAAGACTAGAATAAAACAACAAATTAACCAAAGCAGAGACCTCAGCCTGGACCAAAATGAAGAGACACAACCTAGACCAAAGTGTGGTTGAGGCAGTGTGGCCCAAGAATTGTACATGTAAGCTCCGAGTGACTCACCTGAATTTAGTTCTTGATTATGTCACTCATTTGCTCTATGACATTGGGCAATTATTTAACATCTCTTTGTCTCATTTTTTCACTTACAGAATAAGGAGTGGGAATAATGGTAGGACTTATCCCACAGTATGGTGACAAAGAATAAGTGAGTTAATAAATGTAAAACATTTAGAAGAGAATCTGGCAAATAATATATGCTCAATAAAAGTTATCACATTAGTATTCTACATATCAATTTAAGAAAACACTGTCTAACAGTATATAAGTGCTAGATAAAGACTCTTGAAATAGAAGAGACATTTCATAAGGGAAATTTTGATATGGTAATCACTAAATTATCTTAGCAAACCATTGGTATGTGGGGAAAGAAAGGCAAGATGAAAGTAACCCAAAGGATGGGGGATTATGTAAGGAAGGAAGAATGTGGAGAATGTAAAAGTATTTCAGAGTTATATATATAAATTTTTTTGAGAGGTGGGGAAGCAGGTAGGATTAGAACATTATGGTGGGGAAACAAGAATGTAGTTTGTATCTTGTTTTTAAAGCAATCATAGTGACATATGTGTCTGATTAAGAGAGTAGGGAAAGAGATGGTAACCATTAAAGGAATGGAAAAATACACCAGAAACTTTAAATTAACATGGGGGAAATAGGAATGAGCAGCAATTCAATCAAACTCACAAAACCAAGGGGAAGAAAAATAGAGAAACAACAATGTGAGTAAGTAGTAAATAATGGAGGGAGGTGAAAGGAACAAAATCAACAACAGTAGGCTTTCTGCTAAATGTAAATAGACTGGATTCACCTATTAAAAGTCAGAAATCGCTACTTTGCGTTAAAAAACAAAATTCTGATCTGTGAATTTACAAGTGCGTGTTAAAAGTAAAAAATTTCTTCCTTCATTCCTTCCCTCTTTCCTTCCTTCCTTCCTTCCTTCCTTCCTTCCTTCCTTCCTTCCTTCCTTCCTTCCTTCCTTCCTTTTTTCCTTCTAATAAAGCAATTGGACCCACAAAGAATCAAAAAACGAAAGAAAACTGGAATAACAATATTAATATTATACAAGATGAAATTAG
The DNA here is from genome assembly GCA_028534135.1 of Potos flavus. NCBI lineage: Eukaryota > Metazoa > Chordata > Mammalia > Carnivora > Procyonidae > Potos > Potos flavus. The sequence continues at coordinate 73,736,993 of CM052886.1, forward strand.
AGGTTAAAAACACTTAGAATAAACAGACATATTGTGTAATGATAGGAATCTAAGATGATGATTTGGCATAAATGACAACACAGTGACAAAATAAACAAAGCAAAAATTATTAAAAATGCAAGGAAAGCCTTATATAAGTACAATGGTAGTGAAAGATTTTTTATCATATCCTTCTCAGAAACAGAACAATTTACAGCCAGAAAAATAAGCATTTCTTTTTTTCTTTTAAAGGTTTTTTTTTTAAAGATTTTATTTATTTATTTGACAGAGAGAGAGAGATCACAAGTAGTCAGAGAGGCAGGCAGAGAGAGAGGGGGAAGCAGGCTCCCCACTGAGCAGAGAGCCCGATGTGGGGCTCGATCCCAGGACCCTGAGATCATGACCTGAGCCGAAGGCAGAGGCTTCAACCCACTGAGCCACCCAGGCACCCCAAAATAAGCATTTCTTTAGCAAACTTGATGTGTTTGATGTGTAGATCTTACATTCTTCAAGTAGAGCATGTAATTTATTCAAGTACCTCGGTAATAAGCAATTGATCAGATACTCAGCCACAGAGAAATCCATACTAAATTTTAAAAAAAGGGGAAGACTTTTAGGACATAAGCCTGTCAAAATTAGAAGTAAATAAAATGGAGAGCCCGTCAAAAACTTAAAATGCTTAAAAAGTAAGAAATAGTACCAGATAATGTTTGGATCAAAAAAGGAAATTAAAAGGAAAAAATTTTCTAGACACCAGTGGGAAGAATACTTTTTTCAAATTGCATGAAATCTAACAACTAACAATTTTCATGAAAAAAAAAATTAAATACTACTACCATTAAAAAGTAAAGATAAAATATCTACTTACCTTAACGATTTTGAAAAAGAACAACAAAACAAACAAACAAAAAGTTAGGTAATGAAAATTAACTGATAGAAGACTTGAACTTAGTGAAATAGAAAAAAATTATTAAAAAGATAAATTAGTCCCAAAGGAAGCCCCTTGAAAGAGAACTATATATTTTTATTTAGCTTTGCCTAAGGATCTGATAAGATCAGACTCTAGCAAAACAACAACAACAACAACCAAAAACCAAATAGTTCACTCAAATTCAGATAATTCCAGGAGGGCTTGAAAAGATACTGCTCACTAAGATAAGGGTGTGGGAGAGGGAGGACAGACAGAGTAACCAGTGTTTTCAGGGAGCAGAGTGGTCAACACCTCTTGCTCATGAGGGGACAAAGAGAGGACGCTCTAATCAAAACTTGGAAGGAGAGAATTGTGCAGAAGAGCCACCTTCTATGGCTTTCAGTGGAGTCAAAACCAGCCTGATATGACCCTGTAGGGAGTAAGTCAAGGGGTTATATACTATACATGAGCCTCACTCTACTCTTTCCTTCCTATCTCTTGCTGGAAATCCCCATTGGTAAATCTAACTGGAAGCCAGAGTGCCCTGGAATTCACTGATTGAGTCTAGTTCACCTCCTGGGGCATAGAGCAGGGTGGAGAACAGCAGAGTTCATCTGGAGGGGCAAACAGGTATCCAGCACATTATCAGATTCAGAGCATGAGTTTTCAATCTCAAGTAGTACCTTTCACAGATTATATGCTGGGAAATTGTAGATTGTCACTTAATAAACTGAGACATACAGTACAGATAGTAACCAATAAACTATTGATCTAAATTATAATATTAATGGGTTTTCTTTGTGGAAAAGAAGAAATAATTGAACAATTGTTTTATTTTTAAATTTTTAAAATTTTTATTGTGTTATGTTAGTATTAAGGAACAATTATTTTAGTGATGATTTTATTCCATCATCAAGTTGAGAAAGCTTTTAATGTACAATTATAATTTGTTATTGTCAAGAGTGTAACTTACTTAAAGTTTTGAAATAATATATAGGTTTCAATTTAAAAATTCCGAGAGCTTATTTAATAATTTTAAAGAGCATTAATAACCCAAGTTGAATCAATAGGTAAGTGACACATATGCTACTCAAGGGAACTGATGTTGGAATCTCGCTTTGATCAGAGAAAAATTGTCCCCATCTGAGGAAGAGGGGAATACAGCAGCTTTTATACTGACTTCTATTTTAATAGTCACCTCATAGTATTGCCTTTCGCTACCCTGTAGTTTTACGGTCATGCTTATGTGGCACTGAAAAAACTCAAATGTGAAGCACCAATTAGTAATCTAACCAATATTAATTAGAACTGAGACTTGACATTTCAGACTGTTGTAGACATTTCAAAATGGTGTCTTCACTTTTGCCAAAGAAATTCAATTTTTATCAACTGCTGCAGGATAGGGGGGTCTTTGTGCAGAATTAAAGAACACATATGATACGATATAGGTTTATTTTCCTAGCTTCTATTCATGAGTGCATTCCATGCATTCCTCTTCTTTGATTCCATCATGCCACACAGTACTACATGAATGATTAACCCTCAAAAAGCTGTCATTTCTAAGATTAGTTGACTGGTACACTGCAGTAGTGTTTAAAAACTTATGTAGCAATAATAACACTTAAAACACCAAGATATGGAGGAGATGGGGGTCTGTCTTATTTCTTTGATTTCCTAGCCTCTTTCCTTTGTATAACTCTTTGAAATCTTTAAGATTTACACCAGTAGCTTTTTCATGTATGATGCCAAGTAATAGAATAATAGAAAATAAGGAAGGAAAGAAATCTCAGAGATACTCTAATTTTAAGGATGAGGAAGATGAGGTCTAGAGACATTAATTGCATAGAGGACACAGTCGTTCATGGCCAGAATGCTAGGGGTCAGCTCAAAATCCTAGAACACTGGGAACAAAACAGAACTAGAAACCTATCCGTTGGTGTCTAATTAATAGCTTTCTTCATTATTCCCTGATGACTCATAAATGAAAAGCATAATTTACAGAAAACTTTTATACCTACCCCAAAAATATATCTAAGAAAGCATTTAAGTAAAAATTAAAAGAGATAAACTGGGCAAGATGACGCTACTAAAAATTACCTTTATTCTTAGTCTAGGGCCTAAAGTAGATGGGCATCATTATATGTCAGAAAAACTTCTATCAATTATAATTTTTATTATAACTTCAAATAAGGATACTTATTTACTGCCACAATCTTCTAGTGTTTGAAAGATGGTAGATAATGTATTTCTTTCAAGATTGTCTTATAGCTCTTCAGAGTAAGAGGAAAACCTTACTTCGAATACATTCTCATTTGGGAGAGAATAGTTAAATATTTTTCTTTTAATAAAAAAAGTAGTTAGACTCATGAAATCCCAGAATTAGAAGGGCGTGTAGAGATTTCAGTCTACCCAAAATAGGAGTCCCTTCTGCAGTGTCTCTGAGAAGCAGTCCTGTGGTCGCTGCTTGCATATTTCCAGTAATAAGAAACACACTATTTGTGAAGCAGCACTTTTTACCAAGCTGTCATAAAATTCTTCCATATTGAGCGTAAGTCAGCCACCCTGTCCCTACAACTTCAGCTCAATATAAGTTCTTCCCTCTAAAGCAAAGCAAAGTTTGTTCTTTTCATGGTAGTCATTGCACAAACATTTAGAACTTGTTATTCTCTCTATTCTAAGTGTTCTCTTCTGTTGCACTAGCACTTCAAGTTTCTGTAGTTGTTCCTTATAAAGTACAACTTTGAGATTCCTGGCCATTCTGATAGTTCCTCTGAATACAACGGTTTGCCAATGACCCCTAGAAATTAACGTTCACATAATGATTGCAGGTTCCCAATACTTTCTTGTATATCCCGGGTACTGCTTAATAGCTCAACTTAGGTTGGTCTACCATGTTCTTGGATCAGGGCATTAAGCTTCCAGAGCAGTTCTGGCTCATGTTTAGCTTGGGGGGGGGGTGTCAATAAAATATCCCAGATCTTTTAAATGTGAACCTTGGTGAAATCATCTCCCTGATCCACTCCTGGTGAAATTTAGGCAATAAAATTTAAATGCAGAACTCTATATTTTTCCCTGCTAAATTTTTTCATGGTTTGTTTCCACTGTTCTAGCATTTCGAGCTGACACAGACAAGTGAAAAAGTTTGGTGGGCCATCTGGGGCTCGGCCAAAGTAAAGATAGTATGGTATCTATCAGGATGCAACTATCATAAAGATGGTTATCTAGTGAAAATTCTGGCCCTAGGGTGATGGTGTTGGGTAGGAAGACATCCTAACCTTGAAGGGACCAGCTGAAAGGGATGAAGATGTATCAAAAAGGGAGTCAGGCAGAAAAGGAAAAATGGAAGTCTTCCTAAGACAAAATCCATTGTTTGCAATTTTACCTAGAGCTGGCTAGGAATAAGATATTTTTTTGATACGTTAGTATTTTATTATTTAGAATCCATCATTTATCCAAAAAATGCCATCGGGGTAAATTAAGGATGAATTGGTAGTCAAAGAATTTCTGTTGTTCTTTTTTAAATTTCTTTAAAGCAGGGTTTTGCAATGTCAGCACTATTGAGATTTTGAGTAGAGTAATTCTGTGTTTAGGAAAGCTGTCTGTTGAATTAAATGATGTTTAACAGCCTCCCTGGCCTCTACCTACTGGTTTCCAGCAACATCTCCTACCCCAGTTATGGCAACTACAAACATATCACATGTTGCTAAGTGTCCTCTGGCAGGATAAAATTGACCTTGGTTTAGAACAACTGGTCTAATTCAGTAGGTAATTAATAAACGACATCAATCATGGTAAAAACATATTCTGTTAAAGTGGGTGTTAAATAGTGAACAGCAAACATTAATTGTGGGGAGCATGACCATCAATAACATGTTCCATGCTCTTTTTTGTGCATGGTCTATGTAAGGGATTGTGTATGTTTTATCCTTTGCCTTTATGGTATTAGAAAGACATCATGGAGATTTCTTGCAAAATCTTCAAAGTATTTATTAACTCGTCAAGTAAATATTTGCTGAGCTGAGAATATGTTCCAGGTAGAATTATACACATAGCAGTTGTGGCAATAAATAAGACAAATAAAAATCCCTGCCTTCATGAAGCATACATTAATGTGTGTGTGCAAATGTGTCTATTCACACATCTGTGTGTATGTGTGTGCCTATGGATACAAGTGTGTGCATGCGTGCTGGAAGTGAAGATGAAAAAACAATGAAAAATTTTAAATGAATATAATGCTATGAAGGAATTGAGGTGCTATGAAGAAAAGGAAAGTAGGGTAAGGCACAGAATGAAGTGCATTTGTTTGCCACTGTACAGAAGACAGCCTGTTTGAGGAGAGGACATTTGAGCAGAGCACCAAATGATATGAAAGAAAGAACGGTAAAAGCTCTTGGGAAAGAATATTTTAGCCAGAGGAAAGATCATTGTGCTGGGCTGCATTGCACCCTTTCCAAACTCATATGTTGAGTTCCTAACTCCTAGTACTTCAGAATGGTTTGTAGATAAAATCATTAAAGAGGTATTTTAGGTAAAATGAGGTCATATGGGTCTCTAATCCAATATGACTGGTTTCTTTTTTTTTTTCAAACATTTATTTTTTTTTTAAGATTTTATTTATTTATTTGAGAGAGAGAGTGAGAAAGAGAGAGAGAGACAGAGAGTATGAACAGGGGGAAGAAGAGAGAAAAGGAGAGATGCAGACTCCCCGCTGACCAGGGAGCCTGATATGGGGCTCTATCCCGGGATCCTGAGGTCATGACCTGAGCCGAAGGCAGATGCTTAACCGACTGAGCCACCAGGCACCCCATGACTGGTTTCTTTATAAGAAGAAGGGATTTGGGGATGCCTGGGTGGCTCAGTTGGTTAAGCATTTGCCTTTGGCTCAGGTCATGACTCCAAGGTCCTGGGATGGAGTCCCACCTTGGGCTCCCTGCTCAGCAGGGAGCCTGCTCCTCCCTTTGCCTGCTGCTCCCCCTTCTTGTGCTCTCTCTCTGACAAATAAATAAATAAATAAAATCTTTGAAAAAAAAGAAAAAAAGAAAGAAGAAGAGATTTGAACACAGACACAGACAGAGTGGCCAGCCATATGAGTATATAGTGAGAGGTATCCTCTACAAGCCGGGGAGAGAGGCCTCATGAGAAACCAAGCCTGCCAGTACCTTGATCCTGTCTTTCTAGCCTTCAGAACCATGAGAAAATAAATTTCTACTGTTTAAGCCACCCAGACTGTGGTCTTCTGTCATGGTAGTCTTAGCAAAGGGATGCTAGCATGTCAACTGGAAAGAGCTTGATAGGTTTGATGAACAGCAGGTAGGTCCGAGTGAAAGAAGGGGAGAGTGGTAGGAAGTAGAATTGGACAGGAAGACAGGAGGAGGTAAGGAGGCTGGATTTTGTTCATAGTAAATGTGAACAGGCTTTTGAGCAGAGGATTGACATGAGTAATTTACATTTAAAGAAGGGCAATCGCACAACCGGCACAACCGACTTGGGAGAGCTAGCGCAGAAGCAGCAGATTGGTTAGCAGGCACGCGCAGTAGCCCGCACCAGACGAGCATGTGGCCGGGACCCGGCTGCCGCGGGGGGAGTAGGTGAGAACTGATTGGAGTCAGAGTGTGTTCGGGTTCGGGAGGCGGGGGGGGGGGAGGGTAGAGCCGACAGATTTTGCCAATGGACTGGAAGAACTGTGTAAAGGAAAGAGAAGCTAACCTGAACCTGTATTTTGCATGTGGGTAAAAGGGCTAAGGGTGGTTCTATTTTCTGAGGTGGGAAAACCTGGAGGAAGAATTATAATTCCTAACCTTTGAATGTAGGCTGCTATGTTTTATTACGTTACGTGCACCATGAAATAGGTTTTCTTTATTTAGAAAATTCTAAGTGTAACATTTGTGGGAAAATGCAAAAAATACAAGAATATAAAAAAAAAAACCCTCCTTTTGTAATCATACTCTTTAGCGTCGAATATTTTTAACAGCTAATGGTGCATAAACTTTTTCCTAGGTATAGTCTTTCTCACAATCTCTCTCTCTTCTATCACACACTTATATACACACACACACATGCACACACTTCTTAGAAATTGATTTATTTTTTTTTAAGATTTTATTTATTTATTTGACAGAGAGAGAGAGAGATCACAAGAAGGCAGAGAGGCAGAGACAGAGAGGGAAGCAGGCTCCCTGCTGAGCAGAGAGCCGGATGCGGGGCTGGATCTCAGAACCCTGAGATCATGACCTGAGCCACTCAGGCGCACCTAGAAACTGATTTCTATCATGATTTTAAACAGTGCCACAATTCTAAAAAAACATAGGATTCAATGGCACATCCGTTTATTTCCCCTTCCTTTTTTTTTTTTTTTTTTTTTTTTAAACTTTAAGGAAGCTTGTCGGAGTTGTATGTGGAAGGTCAGACAGTGGGTGGTAAAACCACCACTTTGCAGAAAAAAGAGTGGCATTCTCAAATGGCAGTGGTTGCTGTTATTCTGGGCTCCAGATTCTGGATCTTTGTTTTCAACTGGATTTGATTTTTATGAAGGTGAATTTTGTTCAATATATCCAAATTCTATTTGTCTGTAATTTTACAAGTGGATCATTTTTGGGGCCTGATGAGAAATTATAAATACTAACCAAAGGAGTGATTTCTTAACTTCTTATTTGGTTAGTTATTACGATTTTAAGCAGGCTAGGTCTTTTAATGCAGTAATCTATTTTTTCTGACATTTTTATATGATTAAACCAAATGTGAACAAGGTGATTCAAGAAATCAAATTTACTTGCTGAATTCACCAAGTCTCCAGATGGGAAAAACATAAATGAACGGATTCCATATAAAACATGCAAAGGAAAGGACAAAATAAAGTTAAATTTTCATTTGAAATACTTTAACAGATTAAAGTTTTTAACCCATAGAGGCACCGTGAAATAAGGTAAGGTAAAAAATTATGTGTATGGTTCTTACATTATTATTTATTATAGAAAAACATTGTAATATGTTGTGCGTGATTCTGGAATAAAGATTCTCGATCATAAACCAACTGATTCTCCATAGCCCACTCTCTTCTGTTCTTTTTCGTCTTTCTTCTCAATCCCCATATAATAAGAAAGATATTCTAGAACAAATGAGTTACACAGTGCTCTTGAAGAGAACGATCAAATTCAGAGGACCAAATACAGCTCTGGGGGAAGGAAACGGATGACATAACCTGCATGAGGTCATTGGAAAGAGAAATGATATCTCTATGCCAGTGATAAGACTTTAATGTTGGCATCTAATTTAGTCCTTGCCTCAACCCTAATGAATGTTACTATTCCATTTTGTAGACAAGCAAACAGACCCAGAGATGTTAGGTGACTTGCCCAAATCCTTCTATCCAGTAACTTGCAGAACAGGATGGAACATGGGCCTAATGACTTCAAGGCAAGGAGCAGGACCTGTTGACTTCTCTCCTCCATCATCCAATGCCCTCTGCTGTGCATTGGATCACTGCACCGGTATTTACTACAGCATTCATCACTGGAAGTTTTCATGTGTATGTCATTTGGCTTTAGCTCTTTTATATTAAAAATGTTTTATAATTGTATTTCCCGTTTCCATACCCACATAGTCATACTCATTGTGTCTTAATCATCTTTATATCTCCAGCCTGTGACACTATACTTTCCACAGAGTGGATGTGAAATAGGCATTATTAGAAGGGATAATAAAGGTGGATCTTTTGGCATCTCAAAAAGAGAAATTATCTATGACAACAAAAGCATATTTTTATTTAAAACCATATTGTATATACATTATACATTTAGTACAATATACACAATGAAAATGAAGCAGAAAGAGAAACATGAAAATTTTGTTTAGAAATATAAAAGTGGAATCAATAGTTCCCAAGCTGTATAGACAAAAGATATAATCAGTTCTTGAGAGTTAAATAATTTCCTTTATTTGGTTAATCTTTTCAGTGTTGAAAGAAGTTAAGAATTTTTGTTATTTTAAATGACTTCTCAGTAGTAGTACAACTCATTACTCTTCTTTGAGCTGCTAACATATTATTTTATAAATAGTTACAAAATGTGATAGTTTATGCCTGTGCATATATTTCTCTGTCCAAATGTTAAATTGGCATGTGTAATAATGCAGATTTTGAACTTTTCTTCGTTTCTTTATGTTTAGCTGATAGAGCTTATCTAGGACATAGCTAATGATATTTGTGCAGGCTAATTGGAATAAAAGATGGCCAAATTCTCAATTTTGTGGTGTCATATTAAGCAACTGAATAGTTTTTTAACTATGTATTACTTCTGAATCTTAAGGTTTTATGGTTACTTGTAAATAATTTATATGTCTACTATATTTCTAACAAATAATTTTGTCCTGGCTATAGGAAGATTTCTTCTACAATCAGGTTAGGTGCCAAAAAATGAGTGTGATTTGTTTCATGACTTTCAAAACTGGAAAAAATAAGAATAACATTTTTAAGATAATGAGGTAATAAATTTTTGTCTTTTATAATTCCCAGTTCCAAGTAATTTAACAGTTTCTTTATGACGATCTTTAGTTCAGATCACAAATTTTTCCCATTGTAAAGAAAGGATAACTTTTTGCCATTAAAGCTGAGACAAACAGTCTTTTTTCTGGAAAAAGAAGGGTCAGATGCAGACAAAGTTCCACTCGGAAAGGAAGAGAAAGCAGAAAGCCAACTGCTTCTCCCAGGGGATTGTGGGAAGGGATAAATGGAGATCAAATATGCAGTAAGACTTCAGACTATGGACCCAAATCTTAGGGAACAAATTGTGTTGTTTAGTTTAAGAGAAAAACCTAAAGCAGAGGAATATTTTTTCAACATCCAGTTGAAAAAAAAGAAGAATATTAGGTCATTCCCTTTTTTCCCTCGAAAAAGACTGCCTTGGTGTGTGTTCTCAAACAACATGTCAATGTGGGGGATAGTAGCAGTGCACACTGGAGTAGCTGAAACAAAAGAAGATGTTTGCACAGACAAGCCTGACTGGGAGTTCTCAAGCTGAATTTGGACTGGTGTCATAGAAGAGACCCCAAAACTCTGACATGCTCTTTGGGGGAAATGGAATTTACTTAAGAGTTTGGTGAACCTGCCAGAGGGGCTTATCATAATAGAGGCAAAGGATATTTCACAAGGACTAGAGGGAAGCAGACTCGTCAAGGCAAGGACTCCAAAGAAGTTACAAGCAGACCTCATAAGAGACCCACAGTGCAAGTGAACGCTAAAGTAAGATTGGGTCATCAAGATGTGCAAACAGGAGAACACCAGGTATCCGGAGGCCAGCAGGGCGTCCAAAGACCAGGCTGACTAGAGAGAGCACAATGGAGAGCAGAGATCCTGAAAGACAGAGGCCAAGACAAGGACTGATGTGTTTGGACTGTTGTCTCTCCTTCACAGTGGAGTCATGTAAGCCTATCTCTTTGCTTTAACCCAGATCTATCCTGAGGGTGAGCATGAAGAGGGAGAAAATTTGAATGAGTAAGCAGTGATTCAAAAGAGAAGAGTAACAGAAAGCAGTCTCTTGTATTAGTGGATCCTGAGATACCACTAATTACAAGGTTAAGTTCTCACTCTCTTCCACTATGAGTGGAGGACTTGTGAGGAAGGGTAGATACATTTTCTTTGCTCCTTTGTAAGTCAATACAGTCCTGCAATTCTTCTTGCCAACTTTTTTTCAGTCCTCTTAAAAAATCTCATCATTTCCCTAGGTTGAGATAACCAATGAGGCCTGGAGATCCCGTCTTATAATGTTGTAGGGAGCTTCGTAGTAGCCACTGTATTGGCTCATATGGTTATGCCACATGCTCTCTTCTTCTGAAGACTTCAAAAGGTCTTGAGCCCACTGAATTATTTCTGGCTTGTAATGATTTGTGGGTAGTAGCACTTTCATCAGCCTCAGGCTTTAAGTTTTCCCTTTCGATCTTTAAGAAACATTGATGCTGATTCTCTATGTATACTAAAATTTGGTCTATTTGGCCAATTACATTTCTTCGTCTTTGGTTACTAACCAAGTAACTTAACTTCATTAACTTCTTCAACAAATATTTATAGCACAGGTGCCAGGCACAGTGGACAAAACCGAAGTGTCAGACACGGTCTCTGTCCTTATGGAACTCACATTTTGATTATTTGGATTAATGTCACTAGACGGGACAGCCCAACTCCTGCATACATAGTTTGTTCCCTATTCTTTACAGGTATTCCCATTGTCAAACAACTCAACTTTTATGTATATCCTTTTATGCGTATTCTTTTGTTATTTTTTTTCTCCACTTTCCATTTTTGTTTTTCTTTACTTTTATTCCGCTTGTAATTGCATACATTTTAATAAGACTTTCAATATTTTCACTACGTTTGCACTTAGAGGACCTTATAAAGTCCCTAATGTTTGGAAAACTGTTTAAAATTAATCATGCTTACAGAAAACACATTGACTAATAAAACCCACAATGCCCCAAGTTTTTAACAACCCGGTACAACCACTAACACTATGTCCTGGTGATGAGCTCTTGCTCTAAGGCATAGCTTTGTTCACATCTACAGCGATCTCTGAGTTGAAAGTTTGTAAGCTAAAAAGAAAAAAAAAAAAGAAAAAAACCCCTCTTCTTTAAAAAAAAAGTCGAATTATTTAACTGAAGTAAATATAAACAATAAAGCAGTATCTAGAAAGATAAAATTTAATAATGAAAAATTCCTGCCTTTATTGCCTGAAAGAGGAGAGAATTATCTAAAAATAATATTGAAAAATCTAACCCCACCATAGTAGAGTTATGTATAAAAGTGTTAGGGGACTCTAAGTGAAGGTATATAAAATTCTCTACAGAGACGAGGTAACATTTGATGTGGGCCTTGAATATGAGGTAAGAACTGGCCAAATAGATGGGAAAGAATGACCCCAGTACAGGGAACACCACAGGTAAAGGTAGGGAGCTGTGAACACTGCCATGAGGTACAACATGGGGGGAGAGAGGAGGCTGGGAAGTGAATTGGGGTCTGATGGTAAGAGATGCTGTACGTCATGCTAAGGAGGCTGTAGTTAATTCTGTAAGGGGTGGAGAGCACTTGGATGTTTTTAAGATTGACCTGTTCGTGCTTGGGTTTTGGAGTTGCCTGGCACCTGAAAGAAGGCATGTTTGTGACCGGGGAGAGGTAGAGAGTAGTGGTATTCATTGGAGTGTGTTCTTCATTTCCTTCATGAGCCCACTTCTTGTAGCATGGTTTTATTAGTTTGTGAGTTAAAATGTCAATTTGGGATATTCTACAAATCAAACACATGCTCCCTGTGTTATATACACAGTATATAACTGTTGCCTTGATTTTTTTCTAATAGTGCTAACTTTTCATTGTTGAAGAAAACCCAATTCTCAGAAACATGACTTTATCTGACTTATATTGTCAGCTTACTACTTGCAATCTCAGATGCTTCTAGCTTGTTTTTGGCAGACACAGTTATTGCAATGTCCTATTATAGAAAGTGTGTTTGGCTCATACTTACATTTCTGATGTGGCTTTATCTTTCAATTATTTTTAAATGGTAACATGCTGGAGAGAATAATTAGGTTAATTGAGCTTCAGACAAAAATATATTTAAAATTATTTCTCCACACAAAGTGCCTAAAAAACATTAACAAATTTATAAATTCTAAAGATGGGCCAAAACCTTTGCTAAAGTCTTTTTAAGGATTTGTTTCAATTTAGAGTCATTTTTAAGAAAGTAAAATTTATAGTTTCTCTAAATGTAAAATACAAACTTTTATAAAATAGTATAAAAGTAATTTTCAGGATTCCCTCTGATTATGCTGAAGTGAAGCTCTGAGGAAGAATTTGAGTAGGAGACATCAGGAATAAAGCTAAAACCACACTTTTCATGGTGATGCCTACTATAGATTCAATGACAAAGTTCAGCATTGAGTGTAAAATTTCTGACACTATGAGTGCAGATTTTAGTGAAGCATCTTGTCATGGTAGACACACTGTCTTTACAAAACTTAGAATCTTATAGAGCAGAACTACATTTCAAATTACTTGTCAAAGTTTATAGTTGTATACATACATATTTAGAATCACCAAACTATAATTATTTTGTGGAAAAGCTGATATCACAAAAATTCTTAAAGGGCAATATGTATTTTCTCTGTTCTGCCTACAAACAATCAGACTTTAGGAATATTTGAATTTAAACCAATCCAAGTGATTTATGATGGTATTACACTTTTTATAAATGTGTCCTCGAAATGTTGGCTGCATTTTTTTCAAACTGGCTGGAAATCTTTGATCAAAATATTTAATGAGTGGAGGAGTCCCAAAGCTTCGGCTTTCAAAGTATTTTAAGAAACTGCAATTATTGAAAACAGGCTCGTAACAGGAAAATTATGGCCTTATATCAACAAATTAAAGGAGAAACTGAAAAAATTAAATAACATGAGCTCTAGTGAATTCAAGATTTAATTTATACTCCCTTAATTTGATCTACATCCCAGACTATATTGTATTTGGAGGATGTTTTTCTAGCTGAGAAACTGGAGATGAGAAGCAGTTGTACTTCCAACCCGGCAAGTCCTGTCTTCCCTACTCTAAGTTTTGCTTCTAAAGTGATCAGGTTTTGCTTTAGTTTATCTCTCTCTTTTTTTTTTTTTTATATTGCCATCAATCTATAATGACAAAGACTGTACAACATGGAAAATGGTTATGATGCATTAAGGGAAAAAGCAGGGTACAAAATTGTATTTTAGAGATGATAGCAATTAGGTTAAAATGTATGCATTTGAAAAATATTTTGCGGGCGCCTGGGTGGCTCAGTGGGTTAAAGCCTCTGCCTTAGGCTCAGGTCATGATCTCAGGGTCCTGGGATCGAGTCCCGCATCGGGCTCTCTGCTCAGGTGGGGAGCCTGCTTCCTCCTCTCTCTCTGCCTGCCTCTCTGCCTACTTGTGGTCTCTCTCTGCCAAATAAATAAATAAAATCTTAAAAACAAAAAGAAAAATATTTTGCAAGATACATTGGAAAATGAAAATAGTTATCTTGGTAATATAAATTAATTCTGTTTTTATATGCCAGGTTTTTTTTTGTTATATTCAGTTAGCCACTGCATAGTACATAATTAGTTTTTGATGAATCATTGAACAGTACAGCTTATCTCTTTTTCGCCACATTACCTTATACACAGATAAGAACAACTAGCTGACTTTCAACATTATGCCTAGAGAAGAATAGAAAATTCAGACTGCATTGATGATTCCATTGAAAATCAAACTTTGAGGCTCTGGTCCAAGATGGCGACATAGGAAGATACATCATGATCAAGTAGGATTCATTCCAGGGATGCAACGATGGTTCAACAAAAACAAATCAATCAATGTGATACCCTACATTAAGAATATGAAGGACAAAAATCATATAATCATCTCAATAGAGGTAAAAAAAACATTTGATAAAATTCAACATCTATTCATGATAATAATTCTCAAAAAGTGGGAAGACAGAATGTACCTCATCATAATAAAGGCCATATATGCCAAAGGCACAGCTAACACATACTCAGTGGTGAAAATCTGAAAAGTTTTCTCCTAAGATCAGCAAAAAGATAAGGATACCCACTGTCACTACTTTTTTTTTTTCAACAGAGTACTAGAAGTTCTAGTCAGAGCAATTAGGCAAGAAGAAGAGAACAGAAGGTATAGAAGAGAATAGAAGTTATCCAAACAGAAAAGTAGAAGTAAAAGTGTCACTATTTGCAGATGACATGATTTTATATATAGAAATCCCTAAAGTATCCACTATAAAACTGTTAAAACTAATGAACAAATTCAGTAAAGTTGCAGGATACAAAAATCAATTGTGTTTTTATATACCGATATTGAATTATCAGAAATAAAATTAAGAAAACAATCACATTTACAATTGGTTCAACAGACTAAAATACCTAAGAATAAATTTAACCAAGGAAGGGAAATAGCTATACAGTGAAAACTCTAAGTAGTTGATGAAAGAAACTGAAGACACAAATACATGGAAAGATATTATACACTTACTGATTAGAATTCATATTCTTAAAATATCCATACTACCCAAATTAATCTATATATTCAGTGCAATACCTATCAAAATTTCAGTGCTGTTTTTCACAGAAATAGAAGAACAATCCTAAAGTTTGTATGGAACCACAAAAGATCCTGAATAAACAAAGCTATCTTGAGAAAGAATAAAACTGAAGATGTCACACTTTGTGGTTTCAAATTATATCCTAAAGCAATAGTAACCAAAACCAGTACCCTGTTGTCATAAAAACAGACACATACATAGATCAATGGCGCAGAATACAGAGGCCAGAATTAAACCCATGCATATATGGCCAATTAATTTACCAAAAAGTATAAATAAAATTGGACCCTTATACTATCCACGAAATTAACTCAAAATAGATTAATTAATGATATTGAATATAAGACATAAAGCCATTAAAGTCCTTAAAAAAATAAGTGGTAAGTTCCTTTATATCTGTTTTGGCAATGATTTTTTTTATTTGTCACCAACAACGGCAAAGATAAACAAGTAAGACTATATCAAACTAAAATATTTCTACACAACAAAGGAAACTGGCAACAAAATGAAAAACAATGTATGGAATGTGATGAAATATTTGCAAATATCTGATAAAGGGTTACTATCTAAAATATATAAACAATCCATACAACTCAATAGTGAAGCAAAAACAAAAACAAAAAAACAACTGATTAAAAAATGGGCAGAGGAATTGCCCTTTAGACATCTTTCCAAAGGTATTCAGATGGTCAGCAGGTACTTGAAAAGGTGCTCTACATCACTAATCATCAGGGAATGCAAATCAAAACCACAAGGAGATACCATAGCCACCTTTTAGTTTTAGAATGGCTATCATCACAACAAGAGATAACAATTGTTGGGAGGATTTGAAGAAAAGGAGTCTTTGTGGACTGTTGGGAATGTAAATTACTTTAGCCACTATGGAAAACAGTATGGAAGTTCTTCAAAAAATTAAAAAGGAAACTACCATATTATCCAGCAATCCCACTTCAAGGTATCTATCCAAAGGAAATGAAAGCAGAATAATTGAAGAGATCCCTGCACTTCTAAGGTCATTGCAGCATTATTCGCAATAGCCAGGCTATAGAAATAACCTAAGTATTGACAAATGAGTGTACAAAAAAGACGTGGTTTACAAGTACAATGGAATGTTACTCAGCCCTGAGAAAGAAGGAAATTCTGCCTTTTGCAACAACATGGATGGAACTTGAGGGTATTATGCTAAGTGAAATAAGCCAAATAGAGAAAGACAAATACTGCATGCTATCACTTATATAAGGAATCTTAAAGAAAAAAAAAAGTATAACTCAGAAACAGAACAGAAAATTGGTTGCCAGAGTTAGGGGGGTATGGGAAATAGGAAGAAGTTAGTAAAAAGGTACAAACTTCCAGCTTTGAGATAAATAAGATCTGAAGATCTCATGTAAAACATGGTGATTGTATTTGACAACACTGTATTGTATACTTAAAATTTGCTAACAAAGTAGAATTCAACGTTCACAGCAAAAACAAATAAAACACGTAAATATGTGATGTGATAGATGGGAGGGAATCCTTTCTCAATGTCTACAGATATCAAATTTTACCACAGGTATGCTTTAGATATTTTGCAATTTTTTTTAATCAATTATACCCTAACAAAGCTGGAAAAAAGATTTAATTTGTGAATTCTGAAGTTTCATTTTAGAATATCATGACTCATGGGAAGATTCTTTTGATGAAACTCCTATTTTAACTGCACACATTTTTATTATACATTGCAATAGAAATGGAATTGACAGCACCTACTTACAATTTTGCAGCATCTGTTTGGAAAAGGATTCAAAGGATAATAAACTTTTACTTTAAGAACCTCCCTTAAAAAGAATAAACAAGTGAATGGACAATTCTGAAAGAAATTACTTGGCCTGCAAAATTTATCTGTTTCAACACACACACAAAAAAACTTCATTTAGCATGTACTATTCTGCGGGCATCAAAACTTTTAGAAAGTATTTTTCTTAATTAATAAAAAGTGTATTTCATAGAGAAAAGTACATTGAAAGTGTTCTAACTTCAAATCTACTTATCATAAAGTGCAATTATGAAGAAAACTTAAGAAAAATTTATGAAAAACTTAAAAACGATAAGACCATAATGAAAATAAAATTTCTGAAAAAATACTATAAAACAACTTTAAAGATTGAAATATGTATCAAGACTAATTATTTACTTATTTTGTTTTTGTTTTATGTATTTTTTATTTTTTAAATATTACAACTTTGAAAATACTTTTTAAATAAAACCATTTTATAGATTTACCAGTATAATAAAACCAACTGTCAGTTAATAAATAATTCAAAAAACCATATAACTTTAATGATTTTTACTGTTTTTGCTCATGCTCAGATGTGTTCTGATTGGCAATAAATTATGTAGCTATCTTATTTTAGTACCTACATAACCTTGAGATAATCATCTAGCTTTATTAACTTTTAGTTTTCTCACGTACAAATGGAGGTAATATTATCTATCTTAAAGTTAAGTATGAGGGAGAAATAAAATAATATATATAAAGTGCTAATCACAGTCTAGGAATATTGTTAACATTATCATTAGTCTTTGAAAAAAAAGAAAAAAAAGACAGTGGGGCGCCTGGGTGGCTCAGTCGGTTAAGCATCTGACTTTAGCTCAGGTCATGATCTTGAGGTCCTGGGATTGAGCCCTGCCTCGGGCTCCCTGATAGGCAGGGAGCCTGCTTCTCTCTCTGCTCACCCCGCAACTCGTTCTCTCTCTCTCTCTCTTTCTCTCTCCCCCCATCCTCCACTCTCTCTCTCTCAAATAAATAAATAAAATCTTAAATCCACCGTTTTGGGTGGAAGGGGGCAAGCATTTCAGGAGGAGTGAGCGTTGTTTTTGTGGGGGATTGGCTTGGCGGGTGCAGAGCAAGTATTGAAGACTGGTGGGGGGCTGGGTAAGCAAAGAGAAATTACACAATAAAAACATGGGATTGCTTTCTGAGTATGGTGTCAGTGTGTTGCCTGGCATGAGAGTATTTTTCCTGAGTCCTGTTAGGTTACTATGTTTTCTGTTATTAGCTTTATAATTTTTACATTCCTCCTGTATTATGCTGAGAACAGACAATGTGGGCTTCAGTCTTTTTAACACTCGTTCCTCTATCAACCAGTTCTCAACCTTGTGGAAGGATGGAATTAAGAGGCACACTGTGGTGTGGAGTAATCGTGTGGGTAGATTTTTCCAGACATTTGACACAGAAAGACATTCCATACCACCGTAGCATATTAGACTCCATTTCCTAATTTTATAGGAGGGAACCAAGGCTCTTAGCAGTTGCTTAAGATCACAATGAGTGTGTGGAAAGCCTGGGACCGAAACTTCTGTCTCCTGTCGCCTGGCGGTGGCTTTTTCCACTAGATCAGCGTCCCCGGAATGGGCTCCGACGGACAATCATTCCAGGAGGTGTTAACTGGGACCCCAGAACAAAGGGTTCTGGGGAAGAGAACAATCTTGGAAATACCACATTCTCCTCTTGAAGATCCAGCACATCAAAAACTTAGAGGAGTTCCAACAGTAAAAAAAAAAAGAAACTTAGATTTAAAATCCTGAATAGTTAAAATGACATATTTGCAGAGGAAGACTCTTCTTTGTCCATCTTTCTAATGGGGAATTATTTTCCTTTAATGCCAGTTTGGGATGACCTCTTTATCCTCATTTCTCCAAGTAGGGTAGTCCCACGGGTTTTGCTGGGTGCAGCTGCGTGAGGGGTACCAGGATTTTCACTGAGAAGAAAAGTCAAAGGGCTTCCCAGCAGGACTTTACCCTCACTGGTGATTGACGGAATAACTAGAGCCTCCATTTTATTGAGTGTCCCCAGACTGAGGAGGCATATACAGGGCTGAAATATGAGCTAAGTGTATCTTATGTCTCACCTATTGAAAGCAGTATGGTTAGTAGTTAGAGTGAATAGTTGGTGTCAGCTAGCCTTATTTGTGTCTCACTATGCCATTCATCAGTTCTGTGATTTGGGGGAAGGAATTTAAGCTCTTTCAGCCTTCACTTCTCCATCTGTAGAATGAGGATAATAATTCCTAACAGCCAAGATTGTTGTAAGGATGAAATACTGTAATATAGAGCATCTAACCATGTCACATAAAAAGCATAATATATGTGTTTAAGATTCTTATCTGAATTCTTGGCACATAGTATGTGCTTGTGCTCAATAAATGTAGCTATGGGAGTACTATGTAACAACCTCCACTTCCTGAGTGTATGTCCCAGGCATGTGAGAAGTGCCCTTACACACATAGCCACATGTGTATACAGACAAGTATAAATGTGCCTTCTATTTTGCAAAATCGCAACAGTAGTTGTCATTTAGTGAAATGTCTTGTGTCCCAAGCACTCTGCTAAGGTTTTTAATGAATTATCTAATTTAATCTTGATGATAATCATAAGAGGTTGGTTCAGTTAGTGTTTCCATTTTATGAAGGAGAGAATTGAGGCACAGACAGGTTAACTTGCCCAAGTTTGCACAACTAATACAGTGAACCCAGCCAGATATTATGCTCTTCTACCTCTTTAATGGAGATAAAAGATTGCTTCATTTTGAATTAAAAATTTTTATTTTTGTGTTAGACATAAACACAAATTATAATATACTTGTGTTCAGGAATTGTTTTGAAATTTATTAAACAATACTAAAATTGATCTAAAAAATTGAAAAATTCATCATATAATTGTCTACCATAACCTTCATGTGATATGTAGATCTTTCTCAAGGTATGAGGGAGTTACCTCCTAATAAACCCATGGTAGTTTGAAAATATCATAAGTTGATGATCATGGGGCTGACTGGGAGCTGCGGCTCACTGCCCCTGCCCAGAGTCACGAGAGAATATCCTACCACATACTACTAGATCAGGAAAAGATCACAATTCAAAATTTGCAGCACGGTTTCTACTGAATGTGTATCACTTTTGCACCATCGTATAGTCAAAAAATTGTAAGCTGAATGAACCATCATAAATCGGGGACCACCTGTACCCCCTTCTAGCCTTTGTGCAAAAGCACGTTTTTTCCATAATTATAATCAATGTTATACTCTTATCAATAGTTGTTAAATCATAATGGCTTTAATTTTTCATTTAAGTTTCATAATGATCCTTTTTATAGTTTTTTTTAGCAAATGAAGAAAAATTTATTCAAGAAAGCCTACAAAAACTTACAAAGAATGTTGAGAGTCTGTGACACTTGAACTACAACCTACTTCCTCCCTTCCCTTTCCAGCTCAATGTAATGATCATTTTTAATACCCGCATAATATTTCATCAAGATAACAACACTTTGCTGGATCATATCTCTGCTCGTTAAACATTTTGATCTTTCCCAACCCTCTAATTCTTCAGTACAGAAAATTCAGGAGTTTCTCTAAATGAAAAAAAAAAACAAAAACAGAACAAAATACAATGACAATGCTGAATTATCCCTTTTTTGGGTCAATTTTGAACTCAACATTTTTTTTTTTTTCAAATTAACATATAATGTATTATTTGTTTCAGAGGTACAGGTCTATGAATCATCAGTCGTACACAATTCACAACACTCCTCATAGCACATACCCTCTCCAGTGTCCATCACCCAGCCACCTCATCCCACTTACTCCCATCCCCTACAGCAATCCTCAGTTTGTTTCCTGAGATTAAGAGTTTCTTATGGTTTGTCTCCCTCTCTGGTTTCATCTTGTTTCATTTTTCCCTCCCTTCTCCTATGATCCTCTGCCTTGTTTTTCAAATTCCTCATATCAGAGAGATTGTATGATAATTGTCTTTCCCTGATTGACTTATTTCGCTTAGCATAATACCCTAGTTCCATCCACGTCGTTGTAAATGGAAAGATTTCATTTTCGATGGCTGCATAGTATTCCATTGTGTATATATACCACATCTTTTTTATCCATTCATCTGTTGATGCACATCTAGGCTCTTGCCATAGTTTGGCTATTGTAGACACTGCTGCTATAAACATTGGGGTGCACATGCCCCTTTGGATCACTACATTTGTATCTTTGGGGTAAATACCTAGTAGTGCAATTGCTGGGTCATAGGGTAGCTCTATTTTCAACTTTTGAGGAACCTCCATACTGTTTTCCAGAGTGGCTGCACCAGTTTGCATTCCCACCAACACTGTAGGAGGTGAACTCAATATTTCTTTAATGAGCTGCTTTTGGGATTCTAGGTACAGACTGTCACTATCTTTTGAAGAGGCTACTTAGTATTTTCTGGAGTTTTGAAAGCCTGGAGTTTTGAAATCACATATGTGATTCTTTCTTAGGGAACATGGTATCACCTGTTCACACAAGCATCCCAGTTGGACATGCCAAACTCTTAAAGAAGAGAAACATATTTCCTATTATCACTCACCCTTTGAAATAAGTTACACAGTGTCAACCGCTCTGCTGAAATGAACTTCCATGGCTGGTTACATATTTTCTGTTGTCTTCCTCTTCTGCTTATCCTTTCAGTTATACTCAGGATTGCTATTAATAAAAGAATATCCCTCTTCTATTTCACTCAAAAGATACCTATTATGCCTCTGCAGCTTCTGGATCCAAAAAACATTTTTTTCCCTAATTGAATCCACCTGCTCTAAAATTACAAGTTTCGTTCTCCTTACTGCCTCATTATTATAGGTTTTGACAGAATATGAGATATTCATACTGGACTTTTTTATTCACTGGACTATTTTCTGAGGTTATGGAATATACAGAGAAATGGCTTGGCTATAGTACATTTTGCCATCTAGCTTTTAGCTACCGAACAATGCCACATTATCTACTTTTGGATCATATTCATATTAAAAATAAAAGTTTATTGAGGTTTGAAAACTTTTTTTTCCAGAGTGAGGCACATACTACACTCAGTATTACAGTTAATCCCCACTATGCAGAGACTGCTTAGGAAATGCTTCATTTTTCCAGACTATACCAAAAGGTTAAGCTTTGTGTACCTTTCTTGGAGAACCAACTACAGCTTGCCTACATTTGCAACCCTAGGGAATATGATCACTGCACAATTTTCATATTTTAAAATAGAACAGGAAAAAAAAAGCAACAGCTCTCAAAAGACTCCTTTAAGAAAAGCAAAATTATAGAACTTGAATATTTTCTGAAATGTTTGGCCTCATGACATATTGACATTAGGAACCCACTGTTTTCCTTGAGCCCTCCAACTTTTATTTTAGGATCTATATCCTTCTAAAGCTATAAGTTAACTGCCGAAGGATGGAGTTTTACAGGATGTGCTGTGGACAGAGTGCAGGCTGAGGAAAGCATATGTTTTCACACTTTAAGTTGGTAGGAAAAAAGATATTTGAGGATAAATTGGCATTGAAAGGCAGGAAAGTCTTGGTTGGTTGGAAAAAAAAATTTCTGCTCCATTGAACTGCAGTGTTTAAGATCTTCAAAATCATGAACAAATCTTTTCATGTTTCACATTTTTTTAAAAAGCAAACTTGGAGAAAAAACTGGGAAGGAAGGGATTTTGTGATCCTAGATTGAGTCTGGATTTCCATATCTGGACAGTCTGTCTCATCTTCCATTGTGGTGCTGGTGCTGTAAGATGCATCCCAGTGAAGAAAGTACGAGAGCCTATCCTCAAAATTTCCATCCACCAGACATTTCCACTTAAACATCCTGCTTCCATCTGACACATGTTTAATGTTTTACTCATCTTTTTCCTGCCTCCTAAGACTCTTCCCTTTACCTTCCCTATGTTAATCTCACCATCATTTTCTTATCCTTCACACATGAAAGCTTCCAATTTATTTGACTTCCTTTCCATCACATCAACGAGTACCAAGTCTTTCCCATGTATCTGAACACACCTGGCCATCCCAAGGCCCTTATTGCCCCATGCCTTGGAAGCAGCACACACCCGACGCAGAATAGGTTTTGGAACTAGACATTCCAGGATCAAATCCTAACAGTGTCACTTACGAGTGAGGGTAAATAAAATAGCGCTAATGCACCCACCTTATTGGATTGGGGTAACTATGAAAAATGGTTATAATGTTTGACACAAAGCAGGCTCTAAAAATGAAAGTTAGTTAGGATTATTAACCTCTTTTCTTCTACTCTTCCCCTCCCTTCCAAGTTCACCACCACCAAGTCAGTCCAACTAAAACATTTTCAGCATGCTATCCCCACCTCCTGGACTCCCCAGTATTCACTGGCACCCCGAATCCTGGATCTAAGATACCCGGTTAGCATTCTCTCCCTCTGCATACTTGAACGCTGTACTTTCGCCAATCAGATATTTTTTGCAGTGCCCAGAAGCTGTTTTTTTGTGTGTTTTTTTCCTCTCATCTTTCATACTCTTATGATTTGGCTCACACCGCCCTGTTCACCCAGAGTGCCTTGTCTGGGAAAGACCCCTTTCTCTATCCAAACTGCATACACTTTTCAGGGTAAGGTTAATCCAATCAGCTCTGTGACGTCACCCCTCACCATGGTAGGTGGGTGCGAGTTTGTCATTTTCTGAACTTAAAGTCAATAACTAACTTGCTGGGAACTTAATCACTTCATGCCTTGTGAAATGGTTTCCAGTGTTAGCCTGAACTTTTATTGAGATGTACTATTGCTACCTAATGTTTCACATATTTATTTCTTAGCTCTTCACTTGTTTTCTTAGTTCCTTGGGGGGCAGAGAGCATGTGTTTTATTTTGCAGCGTCTCTCACAGTATCTGGCACTTAGTAAATTTGATGAAATAGTGGGTGATTGAAGAGGATAGAGTGATTAATGTTTGACATTAAGACACCTTGTGTTAACATCTGGGACATAATTTTTTTAGAGAAATGAAGTTCTGGTGTACTCACTTTGTGGCAAGTACTGACCTGATTAATGGGAATGGAGAGGGAGATAACAGTTTCTCAAGGAAGCCACTCTGGGAGAGATGGACGTGTAAATAAATACGTGCGAGGGGGCTGTGTGACAGTAGGAAGCACACCTTTGGTGCAAGGGAGGCAGTACTGGCTTCTACGTGAGGAAACAAGGAAGGTGACATGGAGGACAAAGGAGGTACCTGAGAGTGGGTTCTTAAAAAATGAGAAGCACTTTGCTTTACTTTTTAAAAAAAGATTTTATTTATTTAACAGAGAAACAGAGAGAGAGAGGCATAAGCCTAAGCAGGGGGAGCAGCAGGCAGAGGGAGAGGAGAAGCAGGCTCCCTAAGGAGCAGAGAGCCCAAAGATAACGACAGATTTCAGGACCCTGGGATCATGACCTGAACTGAAGGCAGACGCTTAATTGTCTGAGCCACCCAGGCGTCCCAGCACTTTGTTTTTAGGAATGACTCTGTGTGTTTGTCTGTGGGCAGGAAGAAGACATAGTATTCTTTGATATATGTGACCATTCATAGTAAAACAACATTCACTGAGAACGCATAAATAGTAAGAAGTAGAGATCACTTTTAAAATTAGTGAGTAACTAAAATTTAATTTCCAAAAGTTTGTTCATACCAAATTCTTTCTGTTTTCCATCTTCCCTCCCTCCTTTCCTTCTTTCCCATTCAGGAGAACGATGGAAGTCTAGAGTCATCTTAAAATCTTCTGGGATTTATTGATACTTTTTACGTGCCAGACTCTGTGCCGACCCCATCCTACAAGAGTCCATTCAACCTTCATACACCCCTGTGACAGAAGCATGATTTTTTAAGGAAGAATCTGAGGCTCAGCAGGGAAAAGAACTTGCCCAATGTCAGATGGCTGGTAAAATGCTGAGCCCAGGCTCTAACCCCTCTGTCTCTGAAGTCCTTGCTCTCAGTCACAAGTAAAATTGCCTCACTCTCTCTCTTCACTCCATTCCATAAATTCTGCCATTTTAAACTCTTAACTATTTTGCATCATTTCCATCCATATTACCACAACCCCAACTCAAACTCAAAACAATGCTTACCTGGACAATTACCACAGCTTCCGGTGGGTCTAACTGCATCTAGTCTTTCTCTAGCGACACTTGTCTCACAGACGGTGGTCAAGAGCTATGCTCAGAAGGCTTCGAGCTCTTCCTACTGTCTACTAGACCCTTCAGTGAGGGATGCTGGTACTGAAGATCTAGAACACACCTTGAGAATCCCTGCCCTATAGGATCCTGGTTGTATCCAGAAGAGGAGATGAAACCATGCCAGGTAGAAACATCTTTAGGGGGAGATTGAAGAGCAGATGGTAATGCCTAGAGAACCAAATGAATTACTTCGCATTTACTTGATTGTTCGGCATCACAGAAAGAGAACTTGAGAACGAAGTTCATTTCTTTGTGAGGACAATGTAAAGACATCCGATGCACAGACTTTCACATATGCACTAAAAGAATGTCTGAGGAGTGGGGATTTGCATAATCCTTGAAAATCTGAGTGGAAAGATATGTTCTAATTTTTTACATCTAGTTTTTCCAGACTGTCAGATACACATTTTATGAACAGAGTTCAGTAACGTAATATTAACATACTTAAATCCATACTAACTGGTTTGAGTCTTTCCCTAATATAAAACTGTAGACATGGCTGGGTGGGAGGGCGAGTTACACTTCATCTCTTCCCACATTCTTTAGTTTGTTTGTATTGGAGTTAGAAAAAACCGTCACGTTTAGAGACCAAACCTTCCTGTGCCTGAGGCTCAGCTGGACTCCATCCGGGTGTACTGTGTGTGCTCCCGCAGGGATTTGCGTTCTCACTCTGGGATGGGGACTCTTGAGAGACTTTAAATAGAAAACTAAATAAAGATAGAAAGCTTTAACAATGATCATCTCCACCCCTTTCTCTTTTCTGTACATACATCCTGATCCCGCTGTTGTGTGATATGCAAATCTTTCTTCTATTAGAAAGCAGAAATAGGTTAACGAAGTATCACTTTGTTTGGTTAGTTGTTCTTTTTTGATGTAAAATTGAAAAAGTTAAATCCAAATAGAATTATGAAAGCTACACGATGCATTTAATCGCATGCCTCTTCATGAATAGTGATGCAAACTGGTTCAGACTGTTCCTAAACAAACTGTTTTTGTATATTCACTGAAGCTGTAGGGTGAACTTTTACCCTCGGTTTTGATAGACAATTATCATAAATGCCTACAAATGGATCCCTTTTCTCTGATTTTATTTTTTTATAAGCCTGAATCAGACCATGCTTTTTAAATTATGTGTTTGTCATGCTTGGCAGTTCATTCCATGTTTGGCCATTCCTTAGCTTCTGTAATTCTTTTGAGGGCTCCAAAAGGTCACTGTGTGCCCTGACCTCCTGCTAGGTGAACCGCTTTTTTCTCTCTCCAGATGTTTTCCAGTTCAAACTTTTATAGCTGCAGTCTGTATAGAAGTCATATATGAAAAGTGTCAAATATCATTGTCCGGCAGTGAAATTAGGACCCTTTCAGGTTGGAGGGAAATGTTAACAAAGTGCGACTCTGTCCTGCCAGTGTTTCTCCTGGCAAGCTGGCTCTGGGAAGACTGTTTTCTCTTCAGCCATCTGTGCTTCTATAAACAATCTGCAGTGGGTTCTTCTTCTAATTCAAATTCTAGCAGCTGGATTCCTGTCTTGGTTCCTTTTGATGTTGTGACACCAGTAGCAGTACACTCATGAATTTTGGTGCTTCTTTCTGCTTTTAGGGATTATATCACTAAAGATGTTAAATAAGCAATTCGCATGAGTCTCCCACATGGGGATTTTGCAAGCCTGTGCTAAACTAGGCCATTTAGGGCCTGACAGGAGAATGAAATAGAGTCTTTTATGCCCCCACCCAACTTTAAATATTCTTGTTTCTTTTCTAATTAAAAACAATTTATCGAACATTTTTATCGAACATTTATCATGAGTGGAGAAGTCCCAATGTTTCCACCCTCCCCTCCCCCTCCCCAGCCCTTCAATGCTGTCTGTTTCTGGCATCATGCACTTGGGTTCCCTGGATTCAGTTCAAAGAAAGTGCTTTCATGCATAAACATCTTCCTTTATTAGGTATTTGTAGACCTAACCCTTCCTGGTAAAAGTCTTTAGATGTGCAATTAGTCAATGTGTATATATACATAAAGTAGAGTGTTTGTGTATATATATATATACATATATATATATATAAAATGTATAAATATAAAATCTTCACAGAACACAATACACAGTTTGTTCCTATTTCAATTCATCTAATGTACAAATATCTTCTTTTCAGTTAAATCAGCAGTCATTAAATTTGGGAATTAAAAAATATATATATATATTTTTTACAGGCGTTAAAAACAAATCTACAATTGCGATTTCCTTACTAATATTTCCTTGCAAAAAGAGTTGTATTGCAATGTCTAAAAAATTTTTCTTTAAAGAAAAGGCAAGTGTCGGAAAGTGAGATATCATATAAACAAGAAGGAAATTTTAAAATATCTTCCAGAGAGATTTGTGAGCAGTTCAATTGGCAACCTGATAGTTGATAGCTAAGCAGAAGACTAAGGGAGAACATGATGATCTTACCAAAAGAAATAGGAAAGAAAGAAAGAAAGAAAGAAAGAAAGAAAGAAAGAAAGAAAGAAAGAAAGAAAGAAAGAAAGAAAGAAAGAAAGAAAGGAAGGAAGGAAGGAAGGAAGGAAGGAAGGAAGGAAGGAAGGAAGGAAGGAAGAAAGTCTAAACAATATTAAAAATGTGCAGACGAACATTAAATAATTTTTATTGTGATGCTAAAGACCTGAACTGAACAAAATATTCAAGCAATTGGTCAGTATTTCTCCTTTTTATTGACAAGTTTTATTGATTTTGTAAGATAAAGACATTAGAAATGAGTGTGGCCATCAGTTTTAAGCTCTTTAATGTTCAGATGCTCTTGCTTTCATGTAGAATTATATTACTAAACTCAGGAAAAAATATTTTTCTGAATTCAATCAGAATAAAATAATAAGCTGTTTCCCTTGAGGAAATGAACTATTCTTAAATTCCTATGAACTATCAGTGAATTACAAATAATGTTGATTCTGTAATATTTCATTCCAAGAGCCCATTTCCATTAACTAAAAGCTCCATGGGGTCAGAGTCCATCTTGTTCTTCCTTGTGGCCCAGTGCTAACATGCTTGGCATTCAATTAATGAATGGAAAAAAATGAATAAGTCTTGGTTAATGTTTGAAATGTATTACACTTACGTGAATTATTGTAGGAAAACGAGGGCTAAGGATCACAGAATCTGGTTCAGTTGGCCTGTTGCATGCCTATGAGTGAGGCACCTGAGGCCCGCTGATTTCCTCAATCATATAATTAGGGGTTGGAGTCGATGGCGTTTAAATTCCCTTGCAGCATTACTCCAGTGTGATCTTTAGGAGGAGAAGCAGCATCTCATTCATGTAATATCTATTTACTGAACACTTTGCTAACAACCATGCAGAAATGAATTAAACAGTAGGTAGGATCTAATGGGAAAAATAACACAAATAAACAAATAAATTTTGATAATTGCTATGGAGGGAAAGTAATGGGCTTTATCAGTAAGGGTGACAAGGAGGGAATCTAGTCTAGATCAGGAGTCTGATCTGGCATCTCTGGCCATGTGATGCTTCTGGAGTTTACAGTTATAAGTTAGAGGAATAGAAGTAAGAAGAGAATTATGGGATATAGTAAAGAGGGTGAAAACAGCACACTGGAGGATGGAGAAATAATATAGAGAGCAGCAGGACAGGAAGAGGAGAGACAAATTAGGAGGCTATTGTAGTGGTCCAGAGGAGGAATGATGGGGGCTAGCGCCAGGATGAGGCAGAGAAACTGGTGAAACGTGAGGAGTTTGAAATCCATTTGGTGTGTAGAGCTGATAGGAGTTGAGATGGATTATTATTATTATTATTATTATTATTATTATTATTTTAAAAGAAGAATGAATGATCAGGCACTTTCAAGAGCATTCTTAGAATTGCTGCTTTAGCAACTGGGTGATGGAGGTGGCATTGGCTAAGGTGGGGAACACAAGTGAAGGAGAGTTTTGTGCATGTTCAGTTTGATTTGTGAACATCAGGTGGAGGCAGTTGGATTTGTAGAGCTTAGAAGTAAGTCTAGGATGGACATATATATAAATTTTGAAGTCATCAGAATATACGTGGCATTTATATTATGGGATTGAGTGTAATGAGAGTAACTATACCAAACCCTTGAGCAGCTCTACTACTGTTTCAAAAGGAACGTAGTGCCATCTGTCTGACCCATTAGAATGACTCTTTATTGAAGTCATATACCATCTAGTCAGTAGTGGCCAGAAGTTCTAGTGGTAAAATCATGCAGATATTTTGTCTCTTTTTATCTCTCTTCTCCAGATATTACAAAAGTATTTTTTGTATCCAGGAGAAACCTTTGACTGGAGACATATTTACCCAATGCATGTATTTAGAGATGAATTTGCTCTGTGCAACTCGGAGGGGAGAAAAATCACTGTTTAATGTTTTGTATTACGCTGATGTAAGCTGGCTTCTAGGCTCCACGCTTTATTGGTGGGAAATTAAACCTCAGCTCTGCTTTTCTTAGAGGGTTCTATTCTTTCAGGGAACTTGACAGAAGTTTCAGGCGATTAACTGGTCAGACAACGTGGGCAAGGACCTTCTGAGCGCTTCATTTTTCCATGGTTGACTGATAACATTTATAGCTTCCTCAGGCAGTGAGAAGCTGTCTTTGCCTTAAAGGAAGCCACACAGAATTGAATTTTGAACAAAAGTCTAGGCTGATCTTCCAACCAGAATCTCTATCACATGTTCCCTTCCTCTCCGCTTCAGAATCTCAAAAATCTGGCTAAGGAAGTCCTACTTTCGTGTTTTATTCCTCTTTCTATTTCCACTGAGGTCCTTGGGAGAGGAGTCCAGGCTGTGAGGTCTGAAGGCTTTTCCCATGACTATGGGAGACCAGGGCCTCCAAGTCACTGCAAATCCCTTTTCCACTGTGGGTCTATCACCAGGGGTAATTTCCCTTCCTAACCGGATCAGGGACTAGTTTCTTTTGGGACCATGGCAATCTCTTTTCCTAACTGGTTTGTGGTTTTCAAGATCCATCAGGCCTGCTTTTGCTTCTATGTGATTCCCACGTCTTTGACATTACATTCGTGAGAGCGGCCTACCGCAAAATGTTCACCTTGCCCACAGAAAAGCTAAGAGATGGGCAGTCGCACTTCTCTCTCTTCTTGTGGGTATCTCCGAATCCTCCTGTTGTGGTTGTGCAGTGTTGTCTTTAGCCTGACTGTGGGCTCAGACCTCCTCCTGCAAATCCTTCTGCATTTGCCTGTAGCCCAGTAATTTACAATGCAGGTGGATTGATGGGCCTGAACATTTGTAGGTATGAGCGCATTTTTGAAATTTTTTTTTTGGAACATAACTGACGTCAAACTCCCAGAAGAAAACAGAGGCAGTAAGCTCTTTGACATTGGTTTTAGCAATATTTTTTGGAATCGGTATCTTCAGGCAAGGCTAACAAAAGTTAAACAAAATTACATCAAACTAAAAAGGTAGAGCACTCTTATCTTGCCAGTGTGTTTTGGAAAAGGCCTCAGGGAAGGTGTTTACATCAGGCTTCCCAAAAGCTGACAAAGCAACTGATTGAGCTTCCAGTTGCTCTGCTAATGTCTTGTCTGTTCTAGTTGGTTAAGGACTAGGCCAGTTCCCCTGAAATCATCCATTTGACACCTGTTTTTCAAATCTTGGTTATGAGCCATTGCTGCTCTTTTATTAGCATCAGTAGTTGAAAGAAGATGAGAGAAGTGTGAGAGTTCAGTCAGATTGATCTCAGAGCAAAGCAACTTGTGGAAAATTGCCCTGCTTAAGTTGTTTTAGAGACCAAGTAAGGTAATCTGGCCGGAATGCTTCCAATTAGTCCATTGTTATAGTCTGAATCTACATAGATGCCTTTTCAACTAGCCTCCTGATGTTTATCCAGAAAGCTGACGTGCTCTGATCTCTGGTATTCAACACATCTAAAAGTCCATTTTGATTAGTCGAGACATTCATTCACAGCCACTAAACCACTAATGGGTGGGAACGCCATTTTCAAAAAATAAACTCAGTTATTGATATCTTACTTTTTGCATTAGAAGGGATACTGCTTTCCCCACTGTCTGCTCCAATACATTAGCTGATCTTCTGAGTGTTGTGTTTAGGCATGGGGACATATGAGTGTTTTCTTATCCCAGGACACTGGCATCTAGGTCACTGTGTACGTTTCTAATTTAGGCAGGTTTCCTGTTTGGAAATTCAGGGTCCGAGGTAGAGACTTCAAAAATCAATTTCTATGCTCGTCTATTTTTGGTATTTCTCTAGTAATGACAGAGAAGTCCATCTCTTGGTCAAACTCTTAAGACTGTACTCATCTTTGTTTTTTCCTTTCTAAACTTTTTGAGTTTCACTCTACGCTTTCTTAGATTTAAAGCATTCTGTACCTATTTTCAAACTCAGTTCTGTCATATCCAGTAGTATTTCCTGTGTTCATCTGTTTCAGAGTCCACGTTCATCTTGACACGACAGCTCTCCCACGGGGTCACAGTTGTAACTGGTTTCTTGAATAGTCTGTACTCAGTGGGGAATGAGTAGGACAACATTCCATTTCTCTTCAGTCATTGCCTGGGACCATGCTTAGATGGATTTCTCTTTATGGTATCTCAGACAGCATCTTGGACAGATTAAAATTGGGGTCACTTTTGATGATTTTAAAGTGAGTTTATTTTAAAACTCTGATTTCCTTTCTGATTAAAACCTTAGCTCCTCCTCTCTCCCAGTAGATTTGGAATGGGGAGTGGGCAGGCTCTGCTCTTTTATTTCTCCTTTGCTTCTCCGGTGAAGGACTGAAACTAGAATACCTCATGAAGAATTATTCTCCTCCCCTCAGAAAAGGAGACTATGACAGTCATTAAAGCTTCTCACAAGTGTTTCCATTCTCCTTCCCAGCATATGGAGGTGCCATGCTTCCTCACTCCCTCATATACTTTCATAACAACAGATTGAAGAACAAGGGAATGTGGGAAATCCCACATTCCACTTTTATTATTCAAGCACAATAAACATGCAATGTTATATTAGTTTCAGGTGTACAATGTAATGATTCAAGTATTCTATGCACTACTCAGTTCTCATCACAGTAAGTGTACTCTTAATCCCCTTCTCCTATTTCGCCCATCTCCCCACACACCTCTCCTCTGGCAACTACCATTTTGTTCTCTGTATTTATGAGTCTGGGTTTTTGTTTGTCTCTTTTTTTCTTTGTTTGTTTGTTTTGCTTCTAAAATTCT
This sequence comes from Potos flavus, assembly GCA_028534135.1. Classification (NCBI taxonomy): domain Eukaryota; kingdom Metazoa; phylum Chordata; class Mammalia; order Carnivora; family Procyonidae; genus Potos; species Potos flavus. The sequence goes on from CM052886.1 coordinate 73,769,215, forward strand.
GCACATGAGTGAAATCACATATTTGTCTTTTTCTGACTGACCGATTTCATTTAATATTATACTCTCTAGATCCATCCATGTTGTTGCAAATGACAAGATCTCCTTCTTTATGCCTGAGTAATATTCCATCACACACACACACACACACACACACACACACACACACACACCCCACATCTTCTTTATTCATTCATCTATGGCTATTGTAAATAATGCTGCAATAAACATAGGGTGCATATATCTTTTCATGTTAGTGTTTTCATTTTCTTTGGGTAAATACTCAGTAGTGGAATACTGGATCATACTGTAATTGTTCTTTGAATTTTTTGAAGAACCTCCATACTGTTTTCCATGGTGGCTGAGCCAATTTGTATTTTGATCAATAGTGCATGACGGTTCCTTTTCCCCCACATCCTCACCAATACTTGTTGTTTCTTGTGTTTTTGATTCTAACTAGTGTAAGGTGATGTCTCATTGTCATTTTGATTTGCATTTTCCTGATGATTACCGATGAGCATCTTTTCATGTGGTTATTGGCCATCTGTATGTTTTCTTAGGAAAAAATGTCTATTCATGTCCTCTGCCCATTTTTTTTTTTAAATTGGATTATTTGTTGCTTTGGTGTGGAGTTGCATAAATTCTTTTTATATTTTGGATATTAATCCCTTATTGGATATGTCATTTACAAATATCTTCTCCCATTCAGTAGGCTGCCTTTTTGTTTTATTGATGGTTTTCCTTCACTATGCAAAAGCTTTGGAGAGGAGGGTGTAGTCCCAATAGTTTAATTTTGCTTTTGTTTCCTTTGCTAGAGGAGACATATCTAGACAAATGTTTCTACGGTTGATGCCAAAAAGATTACTTTCTTTTCTTTTAGGAAATTTATGGTTTCAGGTCTCATATTTAAGTCTTTAATCCATTTTCAGTTTATTTTTGTGTATGGTGTTAGAAAGTGATTCAGTTTCATTCTTTTTGCATGTGGCTGACATTTTTCCCAGCACCATTTGTTGAAGAGATTGTTTTTTTCCGATTGCATGTCTTGACTCTTTTGTTGTAGATTGACTGACCATATAATCATTGGTATATTTCTGGGCTTTCTGTTCTGTTCCATTGATCAACGTGTCTATTTTATGTCAGTAGCATACCATTTTGATTATTACAGCTTTGTAGTCTATCCTTAAATATGGTATTGTGATACCTCCAGTTTTGTTCTTCATTTTCAAGATTGCTTTGGATATTCAGGGTCTTTTGTGGTTCCATACAAATTTTAAGATTATCTGTTCTATTTCTGTGAAAAATGCTGTTGGTATTTTGATAGGGATTGCATTAAATGTGTAGATTGCTTTGGGTAGTATGGACATTTTAACAATATTGGTTTGTCTCAATCCATGAACATGGAATATTTTTCTATTTGTTTGCATCATCTTCAATTTCTTTCATCCGTGTTTTATAGTTTTCAGAGTATAGGTCTTTCACCTCTTTGGATAAGTTTGTTCCTAGGTATTTTATTATTCTGGGTGCATTCATAAATGAGATTGCTTTCTTAATTTCTGTAATTTTTGTATATTAATTTTGTATTCTGCAACTTTACAGAATTCATTTTCATCAGTTCCAGCAGGGTCTCTTGGGGGGCCTTTAGGGTTTTCTTTTTTTTTTTTTTTTTAAGATTTTATTTATTTATTTGACAGAGAGAGAAAGATCACAAGTAGGCAGAGAGGCAGGCAGGGAGAGAGGGGGAAGCAGGCTCCCCACCGAGCAAAGAGCCCAGCACGGGGCTTGATCCCAGGACCCTGAGATCATGATCTGAGCTGAAGGCAGAGGCTTTAACCCACTGAGCCACCCAGGTGCCCCTAGGGTTTCCTGTATATAGTATCATGCCATTTGCAAATAGTAAGTTTTACTTCTTCCTTATTAATTTGGATGTCTTTATTTCTTTTTCTGTCTGATTGCTCTGGCTAGGACTTTCACTACTATGATGAATAAAAGTGGTGAGAGTGAACATATTTGTCTTGTTCTTGATCTTAGGGGAAAAACGTTCAGCTTTTCACCATTGAGTATGTCAGCTGTGTGTATTTCATACATGGCCTTTATTTATCTTAAGATATGTTCCCTCTTTATCTACTTTGTTGAGAGTTTTTATCACAGATGGATGTTGTACTTTGCCAAATGTTTTTTCTGCACCTATTGAGATGATCATATGGTTTTATTCTTTCTCTTATTAATGTGATGTATCATGTTGATTGATTTGCAAATATTGAACTAACCTTGCATTCCTAGAATAAATCCTATTGACCATAGGTGAATTTTTTTTTTTTTAAGATTTTATTTATTTGATGGAGAGAGACAGAGTGAGAGAGGGAACACAAGTAGGGGGAGTGGGAAAGGGAGAAGCATGCTTCCAGCTGAGCAGGGAGTCTGATGTGGGACTTGAACCCAGGACCCTGGGATCATGACCTGAGCTGAAGGCAGACGCTTAATGACTGAGCGACCCAGGCATACCTGAATGGTTTTTTAATGTATTGTTGGATTTGGTTTACTAATATTTTGTTGATGATCTTTGCATCAATGGGGAATCCTGTACACTTAGAGATTTTACCTGCAAGTGACTTCTTTGACTTCCAGTCAGTTTTTATTAGCTAAAGTGAGAAACCCTAATGACGTCATCACTTACTTTTGTTGTCCCCAAATGTCTGGCTACCTTTTACCCAAAAGTTCCATCCAGATATTGCATTCAGCCCCATGTCCAGAATATCTGAGTGAGGCATTTTAGTCTTTTTACTGGTTCTGGATATTGTTCCTTTTAGTCTGAAGATCTATGAATGTAATAAACAAATTATTAGTCACTCACACACCCATTATACAATGGTGGGAGAGGAGTAGGACTACCAAAACTTTTCCTTTTTTCCTTCCCCCAAAATAAACATTTCCATTTAGAAAGAGGGAAGAGTAGGAGACACAAGGCAGCTATAGGTCCACAGCAATTCTGAAATCTAGCTAGGCCTACCTTGACAACAATAAATGTTCTTTGATTAATCCCTGATTCTGACAGTTGGCTCCATAGCTCAGGGATTAGAGCACTGGTCTTATAATCCCTGATTCTGCTCACTGGGAGAATCTCTGGTCCTCTGGTCCCCATGGCTCTTAAATCTGTTGCTCTAGAATACTTTTCCTTTTCCATTACTCTTTTATCTAAACTGCAACAAACACGGAAAATTTGCCTGCCATTGATGCTGAGCAGTTTTATCAATTTGCTTTGTAAGTATGGATAGTCAGAGGCCCAAGATCATTTTAGGTCTTGAACAGTCACTGACCTTTTTCAGTTCAAATACATGGCTTCTTTGGTAGTATAACTGCTGAAATATGGCAAGCACCATATCTATTAGATTCCATCCAGTTTTATGTGCCAAAAACCACATAGGGTTGATTTTTAGACCTACCAGTTCATTTTGCTCAAGTTCTCTTGCCTCCACCTTCAGTTAATCAAGAACCTACCAAGCTTTGGTCTTTTTTTCTTCCCCCTAAACCCCTTTTCCAGTTGGAGGAAATCAATAAGCCTTAAACTTTTAGTTGTTCTTTGCTCTTCTTCTTCCCTTAATCTAGTCAGAGGCTTTAACAATGAGTTTGAAGGTCATATCCTTAAGTTTGTCCTTGATGATTTCTAATCACCTCATTTGCCTCATTGCCTTTATCATTCTGAGGCATCCCTGAGTTTCTCTTTTACAAGTTGAGAAAGAAGAATTCATAGCCTCTTGCACCTTTTTTTATTTGTTGATTTAGCGATTCCATTTTATTTGCTTTTACTTCTGCCTCATGTTAGCAAATTCTTTTACAAACTCATTTCTTTCTCATAACACCTTATCGAATGAAGCCAAAAGCAACCAGCACACCATAGTAACATTATTTTCTGATTTCTTTCACTTAAGCTACATCTTAATATATATAGTCTTCCTTCCAAGTTGTTTTAGGAAACAGTTTTTACCAAAAGTATCATTGGTAGATAGTATTGATCATCATCCTTCCAGCTGCCAGTAACAGGTATTTTGCTACCCATCACCTGACTACTAAGCAATGTTATGTATTTATGGTTTATGTTATAAATCGTGACTGCATCTCATATTGAGTTCTAATATCTATACCAGTAAGAATATGCTAGGTAGCGCTTGCTAAAATATGCTATGGTTCACAAATATCCCTAAAATTTTGGTGGTTTAACCCAACGGCTTATCTTGCTCCAGTTATATGTCCAACATAGGATAGTCGAAGAGCATTGCTCCTTGTGGTTGTTAAGGAATTCGGATTGATGGAGGCTCCAGTCGATGGAGGTTCTATGTAACTAGTTTCATTGGCCACTGCTAGTTACTTGGTTACACCTAATTTTAAATTGGATGGGTAGTGTAATACTACCAGATACTTGGATAGAAAAGTGGAATGTTTGTGGACAGCCCTAATGAATATTATAATCATTGTAGCAAAATAGTAATTAGTTCTAGCTTTTAATATTTTAATTTGTCCATCTGTGGTGCAGATGTGGAATGCACAAGAATTTGTGGCAATCCTGATACTTCCCGGAGCCTGTTTCTTCCATATTCTTCCCAATCTACTAATAGCAATTCCATTTGCTCAGTTTTTGGATCAAAAATCTTATCTTTCAGGTTTCTCTTTATTTCACATCCAACATCCAATTTAATAGCCAATTCTATTGATTTTACCTTCAAAATATATCCATAATAGTGTCACTTCTCTCCATCTTCACCTCTACAATTTAGTTCTAAGCTACTATTGTTGTTCACCATTAACTGATTGCCCCATTTCTATACCTTAAACCTATGCAATTACTCTCAATACATTTGTTATCATGATGTTTTAATGCATAAAGCATATTATAAAATTCCTATGCTCAAAACCCTCTGAAGACTTACCATTTCATTACACGATCCAGTCCCTGACATTCTTCTATCCTCTTGTATCTTTTCTTTCTACTCCCCTGCTTGCTTACTCTGTTCCAGCCACATTATCTACCTCAGAGTGACTCAAACATGCAATCCTGTGCTGTTGATTTTTTTCTCTCATAGATCAAAGGACTCACTCCCTTATCTCTTTTAAGTGTTTGCTCAGCCCCTTTGTCAGTGAAAACTTTGCAAATCAATGTATTAAAATTGCCACACCTCCAAATGCCTCTCCCCCTTCTCTGCTTTGCTTTTCCTTCATAGCACTTATCACAATCTAATGTTACTTTTTTAATTCATTTTTTAAATTGTCTCCATTCACTAGAATGTCAAACTCAGAAAAGAAAGGGGACTTATTTCCCTTCCTTCCTTTCTTTTTCTTTATTCTGTCTTTTTTTCCCCTCTTTCTTTCCTTTTTCATCTTCTTGTTCCTCTCATTCTTCTTTATCTTAATTATTATCATCATTCTCATGATTGTTATTTTTTAAATCTTTTTACATTCCTGTATCTCTAGTGCCTAAAGCAGAGCAGTGTGTGGTACATAGTAAACACTCAGGAAAGTTAGTTAAATAAATGAATAAGACAATATTGATTTCTTTTGAAAAGACAGACAGACCCATGGAACTGGACTGAGTACTCACATGGATACTTTGCATAAAGTGAAAGTGGCATTTCATGTTAGTGAAGAAAATATGGTTTTGCCATAACTGGGTGGCCATCTGGAAAAATGTAAAGTTGAATCCCTTATAAAATTGCAGCTCACTCCAAAATAGATTACTGATACATACAAAATTTAAATGTTTGGAAAATGATAAAAATGACTGAAACATGGGGAAGTATTTCTGAGCATGATGCAAAATTCAGAAACTATTTTAGAAGGTAATGATAAATTCAATTTATCACTTGAATTTATGCAATTTAATTACATAAAAATGTTAAAAAGTTGTATAGGGCAGCTTCTGCACAGCAAAGGAAACCATCAATAAAATGAACAAGCAACGTATGGAATGGGAGGAGATACTTGCAAGTCATATATTTGATAAAGGGTTAATATCCAAAATATATGAACAACTCATACAACTCAATAGAAAACAAACATACAAACAATCCAATTAAAAAATAGACAGAGAAACTGAGCAAATTTCCAAAGAACATATACAAATTGTGAATAGGTACTTGGAAAAAGTACTCGACATCACTAATCATCAGGAAAATGCAAATCAAAATCACAAGGAGATATAACCTCATATCTGTTACAATGGCTATTATCACAAAGATAAGAGATAACAAGTGTTGGCAAGGATTCAGAGAAAACAGAACCTTTGTGCACTGTTGGTGGGAATGTAAACTGCTTCAGTCACTAGGGAAAAGAGTATAGAATTTCTTTAAAAAATTAAAAATAGACCTACTACATGATCCAGCAATCCCACTTCTGGATATATATCCAAAGGAAATGAAAACAGAATATCAAAAAGATATCTGCACTCCAATGTTCCTTGCAACATTACTCACAATAGTCAAGATATGGAAGCAACCTAAGTGTCCATAGATGGATGAATGGGTAAAGAAGATATGAATACATATATACATGAATATGAATATTATTTGGCTATGAGAAAAAAATTCTGTCATTTGCTACAATATAGATGGACCGTGAAGGTATTATGCTAAGTGAAATGAGACAGACAAATACTGCACGGTATCACTTATACCTGGACTCTTAAAAAAAATAGTCAAACTTTTAGAAAAAGAGAGTAAAAACTGGTTGCTAGGAGTCAGGGGTGGGGGAAATAGGGAGAGGTTGGTAAAAGGCTACAAGCGTACAGCTATAATATAAATAAGGTCTGAGGATCTAATGTAAAACATGGTGACTATAGTTGATAACACTACATTGTGTAGCATAAAAAAATGCACAAGTTAATGTTTTTCCTGGAAAACTATTTTGAGTTACTCATTTACTTATTTGTTCAACAAATATATTTTGACGACTAGAGCCAAGCTCTGGTTAGGTGTTGGGTATACATCAGTGAACAAAATAGGCAAAATCTCTGTTGTGAGATAACTGAAATATTTACTGAGCATCCAATATGTACCAGAGGCTGTGTTGAGGTTGTAAAAGTGAATATAGATCCTGCCTTTAGATTCATTTTAAAGAAACAGATATGAACATATAATCACAACCCAGAAATATTACATACCATTGTAGCTCTAGAAAGAGGAGTGGTTTTGGGGGGGAAAAAAGATTGTATATGGCAAATATACCATAAAAAGTTAAAACAGATAAAATGACAGAAGAATAGTATTTTAAATTTTTAAGATAGTCAACTAGTTAATTTCCTTGTGATATGAGCAGCTCTTACAAATCAGTTAAAAAACATTGGGAAAACAACAACAACAACAACAAACAAAACAGCAAAATGCACAAAGAATATGACCAGAAAGGAAAAGAAATAGAAATGGTTCTTAAACATATGAAAAGAAATATCAAGCTCTCATGGCTAATAACAAAAAAAAAAAAAAAAAAGGAAAAAGTGAATGAGAACTTCAGTCAGATACAATTTTTAAAAGTATAATATTGACTGGAATAATTCTTTTAAACATCTAGTGTTTGACTAATAAGGTAAAGTTATAATTCTAGGACAAAGGATAAACAAACACTAGATTAAAAAGAAAAATCTGTCAGAAGATATAAAAGCAAATAATATCCCATCATGAGTTTAGGTATTTTTTGTTAACCCTTTATTTTCCCAAGAAATACTGGATACCCTTTATTTTTTATTTTTTTAAAGATTTTATTTATTTATTTGACAGAGAGAGAGATCACAAGTAGGCAGAGAGGCAGGCAGAGAGAGAGGGGTAAGCAGGCTCCCCACTGAGCAGAGAGCCCGATGCGGGGCTCGATCCCAGGACCCTGAGATCATGACCTGAGCCGAAGGCAGAGGCTTTAACCCACTGAGCCATCCAGGCGCCCCCTGGATACCCTTCATAATATTCTGCAATTCTCTGCATTTGGAGAACAAATGATGGTGGCTTTTCTGTTACCCTGAGCTTCTCACTGGATTGGCTACTCAGTCCATGGACAGTTGTCCCTGTCAACTATTTTGTAGAAGGGTCATTGAGAAGACGTCGTTTGATTCCTTACTTGGGAGCACATTTACTGAGGGGAAAACCTTGTTTAGTTTCTTCTTGACAGATAAAACTGTTACCAGGATCAGACCCTTGTGGCAGCCAGGGATATAAGCGTGGTAGAGCCGCCTCAGTCAGTGCTGGGGGCCAACGGGCGAAGGCAGCTTCTCTGCAGCTGACATGGCTGTTGTCCTTAATTCTTGTTCCTGGCACCCTCTGCAGCAGGGCCTTCCCTTTAGCAAGATTCTAAACATTGATTTATTTTACTGTCTGTGGCAGCCGAGCTGTAGAGCATTTGCTCAAAAGGAAAGGTGACAAATTAGCGCAATACTTCCACTTGTGGGTCTAGAAGGAGGAAGAGGGTACTTAAAGCAACTGAACAGAATACTTAGCTGTTTGGCACAATGTTTTCAGATTCTTTTACATCCTCTCCCCACCCCCTGTCCTTCTTGTCTGCTTCTAATTTATCTAGGGTATCCCACAGAGGGGCCTTGCACCTCCTAGTCTGGCTATGGTTTTCCCCGGCGCTGGGATTGGAAGGTTTTTTTTTTTTTTTCTTAATCTCTGTACTTTCCGCTAAATTTTGCTGCGACCCTATAACCGCTCTAAAAATATATTCCTAATAAAAAAAAATAAAGAAAGTAAAAGAAAATAAAAATTAAGTGAAAAGGTTTTACTAGAGATGAACAAGGATATTTATTTATTTTTAATTTTTAATTTTTTAAATTTATTTAGCTATTTATTTTTTCTATTATGTTATGTTTCTGTTAGGCAAGGATTGCTTTGTAAGGAAGGCCAGGATGAGGATAGGTAAGGAGAACAGGCTGTGGGGGCCACGAAGCTGTCTCAGAAATCTTGCCTCGAGGCCCAGAACATAAACCTAAACTACCGGTAGGAAGCTATAAATTCTTCGTTTCAGTGAGAGGATTGTAGCACACTTTCTCTAGCTCACAAGAACGTTAACAGAAAAATATTTATCTTGTCTAACCTCGTAAAGCTGGTCAAGAAGCACTAGTAGAAGGGGGCAGAGAAGATGGGAAAGCACAACTATGTAGTCTGTGTTCTTGCAGGCAGGCCTCTGCAGGAGGGAGCTATGCATTCACACAAAAATGCTTTCGTGGTCTGGCTCCATTTCTTTGGCTTGGATGAGAGGCCGACCGGCTCAAGGCATTCCTTCAGGGAGATCTGCTTGCCATTTCGTTACCCTGAGCCCCACTTCATTACAGTTACATTTTTTTTGTCTCTGATAATGATGATCTGTAAACAGTCTCAGCCTCCCTTTTGCAACCCAGATGTGAGTTATACACTGTGATGCAAAGGGAAATTAAAAAAAAAAAAAAAAAAAAATTGGTCCAGTATGTTCTTTGCGACATTTAGAATTCCTTTGAGAGGAATTTTCCAACTTAAAGGTCTTTTTTTTCCTCTCATAAGTATTTTATAAGTCTTGCAGAATGATTAATCATTTTTCTAAATAAAACACTTACTACTCAATGCCTAAATAAGGTATTTGAAATGCAAAGAGGTTTTCCTTTGGCTCGTCTTGAAATAAAGCATGTCTAAAAATTCCTTGGATGGAAGGATATTGACATTTTCAGGCTTAAATGTGTCAAAAAGTTTGAGAAGATAGTGATGGAACTTATTTACCTGGTGACCTGGCTGCATGACTGCTCTGCATTTGCATTTTGTTAAATGATTTGTGGGGTATTGAGCCTGGAAGGCCTTAGCCCTGGTCCAGTGCATTCCATTATGTTTTCATTGCTAATATAATTATGGACATTTATGGAATATCAAGCATATAGGAACTGAATCATTGTATTTCTGAAGGCTTCTCAAAAGAAAGAGAGAGAGTGAGAAAGATTGCCTATTAAGAAGACCCCTTTCCCTCCCTCCCTCTCCTCTTGGTTTCCCGGTAGAGTATGTTTCCTTAGCTGTTCTATTTCCTTCTTTATTTCTTTCTCATTTCCAAGCTTAGTCAACAACAAACTTCCAGACTCCCTCCCTTCACAACCACTGAACATGTCTAATTGTTTCTCTTTGTGAAAAAATTCTGAACACCAGAAGGTACTGTGGTAATGCTAAGTAACATTGGTTATAGAAACAAAAAGGAAAAATAATAAAAATAAAAGGCAGAAAAGAAGGCATGGGTATTGTCAAATTTAATTGGCGATAATCAGAGGGAAGGGGAAGTATAAGTTGAATCTCGTTTAGAGGTTAGAAAATTATCATTGCAATGATCCCTGGTTCAAATATTAGTATAATTTTGATGAATGAGTAAAAAAACTCAGTATAAGACTAGGGCTAAAACATAGAATAGGTACATGGACCTTTAATTTTTTTTTTTTTTTTTGACTGGGAATCTCTCCTGTCCCCTAATGACATCATTCAGTGATTCATTGGCTCCTCATTGCCTGTAAATAAAATCCGCATTCTGTGGACTGGTGATATAAAACCCTTCATGATATGATTCCATGATATTATCCTCCCAGCTTTATCTCATCTCATACCTTCTTATGTGCTCTCAGAACACCACACAATTTGTGGTTTCTTTAAGTACTATGCTTTGTTGAAAGCCTTCATCTGTGCTGTTCCCTTGCCTAAAGGCACCTCCTCTTAGCTCTCCCTGCCTTTTGTCATCCACCCACTGCCATCCACCAAGCATTTCTCTCCTGGAAGTATTCACTTTCATCTTCAGGCTGGATAGGTGTCCCTTTCCTGGGTTCCCGGATCTTTCTGGCTATATTTCTAGTGCAACCCTTTTCTCATAGTAGTGTCTGTCTTCCCTATTAAACAGTGAGCCCTTCAAGGAAGGAGAATGCATGGCATCTCTTTCCATCTTCCTATTGCCTATTATAGAGCCTTATAGAGAAAACTTAAGAAGCACAGAGCCTTTTGTGTGGGAAGTATTCAGTAAACACATATTCACTTAAATTGACTTTCAGATGAAGAGCCCACTGGGAATACATCTGGAACAGGAGTGGTTGTAACATATTTAGCTGACCAATTCATGTATCAGTGTCATTTAGGGGAACAAAAACTCGAATTGTCTCCCCAAGCATGACGCTGCAGACTCTTGGTTTGTCTGCCCTATTGGGTGTTGCTAGTCACCAGTCTCATGTACATTATTTAACGACTCAAACTCACAAAGATACCATTCAATTGCTTTACAGACAGAATTGAGTTTGGCCTTCAGAAAGCTACCCTAAGTCTTTCCAGCCACTAGGTTATCATTTAGTCGGAGTGTTGTGGTAGAGAGCGGTTGGAGAATGAATGTGGAAGTCCTGGGGGCCTATTGCAGGAAGCACATAAATGTCAGGAACCATCTCCAAGTGTACAACGTGAGGGAAAGGGTAACTGGGTGTTAGGTGAGGTCCAACAATGAGATAATTCAAGTCTATTTTCCAGGTTTCAGCTACTACAAGAATTTCGAAGATTTAAAAATAGATATAATACATTCCCTGTCACATTCCCAGACATGAAAGGGCTCCTCTGTCACATTCTCAGACTCTGTGGGTCCTATAAGACATATAAAATAGAAAGGGGTGTTTAAGTTTAAGTCTGGATAAAATTGAGGCATGAACGAATGTTCCGCATTCAGAAGGGAAAAAGAAAACCTCAAAACAAAATCACATCACTCTATATTCTTGCAGACATAGATTAATATTAAAAATGTCACATCAGTTTTATTTTACTTTATTTTATTTGCTCTTTCTGAGGAATGAAGTAGTGGGGAAAAGGAGGAAATGAAGTTTAGGGAAGTGCATACATGACTTATAGTTTATATTTTGTAGAAAAATATGGAGTGCCGAAGTCTTTTTGGAGAAAATGCTGGGAACTGGATGGATTATTATAAATCTGAATGCAGGTACATTAGATAACTTGTCAAAATGAAAATCGAGTTCACCACAAAAACATTAATCAAGGGTATTAAATGTGATGATGATTAAGAAGTTTCTCAATTAGATTATAAAAGGTAAATGCTATAATTCAGTTTATTATTCATACTTTGCTGAATTATATATCAGATCCAAACTGCAGAAACCCTGTAGACTCATTTTGGAAAAAAAATCCTAAAAATCTTTTACGTGCTATTTCGTTAATACAGTTTAAACTCAAATATTGAATATTTTATCCAGTTGCTATTTTTTCAGTTGCTTTTTTCTTATTTTAACTTTGTTCCTAAACAGAGTGAATAGTATCATCTGAGAAATCACTTATTTATCAGGAAAACTATGCATAATATTAATAATTATTTGATTAAAAAAGATGTTAAGAAAGGTTTTGTTGAAGAAAAATTGTAAAAGGAATTCCCTTTTTTTTGGTTTGTGAAAATGTATGGAGGTCAAGCACAAAGCTTCTGCTACCTTTTATAGTGAAAAGTTTCATTTGGTTTACTTTAAATGAGTTTATTGAGAAAAAAAGAAAATTTCTATAACAATAATAGAAACTTGCTTGAGCAAATCAGCTGGCTGCTTTCTGCTTTGGTTGCCTCATGTATAAAGTGAGGTTGAATTAACTATGTGAAATGTTTTCAGGCTTTAAAATTAAAGCCTTAAAATGACCATCTTTTTAATTATCTAAAGGAAAGTTGATTCAAAAAACATACAATAGTGTAAAGTAGGTACTATAACACTGTGCTTTTCAAAAATGAAAATTATTAAAGATCAAGTAACATTTAACTCAATCTTGTCTTGCTTTTGTCATTAAGAGAATTTTTCTAAATAAAGGAGTACAGTTTTACATTTAAACTGCTTAAAAATGTGAGAAAATATATGCTTTGGCAAGATGCTAGAAGTCTGGGTATTAAAGTCAATGTCTAGTTTAAGCTTTACGGATGAAGATTGCAACAAGCCTCTAGAGCTTTAGAGGAAATCTGAAATTTTATCTGAAAGTTTAGTTATTATTAAATTCTCCTCAATAATTATTTGTAGTAAATATTTAAAGATGTTAAAAAGTATAGGAACCCTGATCTCTCAGCTCTGCCAACAACAAATGGTTCTTAAGATTCCTCCAAAATATATTTGTGTTGACAAAAAGACATGATGAATTGATACTAGTGGAAGAGCCTCACTTTTCTCTAATATCGTCGTTTTTTCTTCATACTCTTTATTATTTCTTTTTTTTAAAGATTTCATTTATTTATTTGACAGAGAGAGAGATCATAAGTAGGCAGAGAGGCAGGCAGAGGGAGAGGGGGAAGGAGGCTCCCTGCTGAGCAGAGAGGCCGATGCAGGGCTCGATCCCAGGACCCTGAGATCATGACCTGAGCCGAAGGCAGAGGGTTAACCCACTGAGCCACCCAGGCGCCCCAGTACTCTTTATTGTTTCTGGATAGAAGATACTCTTCATAGATATTGTCACTATAATTTTGGAAATTTTTTTCCCTACAAATCTTGGAAATCTTGAGATGTTAAATTACTGTTCTGCTTTCAGCTCATGACAAGATATAAAAATTAAAAACTGGTGCTACACCTTGAAAAATGGGTGACCTAAAATAATTTAAAAATAAATACAGTTTTTAAAGATATATATCCATGAGAACTTCCCAAGACACTAATCTTTTCCTAAACATTGTAACTTATTGTGTAATCGCTTATTGACAAATCCAAAACCCAAAAAGCTTTGAAAATATTTTTTATTTTTTTGTAAATTTGTGGCAAACTCATTTGGAGGCAAAACATGATCTGCAGAGACATAAATCTCTTTGTAATGTTTATTTACTTAGAATGGCTGGCTATGCACTGGAAAAATACTACTATTTTTATTGCTGTTGCGTACCCAGATCTAGGGGGGATTTTACACAAAAAAGCATTATATATACCATGTTACCTTTCCAAAATGTGAAAAATTCTGGCTTTTGAAACATATCAATCCCCAATGATTCCAGATAAAGTTTTCCATATTCTTAGGGATATGCTATGGAAGATTGCATTTTGCAAAGACATCCTCAACAAAATTCCCCATTCCATAAGTTCTTTAAGAATCTTATGCCACTCTCTTATCAAGAGGCAGAACCGAATTCCTTTCTCTTGAATTTTGGCATGTTTGTGTCTTGCTTATTCACTCTGGCATTAATGATGCTCTGTGATTTCTGAGGCTAGATTTTAAAATCTATTGTCATGGTATTTGTCAGATTGTCATAAAATTTCCTTGTTTGGGATGCTCCTGGAATTCAGACACCGCATTGTGAGGAAGCCCAAGAGGCCAATGAAAGAGCCCACAGGGGACCCCTGTTCCACGGTTACAGCTGACTGTTAGTCAATAGCCAGGGTCAACCTGTGAGCCATCTGGAAAGTGAATTCTCCAGTCCGCAGTTGGGTGACTTGAGCTGGTGCTATGCTTAGTCCTGCTCAAATTTCAGATTCAAAATCATTCAGAAAATGAATGATTTTTATTGTTTTCAATCACCAAATTTGGGGATAGTTTGTTATGCAGCAATAACCCTGGGGCCCCAAACTGCCTTGTAAGCAATTCCGTTGCCATGGAGAAACCATGCATCAGAGAAGCCCAAACTACCCCACATGGAGAAGCTCTGTGGACTATATTTAAAAAGTAGATACTGGCCAGTCACCTGCTCCAACCACAGCCAACCTTTGACTAGAGACTCTGAGTCAGAACCTCCCATCCAACCTCTTCCAGAATTCCTGGTCCACAGAAACCAGAAAGGAAGAATTTTGCACTTTAAGAAATGGAAAAGGCAGCAGTGTGAAATGCGTTTGTAGAGAAGATCAAACTGGCTCTGAGAGAGCTCTATAATCCCAGGTTCTGAGGTTTTCACTCCGATCACTCTCAGAGAGAACAGACCCACACGGAGCTTGTACCAGTATGTGTCTGTGTATCTACGGGAATGCAGATAGGAGTATACTGAGCATACAGTATGTAGGGAGACAGAGAGAGAGAAGGGATTCATTCTGTTCTGGGGCATTTGTGAACATTTTATAAAACAAATAATATTTAAACTGGTTCTTCATGGTGGCTGAGAGATCTCACTATAAGGCTATAAGTGTGTTTGTATATATTGTGTCTATGAGACCAGAGAGGAAGAGAGAAACTAAGAGAAACGCTTTTAAGAATAACTACTTAGGGGTGCCTGGGTGGTGCGGTCGGTTGATCGGCAGACTCTTGTTTTTGGCTCAGGTCGGGATCTCAGGGTTGTGAGATGGAGCCTGGCGTGGAGCCCCACTTCAGGCTCTGTGCTCAGTGCCAAGTCTGCTTAAGACTCTCTCTCCTTCTGTGCCTCCCCCCTGCTCTCTCTCTCCCTCTCCCTAAAATAAATAAAAATAAATCTTTTTAAGAAAGATTTTATTTATTTATTTATTTGACAGAGAGAAAGAGAGTACAAGCAGGGGGAACAGCAGGCAGAGGGAGAGGGAGAAGCAGGCTCCCCGCTGAGCAGGGAGCCCAAATGTGGGGCTCATCCCAGGACCCCAGAATCATGACCTGAGCTTAAGACAGATGCTTAATGGACTGGGCCACCCAGGCATCCCTAAAAATAAATCTTAAAAAAAAAAGAAATAATAGCTACTTAGATTTCTAGTGGCTTAATTTTTGGTTTCTTTCCTTTTTGCTTCCCTAATAAACTTCTTTTTTTTTAATTTCCTTGAGATAATACCACTTAAGAAGTAGGTTTTTTTTAAACTTACCGTCAAAAGAGCCTTAACTAAGATAATTATTTTGTTTAGTAAGTACTCTATTTTACGTAATGTGATATTCGTGTTGCATGTTCCAATTTAATTCTTACAACTGCTTTTTAAAGTAGATGTCACTAACCCCATTTTGAAAATAGGGAACTTGAGACTAAATAACCTGTTAAAAGCACAAAGTGGGAAAATGATATAGCCTGGATTCAAAATCTAGACTTAACCCTTCACTATGTAATGGCTCTAGTGTTTGATCTTATTAGCTTTATAGCTCAGCTGGTATTCACATATTCATGGTGTCTGTGTTTTTTGTATGTGGATTTTCTCTATCCCCACACATTCAAAGTAAGGCAGAACTTGTAATTTTTCTTTCTTTTTTTTTTTTTTTGGAGTTGGCACTGTGCTTTTTCTAGAGTAGATGCTCTGTTAGCATTGAATTGACTCAATTAGTAAAAATAATAAGAAAACTAATGATAGATAAAACATTTTGAATGAGTGGCACCTGAGTGGCTCAGTCCATCAAGCGTCCAACTCTCAGTTTCCACTCAGGTCATGATCTCAGGTTGGGCTCCCCGCTCAGCAGGGAGTCAGCTTCCCCTCTCTCTCTCCTCCTGCCCCTCCGCCTGCTCATGCACAAACTCTCTCTCTCTAAAATAAATAAATAAATCTTTAAAAAAAAGTTTGACTGATTAAGACTTGGATGAAAATGAGAAAGAGACATGTTTCTTCTGTTTCTTTCCTTGGGAGGGAGGAAAGAAGGCTGTGACCTCTGGGTGTGTTAAACTTTGCAAAGTATCTATACTAGGCTGGAGGTCTGGAAGGCCCTGCTGGAAGAGCTGTTTATCTTTGTTTTATAGCTGTTTTCTAAGACAAAATAGACGTTTGAAAACAATTCTTGAATTCTTTGCAGATGACTGGATTTAATATTATTTCCTTTAAAAGATTCTTGCCTTGGTGAGATTTTCCTCAAATACTACAAAGATTTTGTTTCTGCACTGGTATTGCATATTATTATTTTTTCCTTTGCATCAGTTACTTTTGTTCTCTTCTTGCTACTCTAATGAAAGGTGACGACAACAACACTCTTGATATTTAACTGATAAATGTCCTTTGGAATATGGATGAGTTAGATTGTGTATATACATACTCTATTTTACAATTTCAATTTGGTTTTTCTTAAATCTTTCACCACCATAATATCTCTCAGGTTAGCTTAACATGTTGTATAATTATTCAAATTGAATCATACAATGATAAATTAAAAAAAAATTTTAAATTTAAATTCAATTTAATTAACATGTACTGCATTACTATTTTCAGAGGTAGAATTTAGTGATTCATCAGTTGCATATAACACCCAGTGCTCATTTCATCAAGTGCCCTCCTTAATGCCCATCACCCATTACCCGTTACCCCATCCCCCCACTCCTCTCCCTTTCAGCAATCCTGTTTGTTTCCTAGAGTTAAGAGTATCTTATGATTTGCTTCCCTTTCTGTTTTTGTCTTATTTTATCTTTCCTATGCTTCCCCTATGTTCATCTGTTTTGTTTCTTAAATTCCACATATGAGTGAAATCATATGATATTTGTCTTTCTCTGACTAACTTATTTAATTTAGCATAATAACCTCTAGTTTCATCCATGTTTTGCAAATGGCAAGATTTCATTCCTTTTGATGGCTGAGGAATATTCCACTGTGTGTATATGCAAACCACATCTTTATCTATTCATCTGTTGATGGACATCTGGCCTCTTTCCATAGTTTGGCTATTGTGGACATTGCTGCTATAAACACTGGGGTGCATGCATCCTTTTGGATCGCTATGTTTGTCTCCTTTGGATAAATACCTAGTAGTACAATTACTGGGTCACAGGTTAGCTCTATTTTTAACTTTTTGAGGAACCTCCGTGCTGTTTTCCAGAGTGGCTGCACCAGCTTGCATTCCCACCAACAGTGTAAGAGGGTTCCCCATTCTCTACATCCTTGCCAACATCTGTTGTTTCCTGACTTGGTAATTTCAGCCACTGTGACTGGTATGAGGTGGTATCTCATTGTGGGTTTTTTTTTTTGTTTTTTTGTTTTTTGTTTTTTGTATTTCCCTGGTGCTGAGTGATGATGAGCATTTTTTCATGGGTCTGTTGGCCATTTGTACGTCTTCTTTGGAGAAATGTTTGTCCATGTCTTCTGCCCATTTCTCGACTAGATTTTTTGTTTTTTGGGTGTTGAGTTTGATAAGTTCTTTATGGATTTTGGATACTAACCCTTTATCTAATAAGACATTTGCAAATATCTTCTCCCATTCCGTAGGTTGCCTTTTGGTTTTCTTTTGCTGTGCAGAAGCTTTTTATTTTGATGAGGTCCAAATAGTTCATTTTTGGTTTTGTTTTTCTTGCCTCTGGAGACATGTCTAGCAAGAAGTTGTTGTGGCCAAGGTCACAGAAGTTGCTGCCTGTGTTCTTCTCTAGGATTTTGATAGATTCCTATCACATTTAGGTCTTTCATCCATTTTGAGTTTATTTTTGCATATGGTGTAAGAAAGTGGTTCAGTTTCATTCTCCTGCCTGTGGCTGCCCAATTTTCCCAGCACCACATACAATGATAAATTTTAATATTTGAGGAAGAAAAAGAAAGTATGCAGAGTGGGGTCCAGCCATTGAAAAATACAAACAAAAAGTAACTCTCCAGGTGACTCCCAATGCCCAGCCAGGGTTGAAAAACCAGTGTCCAACCCTTTTATTTTATAGATGAAGTAATTGACTCAGTGAAAATGTTGGTAAAATGCATTTGGGTTCCACAGAGAATGCACAAAACTGAAAATAAATTTAAAAATTCACCTAAGAAGAATGATTTATTTGGTGATACATTTGGTAATAATGCTTTTATTTGCAAATGACTAAAAAGCCAACTTGAAACAGCATACAAATAAAGGAATAAGTTCAGGAAATAAATAAATAAGTAAACTCAGGAAAATGTTGAATTCCAAACCACGGAACGGGCAAATATGCAGTTGAGTGTTGGGCACATTCCACACCTGGACCTCCATTGCCATGTCTCCTATCTGTTGTTGAACTCTATTCTCTTCCATTGCAGAGCAAATTTATCCACATGGCAGAACATGTGGTTGCCCATGATTTCCAATTTTATACCTCATCATTTAAGACAGTAGGAAGAGAGCGACCTCAAGTTTCCCCTAGAGGGAATTAGAATATCCTAGAAAAGGGATTCAACTTGAGTTGGGCACAAACTTCAAGTCAAATTGGCCCAGGGGATAGGGTCTCCTTGTGCTGAAAAAAGCACTTCCATGTAAACCATACTGATGGGGGAAGAGGCAGTTTTTAGGCAAGGGATACTTAGTAAACCATCTCATTTACCTACTAAAATAACTTAATCAGTTTTTAATTTGGAGAAATATACCAAAAGTATTTATACCTTTCATTAGAAAGTTTTTAGAAGTACAAGATAACTTTTTTCTTGGGAATCACTTAGCTGCTCTAGAGTAGAATCTTCCAACCTTTGGGCAGTGGGGTGGTTCGAGAACCCCATAGCTCAGTATGTGAACTTTTACCTACTCTCCTTGCATTAACTACAGTGCCTCACTTTTGTGCTACATGGGTTCTGAGTCCCAAGTTTAAAACATCTTATTTCAATTTCTCCAGGGAATAAGTCTCTCTAATCTGGGAAGGATGTGGAGAAAGAAAAAGTCTCTTTGTAAAGATTGGGAATGAAATCATGGAGAAGAGAATATGGCAGGCCTGAGGTTACTATCTTTACCAGCCTGCTTGCAACGTTGCCCTTTGGTTGGCATCTGCTATCTTGGTTTTCAGAATGTTCACTTTGATGAGGTTATTTCTCTATGCCTAGGCTGTTTGTACAAACATTGTGATTTATGTTAGATAGGGATATACTCCAATTTCCAAAAGTTCGCGTTTCACAGCTCGCTTTTATGAAATATCTACACTCGTACAGTGACTGCTTTTCTCGTAAAAGCAAAATTCTCCTGGAATTTCTTTTGACTTACCGAAGGTTTCTTAAGAACACTCTACTTTTGGGTAGCAGCGGAAACCTATACCTGCTTTCTTTCTGGGAGTCTGGAATTTTTGTAGTTTGTTAGGCAAAGGGTACTTACATGACCAGCCCCTAATAAAAACCCTAAACTGTTAGTCTCAAATGGGCTTCCTTGAGCAGAAACATTGCACATGTGTTGTTGCACTCTCCCAGGTGGAAGGACTGTGTGTTCTGTGTGACAGGGGAAGGAGGGTATAGGAAGCCTGCACTTCGATTCCCCTAGGCTCCATCTGTGTCTTTTCCCTTACTAATCCTTCTGCATCACTGTAACAAATCTTTGCTGTGGGTATAATTATATGCTGAGTCCTGTGATTCCTTCTTGTGAACCACCGAAAGCATGGGTTGTCAAAATAAGGACCTTACTTTCCAGGTGTATGGTTGGCCCACATTCTGAACCTCTCTTCAATATCCTCTCCATGGCCTCACATTGCCATCCATCAACTTTCTTTCATCCCAAACTCTTTTGGAACCTTTTGTCTCTGGTGTCCTTTCTCAAATTCTTTTTGTTCATACAGATCAACACAACTTTTCTTTCCCGTATTATAATTTGAGCAGATTTATGTAAGGGAGGATAGAAGCAAGTGTGGCAAATCTGTTCCATTTATATGGAAGCCCTCTGGTATACCTGTGAGGTTTTCTGTGTTTGTTTCTGTTCTATTTATCCTAGTCACTTTCTGAAGAACACCAGTGCTCCATCTTTTGGAATCCTGATTTCTGTTTCCATATCTATCTCTAATAATTTGTTATCTCTTTGTTCAGATCTTCATTTTGTGTAATTTTTCTGAAGTTACTTTTCCATACCACTCACTATTAGAGTTTTCTGTACATTAATGGTTCTAGCTAAGTTATAAATCATTCGTTGGTATTATTTTTCTTCCTAATTTTTCTTTGGTTGTGCCTATTTGATTTTTAAAATATCATCCTAATGACTTATGAACTCATTTTTCAGCATGTTTCACAAAATTAATGTCTTCCCAACGTTCCTTGAAAGTACAGACACAAGTTGTTTAATTTTTTATGATATATAATTTCCAAAAATTGCTTCTCATTTATGACATCCTCTGTTCCATTTCTTTTTATCTTTTTTTTATTCCAGGAGTCTTGTTGCCGAAGTTTCAGGTAATAATATTTTTAATCTAATCATCATGAAATGGATGGCTATTCCCTGCCTATTATTTTCTACTATTTCCTTCAGAATAGTGTGGTTGTCATTTCCTTGATTTCATTATTTGTTTACTTGTATATACATTCCCTATAGAACTTGATAGTGAGATACTGATAGTCCATATTTTCTTCTTCTGTCAATACCCCTAGGCAAGTACAATCTGAGTTTTTGTTTTGTTCTGTTCTCTTTGTTTGCCTGATTTTTCTCTAAATTGAAACTCTTGTACTGGAGGACAACATCAGCAAATTGGGACACTTAAATTTTGCATCTGAGTGACGTGCAGCACTTTGATGAGAATACAATTTTAAAGGTTTAATAACATTTTTATTTCTTAGGTCCATATATGTTTTGTTTTGTTTTTTTCCTTCAAGGTTATCTTTGTGGTGAAACTGCAGAGTTGGCTTTGGGGAATTCTTTTCCATATCATACATCATTCTTCTCTACACCTTATATCTGCCAGTTAAGAAGTGAGGTTAGAAGAAAAAGCAATGATAATATATAGGTTCCTGGTCTCTCCTCCATTTCCACTCCCACTGATGACCTGTGGACATGGGGAAATGGGCTCCAGGTTAGGGATTCCTTATCTTTTCCTCTGTATAATCTTTAGTGCTATGCCTTCTTGCTGGGTATTAGAGAGGCATTTCTTTCTTTACCTCCCACCATACTATACCACATTTTCAAGATCTTCCTTCCATTTGGACTGAATCAGATCTTTCTTATATTCTTGATGCATCTTATGTGAGTAGTGAGTTGTTTCTGTGTGAGTTTAGATATTTCTCCTCTATTATTTGTTTTACTATTTCACATTATTCTGATTTTTTAAATGTACATCAATATTATCATCTATTCCAGAAGACTTTTAAGGAACAAACCTCTCAGACTGATATTATATGAACTTCCTAACTTTAATGGAAACTTTGAGCAGGCTTAACTGAAAATAAAATGACCCCAAAGATGAGCTGCCACATCATCACAAACAGTGATTTAGAAAAAGTACTCATTTTGCATTGGCAAACTAAAAAAATGATTCCCCCTTTGGGTTGATAGAACCCAAACCAAAGAACAATGTTTAGTGAATGAAACAAGATTGGCTGTGCATAAACAACATGAGCATCACAAGCTACCTGCATAAAAATATGCCAGATATCTAGTAAAATTAGTAGTGTGTAATTTCTATGCAAAAGAAATCAACTGGAGCCAACAGTTAAAATCATAATCAATGATGAAAAGCTGAAAGCTTTTCCTCTAAGATCACAAACGACATAAGAATGTCCACCCTTACCAGTTTTATTCAGCATAGTATTGCAAGTCCTAGCCAAAGAATTAGGGGGAAAAAAAAAATCAAGCCATCTAAATCAGAAAAGAGGACGTAAAACTGTAACTATTTGCAGATGACATGGTAGTATATATAGAATTATATATATATATATAATTATGCTAAACTAGAAAGTTTCTGCACATCAAAGGAAATCATCAACAAAATGAAAAGGTAACATACTGAATAGAGATAATATTTGCAAATCATATATGTGGTAAGTAATTAGTATAAAAATACATAAAGAACTCATAGAACTCAATAGAAAGAAACAAAACGAAACCAAAAACCAAAAACAATACAATTAACAATGGACAGGTCTAAATAGATATTTCTCCAAAAAAGAAAATAGAGATGGCCAATTGGTACATGAATAAGTGCTCCACATCACTAAATATCAGAGAGATGCAAATCAAAACTGTAAGGAGATATCACACCTCATACATGTTAGAGTGACTGTTATAAAAAAGACAAGAAATAACAAGAAATAACCTTTGTGCACTGTTGGTGGGAATGTAAATTGGTGCAGCCACATGTAAAACAGTATGGAATCTCCTCAAAAAATTAAAAATAGAACTACCATATGATCCAGCAATTCTATTTCTGGGTATTTTTCTGAAGAAAACAAAAACACTAACTCCAGAAGAAGTATGTGCATCCATATTTATTGCAATATCATTCACAATAGCCAAGACGTGGTGGGGGGGGTACCTGGGTTGCTCAGTTGGTCAATCGAGTGTTCAACTCTTGATTTTGGCTCAGGTTGTGATCTCAGCGTTGTGGGATCAAGACCTGTGTCTGGCTCCATGCTCAGTGGGGAGTCTGCTTGGGATTCTCTCTCTCCCTCTCTCTGCCCCTCCCCCGCAAAGTGCTCTTTCTCTCTCTCTAAAATAAATAAATAAATCTTAACAAAAACAAAACAATAGCCAAGACATGGAAACAAACTAAATGTCTATTGATGGATGAGTGGATAAAGAAAATACAGTATATATAAATATATATAAATATTATAAATATATAAAAATTATTTATACACATATAATATATAAATATTATTCAGCCATAAAAGAAGGAGATCTTGCCATTTGCAACAACATGGATGGACCATTAGAGCATTATGCTAAGCGAAATAAGACAGAGAAAGACAAATACTGTATGACTTCAATTATATGTAGAAGCTAAAACAAAACAAAACAAAACCTAACTGATAGATACAGAGAATGAACTGGAGCTTGCTAGAGGCAGGGAGTGGGGGGTAGGTGAAAATGGGTGAAGGTGGTCAAAAGGAACAAACTTTCAATTATAAAATGAATAAATCCTGGGGATATAATGTATAGCGTGGCAACTATAGTTAGTAATATCATATTAACAAATTAATAATACTGTACATTTATTTGAAAATTCCTAAGATAGTAGATCTTAAAAGTTCTCATCATAAGAAAGAATAATATTTACAATGTGTGGTGATGGATATCAACTTGACTTACTGTGATCATTTCAATATATATACAAATATTGAGACATTTTGTTGTATATGTGAAACTGATATGATGTTATATGTTAATTACATCTCAGTAAAAAAAAATTCATGAAAAAGAAATCAATTACTGCTTTTTTTGTCATAATAGTTTTGTAATTTTAGTTATCTGTATATTTAAGTATGGTTCATTATTGTCTCATTGCCATTTTAATAACCTGTAGCCCAAATGGGAAAATCCATTTCAATGACCATCTTATTTCATTTCCCATCTACAAAAGGTAGAGCTTGTTGAATTATAGGAGCTATGATGACATTTTACTATAATTTCAAACAGATGATAACTTTAAAACCTCATAAATGTAGGCTACTAGACAAACGAAAACTTTACCACAAGTTATTTTAACATATTATTACCCAGTAAAGTAACTTGAAGAATTTAAAATCTGTATTTTAATAATAATATTTATGAGGTAAATGAACAAGAGAATATTTTCTGTATATCCTTAGACTATGGATTTAGTTATCTGGAAACTATTCAACATCCACTTATGATTGTTTTTAGCACCTTTTAATGCAAACAGTACATAGAGTAACTGCTAAATTTCTTTGGACAGCAGAACTGACATTCTGGGGGGATAAAATAAGATTAAAGGACTTAAAGAAAAACGGAATCTGTCATGTAAAGATGTTTCTTGTTAACACTAGGAGTTGCAGATGGTCTCATCACCAAATATATTACAGTATATGCTATGGGATTATGAAGCTGAATTTCTAAAGCTCTGACAATGTTCTCTGGTTGCTACCACTTACAATGTTTTAAGATTGTTACTTCATTTTCTGAGCACATTAGTTCCAGGTTTCTCCTGGAATTGGAGAGGGGAAGTGACAGCTTTTCATAAATACTATAGATATAGAGAAGATGAACATTGCAGTTTAGTTCAAAAACCTCAGTGAAAAGTGATATTGAATCATTATCCAGCTATTTCTTTTGATGCCTCTAGTACTGAGCCCCCAAATACTGAAATATACTTTAAAAATAAACACAGATAATTTTATCACTTTGGTTTAAAGTTTAAAGTACTTGTCCTATGAAAAGGTATACATATAAAATAGAAGGGATTATATTTATGACATTGTTTATAATAAATATATGAAAATATAACAATATATATGAATATAAATAAATTATTGTGGATATGGAATAAGGTATGGCACTGCCATTCAGCAATCCATTAAGTTAACTCCAATTTTGACAAATGAGCCCTGCAGATAACAAGATATATTCACCTTTAAAAAATCAAGTATTTATTTCACAGTTTGGTTACTTTTTTCTTTTTATCTTGGCATAGAAATATTTGGTCTAGAAGGATCTGAAGTACATCAACAGGTTAATTTTAGTACAAACTCGTATTATAATGTCTTCCTTTCGTGAATGGTTTGAGAAAATATGTGATCCTATAACTTGAGAAGTAGGAATTTTTACACTCTAATTTTAACTTGCAGACTTTGTATTGAGACTTAGAATATCACTTACCTCTATTTTTAGAAAATAACACTGTGGAATCCACATAGAATTTATGAATTCATTTTGGTCAAAGTATGAGTAGACCAACCCTGCACACACCCATGTGTCTCATTTCTAGGCATCCCAACCCCATCCGATCACTCTTTTTGAAGATTTATTTACTTGAGATAGAGAGAGTACAGGGGGAGGGGCAGAGGGAGAGGGAGAAAGAGTCTCAAGCAGACTCCGCTCTGAGTGTGGAGCCTGATGTGGTGCTCGACTGGGATTTGATCCCATGACCCTGAGATCATGACCTGAGCCGAAATCAAGAGTTGGATGCTTAACCAACTGCCCCACCCAGGCACCCCTCATCACTCTTTTTGGATTAAAGAATCTCAGGGCATCTGGGTGGCTTGGTAGGTTGACCGTCTACCCTGAGGTCATGATCTTGGGGTCCTGCAGTCAAGCCCGGCATTGGGCTCCCTGCTCAGTAGAGAGCCTGCTTCTCCCTCTGCCTGGCTTTCCTCCTGATTGAACATGCTCTTTCTTTCTGTCAAATAAATAAATAAAATCTTAAAAAAAAAAAAACCCTATAAAATAAAATAAAATAAAATAAAATAAAATAAAATAAAATAAAAAAGAATCCGAGAATGCTCCCAGAAAGGTGAACAGACAATCTATGAGGATAAGGCAGGCAGTGATCTGAAACCTCATCATAAGCAAAAATGAGAAATGCAGGCCTCGTTATGAACAAAGAATGCTGAATTATTGAAACACAGACAAATAACTTAGGAAATAGAATGGTATTAAGATCAACTAGTGAGAGAAGCTGTTGAATTATGGAGCTTTGTCAGGTATGAAATGAAGGAATTTGTCAGGTATGAAATGAAGGAATTTGTCAGGTAAGGAAAGACCCTGGATTAATATCTTTGTCATGCAAAACTCTCATAGACAAAATAGAAAGCAGTACTGCTCTAGAAACTGTGGGTTAAAATAATACTCTGATTGCTCCTATCAGCTTATATAATAATAAATAAATAAAATACCCTAGTCACCAAATATTTTCCTAGACAAACATGGGGGGAAACAAGAGCCTGGTTATTATTCAGTTGGTAATATAGTATGTCAAAAAGTTATGCATCAATCAGTGAGAAGGGATACTACTCACTTGATAATGAGACAACAGTAATGTGAAAATATAGTGATCCGATTTAGGGAATTTGGAGAGTCAGAGAAATTAAGGATTTTGTTCAAGTGCTACCCGACTTGCAAATGTAAACGAATAGAATGTTGTTCAGTCTCAAATGTTCATCAAACTTTGGTGATATAACACATCAAAGCAAACAAAAATTAACCTTCAAAAATATTAAAAAAGAAACATTAACTTTGCTGCCTCTGAATTTGTTTGTAGATTTGATATAAAATTCCCTTTTAGTTCTGGGTATTTGGACAAATGTCCAGGCACTGGGGAAATGTAACCTTAGCTATAAAGTTACTGAAAATACCTTAGCAAACCTAATATTAATTGTCCTTAATAAATCATGTGGTGCTAAGACAACAGGTAGTTTTGAACTGCTCAGGAGCAGGAGCTTGGATTCCTGTAATATTTCAGTTTTGACATTTGCTTAAACCATTTACTACTTGTCTGTCAATCATGTGATGCAGTTGGAATAACAGACATTTATAGGCTCTAAGAACCATTATGCCTGTGGACAGATAAAATTTTTAGCTTAACTTTCCTTAGTTATTGAGAGCAACAGTGTTATTATAGGTGTGGCTGTAGGTGAATAGACAATGCAAAAAAACATGAAGGAATTTGTTTTTTCTTGTGCAATTAATTTTCAAGTTATTAACCACACATCTTTTCCATGTATTTCCAAAATGTTTTAGAGAGAAAATTGCCAAAGAAGCGGCCCAACCCCCCCCACACTAATTATGTGTTTGTTTGTTTAAGATAATAATACATTTAAAAGTAGAAAAACAGACATGCCCAATGTAAAAGTCACCATAATTATCTCGACAGCATAAATTCTAACAATCCACTAAAGCAAAAAAGACAACATTTTCAGTTAAATAATTTTTATAAATCAGAGAAGGAAAAACAAACTGGCTATTGAGAAAGAGAGTGCTAGTCCTAATTACCAAACTCAGAAAAAATGGTCGGTAGTAGTTTTACAATAAATATAGAATCAAAATTCAAAGACATGTTTTCACTATTCACTTTGACAAATTCCAAGGACTAAAATTAAAATGCAAGTCTGTGACCAGCTCCCTGCCAGCAGTTAATATAGCAACATCAAAGTACTGATTGCTGTAGGGGGCTCTCAGGTAGACCTTCAGTGGCTCGTTTGACTCGAGAGTAGACTTAGAAATCTTGAATGTGCACAGAGCACACTTTGAACATTACCTTCCATTTCTGGATAGCAAACATCATGCACTATTTATTAATGAACAATGCATTAACTTAGGGAAGCCAGAGAGGCAGGTGGTGTAATTACTTCGCGCTAGTGAAAACCAAGAAGGCTGCCAGTTTTCTGCCCTGGATGGAAGACTTTCTTCTTCCACTTTCTTCTTGCACCTGCCTCTTATATATGTTCCAACACTCACACTCATGACTACCGAAATTTATGGTTGTTTTGTTCCCCCCACCCATACTCGTAGATCACAACCGCTAGTACCTCAGGATATGACCTCATTTGAAGATAGGATTTTTACCAAGTTAAAAAGAGATAGTAAGTTAGCCCTAAATCTACTATGACTGGTATTTTTAAAAAAGAAATTTGGAGATAGACTTGCATAAAGGGAGAATACCACGTGAACATGAAATTGATCACCTGGGGCGCCTGGGTGGCTCAGTGGGTTAAAGCCTCTGCCTTCCGCTCGGGTCATGATCCCGGGGTCCTGGGATCCAGCTCCGCATCGGGCTCTCTGCTCAGCTGGGAGCCTGCTTCCCACTCTCTCTCTCTGCCTGCCTCTCTGCCTACTTGTGATCTCTGTCTGTCAAATAAATAAAATTAAAAAAAAAAAATTGATCACCTATAAGCCAAGGGGAGAGGCTTGAAATAAATCCTTCCTTCACAGAGCTCAGAAGAAACCAACGCTGTGTATGCCTTGATCTTGGAGTCTTGGCTCCAAAACTGTAAGACAATAAATGTCCATATTTAAGCCACCCAGTTTGTGGTATTTTGTTATAGCAACTCTAGGAAACTAATACCATGGCAATGAGATAATTTCTAGATTGAGGACTTTTGACTAGGTACCAGAATACATCTAAAAATTAAAATAAGCTGAAGCAAAAATATAAATTCCTTTCTGTTACTCTTTGTATTTAGTTACCATTTTCCACTGAAAATGACTGGGTAGCTATAAATAAGCATATTTCTAAGCTCTTGACCAGACACAAATTCTTACATTTAAAAGAATTAATAAATATCCTCAGGAAAGAGATGAGAAAATTTTGTGTTCATAACAGTATTTTCTAAATGAAAATAACCTGATTTTTATTCTCAATTTTACCATGACCATGTATAAAAATTTTTAAGCTAATTTGTTTATCCTTTTGAATTTTCCCTTTTTTTTTTTTTTTGCATTAAAGAATATCCCTTACCAAAAGATTTTGAGCTATGTAATATTTTATACTGTCATAAAGTAGAATGCTGAAATAGGATCACAACTTTTACTCTGACTTTTTGGGAATTTTCCAAACACTGAAGGGTTGATAAAGTGAGAATAGGCCTTTTTATTTAAAGATTTTATTTTTAAGTAATCTCTACAACCAACATGGGGCTTGAACTCATAACCCCAAGATCGAGAGACATGCTTTACTACTGACTGAACCAGCCAGGCAAGCCAGTGATAGAAGGTTTTTTTAATTGGGTAAATTTACTAACCTTTCTGACAATAAAAATATTTAAATTTGAATTCAAAACCTTTTTACAGACACACAAAAAATTCTAAACTGAATTAAAAATGTACAATAAATTTAAGGCTAATGTTTAAATATGCCCATTCCAAACTAGCTAGTGAAAGATGATGCACAAAATTCTTATTAAAATTATTGTTTTTACCAAAGTATACTCTGAAATTCTGAACCAAGATTAAGTAGCTTAAAATGCTGTTTTTTGTTTTTTGTTTTTTCTTTTTTCATTTTTGGCTCAGCAAATCTATTGTTATTTGATAGCTTATGCCTCTGTATATTAGGGTAGGACCCAGAAGCTGCATTCGTATTTTAGGCAAAACAATGTGTCTTTTTCTTTAGCTTTTGTATTTAGCAATAATCATAGACTTTGATGAACTTAAGAGATATTCTATATATGTTTCTTTACGTAGAAGAGGAAAAGCATATGTTTTCTTTGCCAACCTCTGCTCCCATCCTTGATGGCTGTCCTCTGGCTTTGGTAATGTTGATTATTAACATCTCCTTTTTAAAATTTAGATCATGGCCTAATGGGACAGTAAGTCATAAACTTTACTTTCCTAATCCTTATTTAAATTATTTTTATATTTAGAATTCCTTTTTCCCAAAGAGGGAGGGACACATAAAAAAAGGAGTGTATATATATATATATATATACACATATATATATACGCATATATATATATACATATATATACATACATATTATATATATATATAAATGAGTGTATATATATATATATATATATATATATATATATATATATATATATCCTCCTTTGACTTAGCCCTCCAAGACTGCTTGTGGGTTTTTAGTGTACATATAAACTCTTCCACTTATCATTTAAATGAAAACTGAGTGATTTTACCAAATGACGTTTTTAGGTCTATGCGGTTTGATGATATGGTTATTAGTGGCAATAGTAACTGAAACCAAGCATGCAAAAGCCAGCATACTATTTTAAACTGTCTGGATTTCCCCCCCTAATTTCTGTACAATTTATGGTTTGTCAGCTAGTGGGAGACTTATTTTCTTAGCAGCAATAATACTGCTCACTACATAGTACAAGGAAACTCTTTAAATAGAGAAAAATAATTGGATATTTGAGATTGTTGGTTGTTGTGAGAACTCTTCAGCAGTCTAGGACAAGACCTGGCCAAGACCAAAGATTAAGTAATCTCAACTGGTTTAAAAATATATTTCCTCTTTGAAAATCATTCCTAATGCAACATTCCTTAAATTGATAATCTTACTTTGATTAGCAATGTAATCAAAAATTACACTGGAATTTGGGCTCTACCATTTCACCCATTTCAAATGAAATCTCAAATTTTAACTTTAGACTTCCTATAAAAATCACTCAAGGAAATAATATTGTCCAGGATTTCATAAATGACTCAATTTGAAAATTGTACACAAAATCTTTAAGCAAACTTTTTGAGCCAGAGATTTAGTTGTGGCAGAGATGACTAGTCACTCATTAAACACGGGCTTTTCCTTTCTCAGTGTACATTGTCTCTGGGAAGCAGCTGGCCCAGCAGGGACCAAATTTCTCAGTGTGCCCTCCTGCCAACATGGCCAGTTTCACCCATGGAATGTGGACAGAAATGAGATATGTCCCTACTGGGCCAACCTTCTTCATATTCTCTTTTTTCCATCTTCTCTTCCTGTCTCTACTGGTATCATCTAAACTAATTTGCCAGCCCAAATCTATAATGATTTTCTGAAGTGCTGTTAATGAGAGGACAGCCTTGGCACTTTGGGGAAACCCCTGATATAGAGGCCCCTTTGAATTTCTGAAGCCATCAGCAACTTCCATTATTTTCAATATGACCTACAGCT
This sequence comes from Potos flavus, assembly GCA_028534135.1. Classification (NCBI taxonomy): domain Eukaryota; kingdom Metazoa; phylum Chordata; class Mammalia; order Carnivora; family Procyonidae; genus Potos; species Potos flavus. The sequence goes on from CM052886.1 coordinate 73,800,212, forward strand.
TCCTCTTGAAATCATTAAATAAAGATAATGGGTAGCCCTGAATAATTTTGTGTCCCTCAGTTGTCTAGCAAACTCCAGAGCTACTTGAGCCCGTAGTCAGGCACTCTGGGGCCAACTGATCCGCAAGTGCTAGAAGGAATTCTTCCCCTTTCTCGGCCACCATCACTGACTCTTCACACTAGAGGTGGCCATGGATGAATCTCTCTTTTTATTATGATCAATATGCGTTTTGAATTCTTTATAAAGTTGGCCAACTGTTCATAAATTTTAAAAGTTACAAAGTTATAATAACTTAGGCGAAAGGTAGAAAAAGAAGTTGCTTCCCACACCGAAGCCTATCTTTTTCTCCATGACTTCTTGTCCCGCGCTCAGCCATGGCACATATTTCCAGATATTTAATGGCCTGCAGGTTTCTAACCTGTGGTGTATACAGATGGCAAACTTCTTATAAGGTGCCCTTTTTAATTCAGTGTAAAAATGAATCTCTGACAGAGGGGCTATAATAAAATTCACTTTCCGTTTACCTCCAAAGTATGCCATTTGTGACAATTAAAAGAAAAAAAACAGTCTTTGCTTTGTTGTATGAGGTAAAAATGCAATGTCACATACTGGGGAAAGCCTACTTGAAAAAAAATGAAGAAAAGCTGGAGACAGTGACAATGATACTAGATTTCTTCCATGTAGACTAAAAGTTCAGTTTAATGCGAGAAAAATGAGGAAATAGTAAGTCATCAGGCTTATGTTCTTAAGAATTCTGCAGTAAGTGCTTTGTCTTCAGTACAAATAGTGAATCGAGGCCATCTGAAGAGAAATGATTTAAACATCATTGTTCCTAAAAGTAAGAAAGGATCATGGATTTGTTTTCTAAAAGCCAATGGAAATGAAAAAAACTGGTCTTAATTTATGTTCCCTTCTTGCCTCCTTTTTTCCTATAGCCTTTTGGATGAGACGGCTTCATATTGTTTGATTATATTTTAGAGGTTAGGAAACTTATACTTAGAGAGGTGATGATTTGTGCTGGTTCTTAGAACTGCGACTGGGGTCAAACGTCTCCTTTATTATTGTAGCCTCTGCTTCGAATACAGTGATGTTGTTCAAATTAGTCAGGTCTGTTAGTAGCGTGAAGAGATAATTCTCTTTGTAGAGCATACAAACCTCCAAGAATATGGTCAGGTGGCTTCATATTGCTTATTATGACTTTTTTGGAGTTGTAAAAATCTGTCAAATGATACTCAGAAACTTTATGTTATTTTTTTATTTTAATTTTTTTACTGTGTTATGTTAGTCACCATACAGTACATCATTAGTTTTTGATGTGTGTTCCATGATTCATTGTTTGAGTATAACACCCAGGGCTCCATGCAATCCATGCCCTCCTTAATACCCATCACTGGGCCAACCCATCCCCCCATCCCTTTCCCTCTAAAACCCTCAGTTTGTTTCTTGGAGTCCACAGTCTCTCATGGTTCATCTCCCCCTCTGATTTCCCCCACTTCACTTTTCCTTTCCTTCTCCTAATGTCCTCCATGTTATTCCTTATGCTCCACAAGTAAGTGAAACCATATGATAATCGACTTTCTCTGCTTGACTTATTTCACAACTTTTGGATCAATGTGGATGGGACTGGAGGAGATTATGCTGAGTAGAATTTTTATGTTATTACAAACTAAATCGAGTGTATATACAAACACATATCATATACACATATCACTGAAATAATATCATTTGAAAATTTAAGCTGAATAACTGCTATAACATTATAGTCAAGGAGATATTTATAACATATAGTCAAGGAGATATTTATATATATTTAGGTACCTTTGAAAGCACAGATATTAGCCAATCAAAACAAGGAACTGGACAATCAGAATGGAAGTTGGGTATGAGAAGCCAGCACATCCCTGTCCCCCATCAGCTCTAACACTGAAGTACCCACAGATAGGGATTCCTTAGGGTAAAGATGATGTCTGCTTGTTTCGGCTCCAACCCTGCATCAAGCACAAGGTTAGACAGTAAGTATGCTTTCCATGCAGCCTTTTAAGTGAGTGAATCCATAGGCGTGGATTTTTAAAATTTTCTGAAATTATGGGAGAACTTACTTCCATGATGGATACTCTTAGGCATTTACGATGAAAAGAGGGAAAAGTGGCTAGCAGTGATTGAAAGGAAAATCTGAAAATTAATTAACGAACTGTGCTCCTATTCAGTCTCTTATTTTTCAAAGTTACGAGTTCAAACTTCACAAAATATTCTATTCATCAAAACATTATTACATAGTAAAAATCACATGCTGATGTTAAGGCTCCGTTGTGCAATTGTGAATAGACAGCATCTTTCTCTTTGGCATTTTGCGTAATTTGAGTCTGTTACTGGGAGATAATCCCTTCCCTGCTTAGAAAATCAGCAGCAGGCACCACTGGCCCCCGTTCCTGCCATACACACTTCAAATCCCTCAGCCACCCTCTGGACTCCTGCTCTCTGCTTATGAATAATTCCATATGAGGCCCATATTTCATACTTAACTGATATAATTATTTTATAGGCCATTTCCATAACTTCGAAAGAAGCATTTTTTAATAATGTCTCTAGACTGAATTCTGTTTATAAGTATCTTAGGAAATTTGATGACAAATCTGGTTCTTTGCATGCAACAAAACTTCTACCGTTAAAAATAACTACCAAGAAAAATACAACAGCTTTTCTTTTTATAAAATCAGTACGACAACCCACACAAATAGGAAAGTACAGTTGTAAGTTGATGCAGACTCGCAGAGAGATTAACAGCCACATAAATAGTTGAGATAATCCCATGAAGTTTGTCAACAAATATTTTCTCTAAGAAATGTGGAAGACATATGGAAATTCAGTATTAAAATTTTCTGGAAAAAATTCAGGGAAGCTATTTGCATAATTTCCAGTAATATAACATATTTCTAAGGAAAGTCTGCTTACTGTTAACATTTTATTCAACTTTTGCGTATTCAGAGATGCAATTAATCCGTGGGGAGAGACTATTGAGATTATATGTTCTCCAGGTGCAAATGATTCTCTGACTTATTTTTAGTGGATTTTTATAAAATAGATTGCAGCATTTAGGGATACCTTCTCTTAGAAGAGGCATTTGCTAAGTATAATGTAATTTCCAGATTTCCAAAGCCAGCTCTCCTGCCTTACAATGACATATCTTCCTTTTAAAAGCATGATCTTATTTTCAAGTAAAATTGAGTGAAAACTGAATCTTTGTGTCTTTAACTCCTGCTCTCAGCTTTCCCAGGCTTTCCCCCATATACTTTTCAATATGCTGATAACCCATATTACCACTGAATATTTAGCTAGATAATTTCTGTTATGGACTGAATTGTGTTCCCTCCTCCCCACCTGTCCATATGTTAAAGTCCTTTTTTTTTTTTTTTAAGATTTTATTTATTTATTTGAGAGAGAGAGAAAGAGAGAGCATGAGAGGCGAGAAGGTCGGAGGGAGAAGCAGACTCCCAGTGGAGCTGGGAGCCCGATGCGGGACTCGATCCTGGGACTCCGGGATCATGACCTGAGACGAAGGCAGTCACTTAACCAACTGAGCCACACAAGCGCCCCCATATGTTAAAGTCTTAACTCCCAATTTGACTATATTTGGAGATAGGACCTTTAATGAGGTAATTAAGGTTAAATGAGGTCATAAGTGTGAAGACTTAATCCACAGGATTTCTGTCTTCAGGAAAAGAGGAGGAGACGCCAGAGATCATTCTTTCCATGAGCGTACAGGGGAAAAAAAAGTGACCTCTTTCCCGGTACAGCAGAGAGACATAGCATTAACAATCAGCAGTGGCCACTAGTTATTATACGTGCTGTGATTTTCTTGTGGATCTCCAAATAATTTTGCAGACTGTTTATTCACACATGGTTTGAAGAGCTGCAAGAACACTGACGTGCAGCAGATCCAGACCACAGGTATTTGGTCATTGTTAAGAACAGATTTACCAATGGGACTTTCCCAATTTCTTTTTTTTTTTTCCTTTTCTTTCTTTCTTCTTCTTCTTTTTTTTTTTTTTCCTTCAGAGCAGCTGTTCGCTTCTCTGTGCTCAGTAACATCTAGTTTTGTTTACACATTTTTCCTTTTGGATAGTTCACTTGCTAGCCACTGTGAAGAATTAAAAAAAAAAAAAATCAGACATCCAGACTTCATATTGAAGACATACATCTTTAACTGAAAACCTTCCACAACCCCCATCTGAATGAGAGCAGAACAGAAAAGGTATCAAGTTGTGGTTAGAATGGGAACAAATGGCAAAGAAGAGGCATCGGTTAAATTTGGGGGAGTGGGTGACTGGTAGAGAACCATGAGGGAGGAATTGCTACTGTTTTTCTTTTTAATACGGGTTTAGGACTACTTGAATTTCGTTGTTAAAATAGATCTATTATTCTGATAAGATATCAATTAAGCTTTTTAAAAATAATTATGAACATAATTCTTGCCTTCCAGGAGAGTCAATTAGAGGGAAAATATTTATTTCCTTAGTTGGGCATTTCCTAAGTTAGAAGTCTGAATTACATGCTACTGAAGAGATAGTCCCTCTATCACTGAATCTTCTACTGGCACAAGGTTGTTGTGTCTTTCAAGAAGCCACTGGAGCCCAAATCCTGTCACCTCTCCCATAGTTTGTCTGAAACAACTTAATGCCTATGGAAGCCCCTCTGGTTCTGAGACCCTTTGCCTGCCTTGCAAACTCCCATGAAGGACTTATGTTGGGTATTCCTGGTTCTTCTGGGGAAGAGGCTGAAGAGTGTTCGGGGATCTGTAGTGGCCACTGTCACAGAAGCAGAGGCACTGTTCCATGCTATGCGTGGGCTGTCTTCACTCCTGTTCTCTTACTATGTGCAGTTCTGGTAACGCATCTCAGAGGCCACTGTCACAGGACAGAACTTACAGTCACAATTCCTATCTGTTGAAATGTAACTTCAAGTTTCCTAAGAACGTTTATTTCTGCTCAGTGGAAAACACTTAGTTGCCACTTCTACGTGAGACTTGTTTGTAATAGTTGTTCTCACCATATTCTGTATGATTCCATACTGGTGGAGACAGATCACTACACATTTCTCAAAACCCGCAGAATTTGCAATACCAAGAATGAACTGTAGTGCAAACTGCGGAGTTTGGGTGAAAATGATGTGTCAGTGTAGGCTCATTAATTGTAACAGATGTACTACTTTAGTGGGTGATTTTGGTAGTGGAGATGGTATGCAGGTTGTGGTGGCAGGGTTTCTAAGGGAACTGTCTGTGCTTTACATCCAGTTTTTCTGTAAACCTGTAACTACTCAAAAAAATGAAATATATTTAGAAAGCGGGGGAGTCTGTGAAAATGAGGTCATTTTCATATTTAATATTTAATATTCAAAATTGCTGCAACTCCACATTAATCCAAAGTCTCCCTGGGTATACCTGGGAGTCCCCAAGGTTGTCTCACAGGTGCTCGGGAAATAGCGTATTTATGTTCTTTGACTCAGGCTACCTATGTGCCTACAACTTGGGAAACAGGCCCAGTGCCATGAGCACGGCTACTGGAGCCCCTGAAGGAAATGCTGTCCTGCAAGGACAGGTGCCCTGTGGATCTTTTTGTTTCCTTCCAGCAAAACAGAGCATAGTGGCATTCTGTAGTGGTTGCCCTGTGGGGTTAGGTGGTGAGCTGATCATCGATGACCAAGTATGGAGAACCGGCTCTCTTCAGCTCTGCGTAACACTTTGTTATGTAGGTGTTCTAGCAGCCCTGAATGTCCCAGATGGAAAGGTAGGTCTTTTGGTTTTTTGGGTTTTTGGTTTTTTTTTGGTTTGGTTTGTCTTTTTTTTTTTTTTCATGTCTTGTCTTTAATCTCTCTCTCCTTAGGGCTTCTTGACAAAGTGAGGCCATTGTGGGGAGGGACAGGATGAGGAACTACCTACTTCATTTTCTTCTTCCTTTCCCTTTCTCACTGGAGTTGAAAAGTCCAATAGCTGAAATGAAAAATTAAAATCACTAGAGGAGTTCAACAGGAGATTTGAAAAGGTAGCTTACAACAGGGGAGGAACACAGACATATAAAAATAAAGTTTTTGTATGCTATTGAAATTAAGTTAGCATTAACCTGAACTAGGTTGCTATAAATTAAGATGCTAATGATAATTTCCAGAGCAACCACTAAGAAAACAACTAAAAAATACACAGTTGAGGAACAAAAAGAGAAATAAAATGATAAATAAAATAGCTATTTTAACACAAAAGAATATAATAGTAGAGGAAAGGAGAAACAAAAAGATGAAAGACATACAGAAAATAAATAACAAAACAAACTTTGGCACAGGCCATGATTTCAGGGCCCTGGGATCTAACCCCACTTTGTATTCCTCACTCAGTGGGGTGTCGGCTTGTCCCTCTGCCCTTCCCCTGTGGTACTTCTCTCTCTCTCTGTCTCTCTCTCAAATGAATAAATAAAATCTTAAAAGGGCACTTGGGTGGCTCAGTTGATTAAGTATCTGCCTTTGGCTCAGTTTGTAATCCCAGGGTCTTGAGATTGAGCCCCGCTTTTCCCTCTTCCTCTTGCTCCCCATGCTTGTGCTCTCTCTCTCTCTCTCTCTCTCTGTGTCAAATAAATAAATAAATAATCTTTTAAAAAATCTTTAAAAAGAAAAAATAATTAACATAAATCCTGCACAAACAATTCAAAAAATAGGAGAGAAGGGATCATTTCCTAGGATGAGCTGATCCTAAAATTCATATGGAATTGCAAGAGTCCAAAAATCAACAAAAAAATCTTTAAAAGGAAAAACAAAATTGGAGCATTCACACTCCTGATTTTAAAACTTCCTTCAAAGCTACATAGATCAAGGTTATGTGGTACTCAGATAAGGACACATATATAGAATAACAGAATAGAATTGAGAATCCAGATATCAACCATACATTTATGGTTAATTTATTTTGACAAGGTTGCCAATTAAATAAAGAAGACTACTATTATCGACACATGGTGCTGAGACAACTGGGTATCAGCATGCAAAAAAAAAAATTTGTACCTCTATTTTTACCATATGATATAATATAATAGATTTAAAATGATCTAAGTGTAAGCACTACAACCATAAAACTAATAGAAGAAATTATAGACATAAATTTTCATGATGTCAGGTTAGGTAATGGTTCCTTAGATATAACACCAAAACACAAGGAACCAAAGAAAAAGTAGATAAATTGGACTTAATCAATATTTAAAATTTTGTGTTTTAAAAAATATCATCAAAAGAGTGAAGAGACAACTTACAGATTGGGAGAAATATAAGCAAATCGTATATCTGATAAGGGTGTAGTAACCAGAATATGTAAAGAGCTCTTATAACTCAACAATAGATATACAAATACTATATGATTTCACTTATACGAGGAATCTAAAAATTGAAACAAATGAACAAAGGAAAAAGCAAACAAATAAACAAAAAGACACTCTTAAATACAGAGAACAAATTGGTGGTTGCCAGAGGGGAGGTGTGAAATAGATGAAGGGATTAAGAGGTACAAACTTCCAGTTAGAAAATAAATAATTCGTAGAAATCAAAAGTACAGATAGGGAATATAGTCAATAGTTTATAATAATGTTGTTGGATGATAGTAACTACACTTATTGTGGTGAGCACTGAGTAATGTATGGAATTGTTAAATCAATATGTTGTGCACCTGAAACTCATATAACATTATATGTTAATTATATTTCAATAAAAATAAGTAAATAAATGATTGAATTTGACTTAAAAGAACAAAAATAAATAAAGAACATGGTAACAAGTGCTGGTAAGGATGCAGAGAAATTGGAATCCTCATTCATTGCTGGTGGGAATGTAAAATGTTGCAAGCTCTGTGGAGAAGTTTGGCACTTCCTCAAAAAGTGACATATGGAGCTACCATATTACAAAGTAATTGTACCCCTAGTTATATATGCAAGAGAAATGAAAACATCTTTACACAAAAACTTGTATACAAATGTTAGTAATAGCATTCTTTAAAATGACCAAAAAGTAAAAACAAGCCAAATGTCTATCTGATGAATGGATAAAAAAGAGTGTATACCCATACAATAGAATATTATTTCACCATCAAGAAGTTCTGATAAATGTTACAACATGAATGAAACTTGGAAAAATGTTTTGTGAAAGAAGCCTAGAATAAAAAACCATGAGTTCTATGATTCTGCTTATATGAAATGTCTAGAAAAGGAAAATCCAGAGACAAAAAGTAAATTAATGTCAGTGAATGGAATTGGGGTAGGTTGGGAGGGGCACGGAAATGACTGCAAACAGGTACAAGGGTTGTGTTTGTTTGTAGTGATGTAAATATTCTGGAATTACATGGTGGTGATGGTTGCACAACCTTCTGCATATACTAAAACTCACTGAGTGGTACATCTTAAAATGGGGAATTTCAGAATATGTGAATTACATCTCACTGAAAAAAAAGAAAAGAAATAAATTGAAGGAGGACTTCAGTCACAAAAAAGCCTTTGTCACACTAATTCAGGCAAGTAAATGCATGGGACTTTGAAGGACTTACATACCAATTTATACTCAGTTTGTAATTATATCTTTTTATAGATTAATTTTGACAGATAGTACAAGACATATCACATTTCTTTTATTTCTCCCTCCTTTCTCTTCAGGGGCAATAGAGAGTTCTGTCTTATGCTACATGTTAACATTCATGCTGGCCTTGGTCTGGGCATATTCTCCCATGGCTTCCAAGGTTCACTTCTTAATTTGGGGAGCCTTGCTTTCTCAGCTTCCTCAACAGAAGTTCTGTCACATCTTGTGATATTTCTACAATATAAAAGCCCTTGAAAGATAAGATTTGGCTAACTTCTTGGCTTAAAGAAGAAAAATACCTACAACAGAGAAAACAAAATACTCAACAAATTATCTTGCCATAGAGTAGAGAAGAAAAAATGCCTGGAATGATTTATAACAAAGTATGTTGAGAGGTTATCTTTGGATGGTGGGAATAATCATGATTTTAAATTTCTTCCGTGTACTTTCACAGCAAAAATATATTGTTTAGTAATTTAAAAACCCTAATTAGAAAATTCAACTTACCCAGCAAAGTAGATGAATGACCAATTGCAGCCATATATAGCTAATACATACCAAGTAATTTGCAAAATAATAGGGAATGTGATCTAGTTGATAACGTGCATTGCAGGGCATGGACAGAAATGACCCTAAAGACCCTTACTCTATTACTTTCAAAAAGGAACTTGCAAAGGAGAATAGTTTCTCATTTCTACATTCAATTTTGGCTCCGTAGCAAAAGGTAATCAGAACACACAGTGATGGCTTTTTCAAAGCCATCATCAATAAACATTTATTTCTCTTTCTTTAAAGATTTATTTATTTACTTGAGAGAGAGAGAGAGCAGGGGGCGTAAAGAGGCAGAGGAAGAGGGAGAGAAAGACTCTCCCGCAGACTCCCAGCTGAGCCGGGAGCCCAACACAGAAGGGCTTGATCCTGTCATCCTGAGATCATGACCTGAGCTGAAATCAAGAGTCAGATGCTTAACTGACTGAGCCACCCAGGTGCCCCAATAAACATTTATTTCTTTGTGGTTACAATCCTGAGCTCTGGGGCCAGACCTCTTGGACTTCAGTCTCAGATTTTCAACTTACTAGCCATGTTACCATGAATGAGTTATTTAACCTCTCTCTGCCTCAGGTTATTCATATATAATAATAGCCCTTCTTCCCCTGTAGGTATGTTTGTATGGTGATCACATAGAGAGCGCTCAATTCAATGCCAAGCATTTAGTAAACATAAAATAAATGTTACCATGACCATTTAGCTTAAGCAACCTCCATAGAGAAAGTTTATTAACAGAAATGTTTGGTCTTTCCATATATATACTACAAGCTTTTAAAATCCAAGAGCAATGGCTGTATAACATATAAGCTGATTTTACAAAACACTTCTAAAATCCCATTTGCTCTAAGTCCACATGCTCAGACACTACATACAAACATTTTGAAATATATTTCTGGAGAATCCTTTGTATACTTACTTAAAAAAAATAAAACACTAAAATAAAAAAGTAGAAAATACTTCTAATACTATGACTCTCAATTTAGATATAAGAATCACTTCTAATCCGAGACATCAGTGATTATTATACTTGAAGAAGAGAGCTGCTTTTGTAAACTCTAATCAGAGTTGAGCCTTTTGAATTCTAACGATCAAATTTAGATCTAATGATTCTAACAATCACATTTACATGTAGACCCCAGTGTAGGCTTGGAGCAAAGTATTAGCAATTGCGTTAGTGTTTGTAGGTGCACCTGCCATATGTTAAGTATTTTGAGTAAGTCTATTGTCTGAAAATATATTATTTGGAGTGCCTGGATAGCTCAGTTGGTTGAGCGTCTGACTCGACTTCAGCTCTGGTCAGACTCTACGCTCAGTAGGGAGTCTGCTTGGGGATTCTCCCTCCCCCTCTCCCTTTGCCCCTCCCCTTGCTCTCTCTCTCTCTCAAAATAAATAAAATCTTTAAGAAATTACTATTTTACTCAGCTTGATACCTGTTGTGTTGAGGCTATGGGGCATGGAGTTCTTTTCTTTTCTAACTGTGCAATGCCATTTGGTTGGGATGCATGTATCCCTGTTTACTCCTAGAATCATAAGACATTGAGAATGTTTGCCAAGTTCCATGTATGCATGTGTAGCTTGGGGTCAAATCTGTTTTCCCTTAATGTTCAATTTCCTTATAAAGACAACCCTGAACTCCAGAAATTCCCATGCAATTTTCTTTATGAAAGAAAAAATTTAAAGCAATTATCTAGTCCACCCTGCAGTTCACCTGGAGTTCATCTCCATTGTTGGATTTTGGAGCTGCTCTCATTGTACAAGAAACATGTTTACATCCTTTCAAATGAGCACAGAATATCTTTAATAGATTGCTAGTGACTTTAAGAACTGATATGAGATTCCAAGGATATGAAAATTAATGGTAATTTATTTTCATTTCTCAACCAGCAAGATTTATTATCAGAAACATACATTGTAGAAAATTTAAATGGACAATAGAGATAGTATCTCAGTATACTTAAGGCTAATTGAAAACATTATGGATATAATGAGGAATTAATTATTCTCTAATTAATCTAAAAGGTAGTTTCACTTTGAAAATTAATGTCGATTCCAGTGAAACTTAATGCAGCAAACATCTCAGAATGTTTTCCCACTTTATTACAAATAAAATGGACTGTTATATTCTTCAATTGGACAGTATGAGGTTTCCCAGGGGATAAGATTTTTATTAAAACTCAAGGACAACATGATATGCTAAATTTTGGTTAGAACACACAATATTAGCAATTGTTTCAGTGGTTGTGGGGCTTCCTGATATATGTGGCTAGATATCCTGATCAAGTCCCTAGTCTGCAAATTTATTATTTTCCTTCAGTTGATATTTTATGTAAAAACCCATATACTCTCAATGTGCAAAATCTTATTTCTCTGCAATAAACCAGGACTATTAACACATACCTAGATATTCAACATGCTTATTACCAATCTTCCACTTTCTGTTTAGCTTTCTTTTAACACCAGCATCAAATTAATCATCCATATGGTGTCTCTCCATTCCATAAAAATTACTAATGACTCCCTATTGCTTTAAGGTAGGTGCACACACCTTAACTTGAAATGCCAAGTCTTTCACAAGCTGGCTCAGTCTGTTTTTCCAGTCTATCCTCCTAAAATTTTCCATGATGGATCTTCACTTTATTCCAGTCAAACTTGCCTCATTGACCTATTGCAAATTTGTTTATGCTTTCTTTCCTATAAGCTTCTTTCCCTATAAGCTTATTAGCAAAAATACATTGTTGAGGAATTTTTAAACTTTTTAAAATTTTTAAAGAATTCAACCTCTCCAGCAATGTAGACCAGTGAGCAATGGCAGCCATATTTGGTGTTTGAGTTTCATGAACCAGACTCTCAGGGGACAGGTGCATGTTTCTTAAACACACTGCAGATCTTTCGAATCAGAATATTGTTGCAAGGTCCCCAGATCTGCGTTTTGACAAACATTTAGATCATTCTGATTCACATCAAGCATTTGTCTTCATCTTTTATAGCCTCCTACAATATAATTTCCTAGCATATCTACCTGTTGGAATTCTTCTATGTACTATGACTTTTTCAGAACTCTGTTCAAATGACTCCTTCTTCATAAAGCCTTTCCAACTTCCTAAAAAAGATATTTTTTATTTTTTTTGCTTCCGTGTTGCTTATTGTTATTCTCATGCTGTCTCTGGTCCTGTGAGGACACTAAACTATCCCTTAGAGAATGGAATTTGAACTTTCTTTTCTTGATTCATGTATAAGAAATATATTTTACACCAAAGTATAACATACACACACACACACACACACACACACACACACACCCCTAAATTGAAACAAATTTTGCAAAATGAGATTTATCTTTGTGGCATTAAGTGCCTTTTGGTTATTCCAGTGCTATCATATTGCATTGTATTGTAGTTTATTTCACTAAAAATGTTTATAGAGACACACTTAAAAACTATCCATGGCTCACTCATAGGTCACTACAAATGGTTTGAAAAATACAGATTTAAAGGGCTAGTTTGCACCAGCAAACATTTGGGTATTGTAATGTGTGCCCAATGTTTAATCCCTAAAGAAATCATTAGGCTTGGTGGAAGAAAACAGACTATTTTTGAGATGATTAGGTTGTGAACTGGTAAGCACTGCATATTCAAATGTAATGAGTTAAACTAGTTATGTGGTAATTTTTATTAGAACTGTCTTCTGTCAGTAATACTTGGCTTGGGCAAAGAATTTAAAAGACTAAAGTAGTTTGAATTGGTTAATATAAAGATACTAAAATACACAAAAATAGTTGGATCTCTTTGTAGATCCAAGTATGACATCTGTCTCTTAGAGTTAGTTTAGTCCTTACATTTTCATAAAATAGTTCCGTGTCCCTAATGAAACTTAACTTGGGCAGTCTCTTTGACAGACTTTGAGCATATTTATTAAAAGCGATGAGATCCCTTGAGGATTGCTGCAGGTAGGCTTTGTCACTTCCTAATCAATAACCTAGCATGGGGTTATTGAAATACTAAGTTCTCAATAAATACTCATAAATAGTGTCACTTCAGCAGCATGTAAACTAAAATAATCTTAAATGAAAAACACTTAATGAAGAAACTATGGCTTAATATCTGAATTTGTATTGGCTAACTTAACAAAACTGTAATTTGACCTTTCATTAATTTCATCTTAAATCATTGTAACTCATTCTAGATTTTTAGAAATTTTGTTTGGAAATAATTTTAGATACGTAGAAAACTTACAAAGATAATACAGAGCGGTCCCATAGACTCTGAACTTAGTTTCCCCTGATGTTAACGTCTGCAGTAGACTGAATGTGTCCCCTCAACATTCATTATGTTGAAATCATAACTCTTAATGTGATGCTACTAGGAATTGGGGCCTTTGGGAGCTGATTATTGCATAAGGGTGGAGCCCTGTCATGAATGAGATTAGTGCCCCTATGAAAGGGGTTCAGAAAGCTCTCTCACAGTGAGGACACGGTAAGAAGACTACAGTGTACCAACCAGGATGTTCTAGTCCCACTTTCATCTTGGACTTCCTAGCCACCAGAACTAGCCTCCAGAGCTGTGGGAAATAAATGCTTATTGTTTATAAGCCATCTGTGTATGGTATCTTATTATAGCAGCCTGAACAGACTAAGACATCTTATATAACAAGGTAATTTTGTCCAAACTAAGAAATTAACATTGGTACATTACTAGTAAACAATTCCTTCATCAGCTTTCCACTAGTGTCCATAATCCAGTCCCCAATAAAACATTTCATTTAGTTGTGATGTCTACTTAGTCTCCTCCAATCTGTGACAATCTCTCACTCTTCCTTTGTTTTTTATATCTTGATGCTTTTTAAGAGTACTAGTCAGGCATTGTGTAGAATGCATTTCATTTGGGGTTTGTCTAATTTTTCTCATTATTAGACTAAGTAATAGAATATAATATATATATATGTATCAGGGAGAACATGATAACATGATATTGGTAATACTAACCTTCATCACTTGGTTAAGGTAGTGTTTGCCAGATTTCTCTAGCCTTCTCTGCTATGAAGTTACTATTTTTCCCTTTCTGTGTTCTCTGGAAGTGAGTCACTAAGTCCATTTACACTCAATGGGGATGGGGTATTAAGCAGGGAATAATATCTACATATAATATTTGAATTCTTCTGTAAGAAAAATGTAGCCTTACTCACCTCTCATTTATTTATTAAAATCATTTATATCAGTATGGACCCATGTATATTTATTTTATACTTTGGATTATAATATAATACTGTTGTTATTTATTTTATTGCTTAAATTATTCCAGCTTTGGCCATTAGGAGCTTTTTTTTTTAAGATTTATTTATTTATTTCAGGGAATGAGCATGTGTGTGACAGGGGGGAGGGACAGAGGGAGAGGGAGATAAGCAGACTCCCTGCTGAGTAGGAAATCCAACCAGAGGCTCAATCCCAGGACCCTGAGATCATGACCTGAGCTGAAACCAAGAGTCAGACACTTACCAACTGATCCATCCAGGTGCCCCTAAGAACTTGTTTGGATTAGTCCTTATGCCCATTCAATCTAACCCCATTACTTTTCTTTTTTTCCCTTTTCTTTCTTTCTCTTTCTTTCTTTCTTTCTTTCTTTCTTTCTTTCTTTCTTTCTTTCTTTCTTTCTTCCTTCCTTCCTTCCTTCCTTCCTTCCTTCCTTCCTTCCTTCCTTCCTTCCTTTCTTTCTTTCTTTCTTTCTTTCTTTCTTTCTTTCTTTCTTTCTTTCTTCTTTCTTTTCCTTCCTTCCTTCCTTCCTTCTTTCCTTTTTTCCTTTCCTCCCTTTTTTTAGTATTCCCTTTCTGATACTACAAGATACTTCAAGCTTATCTTATATTTTCACTACCCCATTCCTGCTATCAACTATATATCCAAGTAACTATTATATACCATAGTAAAATAAATGGCTTAAACAAAAATTCGCAAAGATACAGAACAATAAAGAAGAAATTGTAAAGATAAAAGTAGAAATTAATAAATTAAAAAATAGAAAAATAGTAGAATAAGGCTAACTAGTAGTTCTTTGAAAAATATCCATTTTGTTTGTGGAAATTCTTTGTTGAAAGAAAACTTTTTTTCTTTCAAAACCTAAGTAAACAAACTGTTAGCTAATCCATCAAGATAAAAGTAAGAAGACA
Source organism: Potos flavus (assembly GCA_028534135.1). Lineage (NCBI taxonomy): Eukaryota > Metazoa > Chordata > Mammalia > Carnivora > Procyonidae > Potos > Potos flavus. The sequence goes on from CM052886.1 coordinate 73,815,515, forward strand.
CAAATACATAAAATTAGAAATGACAAATGGAAAATAACCATCAAAACAGAGAAAAAAGTTTAAAGCGATGAAACTAATTTGCACAACCTATGCAAAAAAAGAATTGAAAACCTAGATGCAATGGGTAATTTCCCAGAAAAATACAATTTATCAAAATTGATCTTGATAGAGGCAGAAAATCTAAACAGATCAGTTACAATAGAAAAAATAGAGAAAGAAAAGATCTCCCACTCAATAAACATTCAACATAAACCAGATCCAGATGGTTTCATAGGGAAATTCTATTACCTTATTAATGATCAGATATTTCCAATACTATTTAAATGATCTCAAATCATAGTGAAAGAAGGAAAACATCCGAATTCATGTTTAAAAAACCTGAGATAGATACATTATGCACATTTTGTTGCAACTTATGTTTTTGATTTAGGGATATTTCTTGGCTATCCCATGGATTAGGGTATATGAATTCTAAATTATTCTTCTAATGTCTAGTGTCATGCCTAGTAAAGACATACAATAATTTATTTAATCATTCTCATATTGATAAACATTCAAGTTATTTCCATCTTTTTGCCCCTGCAAATAATGTTATATTAAATATTCTTGTATACATATTCTTGGAGGCAAGAGCTTTTGTTTTTATAGAACTAAGAGGCAGGTCAAGGTGATGAGAAATAGGAATTATTTTAGGAAATAAATATAACACAAAACTGAATTTGAACATATATTCATGGTCAGTTCCTAGCAATCAGTTATACATTAATACTATTGAAAATAGTTGATATAAGTGAATATAATCAGCACTTACCTAAGTTCATGTGTGTGTAAAGACCCAAGTAAGTTCAAGAGTTTAGTCAATTTGCTTCATCAATACTATTTTCCATTGTAAAATATTCTCTTTTTTAGAGAACATTAGTGATCAAATTACAGAGAAGCAGAATAGCAATCATGTACTTCTTCCTCTTAAATTATTTTAGTCAATTAAAATGAAACAAAGAAAAGAAACACTCTGAGGATATGTAAACACTCTGAAGAAATGGGAATTATTCTGAGATATTATAAACCTTTTATTTCATAATCATTTTGCTACCTGAAATAGTGTTCCATTTCAAATGGAAATTGTCCTCTCTTATCATTATTTGGACTAAGTGGTTAGCCCTTTGCAATTTCATCATATTAAGAAGTTGCTTTATTGTGGTATATTTACTTTAATAATGAAAAACTACCTACTTCTAAAGGAAAATTGTGACTCTGACAAATTAACTATCCTGTTATACTTAACTCATAATAGTTGATGATTTTTTATCTATGCATATACATGTTTGTTTACTACAATTCAGACACGCAGAGGAAAATGTGCTACATTATTTGGCTTAGAACTAATCTCCGCTTCATTAGTCCTCACACGTTGTTTAGCTGGGGAAAAAAAAAATAGAACTCATAATGCATTCTAGTTTTAAAATAGTGTGAGCTGATTATTTTTTTAAAGATTTATTTATTTATTTTAGAGAGAGAGCACAAGCAGGAGGGGCAAAGGGAGAGGGAAAGAGAACCTCAAGCAGACTTCTCACTGAGTGTAGAGCCCCACATGGGGCATGGAACTTGCCGGGGGGCTCGATCTAACGACCCTGAAATCATGACTTGAGCTGAAACCAAGAGTTGGACAAGTAAATGACTATGCCACCCAGGCATCCCTATGAGCTGATATTTCAGTAGTCACGTTGGCAATTTTTTGTCTCTTCATATTCTCTGTCTTCCCCTGCTTCTTTCCTTAAGATAGTTTTGGGGATAAGTGAACAAGGGGTTGTGACTTACATGCCTTAGTGGTAGACAGGGAAATGGTAGTTATCTCTTGTCTTTGAGCTAGACCTTGAAGGTATGCTGCCTGTGGTTCTCTGGTATCTGGAATGATATCCCTTGTTTGCTAGCAGATGGTTCTTATAGGCCCTTCTTAATCTGTAGCTGGTGAAATTGAGGTCCCTTATTTTTAAGATAGAATAGATCATAAGCCCTGCACTAATTCGGATTCTTCCCAGTTCTTGTTGGATTTGCCACATATTCCATTCAGTGCCTTAGCCTATTCCTCTATTCCAGAACATTGAGCCTGGGGCAGCCCTGTAGGCTCTCCCTTGAGTCTCCAAACCATTCAGGAAGTGAGGCAGGTGCAGGTGTGCTAGCCCCCTCCTCTGTCTGACCATGCTGCTCTGTTCTCTGAATGAGGTTGCTCTGAGATGTGTCAGCACTGAGGTCTCGGTGCAGTGGTCTCCTGATACCCAGATTAACCAGTTGAGCATTAGCTCCTTGCTCTCTGTGCCTCCCTTCAATTTATTCAGTACACATCCAGAAATGGGAAATCAGAATGCACATTGTATGACATCTTTCATTTTCATCCTGCATCACACTGTTTTAAATATCAGAAGCAGAATGTTGTTGCCTTCCTTTGCAATCTTTCTAATCTTTATCCTCCTTCCTTTAGTTAATGGCTGGCTGACTGGCTGGTTTGCACTTGGTTGTAAAGGTCGAACACACTGGAAAGCAAAAGCAAAACCAAAGCCAAAAACATACAAAAAATATTTTTATTGTACCTTGTTGCTTATTTACGAAAAAATTTACGAAAAAAAATATTTCCTTCTAATTCCTTTTTATTTTCTCACCATCAGAAAAATAAATCTAGTATAAAACCAGTACACCAATTAAAGAGGATGTAAATCGTATCACGGGGAAGTATTAACACCAATTGCTATTTCATATATTCTTACGCATTTCTGAAATTTGGTGACAATAATGATTTATTTCTCTTCAAATAAATTTCTCTTTGAATACTGAAGTGAAAAAAAAGTTCTGCTTTAGTTATAATGTTCAGTGGGAACTTCATTGTTTATATTACTTCTATTCATTATGAAAACTGGATGGTAATTACTTCTGTAGATTGAGAAAATGGAATGGAATCAGGGAGAGAAAAACTTCAGTATTATTTCTAATATTTAATAGCTTGAAAAATCTATAGCAAACATGACAAAATATTTGGAGGTGATAAGTTGAGCGTTGAATATTTTTTCTTAAGTTGAGGTTGTTATTTTTTCTCTATACTTCTCTGTGTATTTTTACCTGATTAAAAAAATTTAAAAATGATATGCAAGTATCCTTTTTTTTAAAAGATTTATTTATTTTAGACAGAGAGAGCACACAAGCAGGGGGAGGGGCAGCAGGAGAGGGAGAGAATCTCAAGTGGACTCCCCACTGAGCACAGAGCCTGACATGCGGGCTCAATCTCAAGATCCTAAGATCATGACCTGACCAAAATCAAGAGCTGGCCATTGAACCAACTGAGCCGCCCAGGCGTCCCATGACATGCAAGTATTCCAAAGTTAGTTTACAACTATTAATTGTTCACTCTGATAATAATTTAGGCTAAAATAGTTTGGCAAAGAAAATGTAAAACAAGAAACTGAAATTAATAGCTAAAGCAAAATTCAGGAATTTGTTCGTACTTTGCCCCAACTATCTAAAATAATAAAATCATGAATTCTCACATTTTTTCCACTGAATGTCCTAACACTTTAACTAATTCTAATTCAGTCTCCTTTTGATTTATGCAACTAACCAGTGACAAAAGACAAAGCCAACCAAACTTGTATCCACATAATACCAAACATTTGAATGGAAAATTCACTTCATCAGCTAAGTATTTCAAAAGATTTAAATTTTTGACACTGTGTAGACAAAGAGCCAAATGCCTATTTTGTAACTAATCTAAATACTTTGCTTAACACTTTACTTGCACACTCAAGATTTTACCAAGCCCCCCAGAACTTAAGGTGTGTAGCTTCAAGAAAAATTTTATTAAAATTAATGGGGTGAAAATAAATTAAAATATACCTTATGGCCTGCACTTTCAAATCAACAAATTTACTGACATCTTGTAACATTTAAACACCACGAGTATTGTTAAAACAAATAGGTCAGATGCCTGACTGAAAGAACAGGTGCCAACTGAATGTTCATCAAGAATTTGAGTTTCATCATTAAATTGTATCATCACAATTTAATCCCATGAAAGCCTGAGTAACGTTCATTTTGCTTTTTGATTAGTTTGGTAGTTTTAAGCCATGCTGTTATGAAATCTAGCAATAAAATGAAGGAAAACCATATTAACTATTCATAGTGTAACAAAAGTGTCTGGATAAGATTAAGTAAAAAAAAAGGTATATTTTCTTTATTTTTGGTTAGTGCTTATATTTTCTTTATTTTTGGTTAGCACTATAAAAATTTTATTATATGTGTGTCCTGGTATAAGTAAAAACATAAATGGAAAGGCTAGGAGGCTGAATCATTTTTATTTACTTCATTAAAAAAATTTAATTTCTATGATGCATGGAAAGCCCAGGAGAAAATATATTGAGGGGAAAATAAGAGCATATGTAGGAGCCAGGAAAATTTAAAGAAATGTTATAATAATTATTAACTTATAAAATCATGATTGTAACCACCTTGAGAACATATTGACAAATTCTAAAAGGAGTATTTTTAGATTTTTAAAAAATAAGGTATGGATCTCACAGCACATTGTACTATGAAAAAAATACATGTGACAATCAATGGTGCTTTTGCACATTTTAAGTGCTTATAAAGTAGAATATAGAGCATATATATTCTACAATATTCTATTATAGAATAGAAAAGATGTTTAAAGAAAGGAGATTTTTTTAGAATGGGAGAAAAAATATGCTACAATTGAATGAAATTTACAAGGTTATAGATGACTTTTAGTATCATTTTATATAGTTAACAGACTAGAGTAGATCTTAAGGTGTCTTGTACTTCATACTTATTCTTTCTCTCTTCATGCTCATTCATTGACTGTGTTTTAAAATATAAATGCTGTCTGCCTTCTGATTATATGCACTCTTTAAGGAGGGGAGCTGGATCACTGATAATGTAACAACTCCCTTTTTTTTTTTTTTTTTTCAAAAATAGGGTCATTTTGATTCTCTAGGCTTCTTTTCCTCATTCAAAAATGAAGGCTTGAACTACATTATCTCCCAGCCCCCTCACATATTCAAATTCCATGACTGTATCTGACAGTCTGTGAATAGAAATTTCTAAATTTCAATGTACAGAGAAAGTGAGAGATAGGAAAGCATGAAAAGATCAAATATCTCCCTTCTAAGAATTTATGTACCATCCAAGTCACAAAGGAGCAAATATTAGAGACAACCACATTTTCAGCTGAAAGAAAGGAGATTGTGCCAGAAAACACCAAGAAAAGATTTTTCTGCTTTTAAAATACTCAGACCATAGGTTGAGGCACAGTGCTTGATAAGCTTCTGTATGAGGCCCTTGGCATCCTGGCTTTGCCTCCGGAAGGGATGTTACTTATTGACCCCTTCCAATGTCTCCTTCTCTCAGTAGGTAGAAATATATTGTCAGACATACAAATCACATATCTAGTCTTACTAAGCTCAAATAAAAATCCTAGTACAGGTCTTCCAGTTTCATTTCAGAGATATAGGGCTGGGAAGAGCATTGTTTCCATCTTACAACAACAAAAAACATAGACAAACTACAAATTAATGATTTTTCTTGCACCCATCAGAGAATTTAAGGGGCAGGGCAGAAAACGTCCCTGAAATTCAGAGACAGTCACCTGTAGGAAGAAATAAAATCCATGCATTTGCTTACCCCAGACAAAATGCCCTGTAAATTGGTAGAAAGATTAAAGTAGAAATTGTTAATGAACTGCTGATGGCCGAGTTTAGGCCACTGTGAGAACATGCAAACACTAACAAAAAGAGAGCTTGAGTAGCTATATTAATTTTAGGTAAGCAGACTTCAGAACAAGACAGATTATCATGGGTAAAGAGGATATATAATGCGAAAGGGGCCAATTCTCAAAGAAGACATTGTGTATGTACACCTAAAAGCAAAGCTTCAAATTGAAGTGAAAATTGGTCAGTCTTAAAGGAGAAATAGACAAATCCACATTATAGTCAAAAATGTCACCATTCCTCATTTGGTAATTGATAGAATAAGCGGGCATGAAATCAGTAAGGGCATTGATAAGCTGAATTATGGGTAAGAAAACAGTAAATCAACTTACGTAGAATCAGTCAATATACTTGATATGGTTATTTAATGCTATAAATAACTTCTGATCATTTTTATCTGTATCCAATAGATTTTAATATATCAGCTTATAATTAATTTTTTTCCTAAGTAAGTTTGCAATTTTTGTCTGTGAGTCCTCTCTCAGGCAAACAGTTTTTACTTATGAGGTTTTTTTCTTAGGTTAGCAGGAAAGAATTATTGCTTATTCACATTTTTTCAATTTATATATTTAATATATATTATTATTATATATTTATATATTCAGCTTGACTTGTGGCATAAAATATACTTTTTTTTGAGTAAATATTCTGTGTGAGCTTGAAAAGAAGATATATATTCTCTATTATCAAGGTTAAGATTTGCCTTTTTGATTATGTTGTTTAGGTATTCTATATTCTTAATGTTTTGTTGACTTCATCACACTTCAGCAAGGTATGCTAAAATCTATTATTGTTGTTTTTCTGTCTGTTTATCCTGGAAATTCATGTAGTTGCTGCCTTATGAAAGTTGCTTATTATCAGATGCATAAATATCCATAAATTATATCTTACTTATAAATTACAGCTTTTAACACCAGAAAGTATCACTATTTGCCTTTTTTTTTAATGCTCTAATTGTTACCTCATCAGATGTTAAAATTTCCAACTTTACTTTCGTTATATTTTTATGTTGGTATATGTTTCTTCATCCTATTATTCTAATATTTCTTAACTTCTTTGTTATAGGTGTGTCTCTAGTATATAGAATAGCTTTGGATTTTCCTCTGTTGACAAATTTGAACATCCTTTTCTTTATATAGATTTGTTTTTCCAATTTACATTTGCTGACAAGATTAATGTGTTTTACTTCAATTCTGCAATATCATATTTCATTATATTTATACGATGATTTTTATGTATGTATGTTCATATAAATGCAGATATAATTTTCTATGTAATTCCATATATTTGTTCTTACTTTTTTGTTTTATCATATTTAGATTTGTTTTCTTGTCCTGATAGCAACTTACATATTAATTCTTTTATATAATACTTTCAATGCCCCCTCTTTTTGAAGACTATGAATTTATTCTCCACACACAGAAAAAAAATGAGCTAGTACTGTTTTCTATTCCCTCATAGTACTGTCTTCTACTCTTCTTCATCTCCGGCAGTCTAATCTCAAGCAATATGTTGAAAGCCGTGAGCTTGTTCCGTTTTTCATGCACACACCCAATTTTTACACTATTATTGTAGTTGTATAGTTTTTACATCATCAAAAAATATAGCTATCATATACTATTCTATCTCCATCATCATCTAGTCTTTGTTCTACAGGTAAATGTAAATTCTATGGCCATAATCAATCTTTTACACTAACCTATTTCTGGTCATTTTGGTTTTTTGAGGCTTATTCTCAGATTATTGAGGAAGCTCATGTGGCAACAATATTTCCTCTGTTATTTCATATTCCTCAAAGTTTGTGTATTCATACAAGAAGGTCAGTTTGACTGGATAAAGAAATCCTTTACCAACAGCTTTATTTTTCTTGAAATCTTACATATGTTACTCTGTTGTATTCTAGCATAAAACACTGATCTGGGAAGATCTGAAGTCAATCTTTTTTTTTTTATTATAAGGGATTTGATCTTGGTGGCTGTATTCTCAAGCTATTCTTTACTTTTCAGTTAGTAGTTTTAATAAAAAATACTGCTGTCTGATATATTTCACTTAGTATAATGCCCTCAAGGTCCATCCATGTTGTTGCAAATGGTAGGATTACCTTATCTTTTATACATGAATAATATTTCATTATACAATGTCCTATTGTATGTATAATTTTATATTTGTCTTTACTTTTTAAAAATATTTTCTTTATATTCATTCATCCATTGATAGACACTTAGGCTGCTTCCATGTCTTGATTATTGTAAATAATGCTACAATGCACATGGAGGTACATACTTTTCTGACTTAGTGTTTTCATTTTTTTCAAAGTCTTTATTTTTTTATTTTTTATTTTAATTAATCAATTAATTATTTTAGGGAGAGGGGAGAGGAGGGGCAGAAGAAGAGAGAGATTCTTGAGTAGACTCCATGCCCAGCTTGGAACCTGATGCCGAAATCCATCTCACAACACCAAAATCATGACCTAAGCCGATATCAAGACTCTGACACTTAATCAACTGAGCCAACCAGGCACTCCCACATTTTTTTCAGAAAAATACCCAGAAGTAGAATTGCTGAATCATATGGTAGTTCCATTTTTAATTTTTTGAGGAAACTCCATACAGTTTTCCATAATGTTTATGCTAATTTTCAATCTCATGAATAGTGCACAACGGTTCCTTTTTCTCCACATCTTTGGCAACACTTGTTATTTCTTATCTTTTTGATAAGAGCCATCATAATAGGTGTGAGCTGATATCTTATCGTGACTTCAATTTACATTTTCCTGATGTTTAGTTGATGTTGAGTGTTGAGTGTTGATGTTGAGTCATGTGTTTGTTGGCCATCTGGGTCTTCTTTGGAAAACTATCTATTCAGATATCTGAATAGATCCTCTGCCCCCCCTTCTTTTTAAAGATTTATTTATTTATTTTAGAGAGTGAATGAGAGAACACAAGTGAGAGGGGCAGAGGAGGTGGGACAGAGGGAGGGGAAGAGAGAATCTCAAGCAGATTCCATGCTGAGTATTGAGCCCTATGCCAGGCTTGATCTCAACCCGGAGATCACGACCTGAGTCAAAACCAAGAGTCAGACGCCTAACCAATTGGGCCATGCAGCAACCCTGCTCGTCTACCCATTTTGTAATCCATGATGTCCTTTATATTTACCTACTAATTAGTTGGATGTTCTTAAATACCTCAAATCAATAAGTATCCCAGTCTTTGAAATGAGGCTTTGTGTGTATTTTTAGTTAGAAATGCCTTCAACACTCAGCCAGACATTTGACAACTCCACCTTAGCTTTCCTGCCTGATTTCACAGAGCCTCAAGGTCAGTCTGAAGTGAGATCTTATAGATTTCTCATGTATTTTTTCAGAATGCATCTAGGTGTGGTCATGGATACATTTCTATACATTCATGTGGCCTTCAAGAGTCTCAGGAATAGGGGTGCCTGGGTGGCTCAGTGGGTTAAGCCTCTGCCTTTGGCTCAGGTCATGATCTCAGGGTCCTGGGATCAAGCCCCACATCAGGCTCTCTGCTCAGCAGGGAGCCTGCTTCCCCCTCTCTCTCTGCCTGCCTCTCTGCCTAATTTGTCTCTCTGTCTGACAAAAAAAAAAATCTTTGAAAAAAAAAAAAAGAGTCCCAGGAATATACCAAAGCCTTTCAAATACTTCTTCCTATGACCATCGCATTCTTCACCTTCTCCTTTTAAAACATTTTGATTAGTCTATTGTTTTTCCAAACTGCTTTCTACTGTTTCGATATCCACAATGTAGGTAGTCATCTGTAATAGATTTTGATAACGACCCCATGGGGAAAAACTTCTGGGCAGAGAGAGAAAAAGAGGCGGCTTTTCACACTGGGCAAACTCTGAGTCAGGTCAAATAGGAACAGTTTTGCAGATAAGGGTCTTCTGGTGAACCACCAGGCAGGAATAATAATGACGATTCTTTGGGGATAAGTTTTTGAAAACCTCTAGCCTCCCTCTGGTTGCTTCCAAGCTGCTGTTTTTCAGTATGAATATGGGTTGATTTTCCAGACTACTATGAAGCTGGAGAGTGGGGTATGGGCCTTGGGCAAGTTGAATTTCCTGAGTTTAAAAAAAAGTTAATTCTGACAATTTTTTTTTGCCAGTGTTTTCATTTCTTTTATGGAGGAGAGAATTTTCAGAAGTCCTTATTCTGCTATTTTTTACTGACATCCAGAGTCAGTGGACTTTAAGGCATCATGTGGACTAACTTGTAGTATTCTGAGAGGTTTTCCAATAATTATTCACTCTTTTTTAGATTCTTGGAACTTCCCACATATATAGGATAAGTTTGGAAAGAGATGCCCCAGTGTTGGTTAAGATTGAATTTATGAGTCAAAGTCAGATTTAATTGAGTCAAAGAAAATAAAGTCCCTTCACATTTCTTATACATTTGATGTTTGAGATGGCACTTATCTATTACACTTGCTTCTAGCTGGTCTTGTTTTGTCTTGTGTCTTTTCCGTTCCAAATCTATTTCACATCCTATTGACTGGTTAATCTTCCAAAACCCCTAGTGTCATTGTAACATTTCCCTATAATTTTCCCATTAATTATAGTAAAGGTTTTCTTCTCAGAGCTGAGAGAGCATTTCAAGAGCCCTCTACACACACACACACACACACACACACCAGGAAAACAGAGCTTTTATCAGTTTTATATACTGAATTTCAATATACGTTGGCTGACTTTAAAAAAAAAAAGTTAAAAAATGATTACACTATAACATTTGTTCTCAAATAAAATGAACTGGTGAATTTCATACAAAGCCAAATTCCCTAGCTTTAGCCTCAGAGATTCTGAAATAGTAGATTTATGTAGGTTCCAACTATTTTTAATGAAGCAAGTTGGTGATTACGATGCAGGTGGTCTTCAGAGGTTTGTTTGGAAAAACCAAAAACCAATTTACAAGAGGATCAAAGGACTGGCATTCGAAATGGCTCCCGAATTGACCAGGCCTACCTTCACAACTGTGAAAGTGGCAGCTCTCCCAAGACTGCCTGTTGATGTGTTTTGTTCATGCTGTCCCTTGGCCGATTTGTTTGCCTCCATCTGACAAGCATTATCCTTTTTTCATGCTTGACTTCATCCTACCCTTTCTTAAGCCCAGTTCAAATTTCACCTTCTTCATTTTACTGACACTTAACTAACTTAGCCTACAGTGATCAGAAGGATGAATTGGGCTAAATGCTACTGTTTTCCTAAATACTAGCAATGATTGTTTAGTTGCAAATTTTCTGATTTCATCACCTTAGTGAAGGGTTTGATCATGACTGTTTTTCTCTCCCTAAATAGCTGAGAACTCTAGTGTGGCCTGTCAGCTGAATTTGCCTGAGACTGAAGGCCTTGGAGACAATCCTGATCCAAAGATGTGTATAGGGGCTACATGAAGCTCAAAAGCCAGGTGAACAAACCCTCTCAGATGGCAACCTGATGGCATAGAGAGGCAAAATCCAGACAGAAAGCAACTAATAGCTATCAGGGGTCCCAGAGAGTAAGTTATCAGTACAAGAAAAAGCCATGCCTGCATCATTTTTGCAGCAGCTTGCAAGACTGGGTAGGGGTGGAAGTAACCATTAGAAGCACAGTAACAGGGGCGCCTAGGTGGCTCAGTGGGTTAAAGCCTCTGCCTTCGGCTCAGGTCATGATCTCAGGGTCCTGGGATCTAGCCCTGCATCGGCCTCTCTGCTCGGCGGGGAGCCTGCTTCCCCCTCTCTCTCTGCCTGCCTCTCTGCCTACTTGTGATCTCTCTCTCTGTGTAAAATAAATAAATAAAATCTTAAAAAAAAAAAAAAGAACCACAGTAACAGAGAGAATTATAAATGAGAAATCAAACTTCTTTGTTCTTATTTAAAAAGATAAGAAAATCAGAAAAATCAACTCTGAAGGGCCACAAGCTGCTCTTTTTAGTTCCCTCCTACGGAGACTATCTTAACCTGAGTTTTGATTCCCTGGTGTTTTCCTTCAGTCTAATCTTCTGAGTTCCTCAAGAAATTAGGGGATAGAGGGAAAAAATAAGGAATAATTTTATGCTCTGTTGGTGTCTACAATTAGGTCAAAATAAACATTTATGTCTTCCCTATAAATCTAAATTACCGACAACATATAGAGTGTCACCAATTATATTGTACTAATTCAACATTAAAAGATATTAATAATGATTCTTGTAATTAATATACAGAACATGTTTATGTGATAGAAGCTGATTTGTTTTCTTTCTCTTGCAAAACTGCTTTTTAGTGTCATTTAAACTTATCTAGACATACAAAGATAGAACAGTGTAAAACCCTGACTAGCTATCAAAAGCATTCGTATATTTTTTCTTAAATCACTTGATTCTATTTGATGATGGTTTTTATATAATTTTCATAGCTCAGTATGTGTGTATGTATGTGTATACATAGATATATGTTTATTTATTTGAAAGTATAAGCATAGTGAGACAAAGTAGAAATGTTTGCTTGTACTCTATTTCAACTCTGCCTTTAATCATCTTTCTTCCTTTCTTTCTTTCCCTTTTCTTTCTTTCTTCTTTCTTTCTTTCTTTCTTTCTTTCTTTCTTTCTTTCTTTCTTTCTTTCTCTCTGCCTCTCTCTCTTTCTTCTTTCTTTCAGAGAGAAGGAATATATGAGTAGGAAGGGGCAGAGAGAGAGAGAAAATCTTAAGCCATCTCCATGCCAAGTTCAGAGCTGGATGCCAGGCTCGATTTCATGACCCTGAGATCATGACCTGAGCCAAAATCAAGAGTCAGATGTTTAACTAACTAAGCTACTCAGGCACCCCCAATCACATTCTTTCTTAATCTCAAATCTACTTTGGGACAGTGTTTACGTTTTCTTAATGCAATTAACATATTAAATAATTATAAAACATGGAATGTATAATATGTCGATAAATATATTCAATAAATAAGAGATGTATATATATATAGTGAATGAAGAATTTTTATGGTAATTAAATGGCATTAAATATACATAAAGTGGCTAGAAAAATCCTATCTTAGCACAGGTTATGTTTAATATGTAACTAAAAGCCAGTATTACACAAACACAGATACAACACCTCAGGGTGGTAACTCCTCACACTTTCAGACTGTTTCAGGTTGAGATTGACAGAGAGGTTGTTTGATTTTCTGTTTCTTTTCATTCATTTATTTATTTGCTGAGAACATTCTATGTGCTAGGAAACATTATAAGCAAAGTCCCTATTGTCATGGAACTCTTTTTCTACTAGGGTAAGGCAGCATGGAAACAAGTAGACAATGTCAAAAATGATAACATTTCAAATGGCTTTTAGGGTTATAAAGAAAATAAAAGTGGGTAGTGGAATATACAGAGACAATGATTGGAGTATGCAGTATTTTAAGTATAGTGATAGGAAAGTTATCTTCGAGGGAGTGTATCTGCTCCAAAACCTGAAATATGCTACTCAGTTAGGCATGTGAAAATAGGAGAGAATGTGCTTTAAGCAGAGTGGACCCCAAGTGGAAGGGACAGGAATGAGATTGGGCATTTGAGGAGAAGAAAACTAAGTAGCTGGGTTCTAGTCAAGCAAGTTGTAAGAGATGATGTAGGAACGTAGGCAGAGGCTGGGTAGTCTAGAGCTCTGTGGGTTCTGGTAAGATCTGACTCTAAGTCATGAGAAGCAACAGGAAGGCTTTAGGCAGGAGAATAAAATAATCTGACGATGAACCATGTGGGCTAGAGAGCAGGCAGAGGACCATCTGGTTTGGCTTTAATAGGTGTATCAGATCAGCTGTCCTAAATTCTCTTCCTTTATCTTGTTTTTTAACTGCATCCAGAGCCAAGCAGGGGACTGTGAACAGGCTAACCTCTTTTGAAGAACATAATGGTTTAAAGGATTCTGTTTCTTTTGGAGAGTATTGAGGACCATAAAATGTTTGAATATTGGTAGATTGCCCATGAAAGAATGATTGCCAAAGGATTTTAAAATGCATATCGGGAACAAAATGTTCCCTTGTCCGTGGAATAAAGAGTAGAAAAAGTGCATTCTCTCTTTCATTGCAACTTCCTATGTTTGTTTGTTTGTTTGTTTGTGTGTTTGTTTATTCTTAAGTAGCTCCATACCCAACATTAGGCTTGAACTCATGACCTTGAGATCAAGAGTCACATGTTCTACTAACTTCCACCAGCCAGGTACCCCTGCTTCCTCTTTCTTTCTTTCTTTCTTTCTTTCTTTCTTTCTTTCTTTCTTTCTTTCTTTCTTTCTTTCTTTCTTTCTTTCTTTCTTTCTTCTTTCTGTCAGTATATTATTTAATCAATAGAATTCATATGTTTGAGAATCACATTTAGTTTTGCTCATGTGTTTCATAATAAAAGCGAAACTAATGAAAGAAAACTAAAGTAAGTTATATTTCTCTCACTTTCTTTTTCAATAATCTTTCAATAGATGATAAGTTCTCTTCTTTGTTAGAGGTTCAAAAGCAAGTGGTAAGGCAGACAAACAATTTCACTTGATTTTGGAAGGAAAAAAAATTAGATTAAAGTGTTATTTATTACTGTCCTGTTACTATTCCCTAAAGCTAAAAATATCAATAATAAAGATGACTACGTAAGTTACGTAAGTACTTTTCATAATTCCAAATAATTAGATGGTGTTTTAGAATATTATCAAATCAGTTAAGTACTATCAGAAATAATAAAAATGTTTGTGGAATTTTTTAAGCATAAAGCACTTGGTTTTTTGTTTTTTTTTTTTTTGTTTTTTTTTTTTTAAGATTTTATTTATTTATTTGACAGAGAGAGAGATAACAAGTAGGCAGAGAGGCAGGCAGAGAGAGAAGGGGAAGCAGGCTCCCTGCTGAGCAGAGAGCCCGATGCGGAACTCTATCCCAGGACCCTGAGATCATGACCTGAGCTGAAGGCAGAGGCTTTAACCCACTGAGCCACCCAGGTGCCCTAAAGCACTTCGTTTTAAAATATATATATTTGGGGGTGTCTGAGTGGCTCAGTGGTTAAGCATCCGCCTTCAACTCAGGTCATGATCCCAGGGTGCTGGGATCCAGTCTGTCATTGGGCTCCTTGCTCAGCAGGGAGCCTGCTTCTCCTCTCTCTGCCTGCAGCTCCCCCTGCTTGTGCTCTCTCTCTCTGTCAAATAAATAAATACAGTGTGTATGTGTATATATATATATATATATATATATATATTTGACCTGATTGCCTAGAAAATCTGAACAAACAGTATCCCTGACTATCTCTTGAGTATTTTTGGACAAATTATACTCATAAATTTAATTTTTTGGATTAATGATTTTATTATTTTATTAAAATTATATATGCTTGTGATATTTAAGAAATATGTAAAAATAAGAATTTTTAAAAACTCGCTCCATATCTCATTAGCTAGAAATAAAAATGGGAGATATGTAATTTCATCCTTTCTTCTCCTCTGTCTCCCTCCCTTTATCTCTTTCTATATAGCATATATATATTAAAGCATTACATATATTACATATAAGTAGTATATAAATGGCATAAGAAATAGTAGGCCTTATAAAATGTAATGTATACTTTAATGAAAATGAAGCACAATATACATTCTGTTTTAACAAAAAAATATATTGAATTTTTGTTGAATTTGACCAAAGAAAATTTAATAAAGGAATTGCTAAACTTCAAATGATTTTTCCTTCCAAAAAAGTTAATCCTAGAGGATCCTTTTAAAGCTAATGGAAAAGATTGTAAACAACTTCAAAGTTAGTGACTTTTTAAGCTACGTATTTTAACAAGAGACAGAATCGGTTGACTATCCTGCTAAAAGAATAGGATATGCCCCATTTAAACTTCTTCCAATTTCCCCTCCCTACACCTTCAATTCTCTCTGACTGATATATTTTAATTTTATATTCTCTCGTGTAGCCATGATTTCCACAATTGCTTAGTTTTGTACTAATCTAAAATAAATATGAATGCTATGTCTCTCCATTTCAGAGTTCCTTGTTAGATTTATTCTTTATTTTGGTTTTCATTTATTATCAGTTTATTTGCTTATTTGTTTGCTTTCACGTTCCAAAGAAATACTCATAGGTGGGGGCACCTGGGTGGCGCAGTCAGTTGAGCGTCCAACTCTTGGTTTTGGCTCAGGTCATGATCTCAGGGTTGTGAGATCGAGCTCTACATGGGGCTCTGTCTTCAGCTGGGAGTCTTCTTGAGATTCTTTCTCTCCCTCCCCCTCTGCCTCTCCCCTCCTCACACACTCTCTCTCTCTCTAAAATAAATAAAATCTTTTTAAAAAAAAGTACTCATAGGTGCTGCTTTTTCTGAGTTCTTAAATGCATCTGAATGCTTTTCTCTTTCTAGTTGAAGGAAACTTAGCTGAATTTAAAAGTTGCTTACATTTGCTTCCCTGCATACAGTTCCTTAACATTAATTGAGCTTGTAGTATGTGCCAGGTAGTGAGGATGCAGAATGAACAACACAGCCAATGCTCCTGCCCTTGAGAAGCTTACAATCCATTGTGGATAGAAAGACAGGGAAATACATGAATTTTATATCATGGTGTGTGTTTAGAGAAAAAAAAAGTAGAGTAATGTGATCAGGTAACTGTGGGGCAGTTTAAGTGTGATGGGTAGGTAGTGCCTCCTTGGAGATGCCATTTGGTTTGAGATAGTAATGACAAAAGGGACCTGTCATGTGGAATCTGTTGGAAGGCAGGTGTACAGACCCTATGGCAGGAAAAAACAAACAAACAAACAAAAAAACACTTTCTGAAGATTTGGAAAGGCAGAGAAAAGCCTTGTTTTTTTAATTTTTTAATTTTATTGATTGATCGATTGATTGATTTGCTGAAAAGTATTGAATGGGGGTGGAGGCAGTTTTAGGGGATGGTTCAGAGTAGGGATGGGAGACTGTGTAAAGCCCAACAGGACCACATAAAAGATTTGGGATCTTTCTGATTGCAATGGCAAGTCCACTTTCTACTCTATGTACTCCCCCTTTTGTCTATGCTTCAGCCTGGCAAACTACTTGGAAGAGTTGTCCCATTTCTCACCTGGTGATATTTCCTTCAGTTGTTCCTTTCTGGCTTCCGACATGACTGCTCTAAGACCTCACTGACCAAGTTATCACTTATGCATGCAATTTACAAAAGAAACAGAGAGTAGTGGTTCCCAGGGCCTGGGGAAAAGGGGAGATGGGGAAACGTTGGTCAATGGGTACAAACTTGGGTCAATGGGTACAAACTTGCAGCTTTCAGAAAGCTGAAAATTTCTGAGGATCTCAGGTACAGCATCATGACTATAGCTAACAATACTACATTATATACTCCAAAGTTCTAAGAGACTAGATCTTAAATGTTCTTACAACAAAAAAGAGAGGATTGCTATGTGGCAAAATGAGAACATTAGCTAATTCTATGATGTTATTCATAATCCAATATATGTGTATCAAATCAACATGAACACCTAAAACCTACTTCTCTCCGCCTTCCCAGAACTGAAGAGAGGCAGTGCCTTGCTCTGGGTTAGGTTTTGGCTTAAGGAAATACTGTGGTTGGTTTGATCTTCCGTCCAGACCACAAACCTTTCTCTATATCTGCAGTCAGTCTGTTTTATCTTCTTATCATTTGTGTGTTCACTGAAGTAGCACTTTTAATTTCCTTCAAGAATCTTTCCTTTGTGATCTTCCTTTCCTTTGCAGTTAGAACCTTTCCTTTGCAACTTTGCAAACTGTTTGCACAAGAAGCCTAGTTTTTGGCCTATCTCAGGTTTCAATATGCCTTCCTCACTAAGCTTAATCATCTCTAGCTTTTGATTTAAAGTGAGAGACGTGTGACTCTTTCACTTGAACACTTAGAGGCTACTGATGGTTATTAATTGGCCCCATTTCAATATTGTGTCTCAGGGAATAGGCAGGTCTGAAAAGGAGAGAGAGGGGGAGACAGCCAGTCTGTGGAGCAGTTAGAACACACATACCCCATTTATTAAGTTTGTTCTCTTATATGGGCATAGTTTGTGACACCCCCAAACACTGACAACACTAACAGTAAAGATCACTGATTACAGATCATCATAACAAAGATAATAATGAAAAAGTTTGAAAAATTGTGAGAATTACCAAAATGTGACACAGAGACACACAGGGAGCAAATGCTGTTGGAAAAATGGCACTCATAGACTTCATAGATGCAGGGTTGCCCCAAACCTTCAAGTTGCAACAAATACATCTGTGAAGTGCATAAAGTAAAGCACAATAAAACAAGTATGCCTCTAATTGGCTGTGTAAGCCTGGGTTTATTTCTGGGATCTCTTGTTTGGTCCAATAATCTACGTGTTGCTTTCCTGCCAGGACCGTACTGCTTTGCTTACTACGGCTTTGTAGTATTGTTTGACATCAGGGAGCATGATACCTCCACCGCTGTTTTTCTTTCTCATGATTGCTTTGCCTATTTGGGGTCTGTTGTGGTTTCATACAAATTTTGGGATTATTGGTTACAGTTCTGTGAAAGATGCCATTGATATGTTGATAAGAATTGCAATAGATCTGTAGATTGCTTTGGGTAGCACGTCCAACTTACTTTAAATTATTTTATGAACCCAGTAAAGTCTTTTAATTCTCCTATCCTTTCTGTTATAATGCTTCTAAATTGATAACAAGTTGGGGCTAGATACATATTTATAACGAAAAACTTCTGCTTGAGGTTGGGGTTGTTTGTTTTTCGAAGCTAATACAGAAAATGACAGGCCCTTCTACCTGCTTTTTAATTTGTTGTACAACATTTGTTTACTTGTCAACAACAGAAGCTCTAGTGTTCTTGGCAAGTCCGAAAAATATGTTTCTCAGAAATCATCAAAGAAGTACCAAGTAGCCCCGTCATGCTCTGAACAATCTGCTCAGAAAAACACAAACAGTAGAGAATGGCAAGCAGGAAGTAAGTAGACTCAGAACAGGAGTATAAGAAGTAGAAGATTAACTATAAAAAGGCACAGATAACCATCCATCTATTAGTTAACAAGGCTAGAATTATAGTGGACTCATATGTCCATTGAATGAGTAAGAATTTAAAAAGTTGGGGACAGAACTCAGGTATGGGTGGTAGAAGAGGTCAATGCCAGAACCTAGGAGAAAGCAATTTTACTTACTACACTACAAATTCACAGAGGTCAGAGACAATATAATTTGTTTTTAAATCCATCATACCTTCCACATAGAAGTTATCATCAGTGTGTGGAAGGAATGAATAAATGATCTGCAGCTTCAGTACAGGAGGTACAGGGAAATAGTACTGTCAAAGTCAGATTGAAATGGTTTTACAAATAAAGTGAGAACATGGATCTAATTTCAACACATGAGGACATAAGAAGACATGGAAAGTGAGGATACCAGAATCCGACAGAGGAAAAGATGAAGATATGCAAATGAAGAGGGGTTCCTATGGATGTAAGTCTGAGTGTTGTTTATATGTGTTCATGGAAAGAGTCAAGATCCAGGGAAGATTTATGAAAACATAATTGGGAGGGGATAACTGAAAGAGTAAGGACTATGAATTTTACAAAATTATATCTTCTCTGTTCTCTTTTTAAATTATAACAAAGAGAATTAGAATAAAAAACAAAAAAGCTTGAAATTGTATTATCCAATACCATATATACATATGATTAAAATGCATAGTTTCCAATTTAATTGACTATCATTTAAACAGATAATTTCGTAATAAGAAAAAAGAGTGACATGTTATATCTAGTGGATACTTATTTGCAATAAAGTAAATTAACCAATAGCCAAGTTCTTCTGAGTTTTCCAATAAAGTCCCTGAAATCATGGACAGCTACATGCAATCAGGTTATCAGGATACATTTTATATAGACTTGTCTCTCTAAGTGTCATTAAATTCAGTTATATTCAGTTGAGTTTTCTAACTTTTTATCTTTATTAAAGGGCAAAAGCTAAAGTGGCTAGATCAGGCATTTTTTATCCTGATGGATTTTTTTAAGAAGTGAGGTACATACATTTTAAATTTTAATTATAGATTTAATATAAATTATAAAATGAAAAACAAATATGGAGTTCTCAGTATCAGTCAAGGCTGGTTCAGCATTTAAGCAATCCTCATTTCGTCTTACCTGAAGTATTCTTTGAATACTTGTTACTGCTTGATGAAAGCCTATTGTGTCCCTTTATTCACCTACCTAAAGGTTGTCAAATGCGATCAAGGCAGGTAAGACTCCTAGCAGATCAAATTTACCAATGCCTAGGACTTATGGCTGATGTCCACAATTTAAGCTAACTCCAGGTCAAAGTCCCCCTTAAAGTGTGCCGTACATTCTGCTCAGCTGACACTTTTCTAACCACTCTTGTTTTCGTAAACCAATTATTTTTCCACATTTCCTTCTCCAATCCCTGACAAGTCCAGTATATATTCAATCTCTTTTTGCTAAGACATGAACCTATAATAACTGCAGAGATTTCTAATTCCCCTCTTTTTAGGGAGCCCTGTCTAAGAGACATCTACTGTGTCCCGACACAAAAAAATAGCTAACCATGTTTTATCTCCTCTTCAACCCATACTGCTACTAATACTGGTAGTAGCCCATACTACTCTTGCTATTACTACCATCTACTACCACGACCACCACCACTACCTACTGTTACTCCTGCCTTCTACGGCTGTCACTCTCTTGCCACTGACGATACTGATTTATCAAATCTCTACTGTGAGCCAAGCACGGTGCTCAACACTTTGCTCATGACAATGCCATGAGACAGACATTGCATTCATTACAATTTATAGATGACGTTATCAAAACTAAAACGAGGTTATGTAATATTCTAGTAAATGTCAGGGTCTGGATTCAAACTAGGCCTCCTCAACTCCAAAGCCTGAGTTGTTTCTATTCCATCAAGAACAGACTGACTAGATTTACCTAGGAGGTTGCCAAGAAAGCAAGATCCCCTAATTCAGAGTCTGGAAAAACACAAGTGCACATTCTGGGATTGACTCGGCTAGTTGGAAGACAAGAAGAAGTGACTTTCTTGGTACAGGACATTCTGTCTCTCCTAACACTCTAATTTATCTGTGGGGTACTTAGAATGAGAAGCTCCATTTGGGGACTAGTTGTTAGGTACATACTGCTCTCTAAGTAGATGGAAAGATGGAAAAGAGATGGAAAAGTTCACTGAGGCTCACTAAGACTTATCACAATCCATGGAGAATTATTTCCATTTCACAAAGATAAAGGCTCTACTGAAGTTCCCAAGGACATTATTTCATGAAGAGATCGCGTACTTTATGTCTGCTTTATTGAATTACATCAAAATTGTTAGTATTTGAAGTTCACTGTATTCATATGTTATATATGAATCTGTGAAGCCCTGAATTATAAAAAATAACTTCATTTATGATCTGAGAATCATAGATACGGGAAGAAAGTGATAGCTTAGAACCTCATGATTTTAACCATAGCCAACATAGACCTCTCTGATAAAGAAAAGGAAGGAAAGCAAAATTATAAAGTGCATTATGAAAGATCTGAAAAGATACTTCTTTTTGACTTAAAAATAAAATGAAATCAAACACTTCAAACTTTTAGAGAACTTGAAGGTTCTAAATGTTAGATGGAGATAACCTTTGAAGAGCTGCAACAGTTTTAGGGAATTCATACTGGCAATCTCCAAGGCATAACCAGTGGCCCTGAATGGTGGCAGCTCATCATTTTACACACGTGCTTTTCCCTAAAACCTGAATATATTCCTTTAAATTAATATAATTGCTTTGAATTCCACCAATTTATTTGAGTTATAAAACAAATGCTTTTGGGGTATGTAGGGTGTGCTAGAGAAATTACTGCAAACAGAATGATTTTTTGCTAGGAACTGAAATCAGATTGCACTCAGGGAATGGGTGTTAATATAGAAAGTAATCTGGAGCACAAGTGGAGTGTCACTTCAGCAAGATCCACGGAGTATCAGAATGGGCTGCTTTAGGCTCTGTAAAAAGGAAGGTGAATGGGCATCTATGGGACATTTGAAAGGGGTCTATGCTAAGCCTGGGAAAGGAATGGCAGAATCAGAAATCCCACGGTCATGGTTTAGGAAGGAATAGGGATAGAGGAAGTTAGGGCTCCAGTGATGCCCAGGGAATTTGCAAAGAAAGAAAATAAATTGTAAGGTAGTTGAAAAGGATAGTGAAGTTCAACTTTTCCCTCCTTACTTATTCCCTGCTCTCAGGAACTGCGCATGATATAATGTTGTCTATATTTCAGCTGTTGTAATGATTTTAAAAATTAGTTCTTTGTTGAGGAGACTGGGAACCTAACCATTGTTTTGTGTGCCTTATAAAATCCAAACAACAAACCCTTTAGACTTCCCAACAGAAAACGCTTTAGAGAGGCAGATAAGATACTTCATCATCTACCCTTATTTTAGGATAAATCTGCAGTCTCTCATTATCATTAATCAGATAAAATGTTCCTAGTTCTGGAAACATGTAAGGAAGTATGCGTTTGGGCAGCTGCTCAAATCCTCCACTCCCCACCCACACTCCCACCCATACCCTCAACCCAGTTTGGGATATATTTCCTAGATTAGGTGATTGGGGAACATCGACTCATTTTTTTTTTAAGACCACAGCTCATTTTTCAGTTTTTTATGACTACCCCAAGAAGAACTGGCTATTCTCTTTATCACACCCCTAGATAATCCTGTTTCTCCTTTTATAGTATCTAAAATATTTCCTTGCTCCTCCTTGTTTTCACATCTTTCTTCTCCTACTAGAGGGTAAATTCCTTAGAACTAAAAACTATGCTTTGTCTTTACATCCACAAAGTAAGTTCTTCCCCCAAATGAATGAATGAATCCATGAATCCATGAATGAACGAATCCGTGAATGAATAAAGCAGCAGGCCTGCAACTCTCCTTTGGGATGTAACATATTCATAAATTGGAGCTGCCTACCTGCCAGGAATTATTCAGAACTATGACCTTGGCTCCCTGTGCTGGTTTCTTTTCCTCATAGAACAAAATGATTTTAAATAATCAGATGTGAAGATTGTAGGTAATCTAAGGGGGAAATTAAATTGTTTCATTTTTGAATTCTTGTGATGATTCAAGAAATTCCAGCTACCTTATAAACATTCATAACCTGATTACTGGACTAGCAAATAATAAAAGAGACCCTGTCCATTCTGGCTACATGACTACACGTATAAGAGAGAAACAAAAAAAGGGAAGGGATCCCAAGCCAGGAGTAATGGTTGGAAATAAATAAAGATGATGTACTTCCAGTAAAACAACTTAGGAACCTGCTAGAAATTTTGAAACAAAATAAAAGAGCTCGCTTCTGGATCGCTATAAGCCACATCAGATTCTCCAGATAATTTGAAAACTGCCAATGAAAAGTAACTCAGAATTTATGCAGTGTACTCCTTCTCTTCAGAACTGTTGTTTTTGCAGAATTAAAGGAGAAATTTGACCTTGACTACATTCCTGAAGGCCATGCCTAATCTAATTTATTCCCAGTGGAGCTGCATAAGGAAGAGTTGGTGGAGTCTGCTAGCCAGGTCTGCTACCACAGTACTTTCTTCAGAAAGATTTGCATCTGGAAAATGCATGATTCAGCTTCACTGGCACAAGCACATCATATGTAGAAAATAGAAGAACAATGGTATTAACTGAACAAGCTTCAAAATAAACACAAAATATTTGTTCAGGAATGCTAACCAGCTGCTGAAAAGTGAATAGGTCTAAATGGCTTTCATCTTGATGGTCCGGGCACTCCATTTCAGTCTGCTTTTATTTTTAGGGTAGAATATGTGTATTTTTCAATGTAGGGAATATAAAGAAAAAGAATAGGTAAATGGACAGTGTAAAAAAAAAACACATATTCAGAGGAAGGGAACCCTAAAATACTGTAATTCTAAAATTAGAAAATTTATTTTTTTCCATGAAGAATTTTAACTGTAAGAATTTTGCCACAACCAACTGAAAACTGTGGTAATAAGCTCCTGCTCTCAGTGTTAGTGCTAAGAGTGAAATGCTTACCTTGTACGACATCAGAACAGCAAGCTTCAGTGGCACGGTCAATATCCTGAAAGGTGGTTCACTCGCAGGTGTGAAACACCTTTATCAGGTGACACCTCAGACTGCTTTTCATGTTTATTTTGCATAGGTCTTTAAGCCTCTCTATAAATGCACCACCTATCAAGCATACATTCCCAGATACATAAACACACACTTTATCAGGGACAAGGACACATCTTCTCAACTAATATTCATCGTCTTTATCATCATCACCATCATCATTAATTCAATGATAGTATATTTATTAAGCACTGTAAAAATTGCATCAATTCTAAGATGCATATTTTTTTCACATTTTAACATCTCTGATGTCAGAATGTATCTTTCAATCAATGTAGTCTTATCGTCAGATAGTAAACATGGCATACTTGTTTTATCTGACATTTTTAGAAATTTTATGAAAGAATCAGCATGAAAATATGTACAATGAGTGCCATCAACTTGAACTAACCACCCTGGATACAATAGTAAAGCCTTCTAAAAAGTGCTGTATGACATTGAGAAGAATACTTTGTGGAAAAATACCAAAATCAATGAATTTGATTCTAAAAGAAATTCAGAATGTTCTGAATACCTTAGCCAAATTATTTTATTTGTATTTTCCTTTTTATTCATGCAAAGGGTGATATATGATAGAAATAAGGAATTGGCTTACATGACTGGAAGCCAAGACATCCCAAGATCTTCAGTCAGTAAGTTGAACATTCAGGAGAGTAGATGTACAGTTCTAGTCTGAATTTAAAGGCCTGAGAATGAGGAGAGCTGATGGTATAGTCTGAAAGCCCAGAGACTCAATACCCAAGGAGAGCTGTTTGAGTCTGAGTCCAAATGCTGGAAAAAAACAATGTTTCAGATCAAGCAGTCAGGGAAGAGGAGTCCCCTCTTACGGGGACATTCAGGTTTTGTTCTAATCAGGCAATCAACTGATTAGATGAAGGCTATCCATATTAAGGAAGGCAATCTACATTACTCAGTCTACTAATTATAATGTTCATCTCATCCAAAATCACCCTCATAAGACATAGTCAGAATAATGTTTGACCAAATACCTAGGCAACCCATGGCCCAGTCAAGTTGACACATAAAATTAACCATCACAAATATACTCTTTGTCAACTTGATACCAAAATGCTTCTCCTTAAACCATATTTAATGTTATGCCTAACATGATACAACTTTCATATGTACAACCAAAAATGTACTAACTCCTTCCCAGAAGAGGAAGTAGACTCCTTTTGGGTTGTTTACTCTTCTCCTTAATATCCTGTAACTTAAATATTATGATGTAAAGTTAACAATACTTAAATATTGTATTATATATATGTATTTTGTATACATATGAATGATTATATGTATAACATACTCAAAATAAGGAGGAAATTGTCATGAAAATTATAGTTAAAATTTCTATTACTGGCCACATGGTCATAGCTGGTATTTATAACTATCTTCTTCCAAAACCCATTTTATATTCCCTTTCCCTTCAATAAGCATCCCAGTTGGTTGTCGATCTTCACCTGGAGGAACAATCCAAACTTTCAGTCCTGAAGGGTCTGGGCCATTAGTAGCCCTGCGTGGACTAGGTTGTCGTAGTTTTACATTGATGAAATTATAAGCGACTCCCTAAGGCATCTCCGGAGCACTTCTGTATGTGTTTCAGATATACTTTTTCTTACTTCTATTATAGAGTAGTAGTCTGATTTCCCCTTGGTGATCAGGCTCAATCACCTTAGCCAGCACACTGATTCCTTTCTTTGAGTATTGATGCAGAGCCCAAAGTGGTCAGGTGGAAGTCATAACTTCTAGTTCAATGGAATCATCGCTGTCTTCTAGTGGAGGCATTCTTTTCCTTTAGAACTATGATGTCCAGGTCAGTAGAGCATAGGTTTGGGGAACAGGAAGCAAACATTTTGCTAGTGTGTTGCTAGAGGTAATAGTGAGTTGTGCTACTTGTGTTTGCACTACTCGATTCCTAGACCCGTGTATTCTGGCTACTAGAGAAAAAATATTATATATTGGACACTGATTCAGAGCATATATAAGGTTCTGGAGACCTTGCTCCAGTACTGCAAGGTATTGTCAGCTAGCTGATGCTGTAAGTGAGTCTTCAAATTGTCATTCCACCATTCTAGTGAGCTAGCTGTTGCAAGAAGGTAGGAGCATGGTAAGACTAGAATTTCACGAGCATGGACCCATGGTCACACTTTCACTGTGAAGTGAGTTCCTTGATCAGAAGCAATGCTGTTCATAATACTGTCATGGCAGATAAGGCATTCTGTAAGTCCACGGATGGTAGTTTTGACAGAAGCATTGTATTACAAGGAAGGCAAATCCATATCTGGAATCTAGTCCCGTAAGAACAAAACTGCCCTTTCTATGCTGGAAGCAGTCCAATGTAATCAGCTTACCATCAGGTAATTGACGGACCACCCTGGGGAGTGGTTCATATCAGGGACTCAGTGATGGCCATAGTCTGGTTGACCTTGGTAAGTGGAAGCCCATGTTGCTAAGCCCATACGTAAATTCTCTCCCTATCACCATAAGCCG
Source organism: Potos flavus (assembly GCA_028534135.1). Classification (NCBI taxonomy): domain Eukaryota; kingdom Metazoa; phylum Chordata; class Mammalia; order Carnivora; family Procyonidae; genus Potos; species Potos flavus. The sequence goes on from CM052886.1 coordinate 73,841,882, forward strand.
TTTTGTTCATGAGCACGTTGGGTGGTGACAAGGGTGGCTAATCCATAGAATCCATAGAATGGGTCATCCTATCCACTTGATTATTGAAATTCTCCTTTGCTTAGGTCCCTCTTTGGTGAATATTCACAAGGGACACAAATATCTTCTTTTTTTTTTTCCATTTGGAGAGGGCTATTCACATATTTCTTCCCCAAATTTCCTTGTAACCAATTTTCCAATTGTGTTCCTTCCCAGTCCCTAACTATCCAGCCAAACCATTGGCCACAGCCTATGAATTGCTATATAATTGCACATATGGCCATTTCTCCTTTCAAAGAAAGTGACCAACAAGTGCATTACTTGAAATTCTACCCTCTGGGAGAATTTCTCTTCACCACTGTCCTTTAGGGATATCTCAGTAGGGAGCTATAGTGCTATAGTTTCCACTTTGGGGTTGTGCCTGCATATGACGCAGAACTATTTATAAACCAGGCCCGAGTCTCCTTTTTATCTCTCTCTGTCAAGTAACCATAGGTTACTCATGAGGCCATAAGAGGTCTAGTAGAGAAAAGGCAATTTACAAGAGTCTGAACCATGAGCATCTGGGACATTTCTTCATATAACTGACTTATGCCTTCAGGACCTTCTCAGGACCAATTAAGTATATATCGGGTCTATTTGATAGTGGAGTGTGCACACCAAACTTTATTGCTTCCTGGGTCAAATCACACCCAGTTCATGATGGGCAGCTTAAGCCACATGTGAACTTGATGACCCATGGTCAAACAGTCAGTCTTTACGGTCCAATAGCAGGGCAAGGGCTGTTTCTCAAGAGAAATGGTTATCTGTAGAATTGGCTGAGTTTTGTTTAGAAATCCGAAGGATCTGAACTAAGATTTACCTATAGGGGCCTGCTAGAAGATCCAAAGAGCATTGCTCTCTGCCACTGATACTTTCAGCCCCAGTTGGTCTGCCGGATCAGATGGTCTGCGTGGCAGAACAGCTTACACAGCAGCCCAGACCTGCTTGCAGAGCCTTCTCTTGTTCTAGAACACACCTAAATAATAAGGCCGGAACAGTGAATTCTTGCTTACTAATTCCAATCAGTATAATGTCATCAATGTAATGGACTGGTCTGTTATCTCGTGGAAGGGAAAGGTGATCAAGATTTCTGCAAACGAAGTTATTACATAGGACTGGAGAGTAGCTATACTCCTGAAGTAAAACAATGAAGGTGTATCACTGGCCTTCCCAGCTAAAGCAGACTGTTCTTGGTGTCTTATGAACAAGGTCAGGGAGACGGGAATTTGCTAAATCAATAGCTGCATACCAAGTATCAGTGGATATATTTGCTCAAGCAATGAAACCACTTTTAATACAGAAGCTGCAATTGGAATCATCACATGGTGAAGCTGATAATAATCCACTGTCATTTTCTAAGATTCATTGGTCTTCTGCACAGGCCAAATAGGACAAGTCGAATGGGAATGTGATGGTAATCACCACCCCTGCATCTTTCAGGTCCTTGATTGTAGCACTAATCTCTGCCATTCCTCCAGGGATGCAGTATTGCTTTTGTTTTACTATTTTCCCAGATAGAGGCAGTTCTATTGGCTTCCACTTGGCCTTTCCTACTGTGACAGTCACAGGTAAGGGAACCAACATGGGGATTCTTCTAGCTGTTGAGTGTAGGTGTTCTAATTTTGCATTGTGGAACTGGGGGAATATCCACAAGATGGGTTTAAGGACCCACTGAACCCACTGTGAGGCAGACTTGAGCTGAAACACCCCTGACCACCTGACCTCCATTAGCTTCAACACTAGTGGACCACGATGACATTTTGGGTCTCCTAGAATTATGTCATTTCAAAACTAGTACCCAGTAGTCTCTAAAAAGCTTGATTATTTCCCTTTCTCCAAAGCACAGTTACCGTGGTAAAGGTTATATATTCTTTGGCAGAAAGCTGGGATAAAGATGAATAATATAAATTTTTGTAGTATGTTGAGGTCCTTCTCAAGAAGACCCCACCACCTCCCCTTCATTCAAAGGATTCTGGGTTTGCAAATCCACTCAAGTCTGGCAATTGATTGAGGGGCCATGAGTTTTTGTTTTATGATTCAGATTACCCAGAACTTTTTCTGCTTATACAGATTAAGTAGGAATTTAGTAGGCTTCCTACTATTTCCCTTCTAGGAACACCATGATCAACTAGCTATTTCCATATGTCTGTGCAAGTCACAATATTCTGACTGGTATTTTGACTCTGCTGCCCATTATAGTAGCCATGCCCACCTTACTTTTGGCTGTTGAGTGCATCTTCTTGGTCTCTGTCACCCTGGCATCCAATTGCTCCCATTGCAGTTGAGTTTCTCAATTCAGTGACTACAGTCCCTAGTATAGGTCTAGCCTACAGAGAAGAATAATCATAGACTTCTTCAAAGATGTGAGGGATCCTGTCTCAAATTTATTTCTCACAGTTATAGTAAAAGTATGTCTCCTGGACCTTCCAGTGTTTGTGAGTAAGACAAATAAAAAAGCCACGCTAACATAACAATCACCTTAAAACTTTGAATACATTCCTCTACATTAAATCTAGGTGATCTGACATTTCCAGTTTGCTCACTGTGGGACTTCTTTTGGTCCACGTTTCAGTCAACCTAACAAACCATTAGAATCTGTTCTAACTCTCTGAGCTGTAACATTAAATGCAGAATCTCTGTTTAGTGAGTCCACACCAATAAATTTAGCCTCATCCAACTTCATACTTCTTTATTGTTTCACCTGGAACTGACTTATGGTCAAAATCCTACAGGTGGTAGCTTTGCCCTATTGGCTCTTTGGCTAAACATATACACCAAATATCTGGGCAACTTATGCCCAGTCAACTTGACACATAAAATAAACCATCACCATGTTTAAAAAATAAAAATTCTAAGTGACTAAAAACACATTGGCTTACAGTTTAGTTTGCATCTTTTAATTCATGGTATCTTAGTTTCAATGACATGTGACAATCATTTGTCAGACATTGTCCTAGGTATTTGACATAAATCTTTTTATGTTGCCTTATGGATAGTATAGACTATTCATAAGATCTATTTTAAAGATGAGGGAATTGAGGCTCACACTGTTTAATCATCTTTCCCAAGGTCTCATAGCTTAGCAGTAGTAGAGCTATGACTCAAACACAGGTCCGCGTGATACCACAGAAAGTTCTTCACCAGAAGTTTAGAGATGTTTACAATTTAGATATCTGCTAGCTGGTCAAAATTTATAAAATGTTAGATCTGGACAGGTCCATCTCCTCTGGGTTCATTCTTCTAGGTAGTGTGGCTACTTGGGTGAAGAAACTTAATATCCGCTCTTATGGAGAAAATATCTTTAGGCAGAGAAGATATAATATGGTAATTTCTCTTATGATAAGGTAAATAATCATGAATTTTGTTATGAGATCCATGGTAGTTTTCCACATTTCACAGTAGAGAAAAATGAAAATAGGAGAGAATCAAAATAATTGACCTCATCCACTGACATGTTGTGGCAGAATCAGATGAAAGAAACAGATATCCAGTTCTCAGTCAGAATGAGAACACATTAGAATAGGCATACAAAGAAATTTCATTTCAATGACTTCTCCTTTCTCTATAAAGTAAGAGGAAAGGTTTCTGGTAGATAAAATGGGAAGCAAGAAGAAAAAGGAGTTGGAGATTTAAGGAGGGAGGGGACTCAATGAAAAGAAGGGCAGCACAAGAGACATAAAGATAAATCAATGAGGACCTAAGATGAAACTGAGATGAGAAATCTTTTTAACTGGACAGGGCTCATCACTTTGGCCTCCATAGTAGTTTTCCAACAGTGTTTCTCACATATATTTGGAGAGCTTCTGAAAATGTAGCTATTAGGGCCTCCTTCCTAGAGATTCAGACTTGGCATATCTGTGATGGGGTCCAGGAGTTTCAATTTTGAACAAGTATTCCAGGTGGTGCTGATGCTAAACTTGATAAACACTGGTTAAACATTAGCTAACAATTATTTCATGGTTCAACACACAAATACCTCATTGGAATGAGGTTGATAGTATTGAGAACCAACTAATTAGATTTTTCCAGATGCAGAAGGCATTCTTAATCTACCCTAACTTATAAAACTCTAAATATTAAAATAACCAATATAAATATTTACTAAATATTTTTAATACAAACCATTGTGATACATAAATTAGAGTAATAATTGAAGAAACAAGATATACAGTGATGCTGTTAACTGCCGTCAAACTGTCCAATGTAAGTTACCCATAAGCTTCCCTTTCTCCCTTATCTCCAACCCCATAAAATCTTCCAATCCAACTTCCAGCCTATACCCCTCACATTTATGACTGTATCCTAAAACTCATGTTTGGGTGCTTGTTTCTGGTTCTTCAGACTTTATTCTGAGCAGTTGGATGAAATTACCCCCTTAAGATGAAACAAGAGGGGATCAGGAAGGAGACAAACCATAAGAGACTCCTAAACTCATGAAACAAACCGAGGGTGGCTGGGGGGTAGGAGCGGGTAGGGACAGGGTGGCTGGGTTATGGACATTGAGGAGGGTATGTGCTATGGTAAGTGCTGTGAAATGTGTAAGCCTGAGGATCCACAGACATGTACTCCTGGGGCAAATAATACATTTTGTGTTGGTTAAAAAATAAAAAAATAATAAAAAAATTTAAAAAAAAAAAGAAAAAAAAAGAAATTACCCCCTTAGAAAGAGGCATGTTCATGGCTAAATAGCTTAGAAATAGTTAAGCTGAATTGGAACCCACATCCATCAAGAGCCTGAATAAATTGTGTCAGTTCAACTGGATCTGGTTTAACACAATTATAAATTAACACTTATTTATTTATTTATTTATTTATTTATTTATTTATTTATTTTTGGCTATGGTAGGAAGAGAGCTTAATTTAGCTCTGTCTGTAGAGTTTATCTGAAGGTCTAGGACTAGAACCAATAAAAATTTTGGACATAGAGGAATTTAGGGAGAGGCATTGTCAACCTTCTGCAGCACTTTAACTATTTTCTCCTTTAAAAGATTCGTTATTGTTAATGGCCACTATACTATGGCCCAAAGGCAAAGGCAGTGTCCCTAGACTCAAAGTGTCTCATACGGCTAAAGATAGTGCACAGTACAAGTACACCTGAGTATTGCAGTTATCTACTGCTGTGAAATAAACTACCCCAGCACGTCACGCTTTAAAATAAAATCAGTTTACTATCTTTCACAGTGTCTGTGAGTCAACAATTTGGACAGAGCTTGGCTGGGTTGTTTTGGATAAAGGTCTATTAAACAAGAATAGATGAGGTGGTGAATGGAACTTGAGCAAGGCCTGGTATCAGTCAGGAGATAACCACACATCTCTCTGTTCTTCATGGGGTCTTTCAAATACACTACTTTGGGCTTCCTCACAGCATGGCAGCTTTAGGGCAGTTTGACTGCTTACATCGTAGCTGACTTTCCCATAGGTGAGTATTCCAAGAGAGCTAGGCAGAAGCTCTATCTTCTTTTATGATTAGACCTCTGAAGTCACATAGCTTCACTTCCGCCATATTACTGAATCAAACAATCACAAAAGCACACTACTCTCTAGTGGGAAGACTGTCAAAACTTCTATGGACATGTATTAAAATCACCACAGTGAGCCACTGATAATGTCTCCTGGTTTTGAGTTTCTCTGAATGCCTATGGCTGAAAGGTGGAAAAGGGCAAAAATACATGGACATGTGATATACAACTTAGCTTATATGTATACTGTATATGTGTGTGTGTGTGTGTGTGTGTGTGTACATATATATATTTATGCAAGTTACTTTTATATATATGGGCCAAAAGATGTATGTCAGAGATTATAAGGAAATATTTAAATTTAAAAATTTAAACAGAGTTTTTTCCGTTGTATTTGAGGGTCTCTTAGAGTAAGGATACATGTATTATCGCCTACTGGGAGTCTTGCTTGAGTGATGAAACCAGTCTACATTTCTATTTAAAGTCATTTTCCATGTTATTTTATTTAAATGGCTTGAAAATATTTAAAGGGAAAAGACACGGTCCCTTTAAAAATTGAAAGCAGATCCTTCGTAGATGTTACATTTTTAAATGACAAAGTAAATAAAGAAACCCACTTGATGATTAGGCATTGCTTATGAAGGAGGGTGGGGTTGAGTGAGTGAATTAAATCCATTGCCAGGGAAATTCCTTCCTGATTAGAAATAAAATTTCACAGGTTTTTCATACAGATTGCATCCTGCTCGTGCTTAGCATCTGAGGAGACAAATTTATTTCTTCAAGATTAAATTAAGCTTTATGCAATTGGAAGTTTACTGAGGTAGACCTGATAGGTCCAAGGAAAGTTGTGGAAGAAGTAGAAGTGTGAGGAAGGTACCTGAGGACTTTCTCTACTTGGTTGTGAGTACATTAAAGTCTTGAGTGAAGGCTCCCACCAATGCTTTCATTCCCAAACATCTCAGAGGAAGAGCTACAAGATCAAAGCAGAGCATGTGCTCAGTGGTCCCAAGGTGGGGCTCAGTATACATAGGCTTTCTTCTATTCCATATGGTTCCCAGAGTTGCTGAAAAGTTAAAATCATCAAACATCTTCCTAGAAGGGCCCTCCCAGTTTGGGGTAGGACAACTAACATCCCAAACAGCAGCCATGGCTTGGCTTCATGGCACCTTCTTGTCAAAACAATCTAGCCAAATAGACCCAATTTTTTACTTATTCCCTATTGGAGAACAAGTAAATCTTCCAATCTGAGATGCCTTTCTCTATGTTTCCAAATAGAAATAAAAAGGTGGACTTGAACTTTCTTTTCATTGCCCCTCAAAGTGAGTGTCTTCATGACCATCACTACATGGATTGATTTTTTTTTAATCTCAGTAAGATTAATAAAGGAAATGATATCACATTTGGCTAGGAATGTATGCCATAACTTGGCAAGATTACACATTTAGAGGTACATCCTACTTAAGTCATTTCCCTCTCACTCTTCTGTCTTGTTACTAATGCTTGGACCCTTTCGAAAGCCTTCTCATAGAGGAATTTGAAATGCTTACAACTCTGTCACAATTTTGCTCAGTTCTTTTTTTTCTTCTTAGCACAGGTCGTCTAGTCTCTTCAGTGTTCTGCATTCCATTATTTGAGTCATTTCTTCATAATTTTAATTGGTCTAGTACTAACATATTTCATACCTAGTGTTAAATCTTGTCCTCAAAAATTTCAGCCCAGGAATTAGAATTTGTATTTTCATATTTTTTTTGTGTGTGTCATTTCTTGCTCTTCTCAGGGTTAGCTTAGTTTCAGTTCAGACTAAGAGATCTGTCTCTTGTCCCTGAAAACTTTCTCCTCTGCTAAGATGCCACAGAACTTTGAATTCTATCTTTAGTCATTCTTTAGGGAACTTTCCCCAAATTTACTTCTTAATTGCTTCTTCATAAGAGTTATTTGGGAATCTCATTGAGCCAAGAATTCTTGCCTTACCCTCCGATCTCTTTAATCAGAATCCAAATAAGAAGAAATGAGAATCTCTCTATATAACAAGTTATTCTATCTGTAACAAGTATTAAGACCTGGGTAATTTGGGAAATCAGGTTGGCAGACTTCTTCTGTAAAGGGCCAGATAGTAAACATTATTGACTCTTTGAGCTATGTGATCTCTGTTACAACTACTCAGCTCTACTGTCAGTATAATAGCCACAGACAATATATAACAAGTAATCATAGCTGTATTCCAATAAAATGTTATTTATCAAAACAGATCAGCCTGATTTTGTCCACAGACTGTCATTTTTTGACCTCTGGGTTTTGGAAAGTACAACTCATATCTACTTAGTTCTTATTGTTACTGATATTCTATATAAATTGTCTCCATCATTCTTTACACCTGGTGATGAAGATATTATTTTTTTTTTTCAGAAGAGGAAATAAGAATTGGGCATATAATTCTGGAATACAGTTTCTGGAAGGAGCTGCTAAAAAAATGTTTGTTGTATATCTGGAGAATTGATTGGGTGGATAGAATTTGAAATATATAACAAGACATAAATGCTTGAAATTTCATTATTTCATCCTACATTTATGAAATATTTATTTTTTTATTTTATGCATAATCATCTGCAGACATTATTGGTAAAAACATAAGGGTGAATGAGATTATCTTGCAGAAGTCAGAAGAACAGCAGAACAGCAGAAGTCAGACAACAAAACTTAGAGGCAAGTGATATATAATGACATTTTACCAAAGCAAAAAGTCTAAACTGACATCAATTTAGATTGAGATTTTTCAAGTGAGCCTCATGAAACATTTATTCAATGTTACCTTAGAGTGGAGAATTTGGTTAATTAAAATTTCCAAAATACCATTATTTCCCTAATGATATTATACCCTGAGAATTTCATCAGCTCAACTCTGACTTAATTTACTAATAGAACTATATTCAAACTCAAAAAGTAACTTTGAAAGTTAGCCAAAAAGATAAAACATATCTTTTTAAGATAAATATTATTAAGGAAGTCATCCCTAGAATTAGAAATAAGGTACTTTCAGAAAGACAAAAAGACAGCTAGAGAGAGAAAAGGAGAGTGAATCTCATGGATATTTTAATGAGATACTTATTGGTGTATTGAAAAATATATTTTAAAATTGTGATGTATAAAATATATTTGAAAATCAACTACAAGTATGAACTATTGGAACTTCTAGATACACCAAGCTTTGGACACAATTGGAAAATTAATATGCTAATCCATCTTCAAATCCATATATGTCACCCAAAGGATTCTGTCTTGAATCATCATTAAAAGCTTTAAGGCAAATTTCCTAGTTTTCTTTGTGCTTTATTTTCTACTTCTGTAAAATGAAGAAAATAATATTCCCTGTCTTAACAAAACTATGAAGGTTAAATACACTAATACACACAAAGTTCTTGGAGCAATGCCCTGCACAAACACAAGCTCAACACATATCACCTATTACTTTAAAAAAAATCTTCATTTCATGGTACATATGTCTTTTGAAGACATAAGACATGAAGAATTGCTTCCTCCATTTAAAATAAATAAAATTAGCTTTGAAGAAACATCATTTAAAAACCTCGGAGTCACAAATTCACCAACACATTAACTATTTAGAAAATGCTGAGTACAGAAGTTTACTCTGCTTTTTAAATTATTTCTTATATTTACTTGAACATAAAATTGGAGAGGGGCTACAAATCTTATTACTTATGTATTCCAAGGAACCCATCTGAGGCATTTTGGACCGAAGATATTATAACTGAATCAACTTAGCAATTACATATAGTTCAAAATCTTGGAAAATGTAATAGACTCTATTGGCCATCTATAGCTCAGATCTCGTAGGTTTCATCTGAGCCATAGCCATAGGCACAGTAACTCTTCTGTACAAACTTCAACTGCAGAACAAGAGTCTTACCTCATTCATGCAGTGCTTTCTCTTGTTTTCTGCCCTGGGCCTTTCCTGATACACAAAGCAGGATACCAACAGGAGCCCAGTTAGTAATTACACATGTGCAGTCTTGAAGTATGTGGTAGTTATTGCCCAAAGGACAATTTTCAGCTCAGAGAGGATGTAAATCTCTATATCTCTACATGATCACTTTTTTTTTCTCCCCCATGGGTAGGTGTGGGATACGTTCTATATCCTCCTCCCTGGAAGGTCCAAGCAAGACGGAACACCTATTCTCACACTGTGGTGATCAGCTACTAACACCTAATTGTGTTGATGTCTTCCTTATTTTTTTCACCTTCTCAAGTCCTTCACTGCTGTTAATGTGATGACTTCACAAATCACCTGCCAGTATGCAGGCTTTTGTCTCAGGATCTGATTTCTGGGGAACCTACACTAAAACAAGGACTGACATATAATGAGAACATATATAATACATGCTGTATGCACTATACAAAATATAATGTAGACAATAAATCTTGTGCTTTTTATCTTCTGAACTTGGTACACCAGCTTTAAGGAATCATGTATGATACAAAGCTCACCTTCTATATGGGTGGAGGGAGGATAAAGAATATAATTTTCTGCACTTAAACACAGAGTGTCTTATTCTAAGGTTTATGTGAGTTTGAGTCATAAGTGGAATTATAGCTATTATTCCTACTTTTATTCAGTAAGATCTACAGTGATAATGACCTTTGGTAAACATGGTATAAATTGTACAACCAAAAGACAATTCCATAGATAGCAAGAATTACTGTCACTGATATTGTCGATAACAGAACTGCTGTGTCTATGTGGTCTAAAATATTCTCATTTTCTTTTTAAACCCATTGCATCATTTAGGAGATATGTTTGTTGAGATATGATGGCACTTAAGTTATTTTGATTTGTCAAATAATTTTTAAAACTTGTCTTATTATTTATTTATTTATTATGTTCAGTTAGCTAACATATAGTACACCATTAGTTTTTTTTTCCCAAATACTTTTATTTTATTTTTTCAGTGTTACAAGATTTATTGTTTATGTACCACACCCAGTGCTCCATGCAATACGTGCCCTCCTCAATACCCACCACCAGTCTCGCCCATCCCCTCACCCCCTCCCCTCCAAAACTCTCAGTCCCTTGTTCTGAGTTCAC
>CM052886.1:73853001-73980731 GCA_028534135.1 Potos flavus
CATTCCCACCAACAGTGGAAGAGGGTTCCCCTTTCTCCACATCCTCTCCAACATTTGTTGTTTACTGTCTTGTTGATTTTGGCCATTCTAACTGGTGTAAGGTGGTATCTCAGTGTGGTTTTGATTTGAATCTCCCTGATGGCTAACATCATTAGTTTTTGATGTCATGTTCAACGATTCATTGCGAATAACACAATAGAGGAGAAATCTATATCTTAAAAGAAAAATAAATGAAATTCAATCATTCAATAAATAAAATTTCTCACCATCAGAAAAATAAATGAGAAACAAATGAAATTCAATAAATGATATTCTTTGCCATCAGGAAAGAGGAGAAAATTAGAAATAATACGCTTTCCAAAATAAGGCAGGCTTCAACTTTAATCCACATTTATATTTGACCATTTTATTAAGAATTGGATAAATGAAGGTCTTTTGCTTTTAACATTGACCTTAAAACATAGCAAATTTAAATATTGTCCTCATTAATCAAATAGGAAAGCCAACATCTCATGGCTTGGACTAGCCTTGTGTTTGGCACTGCCGTTGGAGACGGGCTTCTGACTGACTTTAGTTGGTGTGGCACATATGGATCATTGGGTGATTCACTTCCAGATGGAAACATGTGCTAAAAGAACTACAGTTCTCAGATGAAGCAATCATGGAGAAAATTTTATTGAAATTGGGGAAGGTCATGGTGTCTGGCTTAAAATGAAATCATCACAGAGCAAGATCATATAGCAGAAATAAAATCAAAGCCATCTTAGTAGTCATTATCCTCTATAAACATTTCACCTTCTACTTTCAATTACTAAAAGCAAATGAGTCTGATTTTAGGAAACTTAGAAGCAATGGCAATAGCTTGTAAGCCATTTCAAGTTTTTTCTTTTTCAGTAGAGAAATTTCAACACTTCAAATGTCAAACTATTGGAAGTGTAAACAAACAATTTTCCTTTGAAGAAATAACAACTTAGATTGCTTTCAGCATACATAAGTGTTAAAGGTCACAGCATATACTAAAAGCACATAAGCAAAAAGCACTTAGGAAAAGTTAAAGTAAGTTGTCATATGAAGAAGGGAAACCAATACACATTCCACTTTATATTGTAATTATTTACATAAATATCTTATTCGAATACTTAATATAGTAAGAGGACCAGGTGAGCATTCTATTATTGCCTACATGGCTTCCTCTAGTGTCTACATGGAACTCTCAAAATTTTTGGTTACAATCAGTTTAAATCTATAAATTCAAAACTGTATGAAGAACTCACACACAAAAAATAACATGACCCTAGATGCATGGGGAAATGTGTTCTGATGTGTTCTCATATCTATTTGGGAATCTCAAGGTTATAAATCTATCCCTCAAGTAATAATAATAGAAGAAGTAGAGAACAAAGATGAGGAACTGATCCTGCCTCTATCATCAAATTTGGCACTACATTTTATGGTATATGCACCAGTGTGATGTGACACACCAGAAGGGAGCCACCATTTGGATATATTTGTATTCTCAAGAAAAGGTCTAATGTTACCAAATTTGTAGTCTTTTATATTCCAGCCTTAGCCAAAACATTTGGTTTCTACCCCACAACAGGAGAAAACTCATAGATCCCTCCTTCCCAGTAGGGCCAGTTGGCCACTCTTTCTTGACTACCTATATGGTATATAATCTTCTAGAAAATAAAATTCATCAAGAATTTCATAGCATACTATACCCATGTTTTTGAAAAATTGGTGTAAAAATGTCTTTCCTTATAGTAGCCTTAAGAAAAATTTTAGAAGAGCAAGGAGAAAAACTCCCTGAATAAACAGCTATATTTAGCCAAGGAGACATCAAATGAGGACTCTGAACCAAGGGTAGGCATATGGCATTAAATCTCTACTGGTGTGAACTTGTGGATCCCGCAGCACAGAGTACTTGTGAAAATCAACAAAGTCAAACTTCAGGGTACTTCAGTGCATAAGTGAAGAACAGTACATTTTGAATTTACTATTTTTGGCAAGTGTAGTGTTTGTCCTAGAGAAGCTTTAAATATTGAACTCTATTTTGTCAGAATGAATGTGAGTATATTAATTATGAAAACATTTTTCCTGTCTTAAAATAAAAAAGATCTGAGTATAGCAGAACAAAAAATTGATTGAAATCTTTAAAAGAAAAGACTCATGGATCCCTTTTGCTAACTCATCCTTTCCCCCTTTTTTCCCTTCTATTAGTATTTTACTGAAAAGCTCATGACTTGCTAGAATGGAACAGAGAACATTCTGACAGGCTTCTAAAATTAAAAAAAGGGAAAATTTCCAGGGAATCCCATCCCATTTAAACTCGTCTGACTCTGTGAATAGAAATGTCGCTGCTATGCTAAGTAACAAATTACAGTTAGAATTATTCTGTCTAAAAAAGAAAATGAATTTATAAACACACAAATCGGTTTTCAACCAATGAATGTCTTAAGGATTATAACAATATATCTACACTGAGGATTATTTCTTTTGTTCTATGAGCCAGTAATGTCTTCGTAACACAATACATTCTTTTATACTATCTCGTTGGGTATTGATGTGCTGTAGAGCCAAAAAAAAAAAAAAAAAGGGGGAGGGCAAAAAGGGCACAGATATTCTTTTCCAAACATTAATTTTAATATAAATGAAATCAAGACAATTTTTGTGTGATTAACCAAATATGCACTATCATTAAAAAGCTTATGGCTTCTTTGATGATCTTTGGGTCATAATGCTATTCCACATCCCACAGAGTGTTTCTTCCAGTTTAATTATATAACAGTAGACAAAATGTTCCAATAATAGCATCCAACTATAAACACAAAACACATGTGTTCACAGGGTAAGTCAGAAAAGAGCACATTGGTTAAGGATCAGATGGGGTCTGAGTCCACACTGGACAGGCAGGACCACTCAAACTCAAACTTTGAATGAATGGATCTAGGCCAACATGGTAAATACAACTGGCTGTCCTTTTACCTTAAAAACCAGGCTTAATTTGGGGGAACTTCTAAATGTGCATTGTTGAAAACCAGTTTAAATGTGGTATTCATTAAATTACATTTATCGAGCATATAATCTGTCATGTTACCAGCTCTGCTTTCCTTGATGCTTGGTATTTACAATTTAATACTGTGAACACAGTTATATATACAATTGGACACTTAGAACATCTTCAAGTGTACCCATTAGGTCCACGCAAAGTGAAAATGACACACACAGCATGCTCATAATTATAATCTTTATATACTATTCTATTATGTACTAGCATCTTTACATAAATGATTTCGTTTTGTTTTTGCAGTGATACCTTGCAGTAGGAAAGCTAAGTGTAATACCACATTCATCTTAACGATAAGGAAAATGTGGCTGTGTGAAGTTGATTTCTCAGAGACAGCAGGGCTAGCAAATGGGAGAGCCCAAATTTGAGCATTTTGTGTGTGTGTGACTATAATTTTCCAATTGTTTAAGTTAGCCCAGGTTTAAGGTCTTAGAAAAATCATAATAAACATAAAAAGAATCATCGTAGAAAACAGACAATAAAATTTTTATTGGCTCTGTTTGATTGGCTCTTGCAGTTTTTCAAATTTTTAATTGTGTGTAATTTGATCATATTATTGATAACAATGAGAAAGACTTATGAAATGATGGACTAAATTCTATAAAATAAATGTGTTATGGAGTTCATAGCAGACTTGGAACTTATCTGGAGAGATTCTGTAAAGCAAATGTCTGAGTATCTGGCATAAAATTTAGCCCTGTCACCATGCATGGCACAGATGCGGGGAAGTTCTTAAGAAGGAATTCAGAAAAAGATAACAAGTGGCAAAGGAATGGTTCTATTCCTCTCTGAGGTCATGGGATCTGGGGATGCAAGCCCCATCTTCACAGGAGGGGCTGAACAATTAACAGCATGTGGCAAAGTGAGGAAAGAGTCTGAGGAGGAATCAAAGAAAGGAAAGTTATTCGGACCTCTTTTTTTTTTTTTTAAAGATTTTATTTATTTATTTGACACAGAGAGAGAGATCACAAGTAGGCAGAGAGGCAGGCAGAGAGAGAGGGGGAAGCAGGCTCCCCGCTGAGCAGAGAGCCTGATGCGGGGCTAGATCTCAGGACCCTGAGATCATGACCCAAGCGGAAGGCAGAGGCTTTAACCCACTGAGCCACCCAGGCACCCTCGGACCTCATTTTTATCTGCAGTGTACATAGGGACACACATTTATGAAATCTAGGAAATATTACTTTATGTCAGGCACATTAGTAGGCTCAGAAACCCTGGCCAGAAAGTATATTCTAACCAGTTAAGTTCTTTGCTAGATGTACTCTTCCTCACAGACTTAGAGGCTTTATCAAAGTAGGGCTTTAGGCTTTCTGGTCAAATGTTTATTCCACTTATTTGCATTCTACGTTGATTTTTCATATTCTAATCACTAACAGATGCAGAAAGTTATTTCAACAGGAGATATTTCTACAAATCCTTCTAAAGCTTCCAAGGAGCTTGTGTTTGAGAAGGCCATTCAGGTAATTTTTGTTTGGATGGGATAATGTTCTAAGTCTTGCATATAATCCATTAGTTGCTCGTTATCTTCATTAATCTTTGAATGCTTAGACATTTTTCATGAAAAGAAATGTTTTATTGTCATCCAATATTATTTTTGGATAGATAATGGAAAATTTCATTCTTTTTGTGATGTAGAATAATATCTTTTCAGAAGTTATAATCCAATTTTTTAAACCATTAGATAATATTTCTGTAATAAAAATAATCTGATTATTAAAAGCGTTTTCTAATATTTGGAAATATTCTCATGTTAAGAAAATTAAAACTCAATCAAAATCAGGATGAAAATCCATAATAGCAATTTATAATTCAATTGCTTTAATCTACAAGTGAGTTTCCTAATTTTCTTTGTTCTGCCTTAAATTTTGACATACAGACATTTAAGGTAGAAAGTTTAACAATAGTTCAGAAGTTTGCCAACATTTTAGATGGAGACCTCATTTTGGAAAGGGTCTTCTAAAAATCTTTGAGTTTTCTTACTTTTTTTCCACCAAAGAAATAAAGATGCTTTTAAACTTCTCTTATCCTCCATATCCATGCTTTCCAACATCTCCTCCATCACAGCCCAGGTAACATTGTACCTTTATAGTTAAGCTTCCCGCAACTGAGTTCAGCTCTGACTACCCTATAAACCACTTTTATTGTTTATTTAAAAATGTTTTTTTATTTGAGTATAATTGACACCCAATATTATATTCGTTTCCAGTATACAATATGAATGCCTTTTAAAACACTAGTAACCCATGGGGCACCTGGGTGGCTCAGTCCACTGGGTGTCCAACTCATGATTTTGGCTTGGGTCATGGTCTCAGGGTCATGAGGTTGAGTCCATCTTGGGCTCTGTGCTCAGTGAGGAGTCTGCTTAGGATTTTTCCTCTCCCTCTGCCTCTCCACCCCCAAATAAGTACATAAATCTAAAAAAAAAACAAAACCCACAATGCCCAGATCCCCACCCCCACCAATGATCAGAATCCATGGGTGGGTCCAAGGCATCATTTTGTTTAGGAATCTCTTCAGGTAATTGTAATAGACAATCATGCTTGAAAATCTGGGGCTCAAATTTGCCTCACAGTTTAGCAGTGAAAAATTGTTCCCCACCAACCCATCTTTGGTGAGAGCCCAGCACACAAAACACATAGGTTTTGATTAAAAAGGCATCATTTACCCTGTGACCATTCTATGGACCCTAATAGAGTACACTGCTCAACTCTCAGTCACTTAATGACTTAGTGTCTTTACCCTAGAGAACTGCAAATGCTTTTTCTTTTTTAATATCTAAAGATAACTTCTTAAAAGTATTTTTTTTTTTTTTAGATTTTATTTATTTATTTGACAGAGAGAGAGAGAGATCACAAGTAGACAGAGAGGCAGGCAGAGAGAGAGGAGGAAGCAGGCTCCCTGCTGAGCAGAGAGCCCGATGCGGGGCTCGATCCCAGGACCCTGAGATCATGACCTGAGCCGAAGGCAGAGGCTTTAACCCACTGAGCCACCCAGGCGCCCCTAAAGATAAATTCTTATAGGAATTTATAGGATATTTATAGGAATTTATAGGAATTGATTTTTATAGGAATGTATAGGATATTTATAGGAATTTATACCTCTTTATTTTTTTCCCAGGAAATAGACTAAAAGAAAGTCAGCTTGTGGAGTGAACAGAAGTTCACTCTGAAACCTCAGTCATGCCGCTCAAAGCAGCATACCTAGGTAAATGGCTCCGTCCTGCTGAGTTTCGGCTTCCCTGGGTTTGTAATAAGAGGATAAATATCCCATCTGCAATGTTGATTTGGGAATTAAATAAGAATATGAATGTAAAATACCCGACACATGAGAAGTTTTCTAGGAGTATTGTTTCCTTCCCTGAAAAGATCTTATATTTAAAGCAGTAGTTTTCATCTTGAAGTTCTAGGAGCATAGAGCTCAGCGGCAGCTCCTCGGGGAGCATGGTTAGGGGAAGTGAGAGGCCTCAGTAGAAAGAAAGAGCTCCAGCCCCCAAAAGTCAGGTTCCAGCAGAGGGGCTCCACTTGATCTATCTTATTTAGTGGTTTTGACATGAGATGAGATGTCATATAATGAAAAGAATTCTACTGAAGGGAAAAAAATGCATAAAGCCACTGGCTGAAGTTATTATGATGGCCACCGCTTGGGTTTCTCTTTCACCATGCATATTCACTACAAAAGCTCATGTTGATTCATTTATGTCATTACTTATAATATCAGCTTTAACATTTGTTTTCACATGTTAAAAAAATCATTTGGTATTCTGTACTTGGACCATGATAAAAGATCGCTTTAAGGAAGTAACTCTTAGTAAGGTTTATCATATAGTGAAGAAACCGGATGATAAATGACTCAAATGACATATCTCTGATGAAGCCAACCTACCAAACACTGAAGTGTCAAGTAGAAGATTTATATTTAGATGTGAATAAAATGTATAACGAATGTAGCATTTTAGAGGATTTTAAGGAGGCAATAGAACGAAGTTGATACCAAGAAGAGAATAATTAACTAAGATGGCTCAAGCAAGATGATCTCATAGAACATGCAATCTTTTCCTTAGTTCAACTGTAATAAGAATTAGTGGGACTAACAGTAGTCCGGAATTTCTATAGATACCAACCTTTTGGTTGTTCATTGTTTCCCAAAATTGCAGAGACTACATGACCGTCTTGCTGTTTCTAATTTAACAAATGTAATCACGTAACTATAAACATAGTTGCTTATCATATTCATCCAAATTCCTGGAAAATATTAAGATTTATTGTCAAAGTAATGAGAACAAAAGAAGTCATGCCCTGGAATATTTTCTGTTGGGTATTTCCTGTTGCTTTCTGCATACTTTTTATTGCAGTCAGGGCTGCAGCTGAACCTCATTAATATTCTCTCCCAGTCTCCTCTCTCTCTCTCTCTTGGAATTGGGTGACTAAAATTACAAGAAAATTTCATCCTAAAGTTCTTAATGGGTCACCACAATGTTTTCTTTCTTGCTGCAGAGATCATTGGAATCTTTTGAAATCCATCTTGGGATGCAGTGCAAGATGGTCCACAACAGCAAAGGCCATACAAGAGACAATTTAGCCAGAGGCA
Source organism: Potos flavus (assembly GCA_028534135.1). Lineage (NCBI taxonomy): Eukaryota > Metazoa > Chordata > Mammalia > Carnivora > Procyonidae > Potos > Potos flavus. The sequence goes on from CM052886.1 coordinate 73,860,656, forward strand.
AGAAACAGCTCACCAAAATGCCAGATGAAAGCCTGGGTAGTTGAAATTTATTTTCATTTTGAAAACTACATAACTTGGGTTCCTGTGATGCGACATCCATCATCAGTATTCATAGTGGTGAAGCATGTATTCTGTGGTCATTTTCAAAAGTGACTTTTCAATAAAAGCAGGGAGCGCATTGCCTCTCTAATTCAGCTTGCTTCTTAGAAGTGAAAAAAATGACATGCAACTTCTAACAATCTTGTTCCATATAGTATTAGCATTATTAGTCTACCACACAAATTTAGAACCATTTTGTTTGTGGAACAACCATTGCCAAGCAAGAACCGGGTAAATGCATTTAGATATTGTCAAATCAAGATAGCAAGTGATGCAAACAACTTCAATTAACTTCAAGTTGACCAGACATGCATTCTCTTGGAAAACCAGCAAGTCAAGTCCCTTAGTTAAATTTCTTTCGTGAAATAGACAAAGGAAGTGAAACTTCAGTTTTCTAAAAACCATTTGGAGATTAGTTTAATACAATTTCCTTAACATGTTTATTGGACATACTGCATGTCAGGCATGGGACTAGGCTGGGAGGTAAAGGAGACCTCAAGGAGATTGCGAACACATAAACAAAGAGGGTGAGAACAGTGTGGCCATTGCTCGGATATAGGCACAGTGACGTAGGAAGGCATAGTAAAAGAATTGATTCATTCTGGGACAACCACATGTGGTCACACAAAGGATGGAGACTGAGCTGGGTATTGAAAGATAAGAAGAGAGATGTGAGAAACAAGAAGGTAAGGGGAAGAAGGGACAGACCAAGTACTCTAGTCAGAGGGAAGAGAGACACAGAGCACTGAGGAAAGCATAGTATAATGAAATGTTTGAAGAAGTACAAATATGTCACAATTATAGGGGAGTGAAATCTGAGACTATAAATGGCAAGAATTAAGGTCACATATGGAGAAAACTTCTTGCATGCCATGGAAGTCATTCCTTTGAATAAAAACTTTTTCAGTGGTATAAAAACTTTTCTATTTCTATTCTATTTCTATTTCTATTTCTATTCTATTTCTATTTCTATTTCTTTTTCAGTGGTATAAAAACTTTTTCAGTGACACGAAATTTGTTAAATGAGAAAACAGGCAGATCTCCCATATATGTAATCTCCATTTATATATGTAACTGTGTATGAATTCCGTAAGGGTAGTTTTAAAAACATGAGTTTTATTTACAGCTATCTCTCAAATGTCCATAAGTACACCTGGCTCAGAGAGAACTAATAAATAGCTATTGAGTCTACATTACTAAACACAAATAAAAATAGAAATTTTAAGGGCATGTGCTAAAGATGAAATAAAATGTAGTTTTAAGGTAATCAGGATGGCTTTATACTACTATTAGCTTATATCTCAAAGTACAGTACATGCTTGTAGGCCCATCTATAATGATGGCAGATGGAAATAAGTATTTTAAATGATCTTGATAATTTGAGCTTTTTTGCCTACCAACTTTTCAAATCATACTAGACCATCCTTATTTTTTCCCTGTGATGTGGCTGGGAGAAAAATTGTGTTAAGGAAAGAAGAAGGTATTTCAGCTCTATAATTTTTTAATTGCTCTTTTGTACTTCTTCATTCATGTTGTCTTCAATCAATGATTTCCTGGGGAAATTTTCTTAAGCACCTTGACCATTTTTTGAGATTTAGTAAAGATTAAGTAATAAAAACGACAAATTCATTTGCTGATACATATAAACTGTACTTCATTGCAATACACTGAAAGTAAATGAAAGAGGGAGGGTATCATCATCAATCAGCACTGTAGCAACCCAGGGCTCACCTCTGAATTCTTTCTGTGACCATGTATAACCAGTAGAACTGAAGGAGGGCACCAGGGCCTAGCTGTGTATCACGTATCAATACAATGTAACAGATTTCTTTTTAAATATCAAAAATATAGTGTAATGAATGTAAATATTTTAGTATTTTCTTCTTATACTCTAAAGGATATTTTCCCCCCGAGGTGCACACACCCCCATTTAGAGACAATTTAGAAACAAGTTATGGAAATAGAAACTATGGAAATAAATTAAGCATGCAAGTGACATGTTTGGGCTTGAATGAGAAGAATGGCCTTGTAGCCAAATTTCCTAGACAGCTTTAAGCATATATTTTATTATTTTGGATGGCTAGAAAACTTTCCAATATGTACTTTAGACTTTTTTGATTTATTAGTCATTTTAAAGATTTTATTTATTTATTTATTTATTTATTTGAAAGAGAGAGAAAGAAAGAGAGAGTGTGTGAGCTGGGAGAGGGGTAGAGGGAGAGAGAGAATTTCAAGCAGACTCCATGCTGAGCACAAGCCCAACACAGGATTCAATCCCATGACCCTGAGATTATGAGCTGAGCCAAAATCAAGAGTTGGATGCTCAACCACTCAGGCTTCCCAATGGTAGCTCTTTATAAAGAAGGACATGTTAACATTTCTTTTTCATTTACTAGGACATTTGCACACTTCTAAACCTGCTGCTTGGAACTCTTTGAAATTTGAGTTTATAAAAACAGGGAAAACGTTGACCCTGACGTGAAAATTGAGGACTATTGAAAAGTAAGATAAAGAGGAAGGAAAAAAGAAGGGTAAGGAGAGCCAATGTATATGAAATCCAGAACTTATTCTGAGTAGGAGACCCTCATGACCGGAAGTGAGTCCTGCATGGAGTCATGGTTCAGATGTATAAGGGGTACCTGGGTTGATGGGCAAATACAGAACAGATTATGTCCCAGTTACCAGGTTAGAGAGAAGTGATATGGCCACTGTCCTTGACAAAGTGACAATACATTGGCAATACCCCGAGTTGGGCAACTACTACTCAGGGAGCTCCTAAGAGGAATTCAATCTGAACTGACTCTCAAATAAATCATTTTAATATAAATAAAATTATCTCTTTCATATGTTATTGGGTGCCCAGTGAATCAAGATCGTATTGATTCTGCTGACTGTAAGGCTAGTCATCTATCTTTTAGGCAGATTTGCATAGATACAGAAAAGTCCCCAAAGTAACACAAATACATATATGCGTCTGCTCAGAATTAGTGCATATTAGTATTTTATCCTACTTGGTTCAGACTTCTGTTAAAGAAATAAAATGTTATAGCTCAACTTCTCTTTGAAACCCTTCCCAGCTTCAAAACTGAAACGCTGGGCTTCCTGCTAATACGGGCAACTTGGAGTTTGAGAAATTAACCAGAAAAATAAATATATATGACTATATTTTCATCCCAAATTCTAAGTTATGCTCCACAAAGGACAAAGGGAAGTATTACCAATTTCTTTTTATTATAGATTTGTTTTTCTTTTTCATCATGTAATAGTACTTTTAAATGTCTCAGTAGATGCTCATTAGCTCTGCTTGAGGGCTAACAGTACATTTGCTTTGGCACACACATTACGGGTGAGGAGTTTCTACAGTTGTGTTTAATGAATTCACATAGTTTTAATACCTGACAAGGGAGGGCCCAAACTGAGCAACCACAGGAGAAATAAAAGGATTGGACCATTCTAGCTGCTATTTTTTTTCACTTACAGAAACACAGAATGTCAGATACAGATATTTTGGAGGTAGAGTTTGCCTACAGACACACTGTTTTTCTTTCCCATATTCTATTTTCTCTTGGATCATAAAACGGGACTGGCACATGTTGAGTCTCAGGTATCAGACAGGGTGACAGAAGTTTGTGCACAGAGTATCATTGAACAGTGCCTTGGGAACCTCCCGGAAGGAAGTGCGGGAGGCAGGCGTGGGCAGAGGGAGAACTGAACTGTGATGCAGGTACAAGAGGGGCCTTCCCTGAGTCCATTGAGCTCTTGGGAGCAGGGATGGCCCTTCACAACCGTCCTCATTTGGGGAAAGAGTTCAAAGGGGCTGCCAAAGGGGAAAGATAACAGCTTTGGGGTAGGCAGTTGCTCATGGTCTAGGGTTACTTGTGGAGACCACTCAGATGTGTACTGTCAGCTGGCAACCCTCCCAGCATCCAGAGAATGAAGGCCTCAGGCCTGGAGAGGGACTGTGGGCAGCTCACCATTCCTGTGCCTGCCTGCATACATAAAATAGGGCGGAGCAGACGTGATGGCACACGTGTTCTTTTTTTCTTTTTTTAAAGATTTTATTTATTTATTTGACAGAGAGAGAGAATGTACAAGCAAGGGTAGAGGGAGGGAGAGAGAGAAGCAGGCTCTCGCTGAGCAGAGAGCACAACGTGGGGCTCCATCCCGGGACCCAGGGATCATGACCTGAGCCCAAGGCAGACACATAACCAGCTGAGCCACCCAGGTGCCCCGGCACACGGGTCCTTAACAGCTAGCTGTTCCACTTCATCAGGGACAACTATCCAAATTCAGGCCATTTGACTTCTTTGCAAAGAAATACGTTATTCTTAGTAGTAAAATTTTCTTTTTTTTTTTTTATTTGTTTATTTGACAGAGAGAGAGATAGTAAGAGAGGGAACACAAGCTGGGCGAGTGGGAGAGGGAGAAGCAGGCTTCCCGCTGAGCAGGGAGCCCGACATGGAACTCAATCCCAGGACCGGTCCTGGGATCACAACCCTAGCCAAAGGCAGATGCTTCACGACTGAGCCCCCCCAGGCGCCCCAGTTGTAAAGTTTTCCAAACGATATGAATATTTTCCTATCTTTTACATTAAGCAATTAAACTATTCAAGGATGTATTTAAAAACAATTTCAGAGAGGATGTGCAAAACTCGGAAGTCATGCGCATTCCCTAGAATCAACAATCTAATTTGACAGATTAAATACACAGATATAGAACATTTAGGGAACAATTACATAACCGTGCATAAAGGAATGCATAATAATGTTCTAAGAATGAAAATGTGAACAAAATGTTGATTGGCAAAAGTTTCCAGAGTGGATTGGTGACTGTACTGGTGGAGAAACATCATTGGTATAAGCACCAGGTGAATTTTTTCCTCTTACAATTCTCTAAGGACACTGTTCTTAGGTAAAAGGCAGTCACTACCACATTATATACTAAGTTCTTTTTGTAATTGCCTCGGTAGCGAAAGTTATAAAAGGGGAAAAGGAACAAACAGATAAATTATAGATTTCCAAGTTTTTTTTGTTCGATAAAACTTCGTTTAAAAGACCTTGCAATACTAAGACTTAGGTGACAATCTAGATTAATTTCTCCGTGTAGTTTTCTATCTATAATGTAACATATATACACCACAGCTATCATTTTTGTGTTTACAAGAATAGAGTGTAGTCCTGTTCCAGCAGAACTGAGCATTCTGGCGAAAAACGCCTGGGCCATGTTATTTCCCGTATCTCTCAGATGTACAGATATCATCTGTATATGATGGCCTATGATGCCAACCATTCCTTGAGTTTAGAAAGAAAAGAACTCAATTTAAAAATGCTAATGTAGTAGTTCTCTAGGATTTTATAAGTATTACTAGGAAACTGATTTATGTATTGACGGCTATTATATGACTTTTGAGTAAAAATGTTTTTTTAGTAAAGCATTTGAATACCCTCATTATATAGTAGCACAGGCAAGAATAGATTTTGTTTTTAATGTTCCTTTGAAAGTTAAGGTCTGGGGGCACCTGGTGGCTCAGTGGGTTAAAGCGTCTGCCTTCGGCTCAGGTCATGATCTCAGGGTCCTGGGATCGAGCCCCACATCGGGTTCTCTGCTCAGCAGGGGAGCCTGCTTCCCCCTCTCCCTCTGCCTGCCTCTTTGCCTGCTTGTGATCTCTCTCTGTCAAATAAATAAATAAAATCTTTAAAAAAAAAAAAGTTAAAGTCTGAAGTTCACAGGAAAATTTACCCACCAAGTACAATTTTTCTGTAAAATAAAGCTACAAATGAGAGGTAGACCTAAGCTAGTCCATATGTGTCAAACTAACAGAACTCTGTTTCGTTAGCCCTAACTTTGCACCAGTGATTTTGCTAAGTCCTGGTCCCTTGGGGAGTTGTGGCCCCCAGAGGTGATGCAGAATTCTGGTGGCAGGAGAGGGCCCCAGGGCAGGAGAGGGCCCCAAGGCAGGAGAGGGAAAAGGACAAAGCCTTAGACATCCAGGATCTCACGGTGGAGAGAAAAGTTCTACAGTAGGGAACAGAGGTGACTAGTGAAAGATGAATTTCTGTTTAATTTATTAATGGTGTTTTGACCTACAGGTTGAGTTTCCACACGTTAGGGATTATTCTGGATGAATTTTCAGGATAATGCTCTAAATAAACTACTCTTTATTTCAATTAGATATTTTCTCACTTGCCCATGGCAGTTTCACAATATTTCTTTACTTTTTAAAAAAAAGTCTTTATTCACGCTTTCTCTTGACCTGTACGTATTGCCTAAGCAACATTATTGAAACAATACAGGATATCAAGTAGGAGAAAAATTTACTCACAGTGTACCCATGCTTACATATCAACTACTTTCATTTTCCACCTCTTTTCCAGTTTGTCCATATATAAACATTGTTGTACCAACGCAGAGATACTCCTGTGCTCTGGTCTTTTTCAGTTGACATTGTATCATGTCTTATGAGTCTTCATCTTTTCCCCTTTAGCACTCCAAAAAAAAAAAAAAGAACACTTGTCTTCTAGATTCCATATTGGATGCCCAGGCTTGTAAACCTCTGGCCTGGGCATCAAATTCCATGTAGCTTCCTTTAGAGATGAGGCTCTTTGCACCACCTCTGAGAGTGAACCTCTGTCGATGTCTAATCTAGTTAGAAAGGAATGACTTCCCATTCTCCTCTTAAAAGTGCGAAGAAATTGTCTTTCTCACAGATTACTTTTGGGCTGCTTGTTCTTTTAGGTGTCATTGGAATTTCAAGGTAATTTCAAGTTTATAGTTGAAACACATATCAACTGTTTCCCTTAGTGTGGTGCCTGGCCTATATAGTAGGTGCTCAATAAATAGTTATTGAATAAACAGTATCATTCATACAGGATCACATTATATGTATCTGTATATCTATATAGCTAGATATATAATATCTATAACTATATATCTATATCTATTGTATATATTTCCCTTAGCAAAAGAAACTTTTCATAATGTATTTCTAAATGAAAAGTGTGTGCTTATCTAGAACAACTAAAAAGTAGAAATCATAGTGTTTTAAAATTTTAAAGAATGATGCTATTTATTATCTCATTTGCTTTATAGAAGCTTCAGCTCTTTTAAGCTTCATAACAACCTGTGATACTGGTATCAATACCCATTATACAGATGAATAAGGCTCAGAGAAATAAGAAACTTGTCTAAGATCATGCAATTAATAAGCAAGTGTTGGCGTCAAACTCTGGACACTGCCTTTCTGTGTTCATGTAGTATCTTTCCAGTATCCACAGTCTGGTTTTCAGTTTTAGATGCATAAAGATCAGAATGCTATGAAAAACAGTGCTTCTGTGTGTCCCTTTAAATGTTATTTTGGGGGGCCCCTGGATGGCTCAGTCAGTTAAGCGTCTGCCTTTGGCTCAGGTCATGATCCCAGGGTCCTGGGTTCTGGGATTGAGCCTCACATCAGGCTTCCTGCTCAGCAGGGAACTTGCTTCTCTCTCTCCCTCTGCTGCCTCCCCCCCCCGCCCCCTACCCCCCCCCTTTGGTGCTCTCTTTCTCTCTCTCTCTCTGTCAAATGAATAAATAAATAAAATCTTTAAAACAATATTATTTGTGTTTGTTTATGAAATGGAGGTGTCAGCAATGGTGATTTGCCTGTGGGGATGTCTTGATTTCACCTTAGTGGCCAACACCAATTAACCCCGGGATTTTCTCAATTGGTTTGTAGTGTGGATTTGAACTCTTCGGGTTATCTAGTCCTGTAAAGTGTTCATACCTGGTTAGGTTACCTAATTTCTCCAAAAACTACAGAGAAAATGATAGTTCTATAATCATGGTATATGAAGTAGAGGGGGAGTATTGTGGGTACTGCCTTAAGAATCCCTAAAAACTACAAGGTTGAAATACAAAACAATCAGACAAAAGGAAATATTATAAAGTAAAATCAATTACTCTGCTACAACTCTTTAACAAGAAAGAAATGAAAGATTGAATGTAGTCCTTGACTATATATAGAAATATGTTTTTTTTTTTAATATTTGTCTCACACTAACTCAGTGGCTTATAATTTCTAGGGTGAATTCTAATGTCTTATGGAATTCTATGAATGTATTTTACTCTCACCCATTTTGAGAAAATTGTAACATTGATATATTTACACATCAAACAAAACATATAACCTTAAAATAAAGATGAATATTCCTTAGAATTTCAGCTTTTAGAAAATATTGGCTGTTGACAGTTATAATTTAATCTTTGTAACATTAGCACTAGTAATAATAATGGAATTCTTTTTCAGCCACATTTGGATCTAAAACATCCACTAGGTAACTGTCACCCTCTTCAAATCACTGGAGTATTTTAAAAACATTAGCTAAGCATTCCTAAAAATACTTCTGAGAAATTTTATTCCACTTCACAGACATAGTGTGTCTGTCAAAAACATTAAATATCTGGACACTATAGCAACATTCCGTTTTAGAATCAGAAATCAATCTTAGAAAATATGATCTTGTACTTGTGATGCGATATAATAATTGCAGGGCATAGAAATATTCTGGGAAGATGAAGCCATAAGTACCAAAATAAGACAATTTGAAACAAAACTGAATGTACCTTTTAATGATAACATCAGTTTATTTTATGCTATTCAAAACATTTACATATTAGAATCAGGTAAGATTGATACAAACCAGTAAGATGGAATTAAAATGTTTATCTAATTTGTATATCTCATGACTGTGATTCTCGCCTAGCCAATATCTCTTATGATTTTCACTAGCAAATTTATAAAAATTTGGAACACAAATCTATAGATTTAAAGATGCACTGAAAATATGTTGGATTTTCAAAAAAAACATAGATCTGCGATTTTTGCTGTATAAGAGCTAATAATTAAACTGAAGACAGAGACTTGCCAAGTAACAAATTCATATTCTATGATTCTTTTACATATCTATCAGAGAGTCTAAACTTGAGTATTTACATGACTGTCCTTAGAGTTGTTAGGGCTTCTTGCTATTTGTGCTCAAAAGATAATGTGTTTGAGGCTTGTATACGTCTACCAGAATTCAGATGTCTTATTCCTAGCTGCAAAAAAGTTAGCTTGGTCAATTTTCATAAGCTTATTTGTGTAAATAACCCCTTATGAGAGTTTACAGCTCGTGTAATCTTCAAATAGCCTGTGAGATGGCAATATTATCACCTCCACTTTACAGATGAAAAATGGAGGCTTAGAAATGGAATTGATAAAATCTCTGTAGAAATTTTCAAATATACTAATTTTCAAATATACTAAGGTTTATAACTTAATTTTCAAATTTACTAGTTTTCTTCCTTGCTATATCTAAGGTATAAAGTGTCCATCCTTTATATAGAATGTAATAGTATAACTTGATAAGATTGAAGAGATGTTTTTTCAGGTTTTCAAATGGTCTCTTTTAAATGCATTTTACTATCTTCCTTAAATAGAGGATTTATTTTGTACCAACAACTTTGAAAAATGTACTTATGAGCTAGTAGAAAATGGACAAACTCCATTTTCAGGGTTAAGGTTAAATTTAACTGAAACAAATACATCAAGATATTTACACTGTGTGTAAATTAGTGAATAGGAATTAACCATGTCGTAATTTGGGCGGGGGAGTTATTGCAATGTAAAAAGAAATATTCGGCTAATAATATAAAGTATACAGCAACTTAACATGGTAGCTATAAAACTAAAGGTAAACTGATAAGCACAGATAGATGTGAGTCAGACTGAATAATGATCAGAAGAACAAATAAATCAGAGTGATTCACCTCAGCAGAAAGGGCGCATACTTTCATTTCTCTTGGGTAAATATGTAGGAATAAACAGACTGAGTCATACAGTATATATGTTTCATTTTTTTAAAAGAAACTGTCAATTGTTTTCCAAAGTGGTTGTACCATTTTTACATGCCAATAAACAATGTATGAGAGTTCCAGTTTCTCTGTATCTTTGATAAGACCTGGAATGTTAGCCATTCTAATAGGTATGCAGTAGCACCTAATTATTGTTTTAATTTGCTCATGATTAATAATATTGAACAACTTTTTCCTAAGTTTATTTGCTATCTTTATAATTTTTTTCATCAAATCCTTGTTAAAAAACTTGAACAGATACGTGATTTGCAAATACGTGATTTTGCAAATAGTCTGTTTCTTGTCTTTTCATTCCCTTGGTATTTTAAAGTTGTGGACATAAATGCTCATAGAAGCTTTATTTATAATAACCCAAATCTAGTAACAATCCAAAGATACATCAACAAGTGAGGGGATAAACAACTGTGGTATTCAAACACAGGATACTTTCCAGCAATAAGAAAGAATGAACTGTTGATATATGTAACAACATGGATAATCCTCAAAATAATCATGCTGAGTGAAAAAAGAAAGAAAAAAATAGTACATGCATTGTGATTTTTTTATACAAAATAACAGAAATGCAAACTAATTTATGGTGACAGAAAACAGATAATTGGTTTTCTCAAAATAAGGGGATAACAGGTGACAAGGATTACATTAGGGCACAAAGAAATTTTTGAGAAAGATGGATACATTCATTATCTTGCTTGTAATGATAGTATCGTGGGTTTATACTTATACTCAAACTTAACAAATTGTAAAAGTTAAATACATGTCAACTATACCTCAATGAAGCTGTTTTTAAAATGCAGCAGAAAATTTGCATTATGCTCTTTATTTGTGCTCTTAATTGAATTATTTTTTAAAAATGAAAGAAAAAGAAAGAAAAAAGCAAAAAAAAAAAAAAAATCATAGAGGACATAACATTCCATGAAAGGTTGCACTGCATCTCATTTATGCTTCTATGATACCATTTGGCTCATTCTAAGGCCAAATATGACCCGTGTAATTTTTTACCCTTCCCTTTTAAACTCTAAGATGAATAAAATTCCACTCTGGAAGTTTCCGTTTAGACAACAATGTATCATGAAATTCTCAATATTTATACTGACTGTAAGAAGAACATATTATGAAAACATTAGTTTTCATTGAAAACATAATAAATTCTGCCCTTGGCATGGCATGTAATTAAAAGCATAAAAAATTGCCACCACAAGGCATTGATTTCATGTATCAGATCATGACAAAGGAAATAGTTAACTTGTTTTTCCAGTTGGCTAATTAAAATGAAAGGATATTAATTAAGGACAAGGCAAGGTAAAGCAGGTCAGTGGGATCATTTTGGGAAAGATTATAAATTTCACTTAGTGTTATTGGCACATTTTCTGGTTTTCCTCTTTCATGGTCCTTGAAATATACAGCACTATTCTCAACACTGAGCTAAACAAAATCAGACTCTAACAGGGGAGGAGGTGGGTTCCAATCGATCTGCTGGGAGTAGCAAAAATTTACATCTCACCACTGAAAGGCATTGGACAGACCAGAATGGTTCTCCAAATCTCTATTCCTATTAGTTCTCTCTGTTAGATGCCCCAGTGAAAGTAAAACAGTATACTGTCCTGGCTACATTAGCCTTTTGTTCTTACATTTTCCCCTCAAAATGGATCATATTTTCAGTTGTTTTCCAGCTATGTCGTGTTAATGGAAATAAATAATTTTCATCCTGCATTAGTGTCCAGTCTCACGTGATCTTCTTGTCACCCCCCTCAATCTGTATCTGCCATTCATTTGCTGCTTCAAAACAGTTTGGAATATTTAAAATATGATTAAAATTTTTGCCACTGCAAATTTAAAGAAAAAGAAATTCTGTAGGTCCTGCTTGCTCAAAAGTTGCTAATTTAGATTTTTACTTTGCAACACACCTCCTTGAGTTGCTCTGCAGATAATTGTGGATATATAACTATCAAATAATCATAACTTGGCAAATTTCCTTTAGTACTGTAGTAATCCTCAAAAGAGAGTTTTGAAGAATTTATATGTGTTCTGAAGGCACAGTTAACATTTAGTGACTGTGTAAATTACTAACTAATAATTAAGACATGCTTCGAAATAAATAAAGGAAACATCTTCATTCAGGCTAAGAGCACAAAGATCAAAATGTCTTTTTGCTGTAATAAACTTATTTTAGAAGGAGTTCTAGAGTAACAGAAAATTTGTGAAGACAGTACAAAGTTCCTATATACTCTACATCCAGTTTCCCATATTGTTGACATTTTACATTATTGTGATACATTTGTCACAACTAATAGACCAATATTGACACGTTATTAACTAAACTTCTTGGAAAGGAAAATATCAAGTGCAGCCCCCATTTATAAAGTTATACATACACTTACATAAAATCCAGCAATCCCTAACCAGATTCTCTTAGGTATTTACCCAAGAAAGATTAAAACATATGTCCACACATATATTTGTATATGAATGTCCATAATAGCTGAATCAATGATAGGACCCAAATGTCCATCAACATGTGAAAGGGTAAACAAATTGTGAAATATCTGTATAATGGAATACTACTCTAATAAAAAGAAACAAATTACTGATACACACAACATGGGTAGATCTCAGTCATTATGCTAAGTTAAAGAAACTTAATATAGACATGCATAAAATGTTACTAGAAGAGGCAAAATCTTAGTGACTGAAAGTAAATCTGAGTTTTCCATGGCTGGAGTTGGGGAGAAGAAATGGACTACAAAGTGGTAGAAGGGAAGATGTACACATGGATATATTTTTTTCCCCAATTCATCCAATTATACAATTAAAATTGGTGGATTTTACTGTATATAAATTTTACCTCAATAAACTGAGTGGAAATAAGTGGAATGGATTTGATGGCAAAGCAAGTTTCTAAGACTTAAGACAGCTTGACCAAATTTTAAGTTCACTGTTCTTAAAACAGAAATAATGTGGTAGTAAAAATCAATAGCCAGTAACTGCTTGTGGTAAATAAAGCTTCTTGAATTAATGTCAAAATAGAAAAGTCTGCTCATATTCAAAGAAAGCCTTGAAATAGCAGCAAGTAAACTGACATGTAGTAAAATTGACAAAAAGAAATAAACACTACTTCAGTGTATTAGGGAAGCTAAGGTTTTTCTCAAGATTCAAATCAGGTTTTAAAATTAAATATATGGTTTTGAGACCATTACTGGAATGTTTAGGTTTTTTCCTTCCTTTGATTTATATAGTATTGGACACCTATAATGAAAATAAAATTTCAAGAACAAGAATTGCATAAAATCAATGACACAACTCATAGGTCTTCTCAGAGTTGGCACGCTCCTCGTGGAAAAAGATAGTCATTCTCATTTTAAAACATTCGGGTGGGCAACTCTTCCCCATTCTGGACAACCAAACCATTTGTTCAGAGGATTTTCTTAAGAATTGTTTATTGCTGTTACACAGCAACTGATGCTGTTAGGAAAATATGTTACTTTCAACATCATCATTCTTTATGTTGATTGCATCCTTGTTAATGTGGCAAATTTGTATCAATGAGTTCATCTACAATCAAATGATTGGTCTTGCACTTGAGATATATTGAATTACACATTGTTTTTTATTTAATTAATTCACTCAAGATCTACTGGACATCTCCTTTGTACTAGATACTCTGCTAGGTGCTGGGGATATGACAATGAAGAAATTGTTTACAATTCTTGACATCAGAGTATTCAGCCTAATGGAAGAGATAAACCTACAATTAAAAGATCACATAAAAGTGCTACGATTAGTGCTTTTTTTTCTTGTATAGAGTGCTTTGAAAGAATGTAATAGGATGAGGAAAGAACATGAGAACATGAACTAGAGAACGTGAACATGAACTTCAAGTAGAAAATATATCACAAATCTGAATAAAAACTTGGAAAATGACAAAAATCAATGCATTAAGATACAACAAAAAGTTGGAGATTTGTGGGTCAGTCTTGACAAAAATTGTTTTTAAGAAAAGTCAAAGTGGCAAAAGCCTTTCATCAGTAAGGAGAGACTATATATAGGTAAATTAGTATACATAATAGGGGAATATAATAATAGGGGAATAATAGGGGAATATAAGTGTGTAGTGACAGTGGAGACAGACAATTGAAATAATGTATTAAAACAATCCAAATATATTGTTGTATGGGTTAATATTAATAATGGGTATTATTTACCCACTCTTTCACTACTTTTTAATCTGTTCTATTAATATAGTTTTTAATTCAGGAACCAATTTCAAGGTTTCTATATTTATTTTCCCTAACTCTTAATTTCATAAGAAACAGTGTGATTTGCCTAAAAAGTAACTAAATTCCTCCTTTCTTCATTTACATTCAACCATTTTTCTATTATTGTGTGTAAAATTCTCTTTCTCTTTAAGCACAGGCAGTAATTTCTCTGACATTGTTGTAGTAACATCTTGCTAGATACATCTCCTGAGGCAAGGGAAACAAATGCAAAAATAAACTATTAAGACTACATCAAAATAAAGAGCTTCTGCACAGCAAAGGAAACAACAAAACTAAAAGACAATCTACTGAATTGGAGAAGATATTTGCAAATGACATGTCTGATAAAGGGCTAGTATCCAAAATATATAAAGAACTTATAAAACTCAACACCCAAAACCAAATAATCCAGTTAAGAAATGGGCATAAGACATGAACAGACATTTCTCCAAAGAAGATATCCAGATGGCCAACAGACACATGAAGATGTTCAACATCACTCATCATCAGGGAAATGCAAATCAAAACCACAATGAGATATCACCTCACCCCTGTCAGAACGGCTAAAATTAAAAACACAAGAAAAAACGTATGTTGGCAAGGATGCCAAGAAAAAGGAACCGTCGAATGCAAACTCATGCAGCCATTGTGGAAGAGAGCACGAAGGTTCCTCAAAAAATTAAAAACAGAACTACCCTATGGTCCAGTAATCACACTACTGGATATTTACCCAAAGAATATGAAAACACTAATTCAAAGTGATACATGCAATCCTATGTTTCTAACAGCATTATTTATGCTAGCCAAACTGTGGAAGCAGCCCAGGTGTCCCATCAATAGATGAATGGGTAAAGAAAATGTGGTGTATATATAATGGACTATTATTCAGCGATAAAAAAGAATGAATTCTTGCCATTTACAACAACATGAATGGAGCTAGAGAGTATAATGCTAGGTGAAATAAGCCAATCAAAGAAAGACAAATATCATACAATTTCACTCATATGTAGAATTTAATAAGCAAAACAAACAAAGGAAAAAAAGAGACAAACTGAGAAACGGACTCTTAACTACAGAAAACAAATAGATGGTTTCCAGTGGGATGAGTTGGATGGATGGGATGCGTGAAATAGGTGAAGGGGATTAAGAGCACACTAATCCTGATGAGCACTGAGTCATATATGGGATTGGTGAATCACTACACTGTACACCTGAAATGAATATAACATTGTATATTAACTACATTAGAATTAAAATAAAAAATAAAGAATTTCTTTCCCTTTAAATTATAGTATTGACAGTTTTCTCCACAGGGAGGAGGGGATCACATGTATTTGAAGGAATAAAGAGTAACTTAAACATATTTTACCATAAGATATGTTTTGTCTAAATCTTTTGAAGAATGGAATCCATTACCATATTTCCAATGAAAATATTTCTCCCCTTTCTCCTTTCTGGCTACTCTCTTGCTTTCCTTCCTTCTATTCAGATGCATGTATGGAACCCTTGCTTTGTGCTATGCAGTGCTTAAAGATACTGTGTTGAGTGGACAGGTTGTGCACTGCACCTGCCCAAGGAGCCCCCTTCCCATTTATGGTGCATTTGACACAGCGTGCATGGGATATGAAATAACCCCCAGCAGCATATTCTCAACCTTCTTCTCTCCTTATGTTCCATTCTTAATGTGTGATATCTGCCAGTTTGTTTTCAAGACACCTTTCTTGTGGTCTCTAAATCTTTTAGTTAGCTATTTACTACAATATCTTCCTTTGGCCATCTTATACCTTAAACTGTCAGTATGTTCCCGACTAGATTAATCTTACCTTCTTTAAGGCTTTTTACTTGTCATTGCAAGTCAATTCAGGAAATATCTCTTCAACACTTATAAAAAGTAGTCTTCGAGGTACTGTGAGATATGAAGATAGTTAAGAGTTTCCTAGACTGAGGGAGCTTCTCAGCAAATACATTCATGGATTGTTTTCTATATTCTTTTTTAGCTATTTGCTGCAATGCTGGACCCCACCACCAGAATCTGATCTGTAGCAGATATATACAATAGATGTAGAGGACACACAGAAAATCATTCCAAGGATAGTCATAGACACTGAAATTATCTGATAGTTACAAAGTGAGTGAAAAATTCTGAAAGATTTCCTTTTAGTATGGGCTTATTTACTTATTTGATATAAATAATGGTAGCATTTTTTTTATATAGAACCATGAAAACGAGTGTGTTTGTAACAGATACAATTTCTCTTTGACTTTTTATCAAATGTTATTCTCTGTATTAACCACCTTTTTATTTTCTATATTTCTGACACTTTGCCATCAGGGGTCTTGCTGAGCCGAGAGAGACTAGTCTTCTCAGGGATGGACAATTCCCAGAGATAGTAAAAGGCTGGCTTGCTGAGTACACCTTTCATATGCAAAGGAACCAATTCAGAGCCCACATCCCCATCATCTGTTGGGTTCCAGCACTGAAGAGCACTATTTCCCTGCTCTAATCACCCCAACGCCAAGTACCAGAACACTAGGGACAGCCTCTGCACGCCTGAGAACACTGAAGTTATTCAAACTAGCCAATCCTAAGCTTTCCCACCCTTGCCATGCCAGTTTCTGACCAGAGATACCACAACAAAGGCTCTCGCCAATGTTTTCCCCTTACTTCCTCTGCCTCCTGACCAGCTGTGGTGCTTTCCTGTCTGGCCCAGTATGATGTGCAAAGACCCTTTCTCTTGGGAACTGTGAGTAACAAACTATCTTTTCAATGCCAGTCACCTCCTGATATGTTGCCTTCATTATAGCTGAAAAATAATAAAACCTACATTTTAAAGAAGAGCTGGATTTTATGGCCTGTGAGAATTGATGTTGCTTTCACATCTTGCAGAAATAACTTGACCAGTTATGCCTTTTCCTCTTTCCAAAGCATAGATTATCATCATGCAAGTTTAGGAATTCCATTGCTTCTAATAGCCTCTTTGCCACTCAGATAAATAGGTAAAATGTCTTCATTCTTTGGTTTCTGATGAAATGTCCTGAATTCAGATGGATCCTACAACAGAAATATTTTATGTTGGTAAGTTACTTTATGGTTAATAGATGTTTCTACATTTATTTATTAATTAAAAGCTTCTCGCACACATATGTACACGATAAAGACAGGTCATGAGTCATTCCTATATTGGAGATGAAGAAATTATGCCTCCGAGAGCTTATATGGTTTTCCCAGGCAAGATGGTGGTGGTGGTGGTGGTGATGGTGGTTGTTTCTTAGTTTACCACTCAAGATTTCTGGGTAGTAGAAATCTTGTGAATTGCTAAAATGAAAATCTTCATAGAAATTTGATTTTAGGAGATGTAGTAGTTGAAATTAGACTTGTATCAGTAAAAATTAATCACATCCTCAGTTAGAAAGGGAAAGATTGAACCCATTTCTCCATTTGGCTTTGCATGAAGTTGCAGTACATCTTCTGGGGATATACTGGGGAAGACTACTTTCTCTGACAACCTAGCACACATATATATCATAGAATCAGGCTGACCCTGTGCTAAGTTTCGTACAGTTTTGTATTCATTTGTCTTTATATTAAAATACTAAGTACTATTACTGAAAAGAATTCCAACTGAACTTTTCAAGTAGATCTACCAAGGCTACAGTACAACTTTTACTATTAAGCAGAGATAAAAATTTAGAGCTGGAAGTAATTTGAGAGGTTATGTAATACAAACATTTATGAAAGAAGTCCAATGATATTAGGAAGTTTCCCCAAGATACTATAATGCTCCTTCACAGCAATCTGTCATTTTGCTACTAAGAAAAGTTCTAGCTCACATTCCATATACCCTTAAAGATGCTCTAGCTCAGAATTCTGTGTTGTAATGCATATTGGAGAATTCAAATCCCTAGTATATTGTGAAGGATGAAAATAACCTTATGTCGTTTCTCTAAGAAAGTAATCATGTTCTCTCCTGCAGGAGTTAAACCATTTGAAGTTGGGAGGGGAGAGGTGTTGTCCCAAGTTTCAATAAAGTCTGAAGGTAAAAAGTTTAATGAGAATTTCAGGGGCCAGTTCATTCTGTACAATCTTATGGAATCTGGGTGGATTTCAAGTGCTAGTCTAACCAAAACGAGGAAACCATCTCAATCTTGCATGGCATTTCCTTTCAACATAGGCTCTATAAAAGGAAGGTCTCCCAGTATATTTTTCATTGTTCCCAGAGTATTAGCCCTGAGAAGCCAAAACCTTCTCCAAATCTATGAAAATAATTTAAAAACCCTACAGAACATTTGGCCCTTTTAAAATAAAAACTTTAAAAGAACTCTGATGTTTGTGAAGGATTCCTTTTATTTATCATTGAAGGCTGGAATTACTTAAAGCAAATCTGCTTCATTTTTCCTTAATGGAAGGCTCCCAAAGGTCACAGACGTTCTGAGAAATCATGTTCTGAAATTTTCTTGGGCTTCTGGGTTATTGAAGCTGGACTGAGTTATGTTTATTAAATCCACGTCTATATTTTTGGCAATTAGTTTCTTACACCTTGACTTCAGAAATCTGGGAATCATTGACATGTCAAACTTTCAAACTATATGAGGCTAATTTTTCATAAACCAATGTGCCTAATTACTGGTATTACTTTTTGAAATGTTTCCACTCCTGATCCTCCTGGGATTCATACATGGCAAATGCATTTAAAATGCCATCTGTCATCTGGACCCCTACTTTCAAGCCCTCAGGCAAATGTTTTTGTAAACAATTGGCCCTTGAAGGTATCCTTGGAGCCAGGAAGCTCATATTTCACTGGATCAAGAGAAGAAACACATTCCAGAGTTGAGGATCCTCTGAGGACAAAACTGTGAGTCAAGGTTCCCCACATTGTATCATTAATCAGTTTGATTCAAATGATGTCATAAATCCAAGGTCAAAAAGAGAAGTTAAATTCCACCTCCAAAGACCCAGTTTTGTAGCTTCAAGGGTGTCCTGTGAAATTTTTCAATTTCTAAAACTGAGGCAATGCTTATGAACTACAAAATTTGAAGACCAACTATAAATCCAGAATTTGGTGATGTAATCAACAAAGGATAGAATTAAATGCATCTAACATATGCTGAACAATCTACATAATTATGATTATGAGAATAGCAAGTAATCATAAATGGTAACTAACAATGAGAACAGTGACATTTACACGGCTGATGTATTTTTAAAAGTCTCTTGTAAAGGTGACCAGTAGGCTTTGATAAGGAAACTGCTCAGAGACTCTATTCAAGATATGGTAATGGAAACCACATCAAGTGCAAGTTAAAAACATGATTTCTGGGGCGCCTGGGTGGCTCAGTGGGTTGAAGCCTCTGCCTTCAGCTCAGGTCATGATCTCATGACTCAGCTCAGGTCGTGACTCGATCACGGGATCGAGCCCCGCATCGGGCTCTCTGCTCAGCAGGGAGCCTGCTTCCCTTCTCCCTCTGCCTGCCTCTCTGCCTACTTCTGATCTCTCTCTCTGTGTCAAATAAATAAAATCTTTAAAAAAAAACAAACAAAAAAAACATGATTTCTGAATACCATCCAATATAGATGCCAGATAAAATACAGAATGTCAATTAAATTTGAATTTCATTTAAATAATATATGTTTGTGTACTTATATTTTATTTCAGATAAACAATGAATAATTATATTTCTATACTTTTATTTGCTAAACCTGGCCATATCCAGAGAACAATCTGAATTTTTAATTGGGGTCCCAGAAGATTCTTATTATCAGGAAAGGTGAAGAAACATTGCTAGAGTTAATGTTGATTTTTTCCTTCTCGAGTGAGGGATGCTCAAAACACAAGGTACTAGAGGTTTCTACAGACAGGTATGTCTGAACCTCCAGGCTTTGGAAGTTCCAAATCATTTAAAAATGAACTTACAAGAAACATCTCTCCTCATTTTGGTTAGACTTAACTTATGTTGCTTTATTGAGGTATCAGATCAGATGAGATACCCTGGCTTTTAGAATCTAGGCAGGAAGGGAGAAGCAAAAGGAGACAAACAAAAGCTGTAGGAGTTCATCACCTTTAAGTCAACCTTACAAGAAATGTTAAATGGAGTTCTTCAAATTGAAACTAAAGGAGGTTAATTAGTAACAGGAAAACATATGAAAGTATAAAACTCACTGGTAAAGGTAAAATATAGTTAAATTCATAATACCCCAATGTTATAATGCTGGTGGGTAAATCACTTATAACTCTCATATGAAGGATAAAAGACAAAAGTACTAAAAATGACCATAACTAGAATAATTTACACAATGTAAAAAGTTGCAAATTATGACATCAAACACATAAAATGAGGTGCAGAGTATGTAAAATGTAGAACTTTTCAATATATTTGAAGTTAAGTTGTTATCAGCTTAAAATACAATTTTATATATATATATAAAATACCTTATGTATATATATATAATGTATTTTATGTAAATCTCATGGTAATCATAAAGCAAAGCTTATAGTAGCCACACAAAAGAAAAAGAGAAAGAAATCCAAGCATACCCCTACAGAAATTTATCAAATCACAAAGGAAGAGAGCAAGAGAAGAAAAAAGAAATAGAGGAACAACAAAGCAATGAACAGAATGGTAATAGTAATTTCATACCTACCCATAATTACTTTAAATATAAATGAACTAAATCCTCCAATCAAAAGACATAAGGTGGCCAAATGGATTAAAAAATAAGACCCAGCCATGTTCTGCCTACAAGAGACTCCCTTTAGCTTTACGGAACACATAGACTGAAAGAGAAGTTATGGAGAAATATACTCCATGCGAAGGGAAACCAAAAGAGAGTAGGGGCAGACAAAACAGAATTTAAGTCCAAGACTGTAACAACAGATGACGATCATTATGCTAAGTGAAATCAGTCAGATGGAAGAAGGCAAATACTCTATGGAATCATTTATATGT
Source organism: Potos flavus (assembly GCA_028534135.1). NCBI lineage: Eukaryota > Metazoa > Chordata > Mammalia > Carnivora > Procyonidae > Potos > Potos flavus. The sequence continues at coordinate 73,881,841 of CM052886.1, forward strand.
AGAATCAAAAAAAAAAAAAGCCCAAACTCATAACAACAGAGAGTAGAAAAGTTGTTGCCAGGAGCTGTGGGGTGGAGGAAATAGGAAGAGGCTGGTAAAAGGTACATATTTCCAGGTATAAGATGAATAGAGTCTGAGGATCTAATGTATAATATGGTGACTACAACTGATAACACTCTATTATATAATTGAAATTTGCCAAGAGAATAGAACTTAAAAATTCTCACCGAAATTAAAAAAACAGAGAAACTATGTGAAGCGATAGATGTGTTAATTAACTTGATATAGGGAATCCTTCCACAATGCATGCATGTATCAAATCATCACTCTGTATACTTTAAATATTTTACAACTTTGTCAATTATGCCTCAATAAACTGATAATAATAGTTTTTTAATAAAGAAGCTTAATAGGAGGAAAAGAGAGGAGAGGGCAAAACAGGAAAGGTTAATGTGAGTATGAAAAGCGACTAAAGAGAAAATCAAAAGCCAATGTGGAGAGTAATTGTGGAAATACAAATGAGAAAGGAGAATACAAACCCAAGAGGATGCATCAATTGCACCCACTTGTATTTCTGTAGAAAATGGGAGATATATACAATGATATCCTTTTTTTTTTTTTAAGACTTATTTATTTATTTGAGAGAGAGAGTGTGCTCGCTGGCAGGGGCAGGCAATGGGAAGCAGAGGGAGAGAATTCCCAAACAGACTCCCTCTTGAGCATGGAGCCTGAAGTGGGGTGGATCTCCCACTCCTGAGATCACAACGTGAGCCAAAACCAAGGGTCGGAGGCTCAACCAACTGAGCCACCCAGGTGCCCCTATGCAAGGATATCCTAAGATGTATGTGGCTAAAATCACACAGAGCTTAGCAGGAATTATGGTTAATATTGACACTTAAAACTCACAAACAATGTTTTATGTTTCACATAAGTATTTTACAAACTTCTTCAGTAATAAATAAATAAATGAATTCAGAGATTAATCATATGTTAACTCTTGATGGAATGATGAACTCTCCCCCCAAAACTTTGCATGTATACACTATCTTTCATGCAATTTCAAGCATTCATGGACACCTTGAGGTTCTATTTTGGAACTCAGGTTAAGAACTATAAAATAATTTATCCACAAATTCATTCATTCATTCATTCATTCAACAAATGTTGTTGAGGACCTAATATGTGCCAGGAACTGTTTTAGACAATAAAGGAAGATATAGTAACAAACAAAACAAAAATTTCTGTCTTAATGGAGTTTCTGTTTGTGTGGAGGGGGAAATCAATCAATAAAGATGACTCAAAAAGTACATAAATTGTATATTAGATATGTCAACCTTAAAAATAAAATAGCCATGGGGTGCCTGGGTGGCTCAGTGGGTTAAAGCCTCTGCCTTCAGTTCAGGTCATGATCTCAGGGTCCTGGGATTGAGCCCCGCATCGGGCTCTCTGCTCAGCAGGGAGCCTGCTTCCCCCTCTCTCTGCCTGCCTCTCTGCCTACTTGTGATCTCTCTCTTCTCTGCCAAATAAATAAATAAAATCTTAAAAAAAAAAAAAAAGAAGAAGAGTGACCAAATGGGAAGTAATTGGTAAGAGCTTGCAGGAAAAGGAGGCAGGATCATGTAGGTCTTGGCAAGTTCATAGGAAGGCCTTAGCTCTGAGGAAGTTGGAAGGTCACTTGAAACACAGTTTCAAAAACACTCTTCTAGGGTCAAAAAATCTCACCTAATTACTGCAGGTAGAGTTACCATTAAAATCTCTATATGGCTAAACCTCTTGGCTTGGACTTTTTATAATTAATAATATTTAATGCAAGAAAATTGCAGTAAATGTGTTTATTTAATTTAAGATAATTTGATTCATTTCTCACTTGTAATTTTGCATTGCAGTCTTTATAAATGTCTAGCACTTTATACATAGAACTTTGTACAATAACATTCACTCATCTTCATGTGTTAACTTCAGTATTGCATTGATGAATGTGACATTTGATTTTTTAATTCTGTTTAGTGATAACGGGCACTGACCTGGAATCTGGAAACCTGGTTTAAAATTTGTTTTCTGGTTATCTGCTCTTAGAAAGGCACCGATAGGGTGGTAGAACCTTTACATCTGACCTTTCAGATCCTGGCCTTATCACTTGAATATAGTGAAACAATGTAACATTGGTGAGTTACTTAACCTTTCTGAACCCTGTTACCCTCTGGGTGAATTGGTGTTGATGGTGCGATGATAGATTAATTAGCATTTAACAGATGGCCGGAGAATGTCTGCAACCTACTAGGTAAGCAGTCAAACAAATAGGGCTTTGTATTACTTTTCTAGGTTGGCCGTCACAAGTTACCGCAAACTGGGCAGCTTAAAACAACCAGAAATTTATTGTCTCCGTTCAGGAGTCTAGAAGTCTAAAGGTGTCCAAAAGACCATGTTCCCCATGAAGGCTCTAGAGAAGAATATTTGTCTCTTTCTAGCTTCTAGCAGTTTCCCACAGTCCTTGGCATTCCTTGACCATAAACTGCATCACTCCATCTTCACATAACTGTCTTTCATTTATGTGTGTCTGAGTGTCTTCAAATCTTCCAAATTTTTTTCTCCTTATAAGCACACCAGTCACTGGATTTAAGGACCACCTTAATCCAGTATGGCCTCATCTAAATTTGATTACATCTGCAAAGACCCTATTTCCAAATGAAGTCACATTTATAGGTACCTAGAGGTATGACTTCAATATATCTTTTTTGGGGGAGGGGTGCAATTCAACCAATAATGGAAGTCTTATTATAGTTTGAGTAACTTACTTACCTGTTTCTTCTCCTCAGAAATGAAGCTACTAATGTCTATTTCACAGTGGTTCTGAGACTTAAATGAGATATTTCCTGTGAAAAAGCCTGCCGAGGGCTGACACATCCAACACAAAAGTCACTCTGAGTTTTCCTTTTTCTGTTTAATCACAACCAGCCATTCCATTTTTTATTCTTATACATTATTTGTTAGATTTTTTAAAGTAGTCTCCACACCCCAGCATGGAGCCCAACACAGGGCTTCAACTCAAAACCCCGAGATCAAGACCTGAGCTGAAATCAAGAGTTAGATGCTTGACCAATTGAACCACCCAGGTGCTCGAATTATACATTATTTTTAAATACAAGAGCCAGCTCTCCCAACTTAAACATTTTGTAGAATTTTATCCAGTTTAGAAGCTGAAGTGTACATGGAGCATCTGGGTAGACACAGTTCCTACCACTTATATTCATGGGTTGGACTTGATTGATTTGATGACTAATATCTAAAACAAATCCTTGCCTTTAGTTCACAGGGTCTGTTTGTGCTTTACTTTAGGGAGAAAGGGAAGGAATTGGGGGAAAGAGTCTCAGTATTCTTTGTCTGAATGATTTACATAAGTGGCTTCCTTGGAAAGATGTGGTTAGTTTTCCCTATACACAGAAAGGAAATAAGTGTCTTTTCTCAGCTAAACCAGAAGATATTTTCCCAAATTTGGAGGACAGGAGTGTCAAACACTGTTGTGAAATAGAACCTTCTAAATTTTTTTTTTAAGATTTTATTTATTTATTTGACAGAGAGAGATCACAAGTAGGCAGAGAGGCAGGCAGAGGGAGAAGGGGAAGCAGGCTCCCTGCTGAATAGAGAGCCAGATGCGGGGGCTCAATCCCAGGACCCTGAGATCATGACCTGAGCCGAAGGCAGAGGCTTTAACCCACTGAGCCACCCAGGCGCCCCTGAACCCTCTAAATTTTTAAAGAAACTTGAACCTTGCCCCGGGGAAGGAATGACAACAGGAAAGGTAAATGCGAGGGGATCCTAGAGCAAGGATGCCTTTGCCTTGTCTCCAAGTGCAGCCCAGGAGGCCATTGTTCTTGCAAAGAAGACTGGCATCAAGAATGGTGCACAATTATGGGGCAGCAAGGGCAGGGAGTTTAAGTCATTAGGCCTAAAGGAAGCCTCACAAGATGCCAGGGGTGGGGGTGGTGTGGGGGGAATGGCAAGGAAGAAGACAATCAGAGGACTCCGAGTGGCCTTAAAGCTCAAATAGAGAGGAAGAGCTCTGTGAACTTGGACATTAGTCATCGTAGTGAACTCATAGACCTCAGCAGCAGCACTGATAAGCACATGTTCACAATGACTGAAAAGGTGTATAGAGATAACCAAGGATCCAATGTCCCTCACCGTCAATGCCATGAAGTACTTCTCAGGACCTCAGGGGTAGGAAGAAAAAACTTTAAGTGGGCTGATCCTGACTCCTCAACTCACTGAGTTTAAATCCCAAACTGATGACATTTTGAACCTGGATAGATCAAGTAATCTCTGCTGAGTTTACTAGGTAGTGACTAGATAGTGTTTTCTAATGGAAAAGGAGAGATCAAGAGAGAAATTGCATTGATTAAGGAAAGATGAAAAGAGTCATATTCTTGAATACTGAGTTTTGTTTATAGAATTATAATCAGCCACACACAAATCAAAGTGACACCTTCCATTCATCTGGGAGTACTCGAATTTTGTTCTGTTGCTCTCTGCTTTTCAGATTTCATCGTTTTAAAGAATCCAATTTTTTCTGCTGTTTTTGCAAGCAAGTAAAGCATGTCTCTATGAAAATGGTGCTCTCAGTTTCTGGATCTATGTTATTATCTCTGTGTAAGTGATAGCAGAGAATAGTGTTTTTAACTCCAAATATTAGGGTCTCCCAAAGAATGTGATTGCCTCACTGGAAATGTTCCTACCTTTGATTAAATCACTTTTTAGGGTGTTGGAATTAGGGTCATGTAATACTAAACTGGTTTTATACCCACAGAAGGGGATGTAAAAGAGGAAAAGAGAGGAGAGGGGAAGGGAGAAGGAGTCAGGGAGACGAGGGGAAGGAGATCAGCTGAATGTATGTCAAAAATGCATTTTTATAGTGGTATGAAGTGACTACATTCTCTATAGACAGTCTGATTGACTCTATTTCCTATAGTCAGTTTGAAGGTTAAGAAGGCATCATTAAGGAGTAGGAAGTCATTTGGAAATATATAAAATTCTAATTTCTCCAACTAAGCAAGAGATTCTGAATTCATCATTAACAAAGCAATCATTAAGAATCATCATTTCCCCCAAGTGAATTGGGGGAAATCAGAGGGGGAGACAAAGCACGAGAGACTGTGGACTCTGAGAAACAAACTGAGGGTTTTGGAAGGGAGAGAGGTTGGGGAATGGGTGAGCCTGGTGGTGGGTATTGAGGAGGGCACATATTGCATGGAGCACTGGGTGTGGTGCATGAACAATGAATCTTGGAACACTGAAAAAAATAAAATTAAATTTAAAAAAAGAATCATTTTCTTTGTGTATATTTATTATTTACTAACTTGTTCACACCCACACACATTTATTGATCAATTTATACACCTGAAGCATACTTAGTGCAAAGTGCTGAATGTTGGCATGGAAGATCTGGCCTATGTCTTTGCTTCTAGTGAAGGCAAACCCAACAAGATAGTTGTACTATAAGGTGACAATCACTATGAGAGAAGGAAGCACAGGGTACTCTGAGAACAAAAAGAAATGCACCCATTTAATAAAATATACTGAGACATGGGCATATTTTCAATTTAGAAAAAGCTAAATATGCAAAAATAGTATTCTTTGTGATTTACTATATTATAAATAAGGTTTTACCTTAATTCTGGACAAAATAAAACATTGAATGTAAATTTTAGGAAATGTTTTTGTGAATTTGACAATAATATAAAAATTATGTACAAATGGACTTATAAAATATGAGTTTAAGCATGAATTTAAGAAAAAGAGTAATGGGGGCACCTGGGTAGCTCAGTCGTTAAGTGTCTGCCTTCGGCTCAGGTCACGATCCCAGGGTCCTGGGATTGAGCCCCGCATCAGGCTCCCTGCTCAGCAGGAAGCCTGCTTCTCCCTCTCCCACTCCCCGTGCTTGTGTTCCCTTTCTTGCTGTGTCTTTCTCTGTCAAATAAATAAATAAAATCTTAAAAAAAAAAAAAAAAAGAAAGAAAAAGAGTAATTTGATGGTCCTCCTACTTCCAAGGTAATCACATGAGGTCTTCTTGAACAGGAAGCCCTAAAAATAATTCTTTGGTTTTTTTTCAATTAACTATACCTGGAGGACTATTCTGGGAAAAGATTAAATATTTATGTATGTATATATTTATTTATTCATTCATTCATTTATTTATTTTTAAAGATTTTTTTCTATTTATTTGAGAGAGAGAGTGAGTAGGGGGAGGGACAGAAGAAGGAGAGACAGAAGCAGACTCCCCGCTGAGCATGGAGCCCAACATGGGACTTGATCTCAAGACCCTGAGATCATGACCTGAGCCAAAATCTAGAGTCCAAGAGTTAATCAACTAAGCCACTCAGGCACTCTCATATAGTAACTCTTAATGTTCTTTTTGTGTAGCCTGTCACACATTCTAGGAACATAGAATAAACAACAAGTGACTCCGCTATTTCCACAGAACGTAAATTAGGATTTAAAAACAAAGATAGGCTTTAGCAATATACTTAAAAGAGGTGGAGATAATCAAAACAAGGATAACTGAAATTCATAATGCCTGATATTATATGCCAATAGGAAAAAAACACACAGGCACTGGGAAATAGAAGCTTTATGTCATAGCTGAGTAATAGAGGAATGGTTGGATGCTCACCTCTTCAAAAGAAAGAAAATAGAGTAAAACGTGGAAGCTATCATAACAGTAATTTTTTGTTTGTTTGTTTATTTTTATGTTATGTTAGTCACCATACAGTACATCATTAGTTTCTGATCCAGTGTTCCATGACTCATTGTTTGCATATAACACCCAGTGCTCCATGCAATATATGCCCATCTTAATACCCATCACCAGGCCAATCCATCCCCTCACCCCCCTCCCCTCTAAAATCCTCAGTTTGTTTCCCAGAGTCCATAGTCTCTCACGGTTTGTCTCCCCATCTGATATCCCTCCCCCTTCGTTTTTCCCTTCCTTCTCCTAATGTCCTCCATGCTATTCCTTATGTTCTACAAGTAAGTGAAACCATATGATAATTGACTTTTTAAATGTTGCATGCTTTTCCATTTTTCCTTCAAGTAGTGATAGTCAAATGAAGTAATGTAGTGATAATCACATGAAACTCTTGTTCTAATTTAAGACTGCTTATTGGCAGAGACAACACTATATGGTTGTGAAATCCCACTTGATTGCCCTCTTTCTGGACACACAGGATGACTGTGTTTTCAAGCTTCCTTTGGTCAATTCTGGCTGATAAGATGTGGCTAGAAGTGAAGTGATGTATATCCATTCCTTCTAGGCCTGGCTATAAACCTTCTTCACATGCTCTCTTTTCTCCTTCTGTGGCAAACTTAGGGGCCACAAGTTTAAGATAACAACAATGTCTCAGTACAGAAGGAAACTGGGTCCCTGAATTATCACCTAGGAGAATCACCAGCGTGGGCAGTTTTACCTGTATATACTATGATGGTGAGTGAAAAATAACCCATATAATGCTAAGCCAACCAATAAGTTATAAAAGCCTACTTGTTACTAGAATATAGCCTAACCTTTCTTGATAAATATACTACCTTTTATAAGAATCCCAAATTAATTCATGGAAGTTGAATTTCTTATTCAGATATGAACTTTTAGTAATAACTGATAAATAACTCTGAATTTCTTCCCATTTTCCATTGAAGGTGATTTGAATGGAAAGCTTAAAATAACAGGTAAAATTAAAACAATAAGCATGTTTCCCAATACTTTGTACAGTTCATCAGGCAAAGTAAGCATGGGATAAAGATTTGTCAAAAAATAAAAATATTACTTCATGAAAAGTTCATAAGAATATTTTTGCTTTTAAAAATAAAGAAAAAAATCAATCAATCAGAAAAAAATCAGAGAATTGGAAAGAGAAAAAAACAGATGTTTTGCAAAAATAGAAATGCGCATCTCTTAATCATTTGGAAAAGTAGGAAAACTGCTTTGAAATACTAATTCTCATCAATAGAGAAAATGAAAAATATGAAGTTTCACAATGCACTTTGTGGAAGAAGCTGAGGGTAAACAGCACTCTTGTACATTGTTGATGACAATGCAAATGATACAATTACCATGATGGGAAATTTCGAACTATCTAGAAAAATTATGTATCTGTTTACCTCTTTTTTTTTTTTTTTCTTTTTTTTTTTTTTTTTTTGTATCTGTTTACCTCTTGACTTATAGTTCCATTTCTAGGAATCCATCTCAGAAATATGCTGCCAAAAACAAGCACTTTGTCTATCTAAGGTTATTCAAAGCAGAGTTATTTGTAATATCAGAAATTGAACACAACCTGGATGTCCATCCATAGGAGACTGTTGGATAGATATTAATACATCCATGCAAAGGGGAATAGACCAGGCAGGAGAAAAGGGTGTGTAGTTTGCCATTTTATTTTTTAAAAGATTTTATTTCTCTATTTGACACAGAGAGAGAAATCACAAGTAGGCAGAGAGGCAGGCAGAGAGAGAGGGGGAAGCAGGCTCCCTGCTGAGCAGAGAGCCTGATGCGGGCTTGATTCCAGGATCCTGAGATCATGACCTGAGCCTAAGGCAGAGGCTCTAACCCACTGAGCCACACAGGCACCCGCCATTGTTTATTTTTAAAAAAGAGATATATACTGGCTTGTATTAAAAATAAAAATAGACAATGGGAAGTTTAAAAGTCATATCTTTATATGGACTTTGTGAAATTTCCAAGCTATGATGTCTTCATTATTTTTATTTTCATTTAAGAGGATAGTAATTAACAGTCTTTAAGATTGTTCTGGATGTTTGAGACCTTAGTCTTTCAGGAAATCCTTTAGTAATTCAGAAAGTACCATCTATCAGCTCCTCAAGTTTTGCTTTACAGATTTGGAGTCAATTTATAAGAATGAACACTCTGTTTTAGTTTATGTATAGCCTACTAAATTTTAAATAGACGCATGATTGATCTAAATATCAAGCCTTAAAAAATGCATGATAGGAAAGATAAATTCTCATAACAAATCACTCTATAATATCTACTTATTAATTAGTTTATATATTGTATTTTAAAAATATATATTAAAGTAACAAAAACTTAGGTATTTAAAGTAAATAAAATATTCATTATTTTTAAAATAAATTTTTCAACAATGTTACTTATAAGAGATGAAATGGAATAGGTTGAAGGGGGAAAAGATAGAAATCAGACTTCTAAAAACTACAGCTTTTTTTATTTGGGGGACCATGGGATATTTTATATAATTATAAAATTAAATAAAAGAACAATCTTAGGGATGGGTAAGCCTGGTGGTGGGTATTAAGGAGGGCACGTATTGCATGGAGCACTGGGTGTTATACATAAACAATGAATCTTGGAGTACTGCATCAAAAACTAATGATGTATTTTACAGTGACTAACATAACAGAATAAAAAATATATAAAAAAAGAATAGAAATTTTAAAATGAACCTAAATATGTATTTAGTCAGTAGTGTAAACACATGGTAAGATAATGTCCCAAGAACTTTAAAATATTGTAATTGGACTCTACACTTTTAACTGGATATATCCAAAGGATAAAAGAACTTTAAAAATTATTTTAATTATGAACCTTAAGTTCCATCTCTTGCTATAATAAATAGTGCTTTCTGAGAAAATGACTAAAGTCCCTGGCTTTAAAATCAGTTTCCACCTCCTAATTAATCATGTCAGGTCAAGCATGTTATTTGGCTTTCCTATGCTAATAAATTAAATTGGGGCTAACATGGAATCTATCTCATAGGGTACTTCTCAGGATTAAATTAATTATCACTTAACATGTTTGTGGAAATAGTATTTGACCCTAGGCAGGCACTCAATCAGTACATGTACAGGTTACTTCGAATTACACGTATTTGACTTTTCAGCCAGAGCAAGGCCAGATGAAGCACCCCACACTTTAAAGATGGTAAGGAGAGCTTTTTGAGGAGACTCATATAGAGATTATCATTGAACACTTATTTCATGCTTACTTTCAGTGTTTCATTTGATAATCGAAATAATCGTGTAAGATATTATTATGCCTTTTTTTTTTTTTTTTTTTACAAGTAAGGACACTGAGGCTCAGTAAAAGGCTGAAAATGCCTTTTTCTTATTCAGGGCTAGTGAGTGACAGAGCCAGGATCTAAGTTAACCCTATCCTAATACTAAATTCTTTCCACGCCATCACGGCCCTTCCGAGGAAAGTGTCCCATGTCTTATTGAGGGATGTTGGGAGTTCCGCTATTACACACTCATTGCTATGGCTTATCTCCTTTCCTCTGCTAAATGCAGATATCATTGCCACATCTAGTCATTGCTCTCTTGAACACAGAGAAAAGGATGTATTTATATTTGGAAAAAACTACACTTTCATTTTATGTCATAATTTGTGTTCTCTGGATCACTCTCAGAACCAATAAGCCATTTTTTTTCTGAGTAAGCTTTGAAGAAGAAAAAGTATTTTTAAAATGTGTGGTGGCAGAAACAGCACAGAAATCCTCCATTGAAAATTGTATCTTGCCCAACAGTTATGGGAGAAGGGTCCTCCAGAAAACAAAAATCCACTGTGTCACGTTCTTTAATTTTATAGCACTTTAATCTTGTGTCTTCTTCTGTCCCCTCTAAATGTAATTTTAGATGTAAGATCGTCTAAGACACTTTTTTCAGACTCTGGTGTGTTTCTGGTAGGCTTTCAAATGGGGAGTAGTGGAAAAAATTGGGAATCATGATGTTAGTTGTAAAACTAAATCCAATTTTAGAAAATTAGTTAAAAGTTGGCAAGATAATTCAGAGCATTTTAAGATGCAGACAAATTTTATTATCTTCCATTTCTGATATTAAACTCAAGAAAATTAGATATGATGAGTTGATTCATATTTCCTTAATTATATAACCATACTTTTCTAATACAAGAACTGTGCATATGATAAAATGTAAAATGGATGGAAGGAGAGGGAGGAAAATGAATTAAATAGAAGAAAAAGGACATGCCGTAAATGGTGCTTAGCCCATGGTACATATTCTAGGGATTGTTTTTGCATGTTTGGAAATAGCTATCTCTTATACAAATCATTAATTATTCTAAAAACTTTTGGCAAAGTTGGAAAGAAATAAGTGAAGTTTGAGTCATACATATTTGCAAAGGAAAACTAACAGAGATGTTTATGAAAACATATCAGTTAAATTTAAAACATCCCGAAAACTTCAACACATGATTATAATTATTTTTTCCCATTGTTAGTGTTTTACTCTAATATTTTTTGAGTTTTATAAGAGAAAAATGAATAAATGAATTCTAGTGGCTATAGGAATATCTAAAATTAACTTCTTTGTATATATGCAAATTCAAGCAATTTGTCAGTTAAGGTTTTTACTTCCAAAGTCTTAATGTTGATAACAGGCAGATACTGACACATACAAAAGGCTTAACACAGAAGTACTGGTTTGGAACAACTTTCTACAGAAGACACAACATCTTTCAAAACTAGTAATGATTCTGTAACTGATTTTATTAAAAGCATAATTTGATTACTAGAAACAGGGGAAGGAAGAAGGAAATTATAGACCATTCATATGCCTTTATTTCATTTTAGGATAGTTAACATACCCCTACCACTTTCCCTCTGCTCCTCCCACATGCAAAGGAATTGCTTAGTATTATGTTGAAAAATGCATTTCAGCTCAAAATCTTCAAAGTAGGCAAAATCATGTCTGCTTGCTGGGGGCTTGAAGACTCCAAGACTTTCACATTTCCTTCTGGAACGCTTTCATGACCTCTGGGTTAGTTTTCAATATGAGAATTTAGGACATTCTTGATTTTACTTAAAGATTAAATTATTTTTTGTAGAACTCAATTAAGAAATAAATTTATTTCAGCAGAATGATATTTTTAGAGTCCTTTCTCTAACCATAATCTTCACTAATTAGATTATACCCAACACAGAAATAGAATTTGGTTAAGAGTCTGTAACAAGTTACAGTCTTCTTTTGATTTTTCTTTACTGCGGACGAAAATACCCATTCATGAGAAAAGTATGGTTTGAATTTATAATTTAATTGAGGTAAGAGTACAGTGAGATGTGCATGACATCAGCCTTTCAGGATCTCGAATTTTCATCTTAATTGAGTTGTTTCTCCAGTCACGAGGTTCTCCCTGGGAAACTAGATTTGCCTGTATTTATAAGCCCTGGCCCATCATTATGCCTCTGTTGTTCCTGGTCCCTTCAAATGCTGCCCGGTCTATCCCAGCCTGTAGGAATCTAGTGACTCTCACTACCCTCTGGGGCCCTGGAATTGCCCATGAGTCTAACAAAATCCAGTCTACGTTATATTACATGCAGTTACATCTTATAGCTATAGACTCAATTTATGCAGCAGGGTAATTAAATTTCCTGTATACTTTCCAGCATTTTCTTAATTTTTCCTTTCCTCTCCCCTAGGATAAATAACTCCATTATTTTCGGGGTCAGTTTAGGTCCTGCAAGAATTATTAGACTTGATGAGACTTGGCTATAATGTTTATATTCCTGTTAAACTGGAATTAAGACTATTAAACTATTAAGACAGTTGGGCTGGGCCAAAGTGACCCTTTACACGATGACAAGGACAGGTCACTTTAGAGATAGAAGAGCAGCGGCCAAAGCTGAGTAGCTGAACAGCGGCCCTTGGAGCTCACTCAAGGGCCCTGGGGAGTCCTGTTTGCTGTGAGAGCAGAGGCTCCGTGCACATTCAGGATGAGCTCCTGCCTGTGGTCTTCCACGACGTTGTCTCTCTCCATTCTCTCAGATGTGCCCATCTCCCGTCTCGCTTTCTCTGTACCTCCACTCTAGACTGGTAAAATCTATGTTTCATTCTTCACTTCTCCATGTTGTCACCCTGTGTCATCATTGTATCTCCTCCGTTCATCTTAGATCTTCTTCTTTGCCTGCTCCAGGCCTCCCTTTCGACGAGGCCGAGTGCCTTCGGTCAAGCGCCAGAGAGCTTACTTTGAGACATGCATACAGAAGCTTTCCTAGGGAGGCCTGTCTGGAACAACATGTATAAAACGAAGGAGGGAAGCAGGACTGAGCCGAGGGAGAAGTTGGACTTTGATGCAGTTACAAGAGAGCCTCCAGTAAATCCGACAGGAAGCTTTGGAGCTGTCATAACCTTCCGCGTTGTCGCATTTGAGGTAAAAGAGTGGGATCCTGTCTTCCAGTCTATCCCTTGCGTCAGCCTGCTATTGGCTGGGGCTGAGGGGAGGGATGGTCATAACCCATAACCTTGACACAAGCGCCTGTTTCTGCAGAGGGCAATTTAGAGGAGGGACTCCCGTTTCCTATACAGACTCCTTGGATGAGAACCACTAACTCCAGCCCACGCTTGAGGTTACGTTCCACCTCCTGGAGGGGTAAATATCTGCTTTATTGCTTTGAATTCTTCCATATGGAAGATTTGTCCTTTACCCCTCATTTATGTATTTACTCATTTATTTATATCAGGATGGACTCAGGGATATTTCTTTTGTACTTTGGGAAGCTCAATTTATTCCAGCTTTGGACACTGGAAGTTCTTTCCAGTTCTTTTTGCATCTCTTTTTCAGGACCCCATCATTTTTTTTTTTTTTTTTTTGATTTTATTTGTTTATTTGACAGAGAGAGATCACAAGTAGGCAGAGAGGCAGGCAGAGAGAGGGGGGAAGCAGGCTCCCCACTGAGCAGAGAGCCCGATGTGGGGCTCGATCCCAAGACCTTGAGATCGTGACCTGAATTGAAGGCAGAGACTTTAACCCACTGAGCCATCCAGGCACCCCATGGACCCCATCATTTTGTTGTTTGAGTACTTCCTTACTTTCAGTCACTACTAGATGATCCAAGCTTATCATGTATATTTCCTGCCCAGCTTGAGAATCAGCCGTTGCACCAAGAAGCCCTATTTGAAATCAAAGTCTGAGTGCAAGTGTCTTAATTCTACTGTTGTATCACCAGTCCAGGCTTTCCAGTGGACAGAGCAAGGAAATATATGCATGGAACTGAACCCATGTGTACACATATCTAAAATTATTTAGTACCTATCTTTCTGCATATAAATTAAGCTATACAGCATTCTTATTAATGTAGCCACTCCAAGTCAGTTCTATAGGATTCCATCTAGCCTCCCCTCCCCCCACCTGGCTTATCTGTTACTTCCCTCTCCAACAGTGAAAGACCTGGCTCCCGCCATCCACCATCCACGTATTTGTTCAGCCCCAGTATACACCTAACGCAGTCTCAGAACTGTTAATGCAAACCCCAGTGGGAACCTCACTTGTCAATTAGAGTGTAGTGTTTATACACATTTCTTCTTGTCTTCATCCTTTTAGTTTCTAGTCAAAACACTTCTATGTGAACTTAACAGGTAAGCTTCTTATTCCCCACCCCTTTCAGTGAGGTAATGTCATACGTTGATGACACAGTTAGATTTGTTTGTCACACTTTGCAATTCATCTTGAAATCAGCATCATTCTGACTGATTTTTTTAAATTGCATACATTAAAATTCATTCTTTGTTATGCATAGTTCTAGGGGACTTGGCAATACATCTGGGCATGTCCCAGCACATCAGTACCATTCAAACGAATTTCATCTTAAGCTCTCCAGAAGCCAGCTGCTAATAAAGGCACCAAGTCATGGGCTAGCTAGTGGATGAACACACACAGGCTCCTGTATTTGTCTGAGTCCTCTGAGAACCAGACATTGAGACATGGTTAAATGTACAAAGATTTTATTAGGGGAAAAGCTTATATAAAAGATAGGGAGGAAGCTGGGCAAGGCTGGGAGATATATGAGACCAAGATTCACAGGGACCCCAAGTGAAGGAGAAAGAAGAAAAGGTTAGGTGGAAACATTTTAGATTTCTATGCAGTGTAAGAGGGGTTTACCAAAAACAACGGGAGTCCTAGAGCCCAGGTTGACCTATGAAGGAATCCACAGTCCTATGTCTCCCAGGAATAGGTCTGCTTTCATCCCCGAAGCTGCAATCACTGGTAGTGGGAGATGCACAGGCTCTGACCACTTCTCTCTGCATTTCTGCCTTCCTTTCTCTCCTTCCAGAGCTTAGCTTTCTCTGTTTGGGGAGGATACATGCAATTGATATGAGAGAATGTCATAAGAAATAACCTAGCCCTGAGAAAAGAACATTAGTATATTTCTATATGTATATGTGTTACATGTATACATACATATGTTAACTTTACAGATTCACTTAAAGTTCAGTTCAAAATAATGACATAAATTAAAAATAACAGGCAACGGGGAATTTTATTATTAATGATATAAACTTCTATTCAGTTCGATAGGAATATTTTGGATTTCTTTAAAATTTTACATCAGCTTTTCATTGAAGAAATAACGTGCCAATTTTCAGTGCATTTCTGTTTACTGGTTCAAAAATACTATGTATTTGTCTACATCTATATAAATTAACTTGTGTGAATCTATTAGTATTTCCTAAATAAGTAAACACATAGCTGGCTTCAGGGATTTTAGTCTAGCATCATTTGTTTACATATAAAAGGTATACATTTTATATGTACATTTGTGTACATATGAAAGGTGAAAATAGGGGCACCTGTGTGGCTCAGTCGTTTAAGCATCAGACTCTTGACTTTGGCTCAGGTCATCATCTCAGGGTGGTGAGATCCAGCCCCGCGCTGGGCTCCGGGCTGGGTGTGGAGCCTCCTTAGGAGTCTCCCCCTCCCTCTGCTCCTCCCTGCCACTCGTGCTCTCTCTCTCTCAAACAAATAAAATCTTTTTTTAAAAAAAGGTGAACATAAAGAAGAATTTTTTTTTTTCTTGAAAAGCTCTGGGTAGCAGTGAGCACAGTACTGTGTCCTTGAATCCTTTGATTCCAAATGTAGGCAGCTGTACTTGTTACCATCTCAGAAAACCCAGACAGCTATCTGAGACATGAAGAAAATAGTTCCTGATTATTTTTCAGGAAAACAGGAAAATAGCTTAAATCCATTTGCCTCTGCACATAGGAAGCTAACAGCAGAAGTTTGGAAACATGTGAGAAATAAAATAATTAAATAATAACTATTACAACTGTCTAGTTGATTTTTTTTCCTCAGAGGAAGAGACAGAGTTATTGGGATACAGAATGTTATAATAGAAATTGTGCTGCAAATAAACATGTCAGGAGAAGAGTGGCAGGAAAACAAGAGGGAAGGAAGAGAAAACAGTTATCAGTTTTTTCCTGAAACATTATTTTTAATGTCAGTTGGCTTGTCTAGGGAGTTGAGAATTTTCTGGAAATTAGTGAAGAAGAATACCTAACTGTGAGATTTCATCTCTGTAGTGAAAATAAAGATAAAGACTATAACAACATAAATACATAGTTCTAATTTAAGTTTTCTGATTTTGCTATCGAAGAGCTGAGGGTTTTATACATTTAACACAAAGCATTTTGAAATAAATCACTCCATTAGTAGCTTCCTTTTTATTGTTCCACTTCCACCTGGACACAACAGCATTTTTTGGCCTTGAACTCACATTCCTTCACTCCCACATTTCTGGAATGAATGAGCCACGTCAGTTCAAGCCTCACTGACCGTAAATCTTTCACCTTTAAAAATAAAATGTGAGCATAATGCTTGGTGCCTCATCATAAATCCAAAACTTCATTATTTCTGGCAGTCACAAACATCAGTTTTAATTGCTATGCCAGAAGCAATAGTCCAGTAATATGGATAAACCTAGCTAAATTTTACTACTCCTCTTAGTCCTTTTAATTCTTTTTAATATCTCAAAAAGATTGGACATGACTGAAGATCTATATGTTAATGAGACTTCTATAGTTCATCATTTTACCTGCAATAAAAATAACTACTAGATGGAATATAAAATAGATATCATGTTATAAATATAACCAAAGTTTATTATATTATACTGTAAATATAAATTAAGTGATGCTAAACTTTATGAATAGAATCTCTAAATTTTTGGAGTTTATGTGAATTTTGAGAGAAAGGACATATACATTTTAAATGCAACAATGACAAATACAAATAAGCTTACTGAGAATATATATGAATCAATTTCCTTTTAAATTTCTTTAAACTTCAAGTCATGTTGTGTTGCTATCCATTAACCACAATTCTTTTCTAACTTAAATATTTTAGTAGCTAGAAAAACTGGTATTAATTCAATATGATTAAGAAACTGTAAACATTTAAAAATATCATATAGCTAATCTGATGAGGGTTTTACATTCAGGAAGGATATGAAATATTTTAAGTGATGGTTGGATTTGCATCTTCCACTGATACTTTCTCTTCAATGAGAAGTTTAATTTTTAGGGTTGTAGGATTGTTTCACTGCCACATGGCAGAATTTGTATGTAAATATAAATTATTCTAAGATTTCTGTTGTTTCAGTCAAAAGCTGATCAAATGGAAGGATAGAAATGTAAACTGAATAAATTCATGAAGTGAGGGTGCAAGGAGTACAACATTTCACCACACATATGAGGGGGGTTGGTTTGACCCATAAAACTTATGAAGTGACTTATACTTTCTCCCTCAGATGTACACACGTGTTCTTCCAAAATCCTTTCAATAATAAAGGAGTCAGACTTTGGTCAGAGGCGTAAAAGTAATTGGTACACTCTACTGTAACCTGTGTAAAAATCAACCCTCCAACTGCAATTTGTTATAAACATAATTTGATTATATTAATGGATCTTACATATTTTAGAAAGTATGGTGTTGATTAACTCTAAACTGAAGTTTTATCCTGCATTTAAAAATTGAAATGGTATTTGGTTCAGAGGTTTTCATTTTCAAATAATTATCCTAATTAAAATAATTTTTTCCAAAAAAAATAATAATTTAATTGTTTCCACACTTACTAGTCAGCATTTACTTTACTCCACGACAAGAAGGCTTATGGATAGGTGTAAATCAAACATATAAACAGATGATATGATTATTTCATCTGAAATTAGTTATTTGTTATTTGAAATTAGTTATTAGTTATTTGGAACTTGTGGTAGAGGCATCTAGTTGCCAACCACCTTATACTTTATTCCTCTATTTCATGACAGAGTACTGATTTTTAGTAGGTCACACTTGTTTCTGGAATGAAAAAATATATTTCTCAGCATCCTATGTGGGTGGGTATGCCTTATAATTATGTTCCGGACAATGAGATGTAAAAAAAATAATCAGCAAAAAGAGGGAGCTCACTGAAATGACAACTATGAAAAAGTCCAATGGCATGGGATGATGAGGGTGTGACAAATTTCATAGAAAGAGAAAAGAAAAGATAAAAAGAGAGAAAATAGAAAAGGTAAGGACTTTGAGGATCAATCCTGGCATTTCCATATCTATTTAGAAGACATTCCAATTTGGAGACAAAATGGCAGAGAAGGAATTATCAAGAAACTATACAAAGACATTTCCCAGAAACAAAGAACATGATTCTCAAGTTTTAAGGGAGTGGCTGCATTTCCAGATTTCCAGCCCAACAGATAAGACAATACACAAAGGGATTAGCACCACTGCAGGTTAGACCTAAGCTTCTCAAATGTGAACACATCCCCTGGAGACCTTGTTGAAATGCAGATTCTGACTTAGTACATCTGAGGTGGAGCCAGAGGCCTTCTTTTCTTTTCTTTTTTCTTTTTTAATTTAGATTCAATTAGCCAACATATAGTACATCATTAGTTTCGGATGTAGTGTTCAATAATTCATCAGTTGCGTATTACATCAGAGCACAATAAGCAAAAATTATAAACACATATATCATCTACATTTTCACATATATATGTATAAATTAACATATGTATTTTACATATGTAATTGTTTTCTGTAATCAGAAACAACTACAGAAGAAAAGCTATAAGAGTTAAAAGTCATTGTGTCTGGAGAACAAGTAGAGAGTAGGATAAACTAGAAATGAGAGAAAGCTTAAATTAGTTGTGAACCTTTCAGAACTATTTTATTTTCATACAATAATCAGATACTACGTTAATAAAAATAATAAAATATAAAATAATCTATATAGATCTTATTTTAATATGATCAAATGTTAAATACCACTATGAGCCAAAAAAACCTATATTCTTATTATTGTAGACATGTTAATGTGAGACCTTATTTTGATAAACATCTGACCTGGAATGTACACAATTATGTTTATTAATTTACCATAAGATGAAAGACTTTAAGATACACATTTTCTTAAGAGCTGGGGCTGGGGGAGTTGCTGAGAGAGCACGAGGTGGGTGAAGGGCAGAGGAAGAAGCAGACTCCCCACTGAGCAGGGAACCTGATGTGGGGCTAGATCCTGAGACCCCGGGATCATGACCTGAGCTGAAGGCAGACACTTAACAGCCTGAGCCACCCAGGTGCCCCTAAGATACATATTTTTAATGTTGCTGATAATAGTAACAACTTAAGTGTTAGACAATGAAACTCATATATATTTGATATATTTGCATTTTAATTGTAGTTAATGCTGCAACTGGTGAGCTGATGTTTAATTAACTATTTAGAAATTTCTACATTTCGAGCAAGACAAAACCAGAGAGGGAAAAAAACATTAAGAGATTCTTGGTCTCAGGAAACAAACTGAGGATTGCTGGAGGGGAGGGGGTGTGGGAGGAATGGGGTGGCTGGGGATAGATTTTGGGAGGGTGTGTGCTATGATGACTGCTGTAAATTGTGTAAGACTGATAAATCACAGACCTGTACCCCTGAAACAAATAATACAGTATATATTTCCACATTTCATTTTCTATTTAACAGGAGGATCTATAAAGAAAAAGCTAAAACACACATGTGAAATGAAACAGTTTGTTCATACAGGCATGGAAAGTACCAACTGAAATTGATGTTACAAATACAGAAACTTAAATTTTGGCACAATTTTTCCTCTTTTGTAAAATACAGTTTTATACACAATTTAACAATTTGAGGAGTTATGAAATAATATATTTTATTTACTCAGTGATAATGAGACATTCTTAGAGTGCATAAAAATTTTTTAAAAGGAAATAGTGCTTTCTGTTTAATTATAAAAACTCTGGCGATAATAATATATTAATCATACATTATTAATATTATATTCTATTATGTTATATTATGCTATAATATATTTATATATAATATAACATTATAGTAAATATATTAAATATAACATATTTAATTAATAATTAATATTATATTAATCCTTTATCTGACATGTGGACTTTTGGCCAGATATCTTTTTAAATTTAGAGTGTCGCAGATTTTAGAAAGATAATTAGTGGCAGATATCATATTTGACCTAATATCTCCAGTGAGGTCTGGAGCAGCATTCTATAATGAAACTTATTATTGTCTGCCAATATTTATAAATATTTATATTGCATGGGGCAAGTTGAAACTATATAGACCTTCAAGTTAGTTCTTGTTAGTTTTGTCGCTGATTGAATTTGGGTCATGTCAGGTTTTGCCAGCATATTGGTTAGGAACCAGTTTTTCTGTTTTTAGAACACTTTGGATTTTGGAATTGTGGATAAGGAACTTTGGACCTAGAGTGTCAAGAATTGAAAACAATACTTTTCACTAGAAAGTTGCAGAAAATAATTCTTAAGTTCTTTGTTCTTCATTAACCATGTAATTTGTCTAATTCCCCAGCCATGTTACTTGCTTTAGAACCTAATCTTTGAACTAAAATGTCCTTGACAAAATTATTTCTGAAACCATTGATATATGTGTAAATATGTAAACTGTCTCTTTTTGGAAAGGGAACTACCAACGTATGCATGTGTCAGAGAGGAGATTTAGTAAGATTTTTACTTTTAATACTTCCAATATATTTATTTATTTATTTATTTATTTTCCCCTATTTTTTTTAATTTAAATTTTGTAAGTTCACATATAGTGCAATACTGGTTTCTGGAATAGAATTCAGTGATTCATCACTTACATATAACATCCAGTGCTCATCACAACAAGTGCCCTCTTTAATGCCCATCACCCATCTAGCCCATCCTCCACCCACTTCCCTCCATCAACCTCGTTTGTTCTCTTGTTGAGTCACTTATGGCTTGTTTCCCTCTCTCATTTTCTCCCCCTCTTCCCATATATTCATCTGTTTTCTTTCTTAAACCCCAGTTTTCATAGCAACAATGTCCAGAATAGCCAAAATGCAGAAAGAGACAAGATGCCTTTCGACAGGTGAATGGATAAAGAAGATGTGGTCCGTATGCACAATAGAATATTACTCAGCCATCAGAAAGGATGAATACCCAACTTTTGCATCAACTTGGATGGGATTGGAGGAGATTATCCTGAGTGAAATAAGTCAAACAGAGAAAGTCAATTATCATATGGTTTCACTTATTTGTGGAACATAAGGAATAGCATGGAGGACATCAGGAGAAGGGAAAAAGAAGGGGGAGAAATCGGAGTGGAAGACAAATCATGAGAGACTATGGACTCTGGGAAACAAACGGAAAGTTTTAAAAGGGAGCGGGGTGGGGGATGGTTGAGCCTGGTGATGGGTATTAAGGAGGGCACAGATTGCATGGAGCACTGGGTGTTATACACGAACAATGAATCATGGAACACTACATCAAAAACTAATGATGTTCTGTATGGTGACATAACATAATAAAAAAAAAATCTTCTGCACAGCAAAGTAAATAATCAACAAAACAAAAGTCAGCCTACGGAATGGGAGAAGATATTTGCAAATGACATAGTTGATAAAGGGTTAGTAACCAAAATCTATAAAGAACTTACCAAACTCAACACCAAAAAACAAATAATCCAGGTAAGAAATGGGCAGAAGACACGAATAGACACTTTTCCAAAGAAGACATCCAGATGGCTAACAGACGCATGAAAAGATGCTCAACATCATTCATCATCAGTAGAATGTAAATCAAAACTACAATAAGATATCACCTTACACCAGTTAGAATGACTAAAATTAACAACATAAGAAACAACAGGTGTTGGCAAGGATGTGGAGAAAGGGGAACCCTTTCGTACTGTTGGTGGGAATAC
This sequence comes from Potos flavus, assembly GCA_028534135.1. Taxonomy (NCBI): domain Eukaryota; kingdom Metazoa; phylum Chordata; class Mammalia; order Carnivora; family Procyonidae; genus Potos; species Potos flavus. Next base: position 73,903,878 of record CM052886.1, read on the forward strand.
AAACTGGTGCAGCCACTCTGGAGAACAGTTTGGAGGTCCCTCAAAACATTAAAAATGGAACTATCCTATTAGTTCCATTTTTAATGGAACTACCCTATTCCATTAAAATGGAACTACCCTATCCCAGCAATTGCACTACTAGGTATTTACCAAAAGGATACAAAAATCCTAATTCAAAGGGGTATGTGCACCTTGATGTTTATAGCAGCATTACCAACAATAGCCAAACTATGAAGAGAGCCCAAAGTCCATCAACTGATGAATGAATAAAGAAGATGTGGTATATATGTATACCGTATGTATACACACACACACACACATGCACCACACATCTATCATATCTATATACATATATTTATACATGCATACATGTATACATATACTGAATATCATTCAGCCATCAAAAGGAATGAAATCTTGCTATTTGCGATGACGTGGATGGAGCTGGTGTATTATGCTAGGTGAAATAAGTTAGTCAGAGAAAGATAAATACCATATGATCTCACTCATACGTGGAACCCAATATACCGTTTGATTTTTAAAATTTAAATTAAATAACTTTGCTACAAAAAGTCGTATGTATTTAAATTTTTGAGATAATCAAGAAACATTTGTTAAATATTGAAGGAAAATATATATATATATACATTCCTTATTAACCTTCAATTAAGAAAAACGGAAAAATTATTGTTATTGTAATAACAAATCAGTAAAAATAATAGCTTATATTTAAAGGACACTTATTCTGATCCAGATATTATAATAGACACTTTGTATATTTTGTTTGATTTAATAATTAAATACAGAAGCATTAAAAAAATAGGAGCACCTGGGTGGCTCAGTGGGTTAAGCGTCTGCCTTCGGCTCATGTCCTGGAATCCAGCCCCTTGTCGAGCTCTCTGCTTAGTGGGGAGTTTTCTTCTCCCTTTCCCTCTGCCCTTCCCCCCAGCTTGTGCACTCTCTCTCTCTCAAAAAATAAATAAAATCTTTTTTAAAAATTAAATAATAAATACATACATACACACATACATATATACATGCAGAGGCATTAATAATTTACCCAAAATTTTACAACTAACAAGTATTAACCAGCGTATAGAATCTAAATCTCTTTATTGAACAAATATATTCAAGATCAAAAAAAATCCATGCTGGGAATTGAATTACTTAAATTAGTTGTGATATAAGTAAATTAACCAAATTATATAATTTTTAATTCGATAGCCAAAATGAATGTATCGTACTGGATAAACATTAAAAATAAGGAGGCATAGTTTGGCTGAAGATGTCACAACAACAGCCTAATTTTTCCCTTACTCTATGGAGTGACTGTCACATAGCAAATACTCACTAATTATATGTTGAATTAAAGCATTGGGCTATTTAAGAAAATGTACCGGACATAGTCCACGTCTTCAAGTAAAGAACTTGCCACTCCACCATATGACAAAAATTTTACCATCACTTGGAATTAAATAGGGTGGGAGGCCAGATCTCAGATTTCTATTACTAAAAAAAAAAAAAAAAGATTTCTATTACTGAGAAATAGACCATGAGGTTCATCAATAGATTTGGTTTCAACAACTTTGCCAAGCAAGCAGCTCTTTCCTTTTAATAATAGCTACATGGAACACCTGCTTTTATACACTTACACTGGGAAGTAATATAAAATAATAATATTTTCATATTGATAAAGTATAATTCACAACCTACTGGAACTCTGCTCAAGAAAATTAGAAAACATTTTAAAAGGAAATAATTCAGAATGAAATAATGCCCCAGTATTAGCAAAAGTTATACTGATACTAAGCACAAGAGTATTTTCACAGTCATCTTTACTTCTCTGTATTTATGTTTTTCTATAATGATCATGTAATCACGTAGAATAGAAAATTTATAACAAACTATTTAAATGTGACAATTTCAAAATAAGTAAAAAAAATCCATTAGCACAGAAATTCAAGAAAAGTTAAAATCTTACTTAAATTAAGTCAAGGTTTTAGGAAGTAAAAGGGTAGGATAGAAATAATATGTAATTCCCTAAAATATTTTGCTTATAGTTTAAAATACTTATTTCAATAGCTAAAACATATGATTTATGAAATTCTTAACTATGAGGTAGTAAAGGCTAAAAACATTAAAACAGTACAAATGAAAAAATATTTTTCCAGCCATGAACTGGAAAGACATTACATTTAGAATATGCTTTTCCCTTTTCGACAGAATTGGCTGTCATTTCATTGTCTGAAAGTAAAAAACCAAAGATGACTATTTTCCTATAACGTTTGGAAATAGGCTCCACATATTTAATCAGAGGAATGGGACAAAGGTATATTCTTTATTTATATCATCATAGAATAGTTTATTGATCCAAGATATATTTCTTGAATCCATTTGGTAAAACTTCTGGTACTTGGCTATAAATTATTTCTTGTGTCAAACATTCAATCATATGTAAATTTATTATAATTCAAGAACTTAAAATAATTCTATTTAATAACAGAATAGACTCCTAAAACACAAACTAGACTATAAACAATTCTATTTGGGAGACATTAAAAGTCTGGAAAATAGACTTAATTGCCTATTTAGACTTATTTGTTGCATTTTAAAGACCATATGAAATACGTCTTGATGTGAACATTATCCTTTGCTTCTTTGTCACTGGTGATAAACATTAGATGAGATCACGTGTCATAAATTTGAAAAGAACCATGCATTCTAATATCTTAAAAAATTATTGGCATGACCTCAAATGACAAGTTTTATAAAGGTTCACTATTATGGAATCACAATTAATAGAGATGCATCAGCCTCGCTGGGGAAACCAAAGGAGAGAGTATCCCAGTCCTCAGCAATGAGATTCTCTTAAAAATGTGTGAAAACAACTCTCAAGAGTGAGCTTTAACCGTCTTCAATCAACATCCAGAGAGCCTGCAGTCACCTGACCAGCTAAACATTCTCCTATCCCCTCATCTCCTTTGGGATTCTTACTATTAATCTGTATTTTATCTTACAAACTGTTTGTTTATGCCTATTTGTATTTGTTTTTGCATTATATTGTTTTTTTTTTTAATTTAAGCTTGTGTTCTTTACACTTAACTTATGCATAGATAGCATGTCTTTTTTGTCCATTGCTGTTTTCCCTTCACTTTTCCTAAAACCTCCTATATTTGAATCCTGTGTTGTCAGATTAATACCTTGCTAATGCCATTCACCCTCACATAATTGCCTCTCATATCTTCATGATCTTAGTCCCTTACTCTTTCTTTCTGATACCATTCTTGTTCTTATTATGTAAGTAGATGATTCTAGCACCCTTCCTCTCCTCCAGCACTCCTGTTTTCTATACTTCCTTAGCTGCTCACCCCCATGGTAATTCCATAGACTTTACCATGATCAGTAACTGAACCCCTGTATAATTTTAACTATGCATTTCAATTACTAACCAAAACTTTTCATCTTCTGAACTCATTCACTCCAAAACCCCAATGCCAGCAACCCAGCAGCCCTACTGGGACCTCTAATCCATCAATTTTCTGACCATTTGCTGTTCTTTACCTCATGGATGTCCTTTTACCCTCATTATCCAGATTAAACCTTAAGTTCAGTCCTCATACAGCCACTACCTGGCTGTAATCTAAAACCAACTTTTTCTGCTTTCTTATACCTACTGATTATTAAATAAATTCTTAACAAATAAGAAAATAGTCTTTGCAAGAACAGGCGCATACTATACAAAATATTAAAGTACTATTTGGGGTGTGGGGGGGTGTATAAGGAAGCATCTTTTAAGGTGTGGGGTAAAGTTTGAGTACCCAAATGCTACTATCAGTACATTAATTTATTCCACTGATGGTACTAGGTACTGAGGATGCAATGATAAATTTCATAAAGTCCCTAACCTTGAGGGATATTTTCAAAGGGTACAATGGGCTACTAACAATAAACTGGTTAAAGCTTTATAGAATTATAAAAATGTTTATTTGTTTTCTAAACTGGATGAGCTTGTCAGAAGCTTTTCAAGATGGACCTTGAGCTGGGGGAGCATTTGAGGTATGTAGCAATTCTCTAAGGTAGTGCAGGTAGGGAAGAACATTTCATTGGCTAGAACTGCATGAGGAATGAATACAGATTAGGCTGCTATTACAAAGAGAAACAAAATTACAATAACTTAGACAGGAATTTCTTTATCCTTAGTTCTGTTTAGGTAGATCAAAGCTTTGTTGGTGATTTACTGGTGTCAGAGAATATCTCTTCTATCTTAGGGCTGTCTCATTGAAAATTAGATTGCCATCTTGTGGCACAAGATAGCTCTTCTTTCTACCATTGTGCCCTCTTTCCAGAGGAAATGTAAAATAAAGCACAAATCCATCCATCTAAAGAAACATTTTGAAAAATTCACACATTTCTTCTACTCCCTTGACCAAATATTAGCCAGATGGCTATATTTAGGTATAAAGGAGCATAAGAAATGTAATCTTCTGGGTCCATGTGCCCAACTAAAATTTTGGAGGTCTCAGTATTAAAGATGGGGAAGAAGGTGGTTCTGGGAGGAAAGAAGCAGTCATTGCCATGAATGAGAGTGAATTTTACCAAAATATCTTCTCCATTACATAGATAGACTTTTTTTCAGTGCTCTGTATCAAATGAAAGACAAATTTTGGACAAAATGGTGGGGAAAATATCCTAATATTTTCACCTTTTCTCCAAGTTATTGATTGAAATTTAGAGAGTTGGCAAATGGACCAACATGACTGAGAGACAAACTTACAAGTGTGTGTCTTCTGGTTAGCTGTTAACACACACACCCGCTCCCTATCATCCTGCTGTTTCTTTAGCACTCCTTTTCAGACTTCTTTGGTAGTTCTACCTTCTCTGTACCTTCTCTAACATTGACTTATTGATGCTCAATCTTGGGCTCACTTTTCTTTTCAACCAACATTCTCTAAGAGACCATACGCATTCACATGCCTCACATGTGCTGAGAATTTCCAAACCTACACTCCTTCTTAGACCCAGCTGCATACTTGACACCTCCACTTGGAAGTCTCTCAAACTTCATATGCACTATGCTGGATTTCTGATTTCTCCCTAACTCTGAATCTGTCACACATATCCAATTATTCCACTGCTGAAAAGTATTTAATTTTCATTTGCTTTAGAATAAAATTCAAAATTCTTTTTTTTTTTTTTTGATTTATTTATTTACTTGAGAAAGAGTGCACATGTGTGTGCGAGTGAGTCAGGGGAGGGTCAGAGGGAGAGAATCTTCAAGCAGACTTCCCACAGAGCACAGAGCAGGACACTGGGCTTGATCTCAAGACCCATGAGTTCATGACCTGAGCCAAAACCAAGAGTCCGACACTTAACAAACTGAGCCACCCAGGCGCCCCTAAAATCCAAAATTCTTATCTAGCCTACAAGGTTCTTCCTGACCAAAATCTCCCTCCCTCTCCAATCTCATGTCTTACCTCCAGGGTAAGAAACCTGCTCACATTTCTCCAGCACTTGACTTCTATATGTGTCATGATCTCCTATTCCCGAATATTTGCATGTGTCTTTTTCTATGTCCCTGGCATCCTCTTCTTGCTTTTAGCTCAGCTACAATCTACTTATCCTTCAAGTTGCAGCTTTATTGTCATTTCCTGAGTCATTCCTTAAAGAATTCCCCAAATCTAAATCATGCCCCTCTCTTTCATTCTCCAAATTATTGTGATCTTTTGTTTCAGCACATTTATATAATTTTGTAATTATATGTTTATGTCTGTTTTTCTCTATAGTATGTGGCCTTTCTGAGGGCATGGAATCATCAACACAAACTTTGGGTGAGTGAAGGGAAATTTTAAAACTGAAGGATAATCTTTTCCCCACCCTATCCCTTTTAAGAGTCTTTGAACAACTCTTTGGAAGTCTGAGTCAAGTGATTTTGCCAGCTCTTTGTGATTGCTTTTCTACATCAATGCTAACCACCAGCTTAGAAAGCATACATATCTTCTGGTGCAGTCCTGGAGTATATATCTAAGAATTGCTGGATTACAGGCTACACATATCTCCAAAATTCAGCAAATGTTGATTTGTTTTCTTAAACTTTTTATGCTTCCACTAGCAGTTTATAAAAATTCCACTGCTCTAAACTCTTTTAATACATTATTGTCAGACGCTTGAATTTTTGCCAGTCTACAGTGTAAAATAATGTCATATTTTTAATTTGCATTTCCCTGATTACTCATGAGGCTGAATATATGTTAAAATGCTTATGGTTTCTCTGAATTTCCTCTTCAGTGAAATGAATTTTCATTACTTTTACCTATTTTCCCATTTTGGGTTTTTTCCCTTATTTTTGTAAAAATTTTAATATAGTTTGGGAGTTAATATTTTGCTGGTTATACAATGGGTAAGTATCTTCTTCCATTTGGCAGTTTGTCTTAACTTTTTATGGTGTTTGACTGTAATTCTTAATTTTAGTATACATTTTTTAATGTAATATTATATGTATTATATGTATTATATGTAATTTTAATATAACAGGGATACCTGAGGGGTGTAGCCAGTTAAGCATGTGACTCTTGGTTTCAGCTCAAGTCGTGATCTCAGGGTCATGAGCCCTGGATAGTGTTCTGTGCTCAGCACAGAGTGGGCTTAAAACTCTCTCCCTCTGCCCCTTCCCCCTACTCTTTCTGTAAAATTAAAAAAAAAAAAAATTCTTTTTTAAAAAGAGTTATATTAACAAAGTATGATTCATGAACCTTCTTAGAAACCTCTATTATTGGGTGAAACATTTAGAAGCATTCTATTTTATTAGTGAGTGACTCTCTTATCATTATTGGAGTCTCTCTTATCTGTAAAAATGCTTTCCACTTAAAAATCTTTGATAATTATTATCTAGGGCAGTTAACTTTAAGGTTAGTGTTCTACTGATTATCTTTTTCTATTTTTTTTCAGTGTTTCTCTTCGTCTCTTCTAAAAAGTATCTGACTGTGTTTTTTTGATCTAGTCTGATTATTCTTACCTTTTACATGATGAATTTTATCCATTAAGATTATTATGACCATTAATATATTAGAATTTATTTCCATTATACTATGTTTGCTTTTTTCTTTTTGCCACATTCCTCCTTTTTTGCCACATTCCTCTTTTTTCCTCTCTGTATCCCTTCTTTTCCATTCAGATGTTTTTCTTTATTATGCTATCATTTCCTTCTGTTGCTTTGTTAGTTCAGAATTTTTATAAATTCTTTTTCAGTTATTTTTTATTTTAGTGGTTTCTTTGAAATATTCACTTACTTAAGTCTAAGTTTGATCTTTTTATTCTTCTCCTGAATACTAGAGACCTTGTATCTTTAACTCCTGATGGTACTCAACTCTCCTATGCCAGCTGGCATGCTAATTATTAAACGGTATTTTAATTCTAAGTTTAACCCTTTAATTAGACACTGTTATTAATGTTTTATACAGTCAGTGCTTATTTAGAATTATCTATATGTTTGTTTTCCTCATTTATTTCTTGCATTTCTGACCTTCCATTTGAATCATTTTTCTTCTTGCAGGACATACTGTAAAATTTGTTTTAGTGGAGAACTTTTGGTGCTAAACCTCCTTTTTGATTGTCTGAAGGTGTCTTTTTTTCATTCTTATTTGCTAGATATTTAATTATGCACCAACATATTTTTTTAATCTTTTAAAATGTGTAAATTTATTCTCTTCTGGCTTCCTTTTTTTTTTTAATTTTGAGAATTTGGCTGCTTATTTTCACTTTGTAGCTAATCTGAGTTTCATTTCCTGATGCTTTTAACATTTATTTGTCTTTGGTTCTGCAATTTCACCATAAAATGATGATTAGATGTGAATTTCTTTTATTTATACTGTTTAAGACGTAGTATTTTTAAATCTGAAAGTCTGTGTCTTTTATTAATTTTGGAAAATTCTCTGCCATTTCGGTTTTTAAATCTTTCCATAATTCTTTCTGTTATCTCCTTTAGGAATTTTGATTAAAATCAATGTTAGAGTTTTTTTCTCCATGCTTATAATTTCTTTCAAAATTTTGTTTCTTATTGATGCATTCTTAATAACTTTTTTGGAATTGTCTTCTAATTTATTAAATATCTTAAGAAGTTTCCAATCTACTGTTTATCTCTTCCATCGAGTTCTTTTACATTTAGTTATTATATTTTGCATTTATAAAAGTTCCTTATATTTTGTTTTTTTATATTTTGTTTTTTTAACAATGTATAAATAAATATTTATGATAGCCTTTTATTTCTTAGTGATGTTTTAGTCCCCTCCTTTATTTCTATAAGCATGCCAAGTATAATAACTTTACATTTAAAGAATAATTCAAATATTTTAAGTCTGAAAACCTTTTTCTTCTCTTTACTGTTTCTGCTTACTCTTAACCTTGATATGTTGCTTGATTTTGTGTATTTTTTACTGGAAATTTATCTGTAAGAAATCAATGGTACCTGAATTGAAAACCAATCCTTCCTTCCTTCCTTTCTTCCTTCCTTCCTTCCTTCCTTCCTCCCTTCCTTCCTTTTTTTCTGTTTTCCGGGAAAGAGAATATTTACTTTTTGTTATTGTTAGCTACCTAGAGGAATATAAATTAATTTATCAATTAAGGGCTGTGGAGGTTCTTTTGAACCTTTAAGTTACTGTACATTCCGAAGACTGGCTTCTGGCTAGAGCTTTTTACTTGGTAACCCCGCTAACTCACAAAAAAACATCATGGCATTAATTCCATTTTAGTCTATTGATAGTATGGCCACACTATGATTGAGATCACCCTTGTTACCCTCTGATCCTTGCTTGCTACATAGCATTTTGCTCAGACAAAGCTTTGGTACTCACAAACTATCATAAGCACATGAAAGAAAACTATCATGATATCACATTGTGCTTTGTAAATGAACATAGAATGAGCCTGAGAAAAACATTCAATGTGTATGACTTAAGGAGATACCAATGTGTCTGCATATATCTTTGTTTTTCAGGTTATTACATGCCAAAATGTTTTGGTTTTTTTTTTGCCAAAATGTTTTAACTTGATCATTGTAGGTCATGGTTTATTAGATGTCTATCATCACTTCTTTATCATATAAAAGTTCTTAATTGAAATAAACAAATTTCAGAGATGTAGAGCTTGAATTATTTAAAATAATTTATATCTTATAGCAAGTAACTCATGGTTTTAGAGAATTGGCATTGAATATAAAATAACATCTTTAAAACAATTGACCTAACTATACAAATATGCTTCTATGTATTTATATGGTAACAGAACAATAAACACTTTAAACATTTTCTGGAAAGTTGGGTGTATTTGTGTGTGTGTGCATGTGCATGCAAAGCCATGTGTATGTACGTGACTATCCATATTTTAACCAACTTCCCACATTGTATTCTGGCCTCTTAGCATGTCATGACTCCATGTTTTGGAATCTATTACGAAGTGATTTGTTTTCTGAGAAAACTGTCCACTGAAGAAAGAATGTTCAATCCAAGCCTCTCACAATCAAGTATAAACTTTTGGCCTAGATTGGTTATTATTTATCTGACCTTCAGTCGGTAATTTTCTAGGGTAACAATTATCTTAAATGGATAGAAGTTTAGTAAATGTGATTTGGGCAAGTATGGTTTCCTTTTGGTTTTGGTAAAGGCTTTTTCTTCCAAATACACACAATTTAGGAAAAATAACAAGATGTACTTCATACGAGGCAGCATGATAATATTTACCTTTCACAGAGAAGTTGAAAAGATATGACAAGGAAGACACTGGTGAAAAGTGCTGTTCTCCATTGCTTATCCTTGTCTTGAGAAATCTTATCAAGAGATAAAAACCTAGAATAATTTTGCTTCTCTACTTCTTCCCTGCCTTGTTTATACTCTCTCTTCCTTTGCATTTTCCCAGATCGTTTGTTTCTCTCCTTTTCTTCTTCTACTGTCATACTTCCTGCCCGCCAAATGGTGCTCCCAGTTCTGCCACTTTCCGAGGGTGTGATGTAGACTGACTTCCTAATTCCCTCTCAGCTTTGGCTTCTTCATCCACTAAATGAGGATGGCCGTAAACAGGAACAGAGGATTAAAGCAGATCATGTATAGGCACTGCTTAGTTTATATTATATTATGTTTATGATAACTTATTATAAATAAATAATATAATAATAAAACTTATAAATAAATAATAAATAATATAAATAATATAATAAATCTTATAAATAAATTAAATATAATTTATTATAAATAAAGGTGTAAATACTACTAATAAAAGTATAAAAATAAATAATAAAGCAATAAATTACATTAATCAGAAAGCTTTGGATTAGACATGCTGAAAGTCAGATCATGAGAAAACACAGTCTAGGCGGGAATATAACTAGACAGAATACAATGCAGCGACTAAAAACAGATTGTGGTTGTTACTTTTAATTATTTTTCTTTCTACGTTTTACATTGCTCCCAGCATCTAGTAAATGATAAATCAATTTAACACCAAAATTTATGGAAGAAAAAATGTTTCCAAGCCTGTGATGAAGGATTACTATGTTGAAAGTGAGGATAGTCCCAGTTGTGCCTTCCGTTTCACTGAAATGCTACTGCACCAACTGACTGAAATAGAATTGAATGGTCTTTTGAAGAAAGTCCTGTTGAAGACTGTTTGTTCTTTTTCCTTTTCAGTGACCTGAGTCCAAGTCAGGTTTCTACTATACAAAGAGTTTAATTCTGTAGCCAGCACTGGGGCCTACTGCAGTGTCTGAAAATGGAGGTGAACCAAAACATTGAACTATATTTCATTTAAATTTAAGTTTAAAAATTTTTATCACTTCTATAATGGACTAGAATAGAAGAAGGAAGGAAGGAAGGAAGGAAGGAAGGAAGGAAGGAAGGAAGGAAGGAAGGAAAGAAGGACGGAAACAAACTAAAGAATATGTCCTATAAAGCCCCCAATTTTTATTTTCTGGCCCTTCCCCCCCCAAAAAAAAAGTTTGCCAACCCCCAACCCCTGCCCAGGATAATCCTAGTTCATTTGCTCTAAAATATTTAATGAGAGCTTACCCTGTGTAGAATGTGCTTCTTGGATCTGGTAAAAGGGGACACAGAGACCAAAAAAGGTAAAAGCCAATGTCTAGACCCATGAGGTTGCATTCTGTGTGGGACAGATCAACATTAACTTGTAATCCTCCCTTGTGAACTCAAAAATGCATCAGTGAGGTAACTTTGGTGATGCCTTATGAAAAAAATAGGACAAGGACTTGTCTTCTCCAAGGTGACATTTGAACTAAGCCCTGAATACCCAGTTTGGCCACAGTGTGAAGATTTGGGGAAAGCCTGCCAGGAAGAAGGAAGAGCAAAGCCCAGTCAGGAATGATCTCGGGGTGTCCAGAGAGGCCGATCTGACTAGAAAACACAGAAGAGGGGCAGAGCTAGAGGAAGTGTGGTCCGGAGGCAAATTTGCAAGACTGGGCAGCTTATCAGAAATTTTATATTTTATTCTAAATACAAATGGTTCTCATCATAACCTGTAAACTCCATTTTCAGACACATGCCTTCGACGTGAATGAATTGTATGTCACTACTCTAAGATAGACTTATTCAAATTAAAATGATTAAGTTTAAAAAAGAGAGAGAAATACCTAAAAAACAATAGTAGTATTTGTCTTATAGGTCAAATTTTATATTTTTCCTCACTTTGTGTTCATGCATAATCTTAGGGGAATTAATCATAAACTATAAACTAATGCACTAAAATAAATATATTTAATTTGAATTCAGTATTTAAAGAAAATAGAAGCTTTAAAAGGATTTTCCTTTTTTTTTTTTTTTTAAAGGATTTTACTTTTTAGGGAATTATATGCACCCAAGTCTGAGTTCATTGAAGATAATGCTTTATTTAAAGTTATGATGCCCAAATTTATTTTTAAGTTACAATCCTTAGTCCCCGGTAATGGGTCTTAGAACACAAATATTTATATGAAATACAAAAAGTACTTTAAAAAGAGAGTAATTTTTGGTTTTAGAAAGTTAACATTCTTCATGGTAACTATGATATATTATGATGACTTAACCATAAAGGCAAGTGTGAGAATTCAATGAATAATTCATGCCGTCTGACCCTGACTTCATGCATTAACTTCATTAGACATCAGCTTAAGCTTTCAATGGAAAATCCACTTAAAAATAAACTGAATGGCACTGGACACAAATAGTAACAAGGGCTTTAAAAGACCATCTGGTAAACTACAGTGGTGATTATTTTCAGAACTTAATTTTATTTTGCTAAAGAAGAATATAAATAATGCTTAATATAAAATTTATTTGCAGGCTCCCAACACATTTCTAAATAGAAACATTCAAAGTACATTTAAAAAAAATCATGTCCAGCTGGCATTGAACTTAATGTATTTGAAAGAATAAATTCTGGGACTAAGAATATGGTAGCACAAGTTGAGAAAAGCTGTGATTTCTCAATTGTCTGGCAAATTATTAAAGATGATCATGGCTGGTCCATGTTTGTCTTTCTGATAAGATCAGAAGCTTTTGAAAATAACATTCACTATATAATACCTCAGATTTGTAAGCACTCTGTAGATGTTTGCTAAAAGAATGAATTAATTTTCTCTGTGTGCAAAATAACAAATAAAATATTAACAATGCTAAATTACATGCAAAAGAAAGACATGTCATCAGATACATGTGATAAATAGCACAGAGCTGGTATTAGGCCCTGATCCAACATTTCTCTGGGTGCCAGAGAGAAAATCTGAACTTTTTACTTTCTTGAGGATGGGAGCATGGAAGTGAGTAGAAAAGGACTCTTCGCTGAGTTGTTTTTTTGTTTTGTTTTGTTTTTGTTTTTCATTCCTCAGCCAACATTAACCGTGGCTAGTACTGGAAGTTAGGTCAGAAATGAGGTGGGTAACAGGAACTTTTTTGCTTATCCTTCACTCAGTTCTAAATTATTGGTATTAAAAAAAAACATACATTTTAAAAGTTTAGGTACTTAAAGCAGAAATCTTCAGTTATATGCAACATCACTGTATGAACCACCTTATTCTTACATATGGGATGTGTCTTTATTCCATTGATGAAATGTTATTACAGGTATAAAATCTCAGGAAAGTATGTAAGTTAGATATCCATGAGATAGGCGGAGGATGGAATGGACAAGAAGGCATTCAAAAAACACAGAAGGAATGCTGCCTCATAGCTGCATTTATTAGCTTTATTTGTTTCTCTTGCTAAAATGCTATGAGTAAAAGCAGCAGTGTATGTCCTGATAGGAGACTCATGAACTTGGCCCTCACACCCTCTTCTTAAAGGCTCTATTGGATGCCATTAGGATTATAATGAACCTTCAAAAGGGGAGGAGCCCCCCAAAACAGAATCCAGAAATCTATCTTTCTTAAATAAAATCCGAAACAAAGGCCTGGAAACTGTATCATATATAGCATAGCGGGCAAAGGCTCAGGGAGGCAGAATGTATGCATAGACCGTGTTACTTCCACGCCTTCCCTCCCCAGTCAATCTGCACAGGATGCTCAAAGAGCAAAGGTTACCACCATTTACTTTCTTTCTTTCTTTCTTTCTTTCTTTCTTTCTTTCTTTCTTTCTTTCTTTCTTTCTTTCTTTCTTTCTTTTTTTAATGAAAAAGAATGTATTTTATTTGGGGTATTACTAGATTTGGGACATAGATGAGCAATATATGAAAAGAGGAGGTTTCTTTTTTGAGGAATGCTAATACTGAAGTCTTGCAGTTTTTTGTTCATTGATTGCTTATATAGGATTGTTTTATGCCTAATACAGTGTGACATATATAGTCATATAGTATGACATATAGTCAACCTACTTTCGAATTATCGATTTTGATGTATCAAAACATATTGAATGATTAATGCCCTAAGTGATTTTTTTTAACATCTTATTATTCCATTTACTTTCACATTTTCTTCAGTGTTGGAGACCCCCTGGCCTTAGGAAGCTCAGTGACCTGCCTCGCCCTTCCTGAGGTCTTGAGTGTGTGGCAGCATCTGAGGTGGCTTTGTGGTCTGATGAATGAAGTCCTAAGCAAATGAAATTGACCTAACATGATAATTTCAGAACTGAGGGCATCAGTTTAATGCTGTCACTGACCTCCCTTGATTCTTTCTTCTCCCTTGTTTTTTTAGACAGCATTTTTTTTTTATGATAATGTTACTATTTTTATAAGCACGATGCATGTTTATTACAAAAACTTCAATGGGGGGTGCCTGGGTGGCTCAGTAGTTAAGCGTCTGCCTATGGCTCAGGTTGTGATCCCAGGGTCCTGGGATCAAGCCCCACATCGGGCTCCCTGCTCTGCAGGAAGCCTGCTTCTCCCTCTCCCTCTCTGCCTGCTGCTCCCTCTGCTGTGCTCTCTCTCTCTCTCTCTCTGCAAATAAATAAGTAAAATCTTTAAAAAAAAATCAAAAAACAAAACTTCAGTGAATATAAAAAGGAAAAAAGACCAAAAGGTAAAATTGCACCACCTGGAAAGAGACATTCGTAACAGTAGATTAACATAAAAAAATTAGATTAACATAATTCCAGAAATCTTTATGTATGTATACATATCTATAGACAGAATAAATACATTTCTAAAAATATATCACACTCTGCATGCTATTTTTAAAATTGGGACCATCACATTTAAGTTTATATTTAAGATAAATATTCTGCACATGAGATATTTAATCTGTAAAAGACCCTCTGAGCTTAAAAAAATTATGAAAAATACAAAAATTAGTTATATTTTTTAACTACATGTTTTACTTTAAACAGTATCAATTGGCTCCTAACCATGAAAATGAGGAAATTAGTGCATTTCCACTCTGACCCGCACTGTATCCTACACCTAAATTTTGTTATTTAGATATTTAAGTTGATAAGAAGCACAGTAACATGTACATTCTGTTATGTCTTGATGGTATTCCATTGTATCTCATCTTTCTGTGGCTCTTCTCTCTCTGACCTCAAGTTAAATAATCTTTTGATTGAATTTCACCATCATTTGTTGAAGAAAGCCTCTGAACTTAGACTTTCCCTGAGTTCTTACAGGTTTGAGAATGTCTGCCTATTGCCTTCATGGTCCAGAATTTGATCACACCGTTTTCTCTGGGAATTTTAGAGACATTGCTCTCTGGTCTTGTGACATTTAGTGTCTTTCACTGATTTCCTTCATGACTTCATTGGCTTGATTTAACTGAATGGTACTTTTTTTTCCCAAGAAGGGCTCAAAAGTGCTTTGGCTCCTGATTTCTTTCATATTTATTTATTTTGCCTGAGGAATTATTTTGGCGGTAACATGACTCTTCCAGGTATGCCTAAAGCTTGATGGCTCCCTATTCATTTTTTCTTGGAAGAGGGTATTATTTTTTATCCTGCAGATGCAATTCTTCCTTCATTTCAGGGAACTTTTCTTCATATATATTATTTTTTTGTCTGCATTTTCACTGTGGTTATCTTGATCTTTCCTCTATTAAGGCAATTCCATTTCAGCTCTATTATGGCCCTTGTTATTTTGAATTTATTTAGAAGTTTATCATCAGTTTGTGTGTGTGTGTGTGTGTGTGTGTGTGTGTGTGTGTTTTGTTTTTTTTTTTTTATCATCAGTTTTGAGTGAAGTCTTAGCCTTGGAAGTTTTTCCTCTGAGATCCCAGATCATCTCATTCTGTGGCTTTATGATGTCTTCCTATGTTATTATATTCGTATGATTATTATATTTTCTTTTAGTAAAACTATGTGGAGAATTTTCTTCTGATATTTAGCTTATGTTCCTTGGGTTAGATTATGGGTGGTTTCTGTACTGCTGTGGTCCCTTTTTGTTTTAAATCCTTCATTCCTAAAAGGTCTTCTGGCCAATCAAAAAATGTCTTTAGCTGTTATTGCTTTTATTAGTTTGTCTATTCCAACTGATGATGTCTTTCATTAATATGAGAGTGTTGGATGTGGAAAGTAGATGCAATGTGGCAAATATCCAGCAGAAGAACTCTTTCACTCTATTAGGATAGACAAAAATAATTGATTTTGTATTGTCATCATTTCCACTGCCCACAGGTGAAACATTTTTGCTCTTCCTCCCAAAAGTTTGCAATATACTTTTGACTTTTTAGTCATTGTTGTCAAAAATATTTTCCTATTCCTTCTTTGTTTGAATTGATTTATAACTTAACAAAATATAACCAACCTGAAGAATACTTGGGTCACAAATCTGTCTTCATTCCAGGATTTAGACTTTTATTCACTTCTTTAAAGGTCAGTAGCCACTTCCATACTTTTTTACAGTGTTATTTACAGTCATATAATGAAGATACATTGTTCTGGCACTCTCCATTCATTTACTCTTCTTGAAAATATCCCAAATACCTCATCCCCACTCCCAGTCATGTGATTTTAAATGGGCTCTGGCAGGGGCTCCTAGGTGACTCAGTCAGTTAAACTGGCAGACTCTTGACTTCCGCTCAGGTCATGATCTCAGGGTCATGATCTCAGGTTTGTGAGACTGAGCCCCATGTTGGGCTCTGCCCATGCTTAAGATTCTCTTCTTCTCCGCCCGCCCCTCCCCCCCTTCTCCCTCTCTTTCTCTTTCAAAAAAATAAAATTTAAAAAAGGGAGGCTCTGGCAATGGACATGTGACCTAGACCCCTCCTCATCTGATTAGTGTATTCCATCTTCCTGGCATTATTAATTTTTGAGGAACAAGAATACATCCAATTCTGGCCAGGAATGTCAACCCCAAGATTTTAGTTTTAAATAGTTTGGAGAAAGTTTTCATTTCCTCTGCACTTGAATTTGAGAGGATGCTGAAGCTACAGCTGCTATAACCATCTTGCTACAGAGAGAAGCCTGAGAATGGAATCAACGTAGGGGAAGTGTTGGTGGAACATGGAGAGAAAAGCTGGTTCCTGTTGTTATTTTCATGGCTGCTTCTGTTACATGAACCAACAATACCTCCCTTAAACTCCAGCCCCTCTGAATTAGACAGTTTCACACTTGCAGTAAAAAGAATTTTTCTCAGCTGCTGTTACGGGGGCTGAACTGACCGTACGTGAGTCAGGAGACCTCAGTTCCCATCGTACCTCTGCTTTTGATTCTCTTTGAGCTAATCGTTTTATCCTCTTGAGCTGGCTGCAAAAAGTGGGAGTGAAATGAGACATTGTGTCTGGTGTCCTCCAGTTGTATCACTCTGTGAAGCAGCGCAGATGTGAGCGTGTGGCTCAAAAGACCATAACATGTCCCGAAGTTCTCCCACACGGGAACACACGAAGTCTGTCTTCTGTCAGCTGTTCACAGAGGAGGAGCCTGGACTCATCCGCACCAGCGCCTAGCTTCCTTTCGCTTCCCTCAGCTTCCCTCCGCTTCCCTCCGCTCCAGGGTCGGTGCCTCCTGCTAAAACAATCATCGAGCAGCCCTGGGACCTGTGCTAGAGCCTGCCCAGCTCTGATGCGTGGTCCAGCACTGGGACAAAACATGGCGTTTCCAGGAGCAACCTGGCCATGTGGATTGCGTAATTTCCATTCCTGAAAATGTTTCTTTTTTCTTTCCATTTTGGACAATTGCTGTGAAATGACTTTTAAGAAGAATTATCAATAACGGATTAATTTAAACACATCCTTTAAGAAATATAGACTAGTTTTTTTTAAGTAAATAAGCGAATTTAGGAAATACATATTCCCATGTATCTTGCTAGACTTGGCACTAGTGTCCGAGTATATGAGCTCTAAAGTCAGTTTTTGTTTTTGTTTTTTAAACATTCTGGCTTTACCCCTTACTAGCTGAGAATTTGGTCAAGTCACTTGAATTTTCTGAGCTGCGGTTGTCTCTTCTATAAAATGGTGATAGCAATATTGCCTATCTCATAAGGTTCTTATGAAAATGAAATGAGAAAATAAACATGAAATTTTGAGTACAGTCCTTGACATGAGGGAGTACTCATTAGCATACATAAGGAGGACACCTATTGATAATAAACACATATATATTAATTATATATAATGCATATACATACATATATGTCACATTTGTATGCATGCACACATTTTTATGTGCATTTATATGTAATCTCTAGCTATGAACAATAAATGTGTTATTCTTCTATTTGTCGTTATTTCATACACATAATTCCAAATGAACATTTCGGAGGTCACTTAATTTATACAGACAGTCCCCTATTTACAAGGGTTAAACGTACAATTTTTCAACTTTACAATGGTGCAAAAGCGATACACATTCAGGAGAAACCGTGCTGCAGATTTTGAATGTTGGTATTTTCCGGGGTGGTGATAGGATCTCACGATCCTGGGCACGGCAGCCAGCAATCCGAACGGTGAGCAACCCATGCGCTGACAACCCTTCTATACCCACACAATCATTCCGTTTTTTACCTTCAGCCCAGGTTTCAATAAATTACATGAGGTACTCAATATTTTATTATAAAAGAGACTTTGTGTTAGATGACTTTGCCCAACTGTAGACTACTGTTAAACGTTCTGAGTACATTTAAGTAGACTAGGCTAAGCTATGTTTGGTAGGTTATGTGTATTAAATGTATTTTCAACTTACCCTATTTTCAACTTAGGATAGGTTTACCAGGACATAACCTCATTATAAGTCAAGGAAGATGTGTAGTTTGTAATGTAAATTATCTGAATTCCTTATCTAAGTGGATTATAATAACTGGATAAGTTCCAAATTAAACACTTCATAGTCTACTCTGAGGAAAAAGAATATAAATCAGCATAAAACACTGCCTATCCATATAATACCTGACTGGAAGTCCCAAGGGTCATGGCAAATATAAAAGCAAAAGATATTCTAGGACGAACTAACTCTGTCAACACCCACAGCAGATATTTTTTCATTGTGTCTTGAAAAGGCAAAGAAGTTAAGATTTTTTTCATTAGAATATCATTGTTATTATTAGGGAAGGAAAAAGCCTGTCTTCTGAGACAATGTTACTTATTGACAAACAAGAGGTTTATATAACCATTTAACCCACTTAGCCTGTGGAAATCCAAAAAATATATTTAACTGATTTTCCATTAGTAACTTTCTGTTGCAGTTACTATAAACTACGGGAGTATATATTCGTTTCCAAGTCTAAAATTCACACTTACTAGTGGACGGTTTATAATTGTCATTTTTTTAAATTGAAGTATAGTTGACTTACAATGTTATATTAGTTTCAGGTGTTATAGTGATTTAATATTTCCATATATTACCCAAAGCTCACCGTGATTAAGTGTAATTACTATCTGCCACCATACGAAATTATTGCATATTATTGTGTATACTCCCTAGGCTATAGTTTTCATCCCCATGACTTATTTATTTTATCACTGGAGATATATATGGCCATATATTTATGATATAATTATCCTTTTAATAACAACTCAATAGTAAGAGCCCTCATATAAATTTCCACAGCTATTGTCTAAAGAATTCAAGACCTACATCTTATGTTGATTGCAGTTTCAAATTGGCAGCTTAACAGCTCTGTTCAGCTTTATTTTTAATGTTTACGTTTTTAAAAAAAAGATTTTTTTTATTTATTTGACAGAGAGAGAGAGATATCACAAGTAGGCAGAAAGGCAGGCAGAGAGAGAGAGGGGGAAGCAGGCTCCTCGCCGAGCAGAGAGCCCGATGTGGGGCTCGATCCCAGGACCCTGAGATCATGACCTGAGCCGAAGGCAGAGGCCTTAACCTACAGAGCCACCCAGGCGCCCCAAATGTTTACATTTTTAAGAACATCAACTAAAGTGATATAAAGCTTTAGGATACACAAATTCAAATAATTTACTACTGAAGTTATTTGTTAAATTCTGCTTTGTAATTTTTAATCCTGAAAATTTGTCTCGTTTTTTAAACCTTCTATTTTTTAATTTGTCTCTAATTTAAATTCATATCATAGAAGAGGAGTAGATTTCCTTCTGAGTCAACCACATAGATGTTATTTATTTTCCTTCTCTCCAAGTGTTGGATTTGCCTCTGTAAATGAAAACAGAAGTGAGCTGAATCTATGGAGAATTAGAGGGGAGAGATGGGATTGGATTTGGGGACAATAACAGGAAAAACCTTTTAAAAGTTGGGAAAGAGTAGGAAATGTTTTTAATAATAAAAGAGTGGAAAATTTAAGTTTAGCAAATTTCATTTGTTTATGTAGAGAATATTTATATTAAATATTTGACAGTATAATATTTCACTGTGATCAAATAACTTTTTTTGCTTTAAGGCAGAATGCAAGTTAAACATTGGATATGCCTTAAAGTCTTGATTTATAAAATTTATTTGCATTAAAAAATGATACACTTATTAAACTTATACACAAATTGATATTTCCAAAAAGGAACTGTGGTAACTCCAGGCTTCCACATCAATGGGTTGGGTCAGGGCACCAGAAGAATATATGACATAGTCATCTTCAAAAACTCTCCATATTTGTGTGTGAATGAAAAAGATGAAATAAGTTTGGGCTATTTCTACCTGAAAGGTTCTACAAATTGTCATGGCACTACAGAGCCCTCCTCAGGGAAAAAAATGGAAATTTGTTCTTTTCTTACCTCATGTTTAAAATCCACTTCTGTCTTTTTTAAGGTTTTATTTACTCAATTAGAGAGAAGGGGGAGGGGCAGAGGGAGAGAGAGAATCTCAGACTCCCCACCAAGCACGGAGCCTGACACAAAGCTCAGTCCAATGACCCTGAGATCATCACCTCAGTCAAAATCAGAAGTCAGACACTCAACCGACTGACCCATCCAAAAACACCAATTTAACCCCTTTTTAATACAATCCCAATTGCTCACAATTTCATATGTTTATGGAGTACCTCTCGAGTAGCAGACATTGGTTTCTAGATGCTGGATTTACAAAGAGAAATAATCTTTGCCCTATTCTCTACATCCTTCTATCTGGAGAACTATATATCCTTCAAGTCTAAACTGGAGGATTCCCTCCCTCAAGAAGCATTTTCTGGGATCCCTGAGTAGCACTGATAGTGATATAGCTATCTTAAATTCTTAATAAATTCTGTACAGATGGTTAGTCTATAATTTGTAACACTTTAGAATCTTACTTTGCTTATGTGTTTATGTTACAGGTCTGCAAGGGGTGGGGACCAAGTTTTATTTGACTTCGACCCTCCCACTCAGCATCCCGTTGATGAAAAAACAGGCAGATTATTTCTTTGAAAGTAATTTCAAAGATTAGACTAAATTCCATGTGGGAATGCCCTTTCCTGGAATGACTCCATCCTTCTGAGCTTTAAGACTTCCCAAAGTCCAGAAGGGAAAAAATATATTTAATCTCTTCAGTCTGAACCTATTCCCAAAAGTTAATTTATTACCGTGCTGACAGATGATGCAAGTTTTGTTTAAATTTTGTTATATTGAACTGATTAGAGATTCACAAAAGTTGTAAAGGTAGTAGAGAGAGATCCTGTGTACCAGTTCACCAAGTTTCCCCCAATGGTTACATCTTATGTAACAGTAGTACAGTATCAAAACCAAGAAATTAACATTGATACAATGAATGTGTAATTCTGTATCATTTATCAAATGTAGATTTAATAACATAACCGCTACTGCAATCAAGATACAGTTATCACATTACCACAAAAATCTCCTTCTTGATATCCCTCCCCCTACTATCCCTAATACCTGTCAACCACTAATGTTTTCCATCTCTACAATTTTTTCATTTTAAGAATCTTATGCAAATGGAATCATACATACCATTATTACATCATTACATTGTTCATATAACTTATCACAATCAATTGTTAACACTTTATCAGTTGAAGTGAAATGTAGAAACCTTACCTCATTTTACACCCCTCTACCCTCCCCTATTTATAATTCCTTTTTTTTTTAAGATTTTATTTGTTTATTTGACAAAGAGAGAGAGCACAGCAGGGGGAGTGGCAGAGAGAGGGAGAGAGAGAAGCAGACTCCCTGATGAGCAAGGTGCCCGATGTGGGGCTCAATCCCAGGACCCTGAGATCGTGACCCGAGCTGAAGGCAGACACTTAACTAACTGAGCCACCCAGGTGCACCTTCATTCATATCTTTATTTCCTCTTTTATATGCATCAAAACTTTAGAGAACTGTATTAACATTTCCCATAATTACTTATTTTCTCTCACTTTAGTCTCATACATTTCTAAACTTTTGCTTTAGTTATTTTGCTAAGTAAAATATATAAAATTTAGAAGTATAAAATATTTCTACTTTATTGTCAGACATAAATTTATTTATGAAAATTGAGCAATTTTTCACCAATTTTTCCTAATATCATATCCTTGACTCTATGACATTAATTTTTCCACCCCATGTTTATAAATCTACTTTTAAACAGAAAAGTGAATGTGTATTTTTATAATCCTTTAATTCATAAGTCAAATGAATATTAAAACTTGACATATAAAAAATTAATACCCTTTTTTCCACTTCCTCATTCCTCTTTCACTTCCCTATTTTATTTTGCCATTAATAATAGAAGATCCATCTTCTTTTTTACAAACCAATATTATCATTTACAATTTTATTGTCCTTTGCTAAATGTTTATATTTTGTTCTAAGAACATATCTGCTGAAACTATTAATACTTAATTTTGTTATATTGTTTGAGTCCACGCTTCTCAAATAATCTGATTCATTGTTTGTGTATAACACCCAGTGCTTCATGCAATCTGTGCCCTCCTTAATACCCATCACCAGGCTCACCTTTCCCCCTACTCCCCTCCCTTCCAAAACTCTCCGTTTGTTTCCCGAAGTCCTTAGTCTCTCATGGCTCATCTCCCACTCCAATCCCCCCCCATCTTCAATTTTCCTTTCTTTCTCCTAATGTCCTCCATGCTTTATAGACCTTGGATATCAGCACTTAACCGATTGAGCCACCCAGGTGCCCCTACTGTGAAAGAATTTTAAAAACTTGTCAATGAAATCATTATTCGATCTAAGTAAATTTTATGGATAAACTAAGGAATCCAGGAACTCTGTTCTATTTTATCCAATTTCTAAAATGAAACAAAATGGAAGCAAATTCTGCAGAATTTGGAAGATGGGGGTATTTAATTAGGAAAAATGCCAACTATGTACTTATTTTTAGTACATAGAACAGGCATAGCACAGACAAAACGGTAGTGTAAGTTTCTTCTAGCAGATGTGGGGATGTGTATCTTATAGGTGGAAACTACATGGAGAGCCCATGCATTAGAAGCACTGGGACTTGGGCCTCCAGGAGCTTATTTTCACTTTATAGCTTGAAAATATTAGTTTATCCGAATAAATGACATCTCTGAAATGAGTTTTGGGGAAGACAAAGATTGTTTCCCCTCCTTCTCAATCTGAGTAGGAAAATGGCATTACTCGTTCCCAACTGTTTCCCATCCCAATCCTGTACTCAGTAGAAAAAAAAAAAAAAAAAAAGCAACACGAATGGGTTATACCATCCTGAAATCAGACACTAGTTGGCAGTGGTTCTCCCACCAAAGGTGGTTTTGTCCCTTCCTCTCCCAGGGACAGGTGGTAATGTCTGGAGGCACTTTTGGTTGTGAGTTGGGAAGGGAGGCATTCCTGCTGACACCTACTGGGCAGAGGCCAGGGATGCTGCTTAAACATCTTTCAATTCATAGAACCGCCTCCACAACAAAGAATTCTCCTGCCCCAAATGTCCACACTGCCGCTGTTGAGAAACCCTGCTGCAGAGTATTGTGTCATATTCTATTTATATCATGCCTAATCTTAGAGAGCTCTTCTAGGAAAAACTTAGTAAATCTTCCTGCATTTGTTTTATAGACAAGAGTCTAGTATTAAATATATGCTTGTGACTGTCCCTCCATTTATTCATTTGTCTGTTTTTTTATTCATTCAGCTAATGAGCATTTAAATGTTTACTCTGTGCCAAGGATCAAAGTATTCCAACACTATGGAAGAATAAGACCTAGCCATTGCTTTGGAGATAATCTCCTTGTACTCAGTGAGATACGTTGGGAGCGTTATGATAAACGCTATAAAAGAATCATAAGAAGCTGACAGAGAGAAAAGAGTGATTTTGTATAAATTAGTAAAATGTGGTAAATCATCACAGCATTTTCTCATATTAGATAAATTATATATATATGTATATGTGTATGCATATCTAATGAAATCTTATGGAAATCTGAACAACAAAAATTTTTCATCATTTTAATTTTACACTTTTGTAAGAACTCTTGCTCTCTTCTGAACCTCCCTAAATAAACTGTAAAAGTGCGTGTGGTGACCCACCTGTTAACATGCCGCAGGGGATGAGTAACACTATGACACATGTCATGTATAAGGTAACATTAAAGAGGCTTGCTCTGGAAAAGCAGCACAAGGAGGACCACTTTTGTGCATATGTGCATCAAAGAACAAACCATTAGTACATTAAAAGATTCAGAGAATCAAAGAAAAGAGAAGTATTATCTTACACGTCAGAAGAGAGGAAAAGAATGAGACTATGGCCTATAATACATTCAATATGTGCTTCTGTGGGTTTGGAAAGCCGCTATAGAAAGAGGACAGACTCTTTCCTACTTACTTCAAGAGCCGCTCATCAAAGTTTTCCTACTGCAAATCTCCTCCATTCTATTTCCTTTCTTTTCCAAGTTTCTAGAAATTGAGTATGAAAGCTGCTACTCAAATGTATGAGTAATGCTATTCATTCGTTTTGTTCATCTGTTTTGTTGCCTTTTTTTTTGTCAGTAACTTAATGATAAATTTGCCACATGGCAAGAGGGACTCCAACCAGCACTGTGGTAACAGGTTTGCCCTCTTCAAGCAGCACACGTTTCAGTAAGAAATCTCTGGGGAGGAAGTGGTTCAGGAAGCCAGTACTGTATTGGAGCTGGTCAGGAGCCCAGGGAGATACTCTGTGCTTCCAGGATCTCTGGAGAAGTGATGATGAAAACTTCTTTACCCAGAAATCCCACAGTGGCTCTGCCACAAGTCAGGAAAATGCTGCCTTCAAAGACTTCCATGAGTTTAAAAGCTATGCTGCTTTCATCTAAGCCTGTGTGGTGAGGTGTCCCACATACTTACTGGTCATATCCTTGTTGTCTTTAGCATCAGGCTAATTGAAGCTAATGGTCTTGCCTCACAGAGAAAAAGCCAAATCAAAGTAGTGTAAGAAAGTGGATTCAAGGTCTGAACCCATGTGTCATAAGCTGATGTGTTTCCTGAGACTTCTGACCAGACAGAGTCAATAAAATGTTCAAGACTTTGACATAACACAGGCATATGGAACATCTGATGTATGTGATTTCTTTTTTTTTTTTTTCTCACTGGGAAATGTCATAACTGTTCTGTCACAGCTTCTTCAAATGGGTAGACATGAATTTAGAAACCTTTCATAGAAGAAAAATGTGTCCATGTACCAGAGAAATTGCTACTCTAAGTTGATTTCTCAAGATACATTTGTAGACTTGATTTGATTTGATTTTACTTTCAGAAAATGTTTTTAGTATTCACTCTCATTCGTTGTGCAAGCTGATGGGCCATTATACTGAAATATACTTCCATATGAATATGAGAAATTGGTCTGACATGGTGAAGGCTTCCATAGAAGATGAACTAAAAGCTAAAGCATGTAACCTTCTAAAATGTCATATGTAGAGAAGGAAAAAGCAAATGTGTGAGGAAACTTCTAGGGCTAAAAGGCAGCTAAAGATAGTAAATAATGTTCACATTTGCAATTTAATTTACAAACTGCACAAATCCCAGGAAGAAATATATATGTTATGTGTGAATGTACTTCACAGAGGGTTTTTTTTTCCTGACAGGGAAACTGTCAGAAATTTCATGATGAAAGATAAGAACAATAAAATACATAACCCAGATATCTAAACCATCCTTTCTCCACACACCCAAGATCCTTAGAATTATGGCAGAAGAAGCAGAAAGGGGACGAATGATTCCTGCCCTGAAATAGCACTCTGAATAGTGCTATCAAGTTCCTTCTTTATGTTCCTTAATTTTTTTTTAAATTTCTGATTATGAAAGTGATACATGCTAATTGCAAAAAAATCAGAAAAATATAAATAATGATGAGAATAAAAACATATTGTTACCACTTAGAGCTTAAAGTATATTCTTCTGAAAATATTTTTGTCTTAATGTTAAACTAAAGAATAATCAGCAGACAGTAGTGCTGACTTTGCAGAACTTCTCAGTGAATCTGAAACCTGGGCAGCTCATGCCAACTTCTTGTCATCTGTAGGAACTTTGAGAAGTGCGACAAGAAATCCCAGATGGGGAAGAGAATGAGTGAGAAAAGAGAAAAGAGAAGAAAGAGAAGGAGAGAAAAAAGAAAGAAAGAAAGAAAGAAAGAAAGAAAGAAAGAAAGAAAGAAAGAAAGAAAGAAAAAGAAAGGAGAAAGAAAGAAATAGAAAAAGGGAGAAAGGGAGAATGAAAAGGAAGGAAGGAAGGAAGGAAGGAAGGAAGGAAGGAAGGAAGGAAGGAAGGAAGGAAGAAAGGAAGGAAGGGAAATGGAGAGAGAGAGGGAGGGAGGGGGAGGGAAGGAAGGAGGGAGAGAGAGGAAGGGAGAGAGAGAGAAAGAAAGAGAAAGAAAGAAGAGAGAAAGAGACAGAAAGAGAGGGAGGGAGGAAGGGAGGAAGGAAGAGAGGGAGAAAGAAAGAAAAGGAAGGAAGGAAGGAAGGAAGGAAGGAAGGAAGGAAGGAAGGAAGGAAGGAAGGAAGGAAGGAAGGAAGGAAAAGAGAGAAAGAAAGAGAGAGAAAGGAAGAAAGAAGAGGGAAGGGAAGGAAGGGAGGAGGAAAGAAGGTAAGTTTAAACATACATTCAATGAGATGGAATAAGAGGATAATATGTGAAACATCAGCCCTCACTATGTGAGGAGGGGTCTTCCAAGAACCCTAAAATCACATTCCATAGAGGGTCTCTTACTTCACTTGCTCAGTATTTTCTAAATTGTATCTAAGAACAAAAATGTTACAGGTCCTTTTGTTAAATAAGTGCATGGAGATCTTAGTACCGGCAGATGGGTAAAAGATCGTGTGTGTGTGTGTGTGTACATGCTGATTTGCTTAATTTTAAGATAATAATCAGTAATTCTTGTTAACTATTTCTTATATACCATGCATTATGCTAAGAGCTTAAGATGCATTATTTCATTAATCTTTTTCCTCCCAATTTATAGATTAAAAAAAAACTGAGGAGTATAGGAGGGAAAAAAAAGGTATAGTCAACAGTTACAAAATGGCAGAGCTTGGATCCAAACCCAGGTCACGTGATGCCAGGGCCATTACTCTCAAGCATATTCCTCACTCCTTTCCACTCTCCCCCAGCAACTGTATTTATTTTATTTTAAGAATATCATTCAAGGCATATAATTTCCCCCCTCCCAAATTCTGAACATTAATGAACTGTTAACAAGTTATGAGATATTATTGAAAAATTGAAAAACTTGTATTCTATAGAAAGGCAAATGAAGACTCCGAAGAGCCAACTGGCACTGATTAATATTTTCCTCGTAAGGTAGAACAGCTTTCGAGCATCGGTGGCTATGGGGAATGGCCTATCTGCTTCACAAGTTTATTGTATTTTATCACATCTTTTCTATATCATATTTTAAATAGGCATAATGTCATAGAATCTAAATAGCGATCATTCCTGGCCCACTGATCTTTCAAATGTAGCCACGTGATCCTGAAGACATTGATAATACAGGAAAAAAAAAAAAACCTGTCAGCCTCAGGTCAGATTGCTCTCTTGTGGCCTTCTCTTCTGCCCCACTCTGGGCCTTGCTTTCACTGCATAAACTCAGCTGTCGGAGAAAGAACAAGTTTCCATCATAATTATTTGTACTTCTAAGAAATGTCAGTGGCCCACCTGCTTACCATCAAGTTGGGAGGATTTTCATGGTTACTATAAATAGTGCAGCATTATTTTCTTTCGGAGCTGAGGTATAAAAATGGATCTCCTCTCACTCTGGTTTCATTCTTCTTACTAGAATTTTACCAGCCTTTCTCTGGGAATTCTCATGGCCCATGTCAGGCTTGGTCATAACTCTCACCGAGAATTATCCCCATTACCTTTTAACAGAGTTACCAAAGAGGGGAACACTTCAAATCTGATGCCTATTGCTTGGCATGTTACAAAGAAGCTACTTGAACAGATTCCCTTTGCTTCATTAGGAACTGAGAGTTAGATCAGTGGTTTCTCGGTGGACAGTTGGCCTGTTTCTCGCTAAGTGGCAGTTCTCTGGCTAAGCATACCCTGTGCCTTCTGGTCGGAAGCCAGTGTTCACAGGTCAGAGAAGGAGTCCCTTGAAAAACCAGTCTTGAGGCGGTTGGCCACATGAGGACATGAGGTAGTCTAGTCCCAAGAGCCCAGGCTACCTCTTTCTAGTGGAGATTAAGACTCATGTAGAATTCCAAGCATATCAGTGCTGCTTGGAAAATGAACACTTTCCAAATTAATCAAAAACCCAGGCTTATTACGGTTCCTCCTACTGGGCAATATTTCTTTTGGCTTTAACCTAAGAAACGATTGCCCAGCCTAGAATCTCCATTCTGCTAGAGTCAAACTCAATTGTGCTGTTGATCTTAGAGTTTGACCAGTCTCAGAGAGCGAGCACCAGAAATAAGGGATCAAGGAAAACTAACAGCTTTTTCAGGATACAGACTGGAACACACGTGATTCAGCAGCAGCTTTGCTGACCCAGCTTCTCCTTCGAGAATTTGGCCTGACTTTGAGGGGTCCGTTTTCAGTGAAGTGAATGAAGACTTGGCAGTCTGGTTCTCACTTACTGTAATTGAGTCAGACAATTAAATTGCCTCCCAGTTACTGAAAATGTAAACCACATACACCGTATGTAGGTCACAGCATTCCAGTGGTGCGTGTCCGGTATAGTGACTTAATGCCTGGATAGGGACAACCCTTTTGAGTCAAAGCAGCAGTGTGCTGGCTCAGCAGATGCACACGCACGTAACAAGGGCAACGCTAAAGGTCTGTAGGTTTGGAAGATATCCTAGAATCGGCACTCCAACACATGGATTTGTTTAGACAACACAATGTGTCAGCTTATTGTGCTATAATTTTTGGATCACTTTTCCTAAAAGTTTTAAATGAATTGTGTTTATTAATGAGCCCCTTCCTTTACACACGACCCGTAAAAATCTCTTCATTTTTTTCCAAACTAAAGTTGTACTCAGAGATGTAAAAATAAAAAATTTACGCCAACAGAGTACCTAAAGTCAACTGACAAAAGTCTCAGCCTCAGTGTGCAATGTTAGTTAGGCTTTGGAGAAAGTGGCCTTAGTGACATGGTCAGAACCAGGGGAAGGGTTTGGATTGTGCATATGTTTAAAATGACAACATGAATGCCGACACAGTCAGTTGATGATTGTTGGTATAGGTGGTGATGAGAAAGAAATGGATTTCAGAATTAATCTTACTTTCAGATCGGTAACTATTTTCGAAGCATATAGGATATCTTGTCTCCTAAATGGACTACAAACAATAGACTGTTAAAAGTTTCACTTCAAAAATTCCTTGATCTGTATTTGGATTTTCCATGGCAAATCTTCAATCTTAAGGCTGTCTTCTTCTCCAACTCCACATGCTTTTTGACATCTGGCTCCATCATCAAGTGTTGCATGTTTAAAGAATGCAATTTTCCTATGGGAAGAAAAGCAGAATTACCAAGGTGTGTGTGTGTGTGTGTGTGCGTGCATGTGTGCTTGCGGGGGTGTGCATGTGTGCCAAGGATGTGATCTGTGAAAGCATCCTGATAGATCCTTATTTCAATCCCTTTCCTCAAACTTAGCAAACCATGCTCTTAGAATTATATTAACTGTGTAATGAGGAAACACAGTGTTTTTTGGGTGCGCTTGCTCTTAGGTAGCCCCTCTATGTGGGGTAGTCTAGTGATGGAGTTATCTCTGACAGCACCAATCTTTCTCCTATAGTCTTGGGTTAAGAGGAAATGCATAAACCTATGAGGTTGGCTATTTGTCTGCCATATTAATCCCATTTTGAGTGTCACAGAACATTATAAAATTTCTCAACTTCAGAGCAATGTGTTCGGGTTAGTCCCACCTTTTCAGAGCTATCTCAAGGCAGCTTTGTTCTTGAAGCTTCCTTCACTCAGAGCATGAGCCAAGTGCTCCATGGAAAAGCTGCACATTGGACTATTTCCAACTATATATCTTAATATAGTGAGAGAACAAAATGCAACACCAATGTAAAAAAACTGTCGTTATTCCCAGTTCTATTGCCATTAAATCATTTAATTTTTCAGTTTCCAATTTAAAGTATGCAATGTTTATAGAGATAGTGTGTAGTGTTTAAGGAAGTGATGTAGTAACGTGGGTAATACATGTATGTCCTAATTTATTTATTTTTTAATTTATTTTAAAGATTTATTTATTTATTTATTTATTTATTTATTTATTTATTTGACAGAGAGAGAGTGTGCGCGCACTAGCAGGGGAGTGGCAGGCAGAGGGAGGGGAAGAAACAGGATCCCCACTGAGCAGAGAGCTAGACTTGGGGCTCCATCCTAGGACACTGGGATCATGGCCTGAGCAGAAGGCAGGTGCTTAACAGACTGAGCCACCCAGGTGCCCCATGTATGTCCTAATTTAGACCGACTGACATATGCACGCAAGACACATAAAATCTTAGAATACGTCTCATTAAAATCAAAGTTTTTGTTCCTATGAAATCTTAAAAAGATTCTATTCTATATTACTCTTATAATATAGAATTCTTTGTTATACAATTATTTGTTATAAAGTTCTTATATAGCCAACATAAACAAGACATGGAGACAAAATTATTACATACATTATAATTCTGAAAATTAACTTAAAATTATTTTATTATAATGAATTTTTAAAATGCCAAATAAATTTACCCTCAGAAACCCCCCCACAGAACATATTATCTCATTTATTACCTGTAAATACAATAAAAAAGCTTTTATTAAAATGACAATGAATATACCAATACCCAATCTTGTCCTTAATGAGAAATAGTTTACCAAGTTAAAGAAAACTATATTTTAGTAGCGCATTTACAGGAAAATTTGAATGATAAGAAATAAAATGTTCTTATTTGAAAAAAATGTCAATAATTCTCCTCAACTTGATGATATGATACAACACTAACAAAATCCCAATGAAACATTTTAAACGAAAATGACAAAACTATAGAAAAATCTAGAATGACCAGATTTGCTCCCATTCCTCAAGAACATGTCCAGAGCAGGCACCATTGCTCATTGGAGTTGTGAGGCAGAGAGGGGTGTGGCATGCTTCCTCTCCTCCCACGCACACAGAAATAAATGTCCCACCTCAGGCAGTGGTAGACTCCAAAGACAGATGATCAGACAGAATCAGAAACCATGATAAAACAAAGTTTAATACCAGGAAGACCGTCAAAATTGGTAGCAAAGTAAGAGGAAGGAAATTCAAGTCTCAACACACCAGAAATCCCCAAATCCTAGAAGCTGAGAGAAAATGTAAGTGGGAAAGAGTACATGAAAAAGGATTCGAGGAAGCTAAAACAAGCCTGCTTCTTGTCATCTGGCTAACCAGGAGGCAGT
The DNA here is from genome assembly GCA_028534135.1 of Potos flavus. Lineage (NCBI taxonomy): Eukaryota > Metazoa > Chordata > Mammalia > Carnivora > Procyonidae > Potos > Potos flavus. The sequence continues at coordinate 73,935,473 of CM052886.1, forward strand.
ATGTAAGTGATCTGGCACAGATGTTTAAGAATAAGCAGGAGAGAAAGAGAAATTTGAGACTGAGATGAGGAACTAACTACCGCTATCATTTGTTGAAACACATTAGCAAAGCCATATTAATCCAAGCAGCATGAAACAAGGGCAGGGAATGGACAGAATCTAGTAAGGATAAATATAGAACAAAGAAAGCATCACAATTTAGTTTCACCAAAGGAGTTTTTGAAAGAACCCGTTAGCCATTTCCATCTGGCATTTCAGCGTTAAATAAAATACATTGCAAAGAGCATAAAGAATTGACTATGTTTAAAAACAACAAACAAGCAAACAAACAAATGAAATGTACTAATTCAACACGTAGCTGGAGTTATTGCTGGTTCTGGGAATACAACCGCAAACAAAACTGATGAAAGTCCCTACCTTTACGGAACTTATAACGTGATAGGGGAGATGTGCACTAAACAAATAGACAAGTAAAATCAAAGCTATGTCCAGAGTGTCCAGGGTAAAGCAGCATGAGAGGCAGAGGGCATAGCAATTTCAAAGGCCCTGTGATGAGAGCATCCCTGGTGGGCTGGGGACAGAAAGGTCTTCAGTGTGGCTGGAGTGAATGAGTGAGGGGCAGGAGGGTGGGAGATGAGATCACAGGCACAGAAGGACATGGTATCAGGCCAGACTGGAGAACACTCGAGGCCACTGTGAGTGAAACAGGAAGTCACTGAAGGGTTTTAAGCAGGCGAGTGAAATCATCCAACTTGAAAAAGATCCCTGTCTGCTGTAGTGAAAATAGACCATAAGGAAACAAGGGTAAATGCTATTTAGGGAAATCTAGGTGAGAGATGGTGGTGAAAAGTATTCAGATTGTGAATGCATTTTAAAGGAATGTGAAGACAAACTCAATGAGGATTTTGAGGAAAAAAGAAATCCCAAGATGTCTCTAAGTATTTGGCTGTAACAGCTGGAAAAATGGAGATGCCATTTACTGAGATGGGAAATCTGTGGGAGGACCATTTGGGGACACGATTAGCAGTTCAATTTTGGACATGTTAGTTTGAGATTCTGCTGTGATATCCAAGTGAAGATTTCAAGTGGGCTATCAGATATAGTCTGCAATCTGGGAAAGAGGTCAAGGTTGGAGAATATAGTACTAGATATATTAATATACATATACATCCGTATGTATATATATATATGATACAAAGGTACTAGAATTTTTTTTTTAAGATTTTATATATTCATTTGACAGAGAGATCACAAGTAGGCAGAGAGGCAGGCAGAGAGAGAGGGGGAAGCAGGCTCCCTGCTGAGCAGAGAGCCCGATGCGGGGCTCAATCCCAGGACCCTGAGACCATGACCTGAGCCGAAGGCAGAGGCTTTAACCCACTGAGCCACCCAGGCACCCCAAGGTACTAGAATTTTCAGAACCTAGTTAGTATTTGAAGTCGTGAGATGTGAGTAAATAAAGATGAGAAGAGAACTAAGGACTGAGCCTTGGGAGTTGAAGAAATGTGATGAAATCAACAAAGGAGACAGAAAGAGTCACCAGTGAGGTGGGAAGAAAATCAGTAGAGCGTATTGTCTTTGAAGCCAAGAGGGGAAAAAAACTGTTTCAAGGAGAAGGTGTGGATAGAGCTCAATGCTCTGGATGGTCAAATGAGATAAGAACAGAGCACTGTACATTGCATTTTAAATAAGGATTTATTTATTTACTTTAGAGAGAGTGAGACGGTGTGCATGCTCGACCATAAGGAGAGGTGGGGGTCGGGGGGAACCCCAAGCAGACTCTGCGCTGAGCACAGAGCCCCCAGTGGGACTCCATCCCACCACCCATGAGAGCATGATCTGAGCCAAAACCAAGAGTTGGCACTTAGCCGACTGAGCCACCCAGGCACCCCTGTACTTTGCATTTTGAAGGTGGAAGATATGGTTACAGAGTTAAGGTCTGTTGTGGTGGAATCACTGGAACAAAACCTGATTGGAGTGAGTTGAAGAGAGGATGCGTTAAGAGGAATCGAAGACACTGCATACAAATAATCTTTTGGAGATTGTTGCCCTAAAGCGGAACAAAAAAGAAAAATGTCTGAGGGCAGATAGTGGATTCAGGAGAGGAATTTTGATTTTGTTGATTGTTTTTTAAGAGGAGAAAAACTGTAATACATTAGTTTGCCAGTGGAAATTACATAATGAAGAAAAGAACTGATGATCCAGGGCAAAGAAGAAAAATTACGGAAACAATGACCTTGAGCAGGTGAAAGTGGATTCTTTTTTTTTTTTTAAGATTTTATTTATTCATTTGAGAGAGAGAGAGAGAGCACGATTAGGGGGAAGAGGCAGAGGGAGAAGTAGGTTCCCCGCTGAGCCAGGAGCCCAACGTGGGGCTTTTTCCCAGGACCCAGAGATCATGACCTGAGCCAAAGGCAGCCGCTTAACCATCTGAACCACCCAGGCACCCTGTGAAAGTGGATTCTAATGTAAAAAGCATAGGTTGACTTTTGTTAGGTGAGGGACAGTTCATCAATAATAACATGAGAGAACATAGACATGCGGGCACAGGTTTAGGTAAAGTGGTTGATGTGGTCATCAGGCACAGTAACTAATATTCAATTAGTTCTTGTCATTTTCAATTATGTCTACCAACATTTCCTCCCAACCTTGTATTCACATGCAGTTTCTCACATCAGGAGGTTGAATCTATTTTCCTTCTTTTGAATCTACCAGGTCATGTGCCTTGCCTTGACCAATAGAATAAGGTTGGAGTGATGTTTTGGGATTTCCAAGCACAAGCCTTAAGAAATTGGGTTATCCTACTTACTCTTTCTTAGAGCCCAGCTGCCATGCTCTATGGAAATCCAGACTACTGAATACTTAGGGTACTCATGCAGAGTTATGGAGGATGAGAGGCCATCTTGGAGATCTAGGCTAGCATGGCTCCCAGCTACATAACCCCAGAGCTGCACATTGTGTATAAGAAGTTCCCAGTCAAACCATGACTAAATTCTTACTCATTTTTTTGTGTTACACCATTAAGTTTGGGGAGCTTTATTAGACAGACATAAATCATTGAAATATCTGTGAAATTAATTTTTTTTCACTTGGAAGTGGAGATGGAGAAGGTGTTAGAAGTTTGAGGGGAGAAGAAAAGACATGAAAAAGTCAGAGAGTAAGAGATTTAGGGAACAAATAGTATGATTGCTGGAAAACACGAAGGTGAATTTGAAAAGAAACCATCAGTGTGTCTGTTGGTCTCCAGACACATTAAGCTGCGCTGGTGCAGGCTTGGACCTGGGCGGGGGTTAGGGTGGGGTTGGATTTCAGCAGATTGGGTTTGTGACAGGTGAGTATAGTGAAGCGAATGGAAGGATGTTGAAGGTAGGCAAGAGAGGTATTGTAATGAATGGCCACGGGATTCCATCTTATAGGCAAATAAATCTTACATTTTCAACTTCTTCTCTGCTAGTAAAAGGAATGACATGCTTTGTCAATCCACACTGAACTCTACTGGGAAAGAATTTGTACCTGTAGGTCTTTGGCTCCCCTCATAACCATCCTTACCTATTTTGTAAGAAAATGAGGAAATAAAAAGTAAAACATTTGTTTTCTAGTACTTGAGGAACACCTTGTGCGGTCATTTTTATGAGTTACTATGGATTATAAACTGTTAGACTTTCTGTATGTAATTTTGAAAATCCTTAATAGAGCATAGCGTAGTGCTTTGCAAGGTAATCTAGAAAAAATTACTCAAGTGAATTAATAAATGAATGTCTCTTTTAGTTCTATTCTGGTTTTAGAAATAATTATTTAATGGAAAGGACAGACTTAATTAAATGTGAACTAGTCTGTGTGGTCAGGCTAATGAAGACACTTGGTCAACAGCAAACACTCAGTATTGCTTTGTTGGCGGGGTGAATGAATGATCTTTCTGGTAAAACTCACATTCTCATGAAGTGAAGAAAAAGCATCCTCTGCTAGAAAATTTTTTTCCAACAGTTTTTCACATAGATTTATAAAATTTCTAATATAACAGGGTTTTTTTCTGAAAGAGATTAACAGTCTGACATTTCAACTTCTCTTCAAATCCTATCATCTTGATTTCAAGAAAGTGAGTAATAACAGTTTCATCTTTAAATCCTCACTTCTTATATTTGCTGCAATATAGTTGCACCGTATTACTAAAAAAAAATAGGTGTTTGGGTGAATCATTGACAACATATGAGCTATCGTAAATCATACAACTTCTTTTCAAATGTTTCATGTTGTGCAGTAGTAAAGTTTGGCCTATTTTGAAGTGTTAAGACATGTTGCCTTAAAGGGAATATTTTTTTTTTCTGGTGTGAATGGATACAGACTTGTCCATTTTGTTCCAGAAAATGAGTAAAAGTCTACTAATGTACCTCCACTTCGAGAAGATTCCAATTTCACGACCTAGCCAAGACCCAGCCAAGAGAGCAATTAAGATTCCAGAGGTAAAAAGCGTATAATCTGCCAAGGATAGACAACTGATGATACCACGCTTCATTGTCCATTAATGCTTTCTTTCTTCAGAGAATTGCCATTATCAAAGTTTCAGTTATTTTCCCAGAAGAGAGTATCACTTACATAGAATATCGTGGTGAGGGGAGAGTTCATTGGACAGCTACTAACATATGAAATATGATTTAGTCCAGCAGTTTCAAAACCTGGTCATGGGAATTACCACCAAAGCTGTTTTAGAGTAAAGATCCCTGGCTCCCCCCAACAAGGGTTCTAATTCAGGTGGACCGGGGAGACACATATAACAAGCTCCTTGGATGATTCTTCTCTAGCCAGCCTGGCACCGGTTTACAGAGAGGTCTTTAAAAATCACTGATTTATTCAAATGAAATATATGGCAGGTGCTTATTGGTGTGACTCTATAAAGGGTGACATGGTAATAAACTATGTTCTTTTCTCTGCACAAAAGCAGATGCATTTATGACTGCTGCTGTCACATAGAGAACAACTGACATTTTTACTCTAGCATTCAACTTTGCAAATATGTGTGGCCACCCTGTGCTTCCAGGGGATTTCAGTTCATCTCCTATGAGATGAACTTTTCAGTGATTCGAGGGAACTAATTCGACATCATACGTAGCTCAGTGGTATTTCCCCTTTTGGTTGTCTCTACGGGACATGTTGCTTCCTCAACACACACCAAGTCTATGAATCCGAATTAGAGAGCCACATCCCCTCCGGAGTGTAGTCGAATCTCAGAGTCGTAGGAAGAGCGCGTGTATATGTTGAAAGTCATATCCAACGTTATACTCAAATTTTTAATTTGGATGAGATTGTTTTTATAATAAAATCTACAGAAAATAGAGCTTAACAAAACCTTGAATAGTGGGAATACACGGAAGATAATGGAGTCCTCTGGGAATTCCTCCTCCGGCATAATATATCAAAATTGGCAGGGATTAAAAAAGCATTCATGCCCTATGGGTATCAAAGGAAATGTATTACAAAACATGGATCAACATTGCTTATGTGATTGTTGCTCGTTATCTTAAACCTTAAGGCTCCATGGGTTTTAGCATCTTTCAACAGCTCTTTGACTCACTTCTTTCCTTCCCATCATCATTTTCCAGCTCCAATAGCCCCTTGCCTCTTCCACCGCTTCTACCCAGATCCTAATGATACTCTGCTCCGTCCACAGTCAGGATGATTAAGGGGAAGACGCTGTTGCCCAAGAGGAGCTGTCACTTGAGTCCTGCGTATTGACTTTCAAATTAATGAGATAATTGTAAAGCTCTCTTTCACGGTCCCAGAATAGTCCCTGATTGAGTGTTGAAGCCATTTACCCTGAAGCTTGACCCATAAATTTGTAGTGAAAATGAAATAAAGATCCAGTGAATTATGTGCAATATCAAACACCTATTACATTTGGCATTTGGAAAATGTTAAACCACTGTAAAATAGCTGAATTTCACTTGCCAAGCATTTCCATTGCCATGATCTTTTGTTAGAAAATTTCTCAAAGCCCGTCAGGGAAATTTAATGTTAACGAGGAAACATGCATACACACACATATGTTTTGAGATTCAATCACCAAAATTTCCCTCCTCCTTTTCTTCTCCATTTTAGTAGCAAAGATAGAAGATTCTGAATTTAGGTGAGAAAAGCACATGGTGCATTTCCAAGTCTAAATGTTCTCTTTCATGAATTGGCTAATTCAAATTTGTATTTTTTCATCAATACAATATACTTAATTTTTTTATTTTATAATATTTTTGTCCGAGTATAGTTGACACCCAATGTTACATGAGTTTCACATGTACAATGTAGTGATTCAACTTCCCTATACATTATGCTACGATCAGACTTCGATTTTTCTAGCAGGAAAGTAAGATAGAGAAAGGCCACACAGCATATAAGTAACACATTCAACGTTAGAAGCCAGACCCCATTTTATTCAGCAAATATAGGTGAGGTCTAACACGTGCCAGGCATAAAGGTCAATGGTACATACTCTCTTCTCCAGTTGCTCATTATCTGCTTGAGGCAGTTGAATGACTAACAAGGTCACTGCAAGAGAGAACACAAGTATAAACATAGATCCCTAAAGGGTTGAGTAAAAGGGGCAGCTTAGAGATGACTTCCTGGAGGAGGTGGCATCTAATGTGACCTCTAGGATGCATATAGGAAAAGAGAAGTAGAAAGACGTTTCCAGCATAAGGAGTATTTCCTCAGGCTCAGAGGCAAGAAGGTGCAGACTGTTCAGGGAATTCTAGGTATCTCCTCACACTGGAGCATGGGAGGCAGTGAGTAGCAGGAGTCCTGGAGAGATGAGACCGGGCTACTGAGGGGTCTCGAAACTTGCCAATTTTAGAAATTAGGAAATTATTGTGAAGGCCTTTGAGGAATCATTGGAAGTGTTTTGACAGAGGAATAAAACTATGTAATTTGCATTTTAGGACCAATTATCAGACTACAGTGTGAATATTGGATTGGAGAAAGGGAGAAAAAAAGGGCAGGACAATGCTTCCTCAATCACAATAAAAAGGCAACCCTTCCTGTTGGAACATTGTTATAACATTGAGAATTTATCAGAACAAGACTCTCTTTACTGTCATTTGCCAGAAAATCATTGACCTAGATATAGAAATCTTTATGATACACTGTGACAACTTTGTATAATGTGTAGCCTGTGCAACTGGCCCAGACCACACATTGCCCTTAGGAACCCTAAACTGAAAGTAAAACTAACTTTGTACAGCTCTTGAAAATGCACAAGCCACTTTTATAAACATTATTTATTTATTCTTCCTGATGAGCCTGTGAGGTAGTTAGAAAAGGTACTATTTTTATCCTCATATTAGATGGCATGTTAAAAATTGGGTTGGGGAAGTTTGGGAGATTATTTCGATTTCCTTTTTCAAATCTTCACTAGAAGGGGAAAAAACTCCACAAAGTAACATTCCCTTTCTACTGCTAAGTGTTAGCACCTCTTTTTTTTTTAACTATCTCTAAAAAGAAAGAATACAGAATAATGGAGTTGAAGTCCTCTGGTTGCTCAAAAAACAGACACAAGTAAGACCGTAAGTTATAATTGCATGGGAAGGAAACCCTAGGTTAGGAAGGCATCACTGTATTTACTCATGTCTGGAAGTCTGATTATGTATAATACAGCATTTGCAAGCTGATTCTGAGTGATGACCATACATAGTGTGAAGAAATTCCTCAAAATTCTCAAGCAGCATTGTCATTGTTTCCGGATAGACATCATGTGAACGCATTCCAATGAATGATGCTTAAAACATAAAGATAAAGATCAAGGCGACATAGGCATTGATTTTAGTGCATTTAGTGATTTATATGTTTATCTTCTCCACTAAAGTAAGAGATTCTCAAAACAAGAGCCGTTTAATTTCTTTAAAAATATTTTTACCTAGAAATAAAAAGTAAACTTCAATTACTTTTCAGTAAAGTAATTACTCAGCCAGATTCTTGCTATCTCAAAAGAGAAAAAAAAAAATGTAGGTTTGTCATGGCCCAAATAGCAGACTTCTCTGCGTTCTGGTAACTGAAGAACATACAGCTGTGAACTTTATACCATAATTTAAAACAGACTGGAAGATACTATAACTTTCCATAGATAGCCATTTAATTATTTCCAAGGAAATACCATTCTTCATTCTTCTTAGATTTCAAATGCTTCAAATTTTGTAATACACCATAGTTTTGCAATGAAATGTTTAGAGAAAAGTAATTTCAAAATTTTTTGCCGTCCGGAAAAAAAGAACAGGACATTTTTTTAAGAGCTGAGTTGTAATAGTTAGACTTCTTTTGATTACAAGTGAAAGAAAATCCAAACCAAACTGGTTTTGTACCAAAATAGAATTTATTGCCTCACCTAACCCAAAAGTTCAGGAATAAATCTAGCTTTGGTCAGAGCTTGACCAGACGCAAATGATATCATCAGGACATGGTTTTCTCTGTAACTCTTGGCTCTGCCTTCTACTTACTGAAGAAAATTATTGTTCAAATCACAGACAAGATTGACTTCATGGTTGTAAGTTGGCTGCCATGGCTCCAGTACTTCACACTTCCAGGTTCCCACCATGGATGGAAGTGAGTCTGCTTCTCAGAGAGCTGAACTAAAACACCTGGAATGAAGTCTCAGCAGCTGTGGTTGGCCACCACAGACAGAGGAGGCAACCCCCCTCCTCCTGTGGGTCTGGTCTTAGGGGAACCAGATTTGGGGAACTGGGGAAGAGTTAGTGTCACCTAATGCACAAGATCTAACAATGGCGGAGAGGTGGTTCTCCCAGAGCAAAATGGTGGTATCATTATTACTTTTGGTTTAATGCTCTCCCTGGGTAAGTTTTCGGCTACATGAAAGTAAGGGCCTTACCAATTTTGCTCACCATTTTTTTCATTATTTATCATTTTATCATTTATTGAGCAGCCAGTACTGTGTCTGAGATAGCAGAGGCCAATAAGTATTTACTAATTAGACGAAGATAATAATGGTATGCTCTCATTTCCACTAGGATGACTAAAAATGAGCCAGGGTGAGAATTCCTTTAGTCTGTAGCATTTGGCATTCTGTCATCCAAATACTAACCAAGGCCCAACCCTGTTTAGCTTCTGAGATGAGACAAGATTGGGCGCATTCAGGATGGTATGGCCATTGACCATGGAATTTTACATTCTTGATGACCCCTCCTTCTTAGGATGAGTCCTTCCTTGGTTTTGATGATTCTATCCCATCCAGTGTCTGCTCTGGAGAGTTACGCTTCCCTCTAGCATTGCCATTGGTAGTTCCCAGCTGGCCATTCCCATTGCCACTGTGGTAGTCTTGATCTTTCTCATCCATCACCTGTAAAAGGTATAGCCTCCTAATTAGTTCTTCTACCTTTTCTCCCTCTCTTCTCTTCATCTATGTTGCTTTCAGAATAATTTGCTTAAAAAGCAGTTTGAATGTTGTCATTTAGCACCACTCATTTCCTATCATCTCAAATGAAGTTCAAACTCCTTAGTACTCAAGCAACATCCATAACCTATTACTGTATTTCTTTTCTTTTCCCATTTATTCTCAAAAACACTATCAATGCCCTAAGAGGAAGGAATATGTCTAATTTATTATCTTATTTTATTTGGCTACTTCCCTTTCTAGAACCTATATTGATGGTTTTCTGCATAATACACCACCAATAACTAAAAATGAATGAATAAACAAAATAAAAAACATATGCCACATTGAATGTACAATGGTATTTCTGGAATTTCATCTTTTGGGGATAATAAAGAGCAAAGATATATCCAGTGAGTAGAAGGTTCCTTTTTTCTGCAGTTCATTGCAGCCGGTTCTGAAGAAAATCCACATTCTACTTCTTGGTGGCTTTCAGAGACAGTTCCCTAAAATCGGATTTAAAAATGCATAATAGTTGTACGAAGGGAAGAAGAAAGTAGGTCCGTTTTGGTTTTGAAGGTGCACTTTCTCTCACTTATAGTATCATATCACACATACAGCACAGTCTGTGGTCTGATATCTCTTAAAAAATCATTCCTGGGCAATTCACTGAAAAAGTAAAACCCCCATGTTTATGTAGCTACCTGTCAGGATATTTCTACTCACACGTACCAAAAGCACGTTAATTCAATTGGCCATTTTCAGCTTCGTGCCCCAGGCTTGTGACTTCCCGTTGGTTTGGATGAAGGGCACTTTGTTTTTCTTGAAACACAAAATAATTGAAAACAGGTTTCTGAGCATAGGTTAGCTCCATAGTCAGCAGCCTGAGAAAGCAGAGCAGGACGGCCCTCTGACTGAGACACCACCATTGACTGTGCTCTGACTGATGGTATAGGAGATAATTTGCCATCATGCTCAGGTAGGCTAAAAAGAAGAGTTACCCATCTGCATCGGACTTAGGTCTGAGAGTCAAACTCCACTCTTTTTGGCAGTATAAAGTCAACTACGCATCATAGGGTCTCATCACACATTCCATTAATTCATCAAGGGAACACTAGATAGTGTTGACATTTATGATCCAACATAGATTTTACTAGGGTAGATCTGCCAAGACTTTTAAAAAATAATTAACTTTTTCCTTTAATAAACATGTCTTCATGATGATGCTTATGTAATACTGACTGAAAGAGGGATGTATGCTTTATTTCTTAAAAGAACACTTAAATTATGAATCAGAAGCTAACTTAATCAAGCAAGAAATTGAAATTCTCCTTACACAGCGTTCAGTGGGTTTTTGCCAGAATGGAGGGGCCAGTGGGATTGAGGCCAGGCCATAGTCTAATGGGATGGCTCAGATAAACATACGTCCACTGTTGGAAGCACTGTGGCCTTCAATACAACCACATTAATACAAAGGAAGCTTAAATAATAATGAACATTTAATGTTGTAGTTTATATATTACCATCACCAGGTAAACAGAAAGCATCAGAGAATTGCCTCAGGCCAAGGGCTCAACCAAATGGTAACCTCCCATAATTTTCCCCATATCCTGACTTTAGGTGCATCTGTAGCTCATAGAGTTTCCTTTACACTGGTAGGAGTAGACAGTGTAGATGCTTAATATATGTTCCCAGGTTTTCAGGAGCACCCATGTCAACAATACATAATTAATGAAAAGCAACATAATTTGTGCCAACTGTATGTGCTGTGTTGTAGAATTTTGAATTTGCCTTCTTTGGATTTTTGATTCACAGATATTTAAGCCTGTTACTCATTTCCAATGCCTTTTTGCCATTTTGTAGTTAAGAATGCAGGTGTTTTTTTTTTTTTTTTAATCTATACTGGAGATGCCCTGATCCTGCAGAGTATTTATATTCAAGTTACCTATGAGGGTATCATTTCAAATGCTTTCTCCTGCTCCCCCATAAATACATTTTCATTCCTGTTATGGCATGTTTATTAATTTTTCACTAAATCAGAAACATATTGGTTAATGAAAAAAAGGAATTATTGAAAATCTCAGCTTCTTTTCTTTCTCAGAAAAGTCTATTGATCATATAACCTCTTAAAATTCATCGAAATCTGTAGAAACACCAGATATTTTATGGCATAGCTCTATTCCTATACCTTTGAGCAGCTAGAATTTTTTTTTCTGTCCACTTGTTTTTTTCATAACACATACCCAAAGTGTCTGCTTGTAACATCTAATTCAACCCCCACCCCAATCCTGAAAGTCTAAGTTACTAAGTCCAAATGTACAATGAACTAATATTTTGTATACAAATAATGTTCTTCGTTTGCACTGGGTTTTCATCGGTCAGTGACTATTCAGCAGTTCTAAATTTATCATCATAGTCCTCTTGAACTACTAGAATTTCTACTTGTGGAAAATTGGACATATACATGAAACATATTTAAATGCAACTTCCACAGTAATGTGAAGAAAAATAATTGAAAATAAAGTTGTATTCATTGGTAGTTTGTTTCTTTGGTTGTGAAGCATGTTATTCTAAATAAAAGTGTCCAAAAATATGAAGGAATAAGATTACTGACGCCAACTATTACAGGATATATAAATACTTGAGTAAATCCTTATGAGAGGGAAAAACGCTTTCAAATTCTCAACTTTTCAGAACAGAAAGAGTGTTGATTCTGGCATTGAATATAAACCACCTACGTATCATTTTTCATGAGCTACCAAGAGATGAAGCCAAAGGCCAAAAATGTGCACCGAAATTCCCTGTTGAGAAGATGGAAAAAAAAAAGAGAAGAAATCCCAAAATAATGGAAATATTGTCTGCATATTTAATAATTCCTGACTATGCCAACCAAGAAGTGAGAATTACAAATACTCGGTCATATTCGCTTCTTGTATTTCATTTATTGTCAATTTTGAAAAACATGAGGCAGCCTGGCCTACATTTTACCCATGTGATTGACATTGTGGATTTGCGCAAGTCCAGCTCCAGGGAAATGGAAGTTTTTTTATTTTGTTTTTGTGTGTTTGTTTTTAATCTGCAGACTTTATTCCTCTGAACCATATCACTAGAGAGAAAAGGAAAAAGGTTAATGCCAAATCTCATAGTTTCTGCTCTTGACTATATATCTCTATCCAAGGCCATGTTCTATCCCGAAAACAATGTCATTACTCTGTTAGCACAAAAGACAAAGTCAGATCTTTTAAATAAAACAAGAAGAAGACTTTTGATATTTTTATCTTAAGATGTATTTGATTGACTCTTGTGAACTGGCTACTTATTTCTAAGAAATATTGATCTCCTTCCTTGTAGAACACTTTCTAAGTACCTCAGTCTAGCCAAATCTTTAGGTAGCATTTCTTCAGTTGTCGTGTGTAGAATATAGAGACCACCATTGCAAGGAGCTCTCATCAATCTCCAGGGACTGTTTGATCTCCTAGGTGCCCAGTACTAAAAAACTTAGGTTAAATCCACCATATGTGGTTATTAGTTATTCAGTAACTGTACTTATGCAGTAATTTAAAAGTGTGTTTAAAAACAATTTTTAATATTATGAAATAGTGCTTTCTGTAAGAAATGATGCTTTTATCAAATAAAAAGCAAAATACATCATTTTAAATGTAGTATGAACTTAATTACATATACGGTACGTGAAAAATGAAGACAGGAAAGAAATATTTCGAAATAGAAATATTGGTTGTAATGGATGTGGATCTACGACAATTTCTTTTTATCTTTTTTATCTACATATCCTCAAACCTTCTCCTCTTCCTCTGTTATTATTTTGGGTCCACAGGCTAAGGAGGCATCCAGAAGTATGCCTAGACCTCCTCTCTTCCTCAATCGTGTCAGATCTAATCACTGTACCCCAGGAACTCTTTCAAAATATCTCTTCTAGCTTGTTCTTTTCCTCTCCATCCCTGCTACCACTGTCCTAAAACAGATTTTCTCTACGTCTTGTCTGGGCTGTGCAACCGCCTCCCAGCTTGTCTCCCTACCTCTAGGCTTGTCCCTTTTAGAGACTCTCTCTACATCCAGTCTAAGAAATCTACTTCAGGTGGAGGTATTTCTACCTTGACTCTCCTCTAGCGGTGTCCCCATGTCTCTGGAATCCAGTTTCCTAGTGAGGCAGAGAGTAATCCCCCTGTGGCCGAGGCCTAAATTCCCTCTCCAGCCTCATCCTTCTCTCCCCGTATTTTGCCATATACTATAGAATGTATACATTATCCATTTCATACTTCACAGGTTTGCTCGGACTATTATGCCCTGAATAAAGCTCTTACTGGAACTTAGAACTATGGTAGCTTTTCCTTCCTCAAACATTTTTATCGGGACCAAGATTAACTAAGTATCTCTCCCACAACCCCAGTGCTTCTCAGTTAGCCTTTACTATATAATATTGAATTAATTTACTTGGAAATTTGTTTTTTCCACTAGGTTATAAGCTTTTGGAAACAGGTTGTAAGTAACTCATAACTCATAATTCATTCACACTGGTGCTTAGCATGGATCTGAAATAGAGCAGGCACTCAATGAATGTCTGAGGTATCAACTTATAGTCATCTAAAATTAACTGTAGATTCACTATCTTGCTCTACAAAAATAAGGCTCAAGTATATCAAGAACAAGTCAAATAGATGTTGAATACTGCAATCGGGCAGTACTTTCACTTATTTGGTACGATTACTAATATCTCAAGAAACCAGTTAACCTTTTGATGTTTCTGCCTCTTATTCTATCATAGAGAACCCGTATGTCAAAGTTCCTTAGAGATGGGAGAGCAAAGGAGACGTGTTCTTTAAAGCTGCATAATAAAAACATAGACAACAATAATATTTCACAAATTAGGTGGGCACAAGGTCAAACACTGTCTCAGTTCTACGTAGTTTTTGTGGCTTGGAAACTTCTTTTAGAGGCATCATATTTTTCCTAACACTTACCTAAAAGGACATACCTAAGGTTTGGAAATCAGTAGAGAACATCCATTCCTGAGGCCTTTCCAGTACTTTGTGGTTCTGGTCAAGATGGTCAAAAGCACTGTGCCGTGTATCCTCTTGGTCTGGTCCCAGGCTTCGCAAAAGAAGATCCCTGAGATTCAGGTTCAGATACTGATTAACCACAGGCTTTGGGAAAAGCACGTAAATGCTTGGGTTTCAATTTCCATCTCTGTGACGTGTCAACATCAATTCTGCTCAGTGGAGAAGAAGCTGTCTGTCCCACAGAGCGAGCCCAGACTGTTGCTTTCTACTACCCATTTCAGTCTCAGAAACTACCTGGCAGAAGCACAGAGCAAAAAAGCTCTGCCTTTTAGCGTGGATTATCAGTTCTTTAAGATACTTGTCAGAAATTAGGCCTATCATGTCCGTTTTTTTTAGGAATGAGTCATATTTGCGGCAGGGTGTTCTACTTCAGTTTCGCCGGCCTCTGCTAACTGTCTATGCTCTGAAAGTTATCAAAACCTGTAACTGCTTCTTTCTTCTTTCCAGGAAGAATTTTACACCTTATTTTTTTTCCTTTCCTCATAAGCCAGATACTAGATGCCTGTTGCTCGCACATATTATTTAAATAAATATACAAATTGCATTCAGTATTAACAATTGGAGAAGTGTCTTTGAAAGGTAGTGAAAGCATTTGGACAGTCCTCAAAGAATTAGGTTAACTATAAATAATTTTTTCTTGGCCCCAAACTGTATTACTTCACGATCAAACATTATTTCTCAGAAATAAGAATCGAGTATAAATGTTCTAAATGCGTCTAACTTGCTGCAATATTATCTAGGGTTAAAAGAATCAAATGAAATTTTCATTATATTTCAAAATAAGCATTTTAATGGCGTGTGAGGTGATGATATAAGAAAGATATTGCCGCGGGTAGGGATAGGGTGGCTGGGTTATGGACATTGAGGAGGGTATGTGCTATGGTAAGTGCTGTGAAATGTGTAAGCCTGAGGATCCACAGACACGTACCCTGGGGCAAATAATACATTATGTGTTAATTAAAAAATAAAAAAATAATAAATAAAAAAGAGAAAGATATTGCCATGATTATCTGTGTGAGGGAAATATTAAAATGGACAATAGTAGATCGTTCTAATCAGTCATGCTTATTTTATGGACATAAATACAAAAAAATAAAGAAATTTCTTCTAAATAATATAATCCACTCCTGTGGATCAGTTATGACTGTCTTATCTTGGGCACTTTCACTACATACAGGGTGTAACTAGATAACTAAATAAGTGCTTATTAGAGAACTGACTCTACTGGTCAGACTTTGCCATGGGGAGGATATACCACCTATTGAAGAATTCCTGATTATAGAAATTCTTAGAAGTTTTAGAGGAGAATTATTATTAAAGAAAGCAGGTAGCCAAATATATTTAAAATAATGTAACATAACCCCTGATGATTTTTGAAAATTAACAAGCCAAAATGTCTTATTAAACTCTACTATGGAGTCAGCCTCTTCAAAAGTGTGGCATAGAAAAGCTACTTAGAAGAATGCAGTTTTTGTCCTTAAAACTGAAACACCCTAAGTGTGGATGCATGGAGAGTACCGTGCTAGGAGGCTCAAAGAACTCAGGTCAAATTTACAGGGGTGGTGGTTGTCTGGCTTGCTAGGGGCCAATCAGCTCTCTTCCCTATTTAGAAAAATGAGGTAGGGAATTTTTGTAAGGTGAGGTTCTCATGCAGTTGTTAGAGGAAAAATTCAGGAACTAGAAGCATAGATAAGAGGCTGACATATAGCATGGTCTGCCTTTTACATTGACTAGACTGGTGGGAAAAATCAGAAAAGACATAACATGGCCCCTTTGATCAGGGGTCAGCAACCTTCCCTGTACAGGGCCAGACAGAGAATACTTTTGGTGTTGTGGGTCATCATGGTTTCCCTTGCAACTACTCAACTCTGCCACGCAGCAAGAAAGCAGGCATAGACAATACGTAAGTGAATAAACATGACTTTATTCTAATATAACTTCATTTATGGACACTGAAATTTTACCTTCATGTCACTTTCATGTGTCATGAAATATTCTCTTTTTGACTTGTTTTCAACTATTTAAAAATGTCAAACCATTCTTAGTCTATGGACCATGCAAAAACAGGCAGCGGGCCAGTTTGGGCCTGTAGGCTGTGGTTGCCAACCATGGTTGCCTTAGATGAGTGGATGGTTTTTTGTCTGGATGGAAAAAGAAGGCTTGGAACCGGCATGGCCTGGGGAGCACCCACACACCATGTCTCAGTGCCTATGGTGGACCCGGCCCTGGCAGACCACACCCAGTTCTGTTTGGACCAGGACTCGGGGACACTGTCGGTACCGCGTAGTGGCAAGCAGTGAAAAAACAACCTTTCTGAACTCTGAAGACTGGTTTGGTGCGTAGATCTTTGTAGTCAATGTCTGTCTTCCCCGAAAGCCTGGAAACTCAGGGAAGGCAAGGGCTCTGTCAGTCACATTCACTGCTCTCGGCCGGCGCTTAGCTCTCCCGGGCACATAGCGACTATCCTTACTATCCTTACGAATTAGATGACCTGAACTGAATGGATTTATTTCAAAAGGACTCTAGGAGGGCCCAGTGGATTCCAAAATGCGTCAATTCAACTGCCATATGATAATGAGTCTGATGTGGAAAGAAAAAATAAAATAATATAAAGTAAGAGCTATGAGAGAAACTGCTGCTTATTTACTTAACTAGCTAAAAAGTCACGTAACAGCTCTGAGTGACTCTGACCCTCTCGAAGAGGTCAAAAGTACATTATGTAGATGCAGGTCTCTGTTTTTGTAGCAGAACTTCGTAAAGTTGCCGTGTCTATATAAAGTTCCCTGTAAACTTTAGCCGATACATAAAGAACACCACCGGAATGAGGCCTAATGAAATGTGTCTGCTTGAGTACAGAAGCTCGGCTCGTTCTCTGCCACTGAATCAAATCAGGAGCAGATGGCAATTGGGACCTGATGAAATTTCAAAGGGAAGAGATGCAGGACATTCCAAAGCACACACTAAACTTTTTTCCACAAAGACTAATGTCAATAATAAAGACATCGTATTCACCGAACTTACACACAGCAACTGAATTACCTCGAAAGTGAAGCAATTCATTTTTACGGATTGACATCATTACGTGTTGGGGGAAAAGTTAATAAGAATCAGCCACCCCATAGGTCCTTTTTTGTTGTGTTCTTGCACGTTTCATTTTACAAGGACCACTCCTTGTAAAAGGAATAGTCCTTTTATATTTTGATTTTCTTTACTCATAGTAATCCTTCAGTTTCAGGAAAAATGAACCAAGCCCGCAAAAAACAAACAAAAAAACTTTTCTGAAAAGTATAAACAGTTAAGTTCACTTAAAATTTTATGTCATATATTCTTATTTTTCCTGCTAGGTAATCTGAACACATTCTTTAAACAAATAAAAACTCATATATTTAAATTATAATGCTCTCAACTTTAGTTGGTGTATGATTGAGAAACAGACTTTTTGAACTTTAGAACGGCAGTGATTGACAGCTATTTTTAGGCTATGGGAGTAGCCACCTGAGAAGGTATTCTTAGTTACTTATCCCCTATGGAGGCCCATACATAATATCTAGTAGTGGCTCTGACCACAGGGCACCAGCCACGCCACGGAGATCATGTCCACTGAGGGCAATAACATCGAGTGGAAATCACCGAGGATTACTACTTTCGAGGTTAAGCAGACCAGCAGGAAAAGCAAGTCCTGACTGTGAAGTTGTCAGATTGTAATGATTTAGGGGACAAGTTAGTTAGATAAAAGAGTATACTAGGGTCACTATCTTCCTCAAGATCCTTTGGGTGCTACACTCAATAGAGTGACCTAGACAACTGGATTACCTATTTCTCGGGACACACACCTTCTGCTTTCTCATCTTTGGGCTTTTGTTCATGTCATCTTATTGTCTAGTCACTGAAACCAATGATTCCTTGTCTTCTTTAGGACCTGAGAAGCCAGGTCTGTGGTGTCTCTCTCTTCCAAAAGTCCACAGCAGTGATCAGTTTAACTCTGAGTTTCCAAATTTGGCCGCATACAGAGGCCAGGATCACAGTGAATGAGCTGGGCTGGGTGTAACAAGCTAGCGCCTTACAGAGAGTCTCAATGTTGCACTAATGTGTCTAAAATAGACCTGCCTCCTTCTGGACCCACTCGTGTGCCACAGGGAATGTGGGCCCTATGTCACTCTGAGTTCTGATTTTTAAAAGAATTTTGCAATGTCAATGTGAAAATTTCTAATTTGTAAGTGTTGACCCTTATAAATTTAAATTATCAAATATGTGTATTGCACACTCTTGGTCTGCGGGCAATCAAACCAGAACCTCTTTTTAACCATTCATTTGATAAATTCATTTGTATATGACAATTCAAGTATTTTACATTCACTATGTGAGTGTCATACATAGACTTTTATTTAAATAGGTCAGTTTTGGGACGCCTGGGTGGCTCAGTTGGTTACGCGGCTGCCTTCGGCTCAGGTCATGATCCCAGGGTCCTGGGATCGAGTCCCACATCGGGCTCCTTGCTCAGCAGGGAGCCTGTTTCTCCCTCTGCCTCTGCCTGCCACTCTGCTTGCTTGTGCTTTCTCTCTCTGACAAATAAATAAATAAAATCTTTAAAAAAAAATAAAAAATAAAAAATAAATAAATAGGTCAGTTTTATAATACTCATTTTTTCTTCTTTATCAAATAGAGCAGACTGCTTTATATTGAGATTATTATGTCAACTTCTACTTCAGAACCAATAAAGTGATTTACACATAAAAGCATTAATAGGTATTAATTTGGTTGATAGGCTAATTAATTTTTTTAAATGAAAATTAAATTATTATAGAAAGGTATGAAGGAGTAAAATTGAAATGGAATAGTAGAAATTTTTCAATAAAAATATGTCTTCAGGAATATTATTCAGCCATAAAAAGAATGAAATCTTGCCATTTGTAACATGGATGGAGCTAGAGTTTATGCTAAGTGAAATAAGTCAGTCGGAGAAAGAAAAATACCATGATTTCATTCATATGTGGAATTTAAGAAACAAAACAAATGAGCAAAGAAAAAAAAAGAGAAACCAAGAAACAGCCTCTTAACTATAGAGCACAAACTGATAGTTGTCAGAAGAGAGATGGGTGGGGGGATGGGAGAAATAGGTGATGGGGATTAAAGAGTACCCTTATGATGAAAAAATAAAATAAAATAGAAAAAATTAAAACTAAATTAAGATACAAAGAAACAAAACAAATGAGCAAAGAAAAAAAAAAGAGAGACAAACCAAGAAACAGCCTCTTAACTATAGAGCACAAACTGATAGTTGTCAGAGGAGAGATGGGTGGGGGTATGGGGATTAAAGAGTACACTTATGATGAAAAAAATAAAATAAAATAGAAAAAATTGAAAACAAATTAAGATATAAATACTCTTATAAGGATGACATTAATGATATAACAAAGCATTATAGGTTACTGAAAATATATAGTTGCTCATAAAATTTTAGAGATTTTGATAAATAATACAGATTTATTTATGTCTACATTAATGTAACTACATTAGATTAACATGATGTACGGATGAAAGAGACGCAGTAGGCTCATGGAAGACAGAGTTGAGAATGTGAATAATTTTCTTACCTAGTTAAGAATTTCTCAGGACCTTGGACAAAATGGGAAAAACAAAAGCATGGAAAACAAAGAAGGCCTAACCCATCTGCTAGCAATTATTTCAATGGAGCAAATCTAAAAAATTATTAAAGTAATTGTTGCTTGATAAGCACCATGTTTAATACAAATTATTTAGCTTTAAAGCTTTAACAATTATCATCTAACTAAAGATCATTTGCTAAACTTTTTAGGAGTTAATTACTCATAGAACTTGGCTTTCAGCAAGGTAATGCAAAAGACAGAAAGTAAAATAACCTACAAATGCATGCATTTGTAGGTTATTTTTCATTTACTATTAACAATTTAATTGGCTTCATAAAACCAGAATCTAGGAATCTGATTATTTTTTAAGTAATTAAAGTTAAGAGGATTCTTACTGAAAGGTTTAGCCATTGCTTGGTCATGGTTCCCCAAAATTTTCTTATACAATTGGACATTTCTCCAAAAACAAACAAACAAAAAAATAGTTCTGACTTTTTGAGGAAGCACAGGATATTGGGTAAAATAACTTTTGGGGCGAATATTTAGTCTGTCCTGCTTAGGCTTAATAATAAACAAGGTTTTAATCAGAAAAAAGATATGTCTTAAGAGAAACATTAGCCCAGAAGAAGCATTTGTTATAAGGGTCAGATGAGTTGGGCGATCTGAGACTTTTCAAAGAGTTTTTTGCAAATTGGAGAGAACTATAGATATTAAATGTGTTATTGTGAAAAAGAATACACAGAAACCTTTGTACTTCATTAACAACATAAACAATAATTTTATTTGTTCACCCATTAATGATTGATAATTGTGTCTGTCACTGGTCTATAGTTGGTAGTTTGACACACAAAAAAAGAAATATCTGAGTAAAGTCATTTTCATTTCTTCAGGATTTTTTCCCTGTGTATTAGTTTCCCTTCAAAACAATCCTACGTTTTGGATTAGAGGAAGCCCATACGTTCAAGTAGGACAAAGAGAAATAATCTGAAAAGAGATAAACTAAGAAATTTCAAGGCAGAGCTTTTTACTTCTCTTTTTTTACTCTGGTAGGATCGCTCCCTTGAGACAAAAGTCTTTAAGCAAAGGCTTATTCCAAATGAATAACTTTTTAAGAGAAAGAAATAATTAAAGCTGTTTGAATGAAATCAAAGTTTTATACTATCATAAAGATGAGGAAAATACAGACATGGGCTTTTTCTTTATATCTTCCCTGGGAAGTTTTATATACACACACTTGAAAAAGAGTAAAGTGGAAAAATGTTATTACGTTTATCTCAAGAAGCAAGAATGCTTACTGAACTGCCTGGGATAACATCGCTTCTCAGCCTTTTGGCTAAGATCAAGTGTGAACTGCCTGGGATACCAAACAGAGAGTTCTGTTTGAAGTGAGAGGTAGGTCATTTATAAGATCACTTTCCAGTACACATTACGTTTTAGAGGACACCATTATGCGCTTTTCCCCTTTCTCCCCAACAAGGGACTTTCTAATGTCTGAAAGGGGTACACATAGAGTGCCCCGAAGTTAGCTTCTTCTTTCACACCCTTACTTGGGTTCCAAATGGTGGGCTTGCCTCTGCCCTTGGCGTCCAGGCAAGCCAAATCCTGACTGCCAAATGACAGCAAAAGACTTGCCCTCCTGGATGCACAGATCCATAAGACCAGTTATTGGATTCATGAGATGTGATGGTTCATTTTATGGTGTCAACTTGCCTGGGCCACAGAGTGTTCAGATATTTGTTAAACATCATTCTGGGCAGGTCTGTTAGGGTGTTCCTATTGCCCTCCCCAGTGTGGGTGCACCTCATCTAATGCACTGAAGACCTGAGGAGAACAAAAAGGCAGAGTAAGAGGGATTTCACTCTCTCCATCGAATTGTTTTGAGCCTGGGGCGGCAGTCTTCTTCAGACTCCCAACTCAAGAGCTTCCACCACCAACTTTCCTCGTTCTCAGATTTTCAGACTCAGCCTGAAGCTTACACCATTCCTGGTTCCCGGCTTTTGGATTCAAAAAAGATTTCTGCTATTGGCTCCAGTGGCTGTCCAGTTTGCCTCCTGTAGCTAGAATATGTGTAGCACTTCTCACATTACAAAATGTTTTCATAAATATCACCTAATTTGGTTTCGCAGCAACAATTTTATAAAGTTTAACATAATCTTTTAAGATTTACAGATGTTGTACTCAGAACTATACCTTAAATGTAGATCTTCATACCAAAGTCTATGTTCTGTGTACCAAACAAGATTGAACGGAATAACTCATCAGCGAGAGAAAGGAGAGGAGAAATTCAGAGAAGGGCAATATTCAAAGTAAACAAACAAACAAATGAACAAACAAAACAAGCTTTAAGTTTACGGAAAAGATGAAAGCTGGTAGGACTTGCATGAGTATAGATCAGAGTAACACCCCAGAGTAACAGGGACAGAAGCATGAGGTGGGATATCAGGAAACACATGTCTTCCCATTTGGGAGGAACATAAGGTTTTATAGGACAGGGGAGATATATGCAATAAAGGAGTTAGGGACCAAATTATCCAGCGTCACAGAAATTATAATCCATGTCAGCATTGGGAATAGATCTCTCCAAATAGCTGTCGTGAAAGAAGGAATATGGAACAGAGAGCCTGCAAAGTTTCTTTGAGTTCTACTATTGCAGCTTTTTATACTGCATCCCATGAATAGAAAGTCTAAGTAATGACTAACCATGAAGATTTTAAAAACCCCAGTAATACCTCTTTTTAAATCATGCTGAATGTTAATCTTCGTATAAAACAGCTTTGACCGTGTTCTCCTACTGAAAAGTCACCAGTTGACAGCAGAACAGAGTCCAGAATGGGACCCCTAGGCTCTCCTTTAGGACCTTGTTTTTACGTTAAATAAATGTTCGTTGTGTTGACCAATTATTTACAAATTATATAAGCCCTTGGAGCCTAAATGTACTCAATAGTAAAATAAGAAGAAAGAAAGTTGATATTTTTCCTATTTATGTTGTCTCCTGAATTCTTTGAGTCAAAATAGCTTGACTAAGCAGTTTGGAATACAATTAGGCCAGCTCTAAGATTTTTCACACAAAATATACGTTCTAGGGCTGAAAAAATTCATGATCATGATGAAAAAGAGAAGACGCCCATTTTAAAAGAGCTCAGATGAAATGTTCAGTGCATGATCCTTTGAGGTTCTAAGTTTTGAAGCACTAAACACACAAAGCCTTCAACCTTCGCTTCTTTTATTTAAATGAACTTCATGAGGTATTTATTGGGACCAACAGAGCAAAATTAATTTGCACCAACTATAGGATAAACCCAGAGACCAGAGGGCAGCAACTACTTGGCACATCCATACCCCAGTGATCTCTGCTCAGATATCTGCAGAACAGTGTCCTGTAAATCTTCAGGAGCCATCCACCCTCTTTTAATAACCCTGGGTCACAGTCAAAGGGACCCTTTAGAATGGCAGTTTTATTCCATGATCTCACTCTCGTATAGCTCTATCTTCATTTTGTTTAGTTTTACTTTCTTTTTTTTCTTTTAGGTTTCAAACATACGCTTTTAAATCAATGTTTAATGTTGGAAGTTTTTAATAAGGGTCATAAATTTAAAGACCTTAATCTTATATGTACCATATTTATAGGATTTCTCAAGGTCTTTCACTTTTCCATTTTCTTTGGTATCTGCTAAGATTTAGTTGGTCTTCCTATCTTGCAGATTTCATAGATACAAAGTAAGGAATGCATGCTGGGCTGCCCAGAGCTATGATTTTTTCGTGCAGTCAACAGAAATAACTCAAGAGAAAAACTAAATAATCTTCCTTTTTTCCATATTGAAGTATAATTGACATACAGGGGTACATTAGTTGCAGGTGTACAACAAAATAATTGAACAACTCTGTAACTTGTGCTATGTTCACTGCAAGTGTAACTGTTGTCACCATACAACCCTATTAAAACACATTGACTATATTTCCTGTGCTGTACCTTTCATCCCATTGCTTATCCATTCCACACCTGGAAGCATATACCTCCCTTCACCCATTTTGTCCACCTCCTCATCGCCCTCCCCTCTGACACCTACCTGTTGTTCTCTTTATTTATGGATCTGTTTCCACTTTTTTTGTCTGGTTGGTTGGCTGTCTTTTTAGATTTTACATATAAATAAAGTTGTATGGTAGTTGTCTTTGTCTGACTTATTTCATTTAGCATAATACTCTCTAGGTACACCCATGTTGTCATAAATGGCAAAATTTTGTTATTTTCATGGCTGAATTATATTGTACTGTTTATATATACCCATATACACCACATCTTCTTTATCCATTCACCTATCAATGAATTGCTTGGGTTGCTTCCATATCCTGACTATTGAAAATAATGCTATAATAAGCATAGGTAAGCATAGATCTTTTCGAATTAGCGTTTTTGTTTTCTTTGGGTAAATACCCAGTAGTGAAATTACTGGATCATTTCTATTTGTTAAGTTTTTGAGGAATCTCCATAGTGTTTTACACAGTGGCTGCAAAAGAAACTAAAATAATCTTTTTCAGTTTTTTGATGTTAGGAAGCAATTATGACAAATGAACTAAAAGCATATTTTCTCAAAATAGTCTTGATTCCAAAAATTTCTACCAGACAAACATTCTAAATGTGTCATTCAAGCATGAACCTAACAGGATTTAAGTTAGTAGGAAACCTCAGGCTGAGCTAAAACTGGTTTTGAAAACTGGTTAAAACCATGTTTGCACGCTGGGATTCACAGACCTGTGGGGGATACACAGATGTTCTATGGGAGAAATGAATACCCAGAATAGTAAGGGAATCAGTGTCCAGTTCCTCCCCTTAGGCAGTCTTCCCGAAAACTCACTTGCAGGCCCTGTGCTCCTGCACAGATCACACACGCCCATGAAACAGCCCTGCATGAAGGCTTTCAACATAGATACTTGAGGGGAAAGTGAGGTTTTTTGCTTAGCTTTGCCCATATGAGACCCTCCCTCTAGAGCACTGCATAGCTCTGCTATGATGGCCTTAAAATTCTTAATCATTGCTGCTATGAACATTGGGGTGTATGTGCCCCTTCTTTTCACTACGAGAAATAGTGCAGCGGACTATAAAGGAAGGGAAGGAAACTGAATGGGAAGAAATCAGAGAGGGAGACAAACCATGAGAAACTCTCGACTCTAGGAAAAAAAACTGAGGGTTACAGAAGGTTGGTGGGTTGGGGGGATGGGGTAACCGGGGGATGGGTATTAAGGAGGGCACGTGTTGTTAGGAGCACTGGGTGTTATATGCAACTAATGAATCATCGAACACTACATCAAACACTAATGATGTACTACATATTGGCTAATTGAACATAATAAAAAAATAAATTTAAAAAAGTTCTTAATCGTTTTTTAAGAAGGGCCCTGCATTTCTATTTTGTGGTGGGCCCCACAAATTCTGTAGCTCATCTCACATTCTGGTTTCACCCTAGCTCTGCTTTACTTCCACTCTTTTCCCCAAAAGCATTTCTTCCACTTTAGAAAAGAAAGCTATACCTTTCACTTACCAATCTTCCTAATACATTGTCCTGGAGAAGGGAGGAGTTAGAGGATGTGAAACCATCTGGCAGCAAATAAAGGGCTAATTTTGAAATATTGATGAAAGCCTCAGCAGGACATCCTGGTTTTCTCTGCTTTGTACATCTCTCCTTAGGATTAAAATTTGATGCAGAAATTTGGGATCTTGTCCTTTGTGTAAATGTTCTGAATGCCTAGACTAATGAGAAGTCTTGGTCTCACTGATTTTGTCCTTGGACTGCCTCCAGAGAATGCAGTGCTCTGGAAAGAGATTCTCATATGGACAAAGCTAAGCGAACAGTGCTAAATATTAAAGATGGCAGCCGCCCATTCCATCTAGGTCACCAGTCCTAGGCAAGACTGTGAGCCTTTTCCATCTATCCCCATCCCACCTATTGACCCACCCACACCCAACCTTCTCAACCAGCTGTCTGGAATTCAAATTCAGAATTAAGACACTTGCCTTAAAGAGGAGGAGGAGGACTAACACAGTTATTTAAAAAGAAAGATAAAAGTAGACCTTTTCAGACAGAAGTTAACTCAAATTTAGTTGATTGGTTGATAATTGGGACTGACTGGGAAAATTAGATTTTTTTAAAGCAAACTCTTTTTTTTAAGAATAGTTTTAGATTTACAGAAAAACTGAAGAGAGTTCCTATAGGATCATCATCAATGTCCTATTATTAATATTTCCTATTAGTAACATCTTACATTAGTATGGTACATTTGTTATAATTAAGAAGCAATATTGATACATCATTATTAACTCCTACTTGATTTAGATTTTCTTAGTTTTTAGCTGGTGTTTTTTCTGTTCTAGGATCTCATCCAGGATATCACATTACATTTAGTCATAATTTCTCCTTAGGCTCCGTTTGATTGTAACAGTTTTTCAGACTTTCCTTGCTTTTGGTTACCTGGGCAGTATTGTGGAATACTGGTCAGGTATTTAGTAGAATGCCCTGCTATTCGGATTTGTGTGACCTTTTTTTTTTTTTTTTCAGTAGACTTTATTTTTTAGAGCAGTTTTAGGTTTCCAGTAAAATTGAGTGTGACTCATGTCCCCACACTTGCGTTAACTGGCTTCATTTTCAGCATCCCCCACCAGAAGGGCATATTTGTTACAATTGATGAACCCACACTGACACATCATTGGTACTCAAAGTCCATCATTTCTATTAGGGTTGACTCTTGATATTTTACATTCTATAAATTTGGATGGCAGCAAGATAGTAGAGGGACAGTTTCCATAACTGAATGAAATATATCTGCAGTTCCAATGCTTTTATTTAAAAATCAGTTATTGAGCAGAAATTAAGTGCCAGACATTATTCTAAAGAGTTTGAGATACATTAATAAATAATATAAATATTATTTTTAATTACCTGTGATGCTAGGTAGATAGATAAATAGATAGATATGTATGAAACGTTGTTCACATCAATAAATGGAAATAAAAAGAGTTTGCTATGGCAGTGCCACTCAATTATTTGAACCACTTCTGAGTTATATGCCAAAAAATAGCATCAGAATGTATCTATTAATGTTTTATTTATTTAAGTTTTAATTTAAATTCCAGGTGATTAACAGACAGTATAATATTAGTTTCAAGTATACACCTTAGTGATTCAACACTTACATACTTTATCCAGTTGATGTTCAATTAGATTTTTCTTCAAATTTGTTTGAAAATTGGAAAACACCTCACAGGTCACAGGTAATTAAAAATAATATTTCAGGGATGCCTGGGAGGCTCAGTCAGTTAAGTGACAGACTCTTTTCTATTCAGGTCATGATCTCAGGGTGGTGAGATCGAGCCCCACCTCCTCCATGCTCAGTGTGGAATCTGCTTGAGGATTCTCTCTCACCCTCTGTCCCTTCCCCTGCTCACATGTGTGTGCTCACTCTCTCTCAAAATTAAATTTAAAAATTATATTTCAACTTATGTATATGTATATGTTTTTGTTATGAAAATGCAAGAAAGATCATCAGTAAAAGATTTTAAAGTTATAAAGGCATATTCATTAGGATTAAATTCTGTGAGAGAAAGTAGAATGGAAATCTAAATTCAATTAAAAAAAGATAAAATAACTGCTAAGGAAGAGCTATTTCATATGTTTTTATAATAGACAACGATGGCTATCAGATTGCTCTGCTTTTTATATTCCATTGCATACATCTGGAAGAGTCATATAACACTATTTTATGACAATATTTATAATATGCTGTACATTATGTTATCTCCAATTTTTATGGTTATGTTGAAAACTTTTAGATGTTAAACATGTGATAGGGCACAGAGTTTTTCAATATTGTTTAGGAGGAATCTCAGCAAATATTCGAAGCCCACCACCTCGCTGGCTTGGACCTCCTCTATATTCTCATAAAAACTTTTCCCTCTTTGGCTCTTTAATCTTGCATCATCCGTCTTCCAGTATCTCTGACCGTCATCTTCCTGTTTGCTTACTTCTCTTCTCCACAGGATTCCTAAATCGTGGGTGCAAGATTCTCTCCTCAGAATCTCATATGTTATGTTCACCGTCAAAAGAATCTATTTCCTTTCATCTTGAATTCTGACCTCGTTGTAGATGGGTCCTAAACACAACCAAAGACAGCGCAAGCCTTCACCCTGCACCGCAAGACCTCACCGCCAACAGCCAGCTGAGATTGGGATCTCAACTTCGCGAGGCTCTACCTCTTCTCCCTTAAACAAAATCATTCCTTCTTCCCCATTTACTGAGATAGTTTTACCATTCTCTTAACAACACTGCTTGAAACTTTGTTTAATTTCCTTCCTCTTCTACATCCCTCCCATCATTGATTTCAGTTTTTAAAAAATTCTTAATATAACACCCACTGCTCATCACGCTGCACAACTGATAAATTATTGAATACTACATCTGAAACTAATGATGTGTTATATGTTGGCTAATTGAATTTAAATAATAACAAAAAAATAAATTTTTAAATTTTTAAAAAGGGAAGCACACTTTAAAAAATAAAAGAAGTGCATATAAAAAATTAAAAAATTAAATAAAAAGTTCCGAGTATTTACATTTGGCAAAAAAAAATATGAACAGTGAGGGATGTGGCTTAATAACTGAATATTACCCCTTTCTTTAATCGATGAAATCTAATTGATAGGTGGCTTCATAATCAATGGGTGGTTTATACTTTTAGCAATGGTATAACGCATGTGGATTTACTGTTTTTGTGAGTTGAAATCCCTTCTAATTATCTATTCTATAATAGAGTAAAATATCGATGAAGTGGTATTTCATCTCCCAATGAAAGTGGATATCCATCCACTTTGAAGTGGATATCCATCTCCCAAATCTCTCAAGTCCACAGGATTATTTGTTGAAGTTCAAATTTAAAAGAGTGATAAATAAGAAAGAAAAGTCTTATTTAGAAAATAACAAAGATTTCTTTTAAACCAATTTTCTATGCTTCCTTCACTATGAAGATGTACAAGATGTTCAAAAAACAACTGTAAAAAAATTTCCAATTATTAATATGTGACTTGAAATATCTTTATTAAGATAGCAAAGTATATTGTATATTTGTCGTTGCTTTGAAATAAAAAATTTCCTTGATGAATCCTGCATTTGCCAGAAAACAAAATTACTCAGAACACATCTTCTCCCTAACCAGTAGAATTAACAATGCTTTGTTAGTTTCTTTCCAAATGCACGGAGAATTAACCACTACATTACCAAAGGAGTACCACTTAGAATTACTCAAGGGATTTTTTTTCAAATATATAGAGCAAAAATTAAGGTTTTTGAAATTAAAAATGGTATAAGTCAAGAAAGAATGCTGAACAAAATGTCCTTCTAATTTAAAACTAAAGCAATATAAGATATACATTGCAAAATAATATGGTCAAAAACCATGGCTGAACTTGGCAAGGTTAAAAATAGCTCATATTTATTAGTAGACAGATACATTTGAATCCCTTGCTTTATGGCATCATTTATGCTATATTTTTTATATCAAATAGAGAGAATGTAGACTGCTATATTTTCTATATTGAGTAGAGAGAATGTAGACTGAATGTAGAATGTAGACTTTTGTGGGAAATTTTTTCAATCACATGTAGTAATAAAAAATATGTCTAATAGAAAAATGGCCTGGCAACTGGATAATTTTTACATAATTGGAATATCTATAAATCTGATATACAAACTATTATCATGGGTATGAAATTATGCAAGGAGTTTTGCATTCTGAAAAATCTTTAAAAAGTATTAATTTATTGAATCAGAAAACCAAGTATTTTTACTCTTTCAATCTATAAATTGACTAAATTTATGTTTGTGCCTATAGTTTCTTAGATAAGGACCAATTTATTTAGGGAATATAAAAATATATCATTTACTTTATTCTAATCACATCCCTAGACTCTGTCACATAGATTTTTTTTTAAAGGTTTTATTTATTTATTTGACAGAGAGAGAGAGATCACAAGTAGGCAGAGAGGCAGGCAGAGAAAGAGGGGGAAGCAGGCTCCCCACCAAGCAGAGAGCCCGATGCGGGGCTGGATCCCAGGACCCAGAGATCATGACCTGAGCCAAAGGCAGAGGCTTCAACCCACTGAGCCACCCAGGCGCCCCATGTCAGATTTTAAGTAAAAATATTCTTCTTAGTCTTTTCTACTAATAGTTCAACTGGAAACTATATCACTTAACAAAAGGTAATAGTATATTTTTCACAGAGTAAGATAAAATTTAGTTTCTTTCCAAAACTAAATGCAACTTAACTAAGAACGCTCTCAATTAACTTGATAAAAAAATATCAGAAGATCAATGCTTAGCCCATTTTTAAAAACTTGGCTGTGCAGTTAGAGCTAGTATTATTGTACTTCAAGTCCTATAATCTCTAAAATAACAAAAATTAACTGCTACCTCTCCTTCACCAAATTACTGGAAGAATTCACTGAAAACCACCTATGCCATGTTAATACATGGCTTAACTGGAAAGGTAAATAAATTTTCCTAATGTCAAATCAATATTTGATTTTCAAGGAAATTAGGTCGATTTATATAAATTGATAACTATGAGGCATCTCTGAGCTGAGTGCTGCCTGTGTGACAGTTTCACTTTGTATTGGTTCTTTCAGTGCATGCTGCATTCCACAATTGTGTGCAGATTTTGCTTTTATTTATTGTACAATGCTTTAAATCAGATCATAGTAATGCTTGAATAAAATTTAATTTAATTATGCTAATTTCAATTACAAAGCTCATTTTTTTATGATAGAATATTTTACAGAAGTTAGAACGATAAGAAAAAAATGTTTTATTTGGAGGAGATGGGGGTATATCAGAAGTTCTACAAAATTGAGTCTAATGTTCACACGCTAAAAATAGATACCTGTAAGAAAAGAATAATGATGTGAAAATATTCGTAGTGAAAAACATAACATTTTACAAGCTAAGTTGAGACTTTTTTGAGCTATGTGGATCACATTTGGATAGTACTTTGATAAATGACACCAATAAAATATTTTATAATAGTTCTTCTTAAAACAGGTTTCACAGCATAAAAGCAAGCAAGGGAAGAAACTATAATGTATCAGTTCTAAAATGGCTGTCATAAAACTTTCTAGAGCTCTCTGGCCATGAAAATTTTGTTAGCAGTGGTGTGTTTAGTAGGTCAAAAAAAAAAAAAAGCCAAATACCTAAATAAATCAGGCTTAATTTATTTGTTTTTTCTGATACATAGTGTATATTATATGTACTCTATCTGTTATGTTAATCTTCAGTCAAAATCCTAAAAGAAATCCTTTAAAGATAGTATACAATCTTTCTGTTTCAATAAGATCTCACATGATGAAGCCTTCCCATATCAAAGAAATATATAAGCGCCATGTGTCTAACAACAATACAAGCAAAAAAACCCATAATTTTAAATGTTTAGGTTTTTTTTAAAGTAGTATGAATTAGCCCAAAGCAGGAACTACCTGATGATTAAAGAATTGCCAATCTAATTTACAAATCAGAAGAGACCTTATAAGATGTCTTGAGCTATCACAGATTACATCTCAAAAGTTGAGGTATGTTCAATTTTTACTGTAACATAAGGCCCACTTGAATAGGAAAAAGTCTGGTAAGTCAGAATTCTGTAAAAGGATCTGTTTTTATGGCAGCCGCTTCTGGGCCATGGAAATTTCACTTAATGGTGGTTTGGGTCTTGCTGGATTCAGACATCACCCTTCAACAATACCTGAAAACAAGTGTATATGCTCAGTGTAGGGAGATGATTTTTAACTTCAGATCAATGAAAAGATTACTAGAGAATAAATATACTACACATAAGTCATTAAACACTAAGTGCACACACACACGTCCTCAGATATATTATAATCACAAAGCTCAAATAATAAGTAGTATAATCCTAGTCCTAAATCCAAATTTTTGCAATCAGAAAATTTGGTGAAAATCTTCGTGTTGGATAGGGAAACAGGTTTTCATGCCCTGTCTGTCCAGAACTTGATTCTACATGGTCTGTTGGTATTTATCTGTCTCCATCTGGTTCATATCTACATTAGAAGTACTTTCTTGTAACAGAGTTAAGAAACTCATTATACACATTTCTGTGTTTGTTCATAATTATGCAATGGTCATAAGTCTAAGATTCTTCATTCCTTTGTTTTGGTAGCTCTAGTTGCTATTCTTTTTACTGTGCTACTACACATATTCTTAAAATTCTGGCGTTCAAGCAGGTTTGCTTCTTTCTGTACATCATTATTGGATGGGACATGACCAACTTAGCTGTCCAACCCAGTCCAGCAGGCATTCTCTGTCTCTGTCTCTCTCTTACTTGGTCTAAGGCCATTTGTGACCCTTTCTGCAGGACCCAAAGTGTCCTTCTAAAAGATAAGAAGCTGGTTCTAAAACTTTAAAATGACAAATGAGTATTATACCTTGATTTCGTTTCTTAGAGCCTGGGTTCATCCTAGAGTGGAGCTGCTCTGGCCAGGAGTCCAGAGCACGGAACTCTGGGGGATCTAGAGCTAAAGCCTGGGTCAGGCTGAGTGGCCTTTTTCTGTGGAGGCATGAAGGGACAATGGAAAACAGAACAGGACAGAAACTGGGGACACTTGGACAGAACAAGTAGGTTTAGAGTGGAAAACGGAAGGCAGAGGCTGGAGACTGCCTCTAAGGAGCTGTAGCCACCAAGCCTTTCCAAAGGACACCCGCAGGTCTACTCAAGGATAGAAAGGAGACATCGAGGGGACTGAGCGTGACTGAACACCAGCTTAATGAGAAGCATACTTGCCAAAATATGCTTCCATTGAGCCAAAGTCACTGACCCTATTCCACATCCCTTGTTGAGCTGTCAAACATCTTCCATTCTTGTACCAATATAGAAATTCCCCACTGTACCATCAACAAGTGGCTCTCTGGGGTTCATTTCTGGGTGTTATTTTGTGTTTGTGCTTGACCCATATCTCAGGGACTATGGTTTACAGTTGACCAGTGGGGTTCAGCTATAGTTCAGCAGAATTGAGAAAGACTTTTTGAAGATCATTATCAAGGAACAGAAAGCAGGGTGGAGAAAATCTTCAAAGCATGTTTAAATTCCATGGTTTCAATAACGCGAATTTCACTTCAATCCTTTGGGAATTTGTGGGTTTTTATTTGGAAACTCTAACATACAAATTAGAACTTAATTATTTTGCTATTTTCGAACATAGGTGAGGCCACGATATGATTTAGCAATTCTTTGACTCATTTCTAGTCAGCAGTTCTTATCTGGGAAGTGTGTTACTTTCATAAAATTCCTACCCCTCAACTTCACATTCTATTAACCAAGAGAATAAAAGCCACTAAACATTTATTTTAGTCAACAAATATTTATTGAGCAAAATATACATCACAATCTGGGCTGAGTGTTATGATACAATGTGGGGGAGATATAGTTGAACAGCAGCTATAATAAATATGGTCCCGTCCCAGTTAATCAGACAAAGGAACTTCTAATGGGCTTTCTAGGAAAGATGATCTCCCTTGACAAAACGCAAGGACACTGAAAAGAGAAGGCATTTTGAATCCCTTTCCTTTGTCCCTGCTTTGGCTTCTGATGCCTGTGAGGATAAGAAGGGGCCATCTTACAACCAGCAGGGACAAGATGGAAGATGAAAGCCAATATGTTGATTGTGGTGAGGCCGAAGAATGGAAAGGACCTGGGTCTTTGTGAATACACCTAAGTTGCTGAACTAAGATGACACTATGCACCTCTAAGCATCTCACAGACAAGCATTTATTGTCCTTATGATCTATTCCGCTGATAATTAGGTTTTCTGTTTGTTGCCTCCAGAAGCATCTTGACCAAGAAAATGTCATGGAGTCCTACCCCAACCTTCATGGAGAAGTAATATGTATGATGAAACCTGAGGATCTACTAGGACGTGGATGGAGAGGCAGGTATGAATGCGAAGGAAGTTCTGGTCAGAGGTAGCCACACACAGAGAAATTCAGAGGAAGAGTAAGAATGGGGAACTTCAAGTAATTAGTGTGCCAGGAAGAAAAGGAAATGAAAGGACAAGTCCAGAGAGATCATGTCACTCCTCTGTGCAAATCCCTGCAAGAGCTCCCCATTTCTCTCTTAATAAAAGCTAAAATCCTTAGAATGGCTTTGAAGATTTCACGGTCTGGCTCTAGACACTGCTATGAGCCCTACTCCTACCTCTTACTGTTTTCCTCTCTTTCTGCTGTAGCTACAAGGGCCTAATTTCTATTCTTCAAACATCCTTTGCCTAATCCTCCTTCAGGGCCTTTGCACTTGCTGTTCTCTGCACCCGAGTATGTTCTCCACACTACCTGCATCTCTTACTCTCTCGCGTGTGCTTTCTTCAGATCTCTGCTGAAATGTTACCTTTTCAGGGAAGCTATTCCTAACCACCCTACTACATAAAATAGCAACTCCCTATCACCTCTCCCAGCACTATCCCCTTCCCCTTTATCTTAATTTTTTTTTTTTTTTTGCTATAGCATGTGTCCCTATCTTACATACTGTAGGTTTACATATTTACTGTCATTCTTTCCCTGTGAGAGCAGGAATTGGTCTGTTTTATTTCACAATATATTCCTGGCACCTAGATTAACTGCTACACAGATAGATCCCTAACATGCTTTATCAGGAGGCTCATAGAAAATATTTGTTGGTGAAATGCATGAACGAATAAAGATAAGCCAAATCATCTAGGTTTTTGTGTCCCACGGTGAAGACACATTAATTACTTTAACTTGCCTTTTCCCCCTGCATTTCCAAATGTAACCAACTCTTCATTTATCCCTTCCTTCTGTCTGGATTATAGGGCGTGGTGGGTATCAAGCTAGAGGAGTAAGTGGATCCCGAAGTAGTATTTTATGCCTGAATAAAAGAGTTTGGGTTTTATGCTAAAGCATTTGTAGCCAGACAGGGATATTTATCAACTCACAGTTCTGAAAGATGATGTTCCCTTCAGTGTAGAGAATAGATTCTGAGTTGATAATAGAGTAAGGAAGGAGCCCCATGAGGAGGTTATTACAGGAATACAAGTGAGAAATTATTAGGATCTTAGCTAAATAAGTGACACCTGGA
The DNA here is from genome assembly GCA_028534135.1 of Potos flavus. Classification (NCBI taxonomy): domain Eukaryota; kingdom Metazoa; phylum Chordata; class Mammalia; order Carnivora; family Procyonidae; genus Potos; species Potos flavus. The sequence continues at coordinate 73,970,659 of CM052886.1, forward strand.
ATTGAGTAAAAGATGTTGATTGTGCCCTGATCATGAAGGAAACCACAAAGGATTTCGTATAAGAGTAAACGAGGAGTATGAAAGAGAGGACACAAACTTGGGGTCCTGCAGACCTAACTGGGCCGTTCATCAAGAAGGGGCAAGTGGAAAGAGGAAGTGGAGTTCTGGAAACTGAACACAGTGGGCTCGGTTTTGGACATGCTGAGTTTGAGGTATCTGTGGAGATATTTATAGGCAGTTGGATATGTTGATCTGCGTCTCCCAAAGAAGGAACCACTAATGGGCATGCAGAGAAAAACAAATTGCTGAGAGGCTAATAGAGGAGTTTCATGCTGCGAATCTGGGAAGCTGGGCAAAGCATGACACAGAAGCCAAGCAGGAGGGATCCTGGAAAGATATTACTGCATTCAGTGACCCCGGGAACACTGGGGACATTTGACAGAAACATTTCCATAGACTGACAAGGACAGACTCTAGATTCCACTTGGTTGAAGATGAGTAATAGTAATAGTTAATACAATTTGCATATTTACTGAATGGCAAGGCTTTTCTCCATCTTCTTTGAGTACAAATGCCTTTCATCCTCACAACTGCTCTGTGAGGCGAGTGCAATATCACGATCATTTCCATTTTCCTGATGAGGAAAATGAAGCAGGGAGAAGACGGTAACTTTTGAACATCACACAGATTAGAAAAAAGTAGCAGAATCAGGATTTGAACCAAGCCATTCGTGCTCAGAATCCATCTTAACTACAATGCTCTACTCTTCTCTGGTGAATAAGAAATAAGCAAGTGGAGACAATAGGACCAGAGGCAGGTTCAAAGAGTATAAAATGCAGTGCAGAGAGTATGAGCTTCGAAGTCAGAAAAAGGCAAGTCTGCCATTTGGTTGCACTGTTATTTCAAGAAATTAACCCATATTCATTTTCTGAGTTTATAAAATAAAGATAATTCCACCCAAACATTAGAAACGTGACAGGGGTTAACTGAATGATAAATGCTAATATTCTTACACGGCTCTAAACACACAGTAGGTACGAAGAAAGAGTACGTTTCCCTCTCTCTCTAAACAGCAGCCGAGATGCTGGCGCCCTCCCAGTCATAATACTGGGTGATTTCACACAGATCTTCATGGCTTGCTCCTGCTTGGCCAAGAGTTCTTCTCATTCAACTGAAAGCATTTCTTTCCTTTTCAAAGCCTTTACCTGTCACTGCTGTCTCATGCCAGCAGCCTACCCGTCTGGCAAACCGAGGGCTCACAAGCTGCCTCCAGGTGTCTGTTCAGAATGGCAGCCGCCCCGAGGGCTCCAATTTCCCCCACTTTGTATCTGCCCTTTCCTATGGTTTGGCATTGCAACGGCTTCTGGCTAATGGGATGTTAGTAAATTTAATACTAGAAGAGGATTAAAAAGTGTATATTTGATACCACTTTTGTCCTCTCGTGCCCCTGCCACAACCGTAAGAATATACACACAGATTAGCCTGCTAAAAGATGTACAGTCATAAGCTAACTAATGCCTTATTTTTTTAAAGATTTTATTTATTTATTTGACACACACACACACACACAAACACACACACACAGAGCACTCAAGTCGGGGCAGGGGCAGGTAGAGGGAGAAGGAGAAGCAGGCTCCCCACAGAGCAGAGGGAGCCTGATGTGGGGCTAGATTCCAAGATCGCAGGATCATGACCTGAGCCAAAGGCAGTCACTTAACCAACTAAGCTACCCAGGCGCCCCAATGCTTATTATTTTAAACCACTGAGGTTTGATTTTTGGGGGGATGGTTGTTACCTCACTTTCTTTTGGCTATAAATAACTTATAAGCTCTATCAAAGTTGAGCATTTGATCACTTACCTGCGGCTACCCCTCCTTCTTGCTGAATTACTTACAACTTTTCCATTAAAAATCCCTAACTCTGCTCTGCCTCAGAGAGTAAAGGAGCTTTACTCAGAAATCGCTCCCTGATGCTGCAACATTCTCCTTCTCCTCTGCCCCCTTTCCCCTTTGAAGGTTGGGTGGGAGAATTAAATCAGCCTAATGGTCATTTGCAGACCATACATTTTGACCTCTCCTTAATTCTATGCCATTTGGATGTTCTACTTAAAAATTCAATTTAAATGCTTTGAAAACTCTCTATTCGTTGGATGACACAGTGTGGCACAAATCCTGTCGAAATAGCATTAGCCAGCCTTTCTTTAGCCCCACACTCAGCAGTATAAGCAAACGCATAAACTCTAGAAAGTTCGGGAGCATTGTCTGCATTTCTGCTCCCATCCCATCCATGCGAGTACATTTCAGTTGTCACTGGGTCCTATTGCCCTCAGGCTCCATACGTCTGGAAAACTATTAGAGGATAACTAACCCCTTTGGCTATGGCTGGGGGCAGCATAGCCATAATCACAGGACACTCCACTGTGGGAAGCTATGAAGCCTGTTGATGAAGTTACCTCCTCTTCCCTGACCCAGATCTACAGTGTTCGAGGCAATGCAACTATTTAAACAACCGCCTTGGAGCTGGTTCCAGGTTTTTGAATGCTTTGCTACAAGGTAATGTTATTTTTATACAAAATGTATCTAATATAAAGTAGGTGACATTCTAACTATGCTGTCTTTGTGAGACTCAAAATGTAGAAATATAAGGTCAGAAAGATGTCAGAATAACAGTTTCAAAATCTTCTTGGACAGTATGTGCAATTCTTGGACATCTTTTGGGTGCATGGAACCCCTTGAGAATATGTTTCTGCTCCAGGCTCCTTCTACCGTCCTTTCCTTCTGTCCCTGCCACCATATACCCATCTACCATTAAAATAATCCAATAATTAGCTTATATGTTAGCAGACTGTGTACTTTTGTTTCTGTTTTGATGGGCCTTCTGTTAGACTTTCTGCCATTAAGTAATGGTAGTTTCACGTGATATGATAGGTGAGAAAAACCAGTCATTCTTGATTTTCCTTTAAACACTAGGTTAATAGCTCCCAGTTTAATAGAAAAGTTAAGGCTGCCATCCTTACTTGGAGATTGTTTTGGAAAGGAAATGGCATTTGTGTACAATGCCTTTTAAAAGAGTAGTGGGGAGCCTGGGTGGCTCAGTAGTTAAAACAGTAGGAAAATCCTTAGACTGAATATTATGACAACGTCAAAGACTAAAGCTTAAACTGGGAAGCTCATGCACATGAGCACATGCACACAGACAAACAGACACAAACACACACACTCAGACACACACACATAGACACACACACGCACCCATTAGACCAATCTGGTAAGCGTTTTTAATCTTCTTCTCCTGACCCAAAGGAGAGCCCCAGTATAATGGGGTAGAAGACAGACCAAGATCAAGGTCAAGACTTCAGTTTTTCTTTCTAACTTCTTTCCTTTGAATCTCTTTAACTTTTTTCCTGTGTTTCTCACTTTGAGCGGTCAGAACAACCCTTCAAGGAGATGAATAGTGAGTAACCTATATTCCTTATTTTCTTAATTCCTGACAGTGATGATCCTCCTCTCTCCACCTCCCACTCCTTTTTCTTCTCTGTCTTTCTCTTCCCCTCCCTCAAACAAAGGCGTTTCCTCCCAGAGAATTGCCTCTGCTACTGTTGCGGTTACTCTCCCTGTCTTGCCTTCTGGAATGTACTGTGAAATGCCAGACAAGATGACTCAGGGAGAAGAGGGGAAAAAAGTTTGCAAGTCTCTTGGTCTCACATGGGGTATGTAATAGAATACTATTAAGGAGAATTCACTTTGCCAAAGTAACCAGAATAATATGCTGATAATATTTTCCACTATCAAACGCAATACCACGAGGAGACATAAATGATGAATATGAGCATGAAAATGTCCTTAATGGCTTCATTTGTGGAAGGAACATGGAAGTGGGGTGTCACAGTCTGGCCAGAAGCTCTGTGCACATTTAGACACTGAAAAAACAATGTGAACTTGGTCTAAGGAATGGAACCAAATGGACAAATATGTACTTAAGAGATCTGTGCTTTTCATTTAGTGAAAATATGCCCTTGATTTCTGTCAATGTACTTTTAAATGTATCATTTAGTATTTGAACTTTTGCCACTGTTGCAAAGAATCCTCAAGCACGGAAATTCAACAATTCCAGAAATCCCTTGATCTCGGTCTCCCCATTTTCGTGCTCAAAAACATTTCCCTCTTGGGTGGAGACACAAAGGGGACCAGGAACAGGGAGGAACAGCAAGGGTTGGGGTTGGAGGGAGGGGTGAAGAAAGATGAAAAGATGAAGAAAACAAGTTTCCATAAACAGGCCTTGTTTTTATTAGTCTTTTCACTAAGAAGTAAAAAATTACTAGGAATTGACTTTTATTTTATTTTACTTTATTTTTGCTATGTATTGTTGTTGATTTCACGTCTGGAGAAAAGAAGTTAATGATTAGTTATGTCAAAATTCCACAACTTAATTTCCCTTTGTCATAACTGCTAAGATGATTTTTTGAGAGGGGGAAGGAACGGATTATTATTAATAATATCATCTCAGGTTATACAATGATTTTAACTTTTCAAAGTAATTTTACTACTGAAAATGTTGTTTTATCCTTGGTGAGCCAGCAATATTTTCTTAATCTTCAAAACCCTAAAGGGGTTCCTGGAATTACTAGTAGATCTCAGGATAACCTGATTCTTTTCAGAGGATATCTCTGTGCTCTCTTCCATGTGAGCGAAGTTCATCCTTCAGTCTCTTCCATGTGAGTGAAGGAGTCAGGGACATCCTACCTTAGGATGTGTCCTCCATTTATTCATTCACAAAATTAGGGAGTTGGACTAAATGTCTTCCAAGGTTATTTTTCTTTTAAAAATCTATGGATTTCTTTTCTGCTTTTGGTAAAAATTTATGTTTTTCAGAACATACAGATAGAGGGTTAAACTGGCCAGAGGCTGCAGTTAAACGAAATGTGCTACCAGCAGAAAAATAGCTTGAGCCTTCGTGTGTTGGCATTTATCTCAGCCACAAAGGGGAATCACAGCCTTCAAGCACTGCGAACACGACGTACCCCCTAGAGAGGCCCTGGCTAAGAAGATAAGGTGAGGGAGCACTCATGCAGCTTTTCTGGTGATAACTCCACATCCCTGTAGTTCTCGATCCTCCTTGAAAGATGAAGAGGCAGCAACTCAGAGAAGTCACATCAATGGTTTGCCAAAAGATACTTGCTGATTCATGACCAATTGTGACTCCCAGACATAGGCTGCTTGGAAAGCATTGAAAAGGACCTTGCAGGATGGATCTGAGTGTTTAAATTGAACTCTTTACACTTCTAGGAAACTTTTAAAGCTATTTTTCCCTTCTAGAGCACTATATGAAACTCAACTTCATATCCAGGTGGCTCAGAGGCTTACCACTGGCACTATGTCTCATAGGGTCAAATCATGCATATTGCCTAGAGGAGGAAGACCATGGACTTATCAGAGTAGAGATGGATTAAAAAGGAACAACATGGGTTTTAAGTCAGACTTGAGGTTGAATCTTATCTCCAGTGTTTACATGGGCAAAACACCTAAATTTCTAAAGCTTCTCATTTCTCCTACATTCAATGGAAATAACAATATTTCATAGAACTGTAGTGAGATAAAAGAAATATAGGAAGCATTTAGCACAGGGTCTGGCAGATAATAAGCGATAGGTAACTCTCATTGTGAAAAATTCTAAATCTGTTTATGTCACAAAACAGAGACAAAAATTGTGATCAACAAACTTTTTCCATAAAGAACAAAATAGTAAATATTTTAGGTTTTGTAGACCATACAGTTTCCCCCAGAACTATTCAACTTTGTTGTAACACAAAAGTACCATAGATAACCAAAAAAGAAAAAAAAAAAAGAAGAATAAGAAGAAGAAGAATGTGTGGCTTTGTGCCAATTAAACTTCATTTACAAAAACAGTAATTACACCAGATTTGGCCCATAGGTATAGTTTGCCCACCTCTGGCGTAAAGTGGCAAATAGATTAATTTTAAGCAAATGAATACAATTATTATAATTATGTGTCTCACTGTCTTTACATGAACTATATCCAGAGTTAAAGGGCATAGTAAATTGATCTCCACAGGTAATTTCAAATGTTTGGTTTGGTAGGCAAATCTCATGAACTTTAAACCACTTTAACTCACAAGTCATCCCTTGTGTAGGATGGAATTTACCATTTTATTGTCTGTTAATCACTTGTGTTGACTAAATTGCAAATGGAATCACTCCTTCAAATGACATGCTAGGGTGTATTAGGAAAATCTGGGATTCGGAAGATCAGTTAATATGGTATTTCACAGCAAACTGAAATCTACACAAATTTTCCAGTCAAAGGAGCCTTTGGGGATCTGAAGCTTTCTTACTAAATGTAAAATTTGGCAGAGCTCACCTTGGTTGAACACATGAAAGCCTAAAATATTTGAATGATGTGGTGGTGGTGCAATTAACAAGGTTATATTCCTCTTTCTGAGGTTTGTACAAAGCTTTTCACAGCTCAAGTCTATTTTGAGTAATCAGTTCATCTCTCATTCCTAGAGGAGATTTTTGTGCTACCAATTATCATTTGATGTGATCACCCAGGGTTCTTTGAAACCTTGGAGGAAAAAAGTTCAATCAGAACAAAATTCAAAGTCAATTTTATATGTACAGAAAGCCTGAAAAACAAAAAACAAACAAATGAATGATCAATGATTTGGATTCATCATTAACTGGGGTAAATGAACAATTGCTTTAAACTGGTACCTCATATTCAAATCTAAACTTCACAGGACGGGAACTGTGCTGTTGAGTCGTCAAGGACTTCCGCACTTCAAGAAAACTACTCGGCTTCTCTGCTCCAGAGTGGAATGATGGAGCCCTTATTACTGAGTTTTCTTGCCAGAAAGCTATTCTCACATCAAGAAAAAGAAAATATTCCTTGTGATTAGCCATAATCTGGGTTGCTCACTTCAAAACTTTAATTTGCTCATAGAATCTCCTTTTTTTTTCTACTTTATGTCATAATCCAAAAGTTTCATTTGTTTTCTTTGTAGCACTTTTATAGTAGCTCAAGACTCCAGAGGCCTGGAATAGCTTCTTTACTTTCCTTTGGGCAAACGGGCTGTTTATAATAAACCAAAAGGAAAAACTTTTTACTAATAGCTTCTAGAATATAATGTTTTGAACAATGACACTGCACTATTGTTCTGCCTACCCCTTTTAAGTTAGCTTAAAAGGGGACTCTATAGGCAGCAAGGTGATTTGTTCATTCGTTTGTTTTTAGCATCAAATTATGGATTTGTTTCTAAGTGATATCTGTATGGCAAATGAACTTGTTTTCTTTGATACATCTCTTTGAGGTGGCTTGGTGGCACCCATGGATATCACAGGGTATCTATGGACCCTCAAGCTACCCCTTGTCTCCACCATTATCCCTTCCAGCCTCCTCAGTTCCCTGAAGTCTGTGTGCTATCTATAGTCTTCTAGCACGCAGGCCATATTATGTGTGCCACACCACAGAGGAAGAGTTGACATTTTTCTGTATCCTCCTTATTTTCTGTACTTGGCAGAACTTCTTGCTTCACTTTAGGGTAAAAGTGGGGATAGAAGAAATTCTATTCCACACAGGAGTTTTTCTGGAAGCCTGTCTCTACTAAAGATATGCACACCAGCTATCCAGTTAAGAGCTGATCACACAATAGCATTCAAGAATATTTACTGAAAATGGGGGAGAGATATTCAGCCCGTATACCAGTTAAATAGTGTAATTTGATGTGTTTTTATTGTAACCTTTCTCTAGGTTTTCCTGCAACTATGAAATAATATTTTGGAACTTAAATAGTTTAAAAGCAGTCTTCTCTATAGACCTCTTATCCCTCCTTTCCACCTGGAATGCACAATAATTGAGATACTATTTTTTTTTCTATTACAAGACTCCACTCATAGAATTCTGGTCACCAACTCTGTGGTTTTTTTCTTCTTTATCCCATACCAAATAACTCTGTGATGCCAGCTAAGTCTTACAATACAAATCAGATCTGACACTATCTACCCAGAGTTACAACACATCCCCTAAGAACCCAGCCTCACAAGACTGCCTCCTCCTTCACTTCAGATGCTGATGGCAAGTCCAGGTTGTTAGACTCACTGGGAGTAGATCAGATTCCCTCTATACCCTCCTTGGGTTCCATTAATTTGCTAGAGCAGCTCTCAGAATTCAGGAAAACAGTTTACCTCCTAGATTACCAATTGATTATACAAAGCTATAACTCAGAAATAGCCAGGTGGAAAATATGCATAGGGCATGGTAGGTGGGAAGGGGCCCAGAGCTTCCATGTTTACTCTCTGGGCACCACCTTCCCAGTGCCCTACGTGTTCACCAACCCGAAAGCTCTCTAAACCCCTTTATTTAGGCACATTTGATTAAATCATTGGCCATTGGTGATAGATTCAAACCCAGCCCCTCTCTGCTCCTCAAAGGTCAGAGGGTAGAGTTGAAAGTTCTGACCCTCTTATTACACAGTTAGTTCCCCTGGCAACAAGTTCCCATCCCGTGGTTATCTAGCAGCTTTCTAAAAATCGCCTCATTAATATAAACTCAGATGTGGTTGAAAGGCTTACGGTGAATAACAGGACACACCCATTTCACTCCTATCACTCAGTGCTATTTCAGGAAGTGGGAACAAAGATTAAATATAACAAAAGATGCCTCTGTGCCTTTTTTTTTTTTTTTTTGCCTCTGTGCCTTTTATTGCTTGGGAAATTTTAAAGAACTATGTGCCAGGAACCAAGGATGATGACCAAAATACATATTTCTTATTGTAAATCACAATATCCCAAGTATTTTTCTATATTACAGTAAAAATACTTTTCACTAAGTTTAAATTAGCCATCAAGACTTAAAAAAGCAGTAGATTGAAGGGCGCCTGGATGGCTCAGTTGGTTAAGTGACCAACTCTTGACTTTGGCTCAGGTCGTGATCTCTGAGTGGTGAGAATGGACCCATGTGGGACTCCACTCTGAGTGTGGAGTTTGCTTGAGATCATCTCTCCCCCTTTCCCTCTGCCCCTCACCCTGATCTCTCTCTCTAAAATAAACAATTAAAATCTTTTTAAAAAATCAATAGGTTGATTTATTGTTTTCTTGGAAAACTACGATATCTAATTTTGATATCTTCCCCTTTATGAATTTTAAGGGTACAAGTTTGTTTCAGTGTGAGGTTGGAGAGGTTGAAGGAAGTAGTTGGTTCGGGGGATGGTCCAGTTTTTGTGCTCATGTTGTGTTGCAAAAAAAAAAAAAAGGCAGATAAAAATTGATGACATTTGAGTAAAATCTCTATGGGACTTTGAGAGCCTGTACTGTGAATGGTCTTGATGTCATCAGTTTTCTTTTGCAATTAGAGACTGGGGTTCTCTCTTTCGCTGCAGATATGAATTTCGATGACACGCATTCCTCCAGCATCAGCAGTGACAGGAAATTTCACCACAGCGAGCAGCAATCAGCAGGTAGGGAAATGGGGGTGCTAAACAGAGGCGAAGAACCCCACTGCATAGCACATCCATAGGATACACTTGTAGATCCCTCAAACCATTGGGAGTTTGAGGGGAACTTCACAAAATTCCACAGGAAACTAATTATAATTCTTCCTTTAATTTACAGTCTAGTATAAATTAAGGAATATTGGTTACTTCTGTTCAATTTTATATTATCTAATGCATCTCTGACAAAGGATTTCTTAAAGTTTCTAGATAATTTACACTGCAAAAGAGTACCTGATACATGTATAAATATATTATGACCATTACTATCTTAGTATTGTTCTTGCATTTTTAAAAATGTTTTATTCATTTATTAGAGAGAGAGAGAGAGAGCTCACGCATGCACGCTCAAGCTGGGGGGAGGGGCAGAGGGAGAGGGCGAAGCAGGCTCCCAGGTGAACAGGGAGCCCCACACGGGGCTTGAACCCAGGACTCTGGGATCATGACCTGAGCTGAAGGCAGATGCTTAACTGACTGAGCCACCCAGGCGCCCCATCTTCTTGCATTTTTAAATGAAGAGAGTATTTTAAACTTCAATCTTTGGAGTAGTTCTTTTTTTTTTTTTTTT